>OX451736.1:1466825558-1468037379 GCA_948472305.1 Vicia faba | reverse complement strand
TTCTTACACTATTAATATATTTTTTGTATATAAAATAATATATAGTTTATTTTTAAAGAAATTAGGGTTTACCCTTAAAACAAATGAAATTAATCTTTTTTATTTATTTCTTTATATTTTTTTACATCAAAAATACTTTTTACATACATAGCTAAACAAAAACCCTTTTTTGCATAATACATGTTATTTAATATTTATTTATCTTGTTTATTTAAATATTGTACATTTAAATATTTATGCATTTGAGATTCAATTTGGATGTAATAGTAAACAAGGGCTTATATTTCTTGTCAAATATCCCCCATTCAAAATTGTACCCCCATCCCCATAATCATGTTGTAGTAGCTTAGAACTTTAAATTCTCGCATTTTACGCTTTCAATTATGCCATGATTAGAGAATTAGGGTTTGTATGCAAAAATCAAAATCAAGAAATAGCTTGACCCTAATCAAAGACAAAAATGCATGAAAATCAAACACAATGCACACTTGCACCCCTAGGGTTACAATCCACTTGTTGCCTTCAAAAATGGGCCATGGTATGCATGTTGGTTACTTTGGCAAAACAAAAACAAAACAAAAGATCATACTCCTTCGATGACGCTATCTTGGTTGTCTAAACAAAAATGATCAAGTCCCTCAAGAAAATTGCCAAAGATACTTAACACAATTGCTATCATGGTCTATACGATGACTCGTGTCTGTCCCGTTTAACATCCTAACACAAGGTTGTTCACCAAATGCAATGGTGAAACATCACAGTCAAAAGGGTTAAAAACATAAGAAAGATCTTTGAGTAAAATAGGGTAGATAACTCTTAGTTACTTGATCAAAAAGCTTGCAAAAACATGCTTGCTATTTTCAAACACACTTCACAACACAATTTCAAAACATTTCCCAAATAAAACTTTCAAACATTGAAATCTTTTCAAAAAAACAAAAACACCTTTGTATACATTCAAACAAGAATCATTACAAAGGTTGCCACAACGATGGCCTCTTTTCAAAACATCTTTCAAAACCACACACAAAGCACCATTTTAAACAATTGAAAAGCAAAGCAAGTGATCTAAACAAGTAACTAAGAGCCCATGGATAACCATGGATGAAAAGGGTGCTTGAACCTTCCCTTTTCATAATCTACTCCCCGAACCCAAGAAAACATCTCAAAGGTCTTTCCTGTGCTTTTAAACCTTTCCTTAGGATAAAATAAAAAGTCGGTGGCGACTCTTGCTAAACCGAAACATTTGCGAACACAAACGCAAAACCTCAAGTCAGTTCTCCCACCGTATCACAGTTGTAATGGCTAACCTTCACTTATCAAGAGCGTGCGTCAATTGACGATACCCCAATGAGTATCTCTCGCACATCATAAAGTCAGTACACGATGATACAACAATGGTTATCCCGCATCTTCCAAAAAATAGGGCAATCACAATTCTTCCAACAAGTCAAAAATGACTCAACATCACGCGACATGTTCAAGAAGAAAGAAAAAGTAATATAAAAATGAATGAAAAAAATGAAATGAATAATAAGTGATTAAAGAAAAATACAAAAAGCCCCACTAAGTCGAAACTTGAAAAAAGATCGCTTAGGAAAAAGTCAGGGCATCCTGCTGGGCTTCATAGTCAAATTCGAAAAGAATTTGTCCAGGCAAAAGTTAGGGAAAATGATGGAAAGTATGAAAGGCGAAAAAGGATTTCAAAATGGATATCCTTAGCAAGGAAATATGTTGCATGATCATACAATAAAAGTAAAAAATAAGTGATTAACGTATCCAAAGAAAACCTTGGTTGTTTCCTCAACTGTCTCGAAATTTCTTTTGAGAGATGAATGTTTAGGTCGAGTTAACTGAACTTAGGACTGGAGAACATCATGAAGGGGGTGGGCACCAAATAATTTTGAGCCTTAAAATCCGTTTTTTCTAAAACCGTGAACCAGGCCACATTACAACCTTCAAAAGTTCTAATTGAAACAAGGTTTATTTCAAAAGCGTACTTCAACGAGATAGCGTTTTCTGACTCTCATGAATTTTCTACAAATTTTGTGTTGGTATCATATGCTTTTATAATCTTTAATAAAAGTAAAAATGAAAAAATCAATTTTGCATCCTGGCTAGTGATTCACTTACAAGGTTTTGCGAAATATTTTCAATAAAATCTTCAAGACTTACATAATTGTTGCATTAGAATTATCATTCTTAGAATAAACATTATTTTGCTTGTAAAACCACTGTGTGATATGAAAGAAGCTTACATTTGAGTATCAGCAAAGAGCATGTAGCTAAGAAGAAGTTTTAGAGTAAATAAGATGCAACATTCAGCTAATCTAGGGTAGTTACGTCGAGATTCGACGAATCTCTAGGAACTTTTTGGTCAGACAGATTATCTTAAAAACAGACAACCTAGGGCAAGTCATGAAAAATATCTCGACCAGTACGGTAAACTTGGGACACCAAATTTGTTTCCAAAGGCATTTCTATATTTTTTGTCAAGATGATTACTATGTTCTCCCCAAGCTGAAGATCTTCCTCAAGCATGATTGTTTCTCATAATCTGCCTTGTAGAGAGCTGCATGATTCCCTCTATAATAACTGACCAGCTAGTGGGTGTCTTCCAGGTTGTGGTGTGGTAGTGGGTTTGCAATCCCATTTTCTTCCCCAGTTAAGCCTTCGTTCAGATTTTCTTCTAGTTATTATTTGATGGTGGGTTTGTAATCCCATCCTCTCCAGCCAGGTCCTGATTCAGATTTCTCCGACTGAGTGTAATTTCCTTCAGTGGTCAGAAGGTGATCAAGCAGAGGTTGCGAAGTTACAAAGCATGTGCTTAGTTGTTGAACTCTTTCTCCCTTTGTGTTGAGAAGTATTTTAAAATCTTTAGCAAGATATTACGCCCTCCAGTTATGATATTATTGTTGTAGTGTGCCTCTAAGCAACCAGACAAGGGCAACATACATTCTAAGAAGTTTTGAGATAAGAATCTACTCCTTGGGTTTTCTCTCGCTATATGCTGAGTTTGATTTAAAATCCCCATGAGCTGACCTATTACTGTGATGATAATTTCTTAATTCTCCAGATGTGTCGAGTACGATGTTTCCCTCTGAAGTTGTTATTCCGTGAAATTCCATGATCTCTCTCTAGAGAATTTTACACAACTATTATGCCTGATATTGAAGACTGTATCTAGACTCTCTTTGGTGTGTGTGGCTTCTTTTTCCACAATAAATTAGCATAACAATCTCCAGTTGAAGTATCAACGATGTAGTTTTGCATCTTCCCTGGTAAAGTCTATATTGACATCCCCAGTTGAAGTTTCGACGACATGGTTTTCGCTTTCCCTAGTGAAGTTAGTTTTGGAATCTCTAGTGAAGTCTAGACAATAAAGTATCCTCTCCCCTTATCGAAGTCTGTATTGGTATTCCCCAATGAGACATAAAAGAGTTTATGATATTCCCGCAACTCTATTTGTTGCTAGTCAGGTGGTTCTTTGATTGTTTTCAAGCCATGTGCTTCCCAGCAAAGTTAATCCATGAAATAGGACTTTGTTTCCTCTGTTGATGCTTACCCTCTCGTGGAATCTAATCTTCATCCTGCATGTGACTTGGTCGAGTGTTTTCTCCACCCAAGATTAGACTTGTCTGGTTATCCCCAGTGCATTATGGTTGTTTTGTCAGCATGTGCATGATAACATCCATACACTCATACACATCATGCATAGATGAATTTTAAATTCATCACTCATTTGCATTCATTGATGCTATGTCAGCATATTATCCTCTTTGCAAAGTTATGTTACACTCTCTCCAATAGAGTTGTCAATGTAAAACAGAAAATGTATATCCTTTCATCTTCCCCACTGAATTATCCCTCGTGGAAGATTTTTGCTTCAGCCTTCCTATTCAGTTCATTTTCTGATGGAATGTGATCCCCTTTTGAGTTTATTTCTCATCGAGTGCTGACTTGGTTGATTATTTCATTCTAGTTTATATCTGGTTTGAGCCTGTAGTCCCCGACAACATTATTATTCTGATTTCTGCAGGCTTCGAGCCTTGATTTGAGAAAGTGCATTTATTTTGCACACAAAGACTTTTTCTCCTCAACAGGAATATGTTGGTATTTCCCCAGGAAATCAAGCTTCTCTCTCTAGTCTTATTACAATTCCTTCTTAAAACAGCAAGCGGCAGTTCTCTTTATGTGAGCAACATGTTCCTTCCCAGTAAGTCTGCTAATGTAAGAAGATGTTGTTTTTTCAATGAATGGTAGCCTTGTCATTATAGAAGGTAGTTCGTTGATGAAATTTGATATTCCAATTAATGGTAGCCTTGTCATTATGGAAGGCAGTTCGTTGATGAAAATTTGTTACTTCCAATAAATGGTAGCCTTGTCATTATGGAAGGTAGTTCGTTGATGAAAATTTGTTACTTCCAATGAATGGTAGCCTTGTCATTATGGAAGGTAGTTTGTTGATGAAAATTTATTACTTCCAATGAATGGTAGCCTTGTCATTATGGAAGGTAGTTCGTTGATGAAAATTTGTTACTTCCAATGAATGGTAGCCTTGTCATTATGGAAGGTAGTTCGTTGATGAAAATTTGTTACTTCCAATTAATGGTAGTCTCATCATTATGGGAGATAGTTCATTGATGAAGATTGTTTTTCCAATGAATGGTAGCCTTTTCATTACGGAAGGTAGTTCGTTGATGAAATTTTGTTACTTTCAATGAATGTTAGTCTCATCATTATGGGAGATAGTTCATTGATGAAGATTGTTTTTCCAATGAATGGTAGCCTTGTCATTACGGAAGGTAGTTCGTTGATGAAATTTTGTTACTTTCAATGAATGGTAGTCTCGTCGTTATGGAGGCCAAGGAGGTGGAGATCTTCTTCTACCAATGGTTCAACTGGAGATATTTTTTTTTTGAAAAAATGAGATGAGTTTTGATATGATATGCAGGTGTTTATGAATGCATGTATCTGAATGCATATGTATGAATATGAAATGGTTACTTGTTTTAAATGTCTTATTCACTTGGGTATGTATTTGTCTTTTATGTCTTATTCACTTGGGTATGTATTTGTCTTTTCCTTATTAATGTTATTTAGTGATCAGCTTGAAAATAGATACACAAACAAGATGTGGAAACAAAATTCCTTTATTGAAGGTAACATAATTCAAATATTGAAAAATATTACAATCTTAAACCAAAACTTTATTTGCATGAAATCAAGCAAAGGGAAATAAGTCTTATAGGTGCTCCTGTGGATATCTTCTCTCGAAACCATCCGCCTTTGCTTGACAAAGCTTGAGAAAGTCTTTAGCACATTATTTCCCTTTTGTGGCTTTGATTTTAGACATGTTTTGCGTGTTGACGCGGACAAGTTGTTTCCTTCGGTATCCATTTTTAAAGGCAGTCACCGAGATCTTGATTTTATTATTATTTTGTGTACCCTGTGAATAAGACAAAGAAACGGTGACAAATATATGAAATGTATGACAAATATATGAGATGTATGAATGCATAGATGTAGGGTTGAGTGACGGGATTTTTGTGATAAGTACCCCTATAAGGTAGGGATGTACGGTTCAGTGACGGGGTTTTTTGTGATAAGTACACTTAGAAGGCAGGCTCCTTAATTTTGACCTACGGTTGGTTTACCCTCCCAAAAGGTGGCTTCCTTAAGGGTGTCATGAATAACACCAGAGGTAAAAGGCACAAGGGCCTCCCTTATGTGGAGCCTCTTTACGGATCGAAACTTTCGTCTCAAAGTCGTGAAAGGTCTCGTCATGAGATTTTTAGGTTAAGGTCGTTACAAAGAGTCATGGGTGTCCTTCCAAAGTCCTACTCGTCAAGAGGATATATCTCGATAAGTATTCCTTTTCTGGAATTCCACCGACTCTAGGAGAAGTTGTTACATAAACTCGCATGGATGATGTACCCCCTAAGCTAATAGACGAACCTTCTTTCTAAGGGTTATTGAAAAATATTTTGAGAAATAAAAAATCCCGCCATGCAGTATATATGATGATAAACAATAGCCAATAATTAAATAAATGCAATGAATAAATGAAAGCAATAAATAAATAAAGCAATAAATAAATAAATAAATAAGAAACCCCAAAGTAAAACCCTAAAACCTAAAGTTGAAGTCTCCAACAGAGTCGCTAGTTGTAGCAACTGGTTTTTTAAATCATAGTCACCATTATTAGTTTTCATCCTAGGGAAGGGAATCTAATAGGAAACCCTAATTCGGAGACAGAGATTCTAGGTTTTGGACTTCATTAGACGAAAGGAAGGTGTTAGAAACCTTTCATCTACCTTGTTCACAAGGATGCTAGGTTTTAGGTTTAGGTTCGGGTAAAATAGGGTTTTAAATTTTAATTAGGGGGAAGGGTTTAAATATTTTTAAAGGGGAACTCGCTACGATTTTTGATCATATGCCTGCGTATCCTCTTATGAGGAATCAGAGTCCCAATTCGTAGTTCGTACGGGGTTGGTGTTTTTTAGGGGTCGCAAACGTACTTTGAATCACCTCGCACTTGGCCGGGAATAGTGATTGTCGAGATTTTAACTAAATGCGTGGTGAGTCAAAATCTGTTTGAAACCCTTTTGCAAAAATAGTTGATTAGATTAGTTTGTTGCGAAAAATAGTTTGGGATTGGTTAGTATTTTTTATTGTGTTAATTGTGAAATTCTTGATTAATGCATGATATAAAAAATTTAATGCAAATAATATAACAAAATAATATGAATTTTTGATATAAAAATAATTTGGATGATAATATAGTAATATTTAAATAGTAAATAAAATATATTAATATTAATAATTAATAATAAGAATAATGATATTAATGAAAAAAGAATTATAATAATAATATATACAAAAATAAGAAATAAATAATATTTACATATAATATAAAAATAATAATAATAAGAAGAAAATAAAATTAATAAATAATAATTATAATAAGGAAGAAAATTAAAATATAGTAAAAATGTAGAAAATAATTAATTTAGGCAGGGGGTGCATTTTCTAGTTATGCAGTAAAAATATGGGGTGCTATTAGGACTCTGGGCTAGGCCCAAATACTTTCCTAAAGAGAGGGGTGTAAATCGTTTTGGAATTTAGCAATTAGGGCGAATGGGGGTGCAGAAGTTAATGGGGTTAGGCCCAAAACATTTTATAAAGGACCGGTTCAATCGTGTGGGCGAAGGTGTACAGATGTTACAGTGAGACTTAGCCTATGGTCGTCTGATGAAAATCATGTGGACAGAATTTGAAGGGACATAATAATTATTAAGGGCGCGCGTGTACTGGAACATTTATGGAATATAACAATATTTTGGAATTATTTCATCAGTTCCCAACAAAACGTCTCGTTCTCTCTCTCTTATGCTCTGTGTTCTTCTTTCCTTCTTCTCTAAACCCTAGAACATCCACCGTAATGACGTAACCCCAAGTAAATCGAACCTATCCCAAAGGCCCACAAGCAACTGCAAAGACACTAAAAAAACTAATTTCACTTACCCCTCGTGATTCCTTTTTCTCTGAATTCTTCAATATTTCTGTTTTTTGATCCTCCCTTCTCTTTTGATTTTGCAGATCCGTCGAGGTGGTGACATGGGGGTGAAATGGCGGAAATTGGGCTAGCGATTACGGTTTCAGATATTGAAACCCTAATTGCTCCTCTCTTCTTCTTTGACAGTCACGAGGTCTCCGAGTATTCTTCTTCAATTTCTCCCTTGCAATTCTTCTAAAATCCGCTTTCTCTATTTCCAACTTCAAGCTCTCTCATTTCTTCCTCTGCCTCTGTATCTCGGTTTTCCAATTTCTTCCATTTCTGTATCAAGCTTCCCCCTTTTCTGTATATTTAGCTTAGTTATTTATAAGGCTTTTAGATTAGGGTTCTCGATTTGTTGTTACCATTGATTAGCACATATTTAGGAAGTTTTAGAAAGAATTAGGGATTCGAAATTGTTGTTGATTGATTTTGTATTGAATGTGATTGGATATTCTGTTCTTGTAATTGATTTTGCAATTTGTATCATAATTTTCGGATTTGCTTCGTAGCTGGATTAGTTTTCTATATATTTGTTCCAATTTTGTAGACGATTTGCTCTCACTTGGATTTGATTCAGTTGAAAATTTGATTTCAATAGTAGCTGTTAGGGAAAAAACGCGCAAATTTGTTGGCAAATTGGAACACTACGCGTTTCTAATATTTGGGCCAGCATAGTTGTTGTTTCATTCAGCAGACATTTTTTTCAAATATAGATTGGGCCTTGGAACTGTTTTCAAAACCTGATCCAATATCTTTCTAAACCACACCCTTTAATAACTAAAATATATGAATAATTGTTAATGAAAACATTATGGTAAAAAGAGTTTATCAGCAATATATTACGTTTTTCCTTTTAACAAAGAAATTTTTTTTTTTTTTTATAATAATAACAAAAAGTTTTAATACTCAATGCTTCTTAATTTCTTTAATTACTGCCATAATCCGAATTGGGCCTCTTTGCCACAAATTGGGCCCAACATTAATTTGATCCAACAGATTCTCACCCAAAAACAAAACTTCTAACCAGCAAATGACAAAAACGTCCAATGGGCTTTGGCTAGAAAATGCAATGGGCCTGTTATCTGTAATTGCACCTCCTTTTCTTTTTACTAACAATAATGACACCTAAATGGGCTTATGATATATTTAATTCCCCCTCTCTTTTACTAATAACAACTATTTAATAAATGAGAACTTAATAATTATTATTCCTTTTGAAATAATTTTCTATTCCCGAATCGCATGGGCCATTGCCCAACATGCCTCGCAAACATTCACGGATACACGAGTCTTTCTGATTTAGAAATCCCCACTCTCCTGGATTTAAAATACGCCCCTAGTCTTGGATAAAGATGGGCCATCAGATGCTGATGTACCATCTTTAATTAAATATTTCTTCTATTTTAAATCTTGAAATTATGATCGTAGGGGTAGGGAAAATTTGGGGTACGACCAGAGGGTTGGAGATTAACACATCATTAATAGAGGATCAAGGATCCTTCTTGGTACGGGCCCTTGCCCCATACACAACATTTGTTTCCTTCTTTCCAGTGAAGGGCTTCTTTACAGTGTTGGATGCGGAAGCAGATATCATGGGAATTTTCCCACTCTTAATGCCACTTTCTACCCTTTCACCAGTTAGTATCAACTCGGTGAAACCAGACGAAGAACTCCCAATCAATAGGTTGAAAAATGGTCCAGTTAATGTACCCATGAACATGTCAACTAGTTCTCTGTCAATTAGTGGTGGTTGGACCCTACCAGCAAGATCCCTCCATTTTTATGCGTACTCTTTAAACCCATCATTAGTACCCATTGGCATACCTTAAAGTTGGACTCTGGTTGGTGTCAGATTGGCATTGTATTAATGCTGATGATAAAAAGCAGTGGCTAGATCTTCCGATGTGTGGATCTGGAAACCGTCTAATTGATAGAACCATTCTAGTTGAGTCCCATCCAGACTCTCTTGGAAGAAATAGATCCATAGCGTTTTATCTGTAGTGTGCGACTGTATCTTACACATGTAAGACCTTGGATGAAGTTTTGGGAAGGAAACCCTAACATACTTAGCGAAGACCAGTATTTTGAACTTATGGGGAATGACGACCTCAGGTACTAAGCCCAACTCACCAAAATCCAAACAAGGCACGGTTTGAATTTTAACAGCCTTTATTCTATCCTCCAATTGCTTGTATTTATCCTCAGTCGGAGGATATTGCTCATCAAAGTAATCTTCATCTTCGGAAGCTTGATTATTGGCACCTCTAGCATGGGTTCTCCTTGCCTCTTCGTCTTGATTTTTGTCCTCCTCATACGACTCTTCAAATATCTGTACCTGACGAACCGGACTTTTGAACTTACCCATGTTGATGAAGGCCTTCTTTTTGGTTTTCTTCTTAGCTACTAGCATAGTCATCAGCTCTTGTTGCCCCTTAGCCAGGGTCAGCAAGGTCTCTTGGAACTGGGAATTATGCGCTTGCAAGTCCTTCACTGTTTGTTCTATATCCATCTTACTGAAATAAATAGTAGAAAGATAAGGAAACCTATTGTGGAAAACTTGTTTATGTTATGATGCGTGAAAAATGCGTATGCAAATGATTTCAATGACATAGAAGATTTAAATTTGTTTAGACAAAAGGGAACAAATATTAATTGTATTAATAAGTTTAAATTGATTACAACATGCCTCTTGGGCTTACATTGAAACAAAATAAACAAAATGAACTAAAATACAACATCAATGGCTCAGATTTCCTATGGATGCTTCCTCTTTGGAGCGATATAGGCATTCAGGCTCCTCTCCTCATGAAGTTGTCCCGTGAGCTCTAATGTCTTCTTCTCGCTTGCATAAAACTGGGCTTCAAAGGTGTCTGGCTCCCCCTTTAGCTGAATCCAAGCTCTTTGCAAATCTTCAAGAGAAGTAGACATACCAGGATAAAGGACAGTATATGGAACATCTCCTTCGGCAATGGGCTTCATGATGATTGGTAAGATGGTGGGGTAAGGCATCACGAGAATTTGAGCATGAGTTCGTACCCACTTAAGTTAAGGCTCAAGGGGGATGGAATTCTTATGTCCCAATGTCTTACTATCCTCTTTTTTTACCATTCACCAAGCTCATATGAACCTTTGACGATAGCCTTAGTCGTCGCCCTGGTAGTCGAATACCAAACCTTGAATGAGCGTATTATGGGGACCATCTCTTGGTGTGTACACAAACTGCCATAATGCGAGAGAAGGGTTATAGGTGATACCTCCCCTAATTCCTAAGAGTGGGACATTAGGTAATTCTCCACAACGGTCAATGATGGTAATATCCTCCAAAGATCGAGAATACCAATGGATATCCGAGTGTGAGAGTGACATCATCCTTTGAGACCATGTCAAGACTTGCTCATTCTTCAACATTGATCGAAGTAGGTGCAAAATAAACCACCTAGAGATTAATGGAATTCAACACAAAAGAGTACCCCTTTTCTTCATGGTACGAGTGTGGAAACAATGTAGAATGTCTCTAAGAAAAGTAGGTATGGGATTACGAGAGAGATAAAACTTGATGGCATTCACATCTATGAGTTGGTCTGAATTGGCAAATAGAACCAGACCATAGATTAGAAGGGCCAAGACATCCTCAAAAGCTTGAAAATCCATATCTTACCAGAACAAATAAGCCTTCTCCAACAGAAATTTGGCTAAGAAGCCCTTAACTCCACTTCTTGTCTCCCAATTTTCCATAATGTCAGATCTCTTCAAATGCAAGGTTTTGGCAATAACTTCAGGTTTTGGAGTATCTTCTAAACTGATGAATGGTATTTGATCCAACACAGGCACTCCTAACAATTGAGAGAATTCTTCTAATGTAGGCACCAATTGGTAGTCGGGAAAGATGAAGCAATGATGCATAGGATCGAAGAATTGGAAAAGCACACACATCCTTTCTTCTTGGAAGTTTGGGGTAGCCAAGTTGAGAAGTTGACCATATTTCTTGGTGAAGGTTGAATCTCCAGGAACTCTTGATGCTAACTTTTGAAGTAGAGGATGCACTTTTATGAAGTTAACTCGGATGGTATTCCTACAAGTGGATGTCATGACCTACAAAACAGAACAAAGATAAATTCCTAAATCCTTGAAATGGTTAGTGATAATGCTTATGATGTTATGATGTTTATGATGACATGAATAATAATCACAAACAAAGCACATGAAAACTTTAGGTTTAGGCTTCCATGGGTTTCATAGGTAAGTACCCTCTTGAAGTTTAGTTGGTTCAACCTATTCTACAAAGTAATCGGTTCTAGGGAATCTCAATATCATTGATCTTTCTTCATTGGGCATTGTTTTAGCATAATCAATCTTTTCTTGCAGCCAAAATATCCAAAAGCCCGATCTCAATGAGCGTAGTATCGAGTATCAACCAATTTTCAACTTTCCATCGAAACCGGTTATCTTACTACTTCCTAATGGCTAAGTTGTTCAATTAAAGGTTCTAAGATCAGTTAGTGCTTCAAGACATCTCTCAACGGCCCCGTATTCTCCTCGATTCAACATAAGGGATACCGGTACAAACAAATGCATCACACTAACGTATCCATTTCTTCAACTATATCGGTCTACGCCGTACAGTTTCCATAATCTATTGCTACTTACCTAAATGGTGTTCCCAGATCTGGGTATATGATCAATACAAACACAAACAAAGACCCATAAATGTAAAGCAAACAAATCAAACAATAAAAACAATTAAATATAATCTAACTCTAAGGTAACCCCACTTTTAAATTCTATCCCCAGCAGATTCGTCAGTTCTATAATACGGTAGGAGAACTGACTTGGGTGTTTTGCATTTGATCGCAATTGTTGCAGATAGCAAGAGTCGCCACTGACTTTTCTTTTATCCAATAAGTAAATAGTGAAAAGAACAGGAAAGACCTTTGAGATATTTTCTTGAGTTTTGGGGGTAGGTTATGAAAAGGGAAGTTGTTAGCACCCTTTTCATCCATAGTTGTTTATGGGCTCTTAGTTGCTTGATAGCTCGCTTTTGAAATTGTTTTGTTTGGAATGTGTTTGTGGTGAGTTTTGAAAGTATTTTTGAAAAGCGCCTTCGTTTAGGAAAACTTTGTAATGATTATCGTTTTTATAAGAATGCATACAAAGTGTTAGACTTTTGAAAATATTTCATGTTTTTGAAAGTGTTTGGTGTATTTGAAAAGATGTTTTTGAAGATGGATTGTGAGCAAGCAACTAAGAACGTTCTACCTACTCAAAAGTCTTTTGTTCATTTCTCTCTTCCTTTGATATTATTATCTCACTATTGATTGGTAAGTAACCCTATCTTTGGATGTGAAGGGACGGACGTGGGTCATTGTACAGTCATGGATAGCAATATTGTGAGATACCTTAGCATTTTTCTTAAGAGACTAAGATCATTTGTAAGGCAACATTCGTAGCGTCGTCGAGGGACTATGATCTTGTATTTTTGATAGTTTTTGCTAAGATGTCTCACATGCATATCATGACTATTTTAAGACAACAAAGTGGAGTTAACCCTGGTGATGCAAAGTGTGTAAGTGTTTTGTATTTCATGCTTGATTTATCTTATATTAGGGTTTTCTAAGTATTGATTTTATCTTTCCATACAAACCCTAATTTACTAGCATTTATATGAAAGCGATAAATTGCGAAAAGTAAACGTCCTATGCTATTACATCATTTGGGGATGGGGTATACATATTTACAAATGGGTATTGCAATAAAATTAAACCTTAATTTACTATTACAACCATATTGAATATATTATATAAGAAATGAATAAACGAACATAATGTACAAGGATAATGGAAAAAGAAATGAATTTGTTTTGTTTTGATCTTTGTTAAAAAAAAGTTTTGACCTAATTAAATTAAAAGAGGAAAGTTAATTAAATTAAGAAAATTTAAATCCAAATTAACTAAGAAAAAAGATTTAATTTGATCAAAGAAACATTTTTTAGGGTTTTGTAGAAAATGGTTTTTATTGAATTAGAAATAATGTACATGGAGTTAATTAATTAAAAGAAACCTAAGTTCTAAATTAGTTTTAATTATTTAAAAGAAAATAAATTAAACTTAAGTCTAATTAATAATTTATTTAAGAAAAGAAATAAATTTGTTTAAGAAAATATTTTTGTCTTTTTTAGCTTAAAAAAAGGAAAAGAAATAAAAAAATATAAGTATACTAAATATATAAATAAATAAATAAAATATTTTTGTGGATTTTTATTAATAAAAATAATAATGATAATCATAAAAATAAAATAAAAATAAAATATAAAAAATAGAAAATAAAAATATATAATATAAAAAGAGTCAAGGGTGTGAAAATTGGGTTGGGGTGTTTGTTAGAAAAATAGTTTTTTTTGTTTGAAGCCTGGCCCAATAACCATTTTTAATCAGAAAAATAAGAAAATAAAATAGGTTGCGTGTAAGGTAGTAATTAGGGGGGATGTTGAAGAAAAATGGGACAAGCCCAATGGCCTTAGGCCCAGGCGCGCTATGTAACAAAAAAAAGGAACAAAAGTGTTAGAAAATCAAAACAAAAGGCAGCGCTGAGGTTCGAACCCACGCCCTCTGCAATATACGCGCTCTGCCTTACCACTGTGGTTGCCATACATCTGTTATCTTAAAAAAACATAAATATATAATACAAAACGCTTCCATGGCCTGAACTTCATCTTCAACCTCACGCCAGCCAGACCACATGTATCTCATTCATTTCTCAACAAAAATTGAAAATGCAAACATGAAAGTTGTGTAAAATCTCATCACGTTTTTAAAAATATAACTCATTAAAACTATAAGTTAAAGATGAATGAGAATTTTGCTGGCCCTAATCTGAACTCTAATTTTTTCTAGAAATTTCAATCTTAAAATTCTCTAAGCTCAGGTAATATAAATGAAAACTATGGACATGGTTAGCTTCAGGGCAATGATATCTATATTTTTACTTCAGAATGTATGAACAAAAGATGCTTGTATCAAGATATTGAAGTTTGAAAAGTTACCTCTTGCAGCTGGATTCGTATATGGAGTTTGAGAAACTTTTGAGATGGTCTGATGATCTCTTTAGCTTGCTTAGACCTCCTTGAGTGTATTCCAACTCCTACTTTTCCTTGAGGATAATTGAAACTCCCAACTCAAGTCAAGTTGTAAGCTTCAGTTTTGAAAATGGTGGATGATGATGGAGTGATTACAGTCAGTAAACAGGGCCTTGGATCACTTGCATATGAAGTATGTAAAGTGTTTGGATGGTTAAAACTCAATACGCACGAGTGGATTTGGAGATGGCTATGTAAAGCTCAAAATTGTCAAGTTGTGGCAGATTTTGAGTTGCAGAGTGCTTGGGAGTGTTTAAGGGTGCTTGAGCTCGTGTCTTTGCTTGTAAATAACTTGTATAGTTATAATCAAAATGTCTTAGGGTCTGAAGTTGACAAATCTATGAGATATAGAGTTATGGCTATGTTACTTGATTTTTAAGAAAAGTGGAAAACAAGTTCAATATGTTGTACAAGCATGGTCTGAGTTGGTAGGAGGTTCTAGCCATGTTTCTTTTGGTTTTTCACTTTGTTTGTGTTCATATTAAAGAAGTTAGGAGCTCTATGCATTGACTTTTGCAATAAAGCTTGCTTTTCCAAAATGGAAGTGTTACCTTTGTGCCATTAATGAAATAACCACTTGGACAATGTCTCAAATGCTTGGATCAAAGCTCTAACAGTTGTGTAAACATTTAATTATGGAGTTAAATGCAAGTTAGAAGTCTGCAAAGTGGGATTTTTACAGCATGCTTGAAGATTGGATCAAGTGTTCTTCACAAATTTGCCTTGTAAATCAAGAATGAATGCCCAACTTCATGCCTTCAATTCTCTTAACTCAAAAATGATCTTAATAAGTTCTATGACATTTTAGAAAGCTTGTAACATCCTCTACAACCTTCATATTGGACATTTTTTAAGAATCACTTTGGAACCATGTGAAACTTGGCCAAGAAGTTAGGTCAAAAATCTGCCTAACTATGGCAAAATTTCACTAAGTGTTTTTGTTTCATGGACATGTCTTTATGAAATAATAACTTGAGATCCAAGAATTTTTTAGAACTTTACTCCTCATACAAAGTTTTATATCTCATTAAGATCTACAAATTTCACGTTGGAAGTTTTTCTTGAATCATCTTGTATCATGGTGAAAATTTGGCACAATGTTATGAAAAAAAGTAAAATTTCCAACACTTAGAAAAATTTCTAAGTCTTAGAAATTTGAATTTTCAAAGATAATTTTGAATTTTTTATTTCTTGATAAACAATCTTCATATTTTGACATGTCTTGATGAAATATGATTTTTGAAACTTGATTTTGATCCAAAAAAGTCAAAGTTTGACTTTTCAGTATACGGTTGACTTTTTGCCCAATATGGTTGATTTTAGGTCAACTGATCAATTGACTGAGCAAGAATGTGATACAAAGCTTGAAATTTTACATGAGCAATCTTAAGATTCCAAAATGATCCATGAAATTCATATGAAGCATTAAAAGTCCAATTGTACTTGTGCAAACTCAAACCCTAATTTTGAGTCATCAGTGCTTGAGGAGGTGTCTTGAGTTGATCCATCCTTGTGCATTCTTAAGCCAATGGACATCTTGTAAGATAAATCTTGAGAAAATGAGAGGGAAAATTTTGGGGTACAATATAACCCATGGTCATACCTTGCAATTGCACCCTAGTTGGTGCAAGATCAGCGTTATATTGATATTGGCGGTAAAAAGCAGTGGCCAAATCCTCCCAAGTATGGATGTTAGTCCCTTCCAATTGGTAAAACCACTCCAACTGCGTCCCAGATAGACTTTCTTCAAAAAATTGCACCCATAGTTTTCTATCAGCGGTATGCGGCTGAATTTTACGGACGTAAGATCTTAAGTGAAGCTTCCGGCATGAGATACCATCGTACTTGGCAAAAACAATAATCTTGAATTTGTGGGGGATGACTATCCCAGGAACCAAACCCAAGTCACCAAAGTCAAATCCAGGCATAACTTGGATTTCTACAGCCTTCAATTTATCTTCTAGTTGCTTATATTTGTCTTCGGTCGGTGGATATTGCTCATCAAAAGAATCCTCGTCTTCAGAGATTTGATTATTTCCACCCCCAGTGTGGGTGCTCCTAGCATCTTTATCTTGATTCTCATCATCCTCGGAGGAATCCTCTTCAATCTCTTCCACGTGTTGATTACAGCTTTTTTCTTGGTCTTCTTCTTCATGACAAGAAGTGACATCATTTCTTGCTGCCCCTTTGCTAAGTTGAGCAGAGTTTCTTGAAACTGAGAGTTTTGAGTTTGCAAGTAATTCACAGTTTTCTCGAGATCCATATTATACTGAAATAAACAGTAGAAAGATGAGGAAACTTGTGTCAGAAAACCTGCTTATGATATGATGCATGTTATGCGCATGCAATGCTTTCAAGGACCTTTAAGATTTAAATTTGGTTAAACAAAAAGGAAATAGAACATTAATTGTATTAATAAGTTCAACGGTTACAAATTGCCTCTTGGGCTTACAATGAAAGAGAAACAACAAAATAAAATTACACAACAAAAGACTCAGGTCTCCCATGGATGCTTCCTCTTTGGATTGATGTAGGCATTCAAGTTCCACTCCTCTTGAAGTTTCCTTATGAGCTCCAACACTTTCTTCTCGCTTGAGTAAAATTGGGATTCAAAGGTGTATCGCTCTCCCTTGAGTTGAATCTACGATCTTTGCAATTACTCGAGAGTAGTAGGCATGTTAGGATGAAGAATGGTGTAGGGAACATCTCTTTCGGTAATAGGCTCCATAATGATTGGTAGGATGGCCACATATGGCATCATGAGGTTTTGAGCACGAGCTCACGCCCATTTGAGATAAGGCTTCAAAGGAACAGAGTTTTTATGCCCCAAAGATTTGCTATAAGCATTTTTCACCATGCCCCAAGCTTGTACAAATCTTTGATGATAACCATGGACATTGTTCTCATAGTCAAACATAATACCTTGGATAAGTGTCTCATAAGGAACATCCCTCCAAGCATAACCAAACTATCATAGAGCCAAGCAAGGATTATAAGTGATACCTCCCATAATTTCAAGGAGCGGAACATTAGGGAATTCCCCATAACGGTCGATAAAGGAAACATCCTCCAAAGATCGAGAACACTAATGAATATCTGAATGCGACAGTGACATCAACCTTTGAGACCACTTCATTCCTTGTCCATTCTTTAAAATTGATCGAGAAAGGTGCAAAATAAACTACCTAGACAGCAATTGAGTGTAACACATAAGAATCCATCTTCTCTTTATAGTACGGGCGTGAAGAGAATGCAAAATGTCTCCAAGTAAGGTAGGCACCTAGTTAAGAGATAGGAGGATTTTGACCGTATTCATATCTATAAGTTGGTCTACATTTGGGAATAGTATCATCCTATTGATTAGAAGAACCAAAACTTCTTCAAAAGCTTTCAAATCCATAGCATCCTAAAACAGTTGAGCTTTCTCAAACAGAAACATGGCTAGAATACCCTTAACACCACTCCTTGTTTCCCAATTAGCCACTATGTTGGACCGTTGCAAATGTAAGGCTAGAGAAATCTCCTCAGGTCTTGGGTCTTTCTCAATACTGGTGAAGGGTATTTGATTAAGAATAGGTACACTTAACAGTTGAGAGAACTCTTCCATGGTAGGCACCAATTGGTAATCATAAAATATGAAACAATGATGTTTAGGATCGAAGAATTGAAAAAACACATGTATTATGTCTTTTTCAAAGTTTGAGGTAACCAAGTTGAGGAGTCGACCATACTTCTTGGTGAATGGAGAATTATCGGGAAACCTTGATGCTAACTCCTTGATTTGAGGAGGCACTTTCACAAGGTTTATTCGGATGGTATTTCTACGAGCGGAAGTCATGTCCTATAAAATAAAACAAAGATAAACCTTTAGGTCCTTGAAACGGTTAGTACAAATGTAATGGTATGATGTCATGATGTTATGTACAAATAAACATATACAAGAAAAACAAACAAGTCCTTAGGTTTAGGCTTGAATGGAGTTCATAGGTAAGTACCCTCTTGAAGTTTAGTTGGTTCAACATGTCCTAGAAAGTAATCGGGTTCTAGGGAATCTCAATATCATTGATCTTTCTTCATCGGGAATTGTTTCAGCGCAAGCCTATGTTTTAGCAATCGAAATATCCCAAAATTCCAATCTCAATGAGTGTAGTATCGAGTATCAACCAACTTCAGATTGCACCAAATCCGGCTATCTCACTACTTCCTAATGGCCAAGTTGTTCAACTAAAGGTCTAAGGTCAGTTAGTGCTTCATGACACCAAACAGAGGCCCCGTATTCTCCTTGATTTTCCACAAGGGATACCGGTACCCACAAATGTGTCACACTAACATAGCTATTGCTTCAATCATATCGTCTACATTGTACAGTCTCCACAATCTTTGCTACTTACCTAATAATATTCCCAGATCCGGATAGAGGATCTATAAAAAACCAAACATAACCCATAATTTAAAGCATACAAGTCAAACAATGAAAGAATTTTAAAGTTGATATAATCTCTAAGGTAACCCCACTTTTAAGTTTTCTCCCTAGTAGAGTCGCCAGTTCTGTAATACGGTGGGAGAACTGACTTGGGTGTTTTACGTTTTATCGCAATTATTGCGGATAGCAAGAGTCGTCATCGACTTTTCTTTTACCCAATAAATGAAAGGGTGGAAATAACAGGAAGGACCTTCTGTGAATTTCTTGAGTTCGGGGGGTAGGTTATGAAAAGGGAAGGTGTTAGCACCCTTTTCATCCGTAGTTATCTACGGGCTCTTAGTTGCTAGCTCACTTTTGAAATGCTTTGTAAATGTTTTTGTGTTTTGTGTAAGTTTGAAAATATTTAAAAAACGCCTTTGTCTCGACAAACTTTGTAATGATTCTCGTCTCCATAAGAATGTATACAAAGTGTTGGTTTTGAAAATAGTTCAAAGACATGTTTGTTTTTTGGGAAAGATGTTTTTGAAAGTGTGAATATGGTTTTGTTTGAGAGAAAGAAACTACGAGCGTTCTACCTACTCAAAAAGTCTTTGTTCTTTTCCTCCTCCTTTAGATATTGCTATCTTACCATTGATTAGTAAGAAGCCCTACCATTGGATGTGAAGGGACAGGCGTGGGTCATCGTACATTCATAGAAGGCAACATTGTAGGATACCTTAGCAATTTGTCGTAAGGGTCTAAGATCGTTTATCGAAGGAAACATCAAAGGGTCATCGAGGTACTACGATCTTGTAATTGAGGGTCTTTACTAAGGTATCCCAAGTTCGAGGGACATGACTGTTTTATTTGAGGAAACAAATATGGGTTAACCCTAGAGGTGCAAGTGTGCAAGATGTATTATTTTCATGCATTTTTTTCTTTGAATTAAGGTTGTCTACTTGTTGGTTTTTATGTCTTGCCATAAAAACCCTAATTACTAGCAATAATATGGAAAGCGATAAATTGCGGAAATTAAAAGTCATACGCTACTACAATACTTTAGGGAATAGGGGATATAAATTTACAAATGGGGGTGAAAGCAATTTAAAACCTAATTACTATTACAACCAAATTGAATAATATAAAACAAAATATACAAGAATATAAAGATAATGTAAAAGAAAAGAAAAAAATTGTTTTTTATGGCTTTTGGTAGAAAAAGTTTAATTAACCTAATTAATCTAATTAATTACAAGAGAAATTAACTTAATTATTTAACAAAACCTAGGTCTAATTTAATTAGAAAAGAAAATAAAACCTAATTCTAATTATTTTTAATTCTAAAAGAGATTAATTAGTAAAAATATTTTTAGTGTTTTATTAAGTAAAAATAAAATAAAATTAGAAAGTTATTTAAGAAAGTGTATTTTTGTCTTTTAATAAAATAAAATAGAGCAAATAAATAAAGAAAAAAAAATAAAATATAAAAAGATTGGGTCATGTGTCAAATAAGTAAAATGGGGTGTAAGATAATCATTTTTGGTTAGGCCCAAAATAAATTGTTTGAAATCAGAAAATAAAAAAAAAAGGATAAATGGGCTTGTGGTTAGTAAGCAGTCATGGGGGTGGTGTTCAACAAAACAAATGAAGGCCAAAACAAAGGAGGCCCAGGTGCTGCAAAACAACAAAAATCAGACAAAAATAATATGAAAAAACACAAAAGGGTACCACTGTGACTCAAACGCAGGTCCTTATAGTTCCAAGCCTTACGTGTGTGCTCTCTACCACTGGGGTGACTATACATCCGGTATTTAGAATACAAACCAATAAATATATTATAAACCTTGTCCTGAACATGTCATCTTCTTCTTCCTCGCGCCAGGATGTTCTTCACCATTTTTGAAATCTATAACTTCCTCATTTTTTAACCAAAATGGAATATATAAACATGAAAGTTGCTTGAAATTTAACCATGATTTCAACCATGTAAATAACTAAAGCTATGGATCAAAGATGAACACAAATTTCTGTTGGTACCAAATTTAACCTAACTTTTTCAGAAAGTTCAAACTCAAAATTCTCCATGCTCAGGAAATATAAATGAAATCTAAAAGCATGGTTAGCTTCATGGAAATTATGTCTACATTTTATCTTTGAAAATCAAATTCAAATGATGCTTGTATGAAGAGTTGAAAGTTCAGAAAACTTACCTTGCAAATGGAGATCGTGTTTTGAGTTTGAGCACTCTTCAAGGTGTTATAATGATCTGGTTAGCTTCATTGAACCTCCAGGAAGCTATTGCAATGCTTACTTTAGATTGAGAGTGGCTATATTGTTCTAGAGAAGTCAATGTGCAGTATCCTGTTTTTGGTTATGGAGGATGGTGATAGAGGTGTTACATTCATGTAACAGGTGTTTGGTTTTCTTCTAAATAATGTATAGGTGCTTTCTGATTGGTTTTGAGGAAGAACGCACGAGTGATTTGTGAAATAGAGGTACAAGGTCAGAATATGCGCAAAAATGGAGTTTGTGTGCAATTTCTGGCTAGAGGGAGTTTGGGAGAGTTTTATGGGTTGTGAATTCGTGTCTAGGTTTGTAAACAATGCTTCAATTTATAGGAAATGGTTTGAGAGCTTGAGGTGATCAGAAGTACAAGATCACATGTTTATGGATTTTGACTTATTTTTGAAGCAAGCTTGACAAACATCTTTCCAATGCATGGTACAAGGCTTGTAGGGTGGCTAGCAACTTTAAAAATGTTTGTTCTGAGTTTGTAGAGGATGCTTGTGCAGAAAGAACAAGTGCAATTCTCAAGACAAGTTAACTTTATGATTAAAGCAACTTTACTAGAATGGCAATGTTACTTTGTGCCATTAATGGAAATGCAACTTGGATAAGAGCTTAAATACTTGGACAATGGCTCTATCAGTTGTGTAATCAATTAATTATGGAGTGAAACACAAGTTAGAAGCCTACAAAGTGAATTTATGTAGCATAGGCTAGGGTTTGGATCAAGTGTTCATCACAAAAATGCCTTGTAATTCAAGAATGGATGCCCAACTTCTTCTCTTCAATTCTCTTAGCTCAAAAATGATCTCTTCAAGTTCTTGGACATTTTGGAAAGCTTGAAACATCCTATACAACTTTCATGTTTTCAACTTTTGCAAAATACAATTGGAACTATGTGAAAATTGGCCAAGAAGTTGGGACAAAAATCTGCCTAAACTAGGTCAAAATTTCACTAAGTGTTTAAGAAAAAGTGCATGACTTCATGGGCTTATAACTCAAAATTTAAGCATTTTTTGGATATGAGCCCTCTAATATAAATTTGTAGATCTCATCAATATCTACAACTCTAATGTTGAAAATTTCCTTTGAATCATCTTGCATCATGGTGAAATATCCAGGGTGTGCATTTAAACCGGTTTATCTAATCCATAACCATAAATTTAGTTACCAAATTAAAAAAATCCAAATCACATTTGTTATTAACTGATCCAATCCATTTTAATAAAACTAATAACATTTAGTTAACCATTTATGAAATCCAGTTATAATCCAATTCACTTAAATTTTGCAAAAGATCTTTTCTCTTATCTTCCAAGAAGACAAAATCATTATAAATGATCCTGCTCACGATATTCATGAGACTAGAATTCAAGCTAGTATATACCAAAATAATATTAAAAAATCTCTATTTTGGATCCCAGCATTAAATATTCTACAATAAAATTATTCTCTCTCAGTTGTAAAACATAAACTCTTAGGTGTATTTCAAATATATTTAAAATATCTTATATGTATGTTTAAAATGAATTTTTATTTTTCATATTTCAAAACACTTTATAATATTAATTAAGATTAACAGTTTTTTATGTTAATATTTACCGAAAATGCACGGTTCTAGACACTTTTCATTTCATTGTGTTAGTAAACAATTAAGAGAGAGAGAATTATTAAAAAATAAATAAAGCAGTACTCATAAATCTATAACATAACAAAATAAAACGGTTATGATGTTTGAAGGAGTTATGCAATGTTTATCATTACAATATATATCAAAATTTCAAAATCGATTAACGCAAAAATATTGATCAAAGCAATAAAGAAAAACTGATATATTGATATAGACCGGTTTTAAGACCGGGTCAAATAAAAAAGTGGTTTTTAATAAAAATTGGATTTAAACCAAATTGATCCAAATATAAACTGGTTTTGAAAAAATAAACTAGTTTTATAAAAACAATTTCAAGAACCAACCCAAACTATATATATGGTCCAATTTGGTTTGGTTTATGAACCATGCACACTCTTATGAAAATTTGGCATGAAGTAGAGAAATTATCATGTACAAAAACACTTAGAAAAATTTATAAGTCTTGAAAAGTTTGACTTTTTAAATTGACTTTTGACTTTCTTGATTTCTTGATGATCAAGCTTCATATTTTGAATGTCTTGGTGAATTGTGATTGTAGGTGTTTAGGTATTGGCTTGCATTTTTGGTAAATCCCAAGTGTATGTGTGAATGTCATGACTGATGTCATAACATTCTAGTTCAGTTTGTACTAACTCATTAGGTACCTTTGCAGAAAAATATTGTATATCAAGTACTGATGTTTATAAGTGTGTATCTGAGCATTTTGCAAAATGATCACATTTTGCTAAATCAGTAGACAGGTTTTCTCAGATGTCATAACAGATGTTATGACATCCTGTTCTGAACTAACAGGTTTGCAGGATGGATAAGTCTGAGTTTTTTCAGGAAATAACTCAGTCTTTCCTGAACAGAATCCTGCGTTTTCTGAGGGGTAACCTAGCTCAACCCTAACCTGGTTAATAAAGTCCTGTGACCTGGTCTTTAGGTCAAACGGAATTAACCCTAGTTTTTTGTGGAAACCCTAACTGAAGTTGCAGCTGTTATATATTCAACAGAGCTGCTGTTTTTCAAGGATCCCTCTTGACTGATCAGAAGATCATTTTTGTAATCTGAATAGATTTGATTATTGTACTCCAAGCAATTATCATTGTGATAAGTGCCTTGGAATAGGTTTCTAATTGTAAGGGTTGTGCAGCACTCAAAGCTTTGAAGCAAGAGTGTTTGAATGTTCCTTCACTAAAGCTGTGAAGCAGAGTCAAGTTAGTTGTGTGCATCACTCAAAGCTGTGAAGCACGAGTGATTGTGGTGCTTGATTAAAAAGCTGTGAAGCTTAATCAAGTGTTTGTTTATGAAGAGTGTCTTCATCAATTCTCAAGTCAAATTGGTTTATGTATCACTGCTGTGATTGAGGGGGAGTGAGTAGGAACTCAGGTTTAAGTTGTACTTATATTGGAATTGCATTGGGTAGGTCTTAAGTGAAGGAGATAAACTGGTTGGTTTATTCCTGAATTAAAATCTCTTATAGTGGATTTCCTCCCTGGCTTGGTAGCCCCCAGAGTAGGTGTTGTTGCACACTGAACTGGGTAAACAATTGACTGTGTTCTTTATTGCTTTTGTATTTACTGTCATATAGTAAGTCAGATACGGTGTCATAACATTGAACGTGACATTGAGTATCTGCAGCCAGAATTTCAGTGATCTTTGGAACTCAAATTTAACTAAAAAGTCAAAGTTTGACTTTTGGTGTATCAGTTGACTTTTCCAACAGTTGACCAAATTTCATCTATCAATTGTTTGATCTTGAGGGATGAATTGAATCATGAAATTAGGTTAAAATGATGTAATTGAATCCTTGAAATCATGTTTCAAAACAAAAAGTCATGTATTAGGTCAAAAGTCAAAAATCAGTCATTCTCAATCAAAACCCTAATTTTGAGCATTTTGCTCTTTTGGTTAACTGAACACTTTTCTTGAGGAATTATGATCCAAACTTGATCAATTGATGCACATGACTTCAAAATGTTGATATTAGTCCAAAATCTTGAAGTTTGACTGTAAGTTAACCACAGTTGGCTTTTGACCTAATACAACTGATTTTTAGTCATATGATCAATTGACTGAGCAAAATTGTGATTCAAGACTTGAAACTTGACATGAGTATTCTTGGAGGTCTATAATGTTCCATGAAAGTCATTTGAGGCATTATCAGTCCAGTTACCCTTGTGAAAATCAAAACCCTAATTTGAGGCATCAGTGTTTATGAGGTGGTTTGACCTAGTCAATACTTGTGCAAGCTTGAGCCAATGAAGATCTTGTGAGAAATGTCTTGAGGAAAGAGAGGGCAAATTTTGGGGTCGACACCAGTGCTTCTAAAAAATATGTTGCCATTTTATTAAAAAATAAGACTTATGCCAACGCTTTAATAAAAAAAATGTTGCCATACGTGCATAATAGACAATGCTTTTAAAAAATGCACTTCCTAAATGAGACATTAGACAACACTTTTTAAGAAAGTGTTGCGTAAGTGGAGAATAGAAAACGCTTAGTAAAAAAAGTGCTGCCTATAATGGATAATATAAAAGCACTTTTAAAGAAACTGCTGCCTAGAAGAGACCTAAAAGAGAACTAAAAGATACATTAGATAGCACTTTTAAAAGCACTGTCTAAAGAGGGACAATAGAAAACGCTTTTCAAGAAAAAGCGTTGCCTAAATGTACAATAGAAAGCGCTTTTAAGATGAAGTGTTGGCTAAATGGGACATAAGCAGCGCTTTTGCAATTAAAAAAGCGTTGTCTTTACCTACAACAGTGATAGTATATGTAGCGCTTTTAAGCACTGTCTATATAAAAAAAAGTGTTGTCTTTTTCCTTATATGGCATAGTGCACTTAGGTGTTAAGTGGAAACTTTTCATGATAACCTTATTTACCTCGACTGGGTAACTGAGGTAAAACACACTTTGTGTCCGATGTTACAAGCGTTATTTGTAGTAGTGACATGCAAATATGTTGAGTAAAATGTTCCACAGTCCGTGAGCCATCTTGTCTCGTTTTGGGTTGCTTCACGAGTAAGTATTTCGAGATAATGATCGCGTTTTTGGTGAAGTGTTTCCTTTTATATACAATCAGAATCAAAATCATTCTGAATTTATTTATGCTTCATGGATTAAGGAAAGATTTAACTTGAATCAAATTTATTCAAGATTTGTGTCAATCACAGTAATCAATCTTCATAATAAATATTTGATTGATTTGTGCGCGTTTTGGATTATGTAAAGCTTCTAATAAGAATCTCTTTTGGCATGATTAAATTTGAAGATTTCTAATTTGTTCAAGATTTAATCAATCAAGATTTTCAATCAAATTATTGAAGATTGATTCTTGCGCTTTTTGGAGGATCATTCGAATTTGTAACAAAATCCTACAAGGTTTGGAGTTGGTCTTTTATTGTTATTTAAGGAGTTTATCTCCTTTGTGAAGACTAAGAACTTCATAAAACATATATAATTTATAGGAGAGTTTTAGTTGAGCCTTATTTTCATTTTATATTACTTTATTCTTGACTCTTATTCATAATTAAGGAATAGAGTATTTTAATTATAATTTTGTATCATTCTTATACTTTTAATTGTCCAAACACTTGGGAGAGTGTTTGAGTGAAAGTCAGATGTGTATATGATTCAGAGGGAGCCCTGATTGAATCTTCACGAGTAGTATTAGGAAAGCGACATTGGACAAAGTGGGCTCGGATAAGACCAATTATACTTATGACTATTAGAAGTGGAGTTATTTCTATAGGGAGTCCTGAATAGAAATTGATGGGTAGTATTAGGAAAATAGGATTTAAACTAGCCGGGTTCACCTAAGTCTAATTTGTACTTCTGACTATTGAGAGTGAAGTTCCTTTCGTCGGGTTAACGCCCTCTTGATGAAGGTGTTTTTGCACCGAACTGGATTACTAATTTATGTGTTATTTATTTTTTTTTTCTTTTATTCTGTCTTCTACACATTTAACTTGTCATACACATCGTCTCAAACATTATATCTAACATTTTGTCATCCAAAGAACAGGATTTCATATGGTATAAGATCTTTAGGTGGATTGGTTACCCTTTTGTCCTACCGAGATATTTTTCTTTTTGAGGTATTATCTTTTCTATGGGTCGGGCTAGGATCAGAGGTTGTCTTATTATCATAACACACTTTGTGGTTTGGTATAATTGGAAATCTCATAATGATTATATTTTTGTAGTTTTGCCAATAAACAATGAGGAATTGGAAGATAAGAGCATTTTCTCAACATGGTAATTGTATCTTGGTAGTTCTTTGGCTTACTCGTGTACTCTCCCCTAGTGACTTAAGAATAATAGTCTATACTTAAGCCAATAAAGTGACTTCTACCTAGATCTCTGAGTGCAGTGTCCTCCCTTATATTTATTTTGAGGATGTTGTTTTGTTGATGATGGTTCTTGTGTTGGAATTAAGCATCTTGTTCTTTGGTGGTGTTACGGTTGTTGGTATATCTTTATTCCTTATTTGGCCTTGTTGAGTATACAAAAATTTGACCAATTATTATACATTTATTATTCTAGATTTGGGTTATGTTCAACATGTTTGGCACTAGGTTCTAAGTCTAAGGTAAGAAAGTGTATTAGAGGGTGATCAGGTGTTTACCGTGGTTTTTGATAAACAACCGCTGATCCTCCAAAAAGGAAAGTCCTTTTGGTTACTCGCGGGATCGATCAGATTGATCCTAGAACATGTGTTAACTTTTATGCTGGTTTGATGTGAAGGTTAATATCTAGGAAGAACGCACGTTCGACCAGGGATATAGTGTTTGTGGTTTTGGAAAGTAAGAAAGTAACTAGAAGTGCAAGTAAAGATGTAGGAAATGAAAACTTTGCAAAAGAAGATCAAAGCAATGTAAAAATACTTTATTAATAAAAAGTGGTGTTTCCAACGTACATTCTCAGTTATTATTTCACACACAGCGGGTACTTGAATAATATTGAGTAACTAGCACAATAGGTTGAACACACGGAAAATCTACACAAACTTCATATTTTTATACTAAAATTATGTAATTGTCGAGGGTGGCTTTGCTCTAGGATGAAGACAAGTGTCTTCTGCATGTCCCTCGAACTCTATCTTCCTGCCACGTCGCTTTCCCTTAACTATTGGTGAACTGCATTTCCCTCCAATCTTCAAATTCAAATATCCTTTGTCTTTGGTGCTGACACGAAGGTTTGTTCTTCTAGTCGAAGGTCATAGGACCTTTCCCGTTGAAGGCTTGATGGCGATGTCTGGTCGAAGACCAATTTGTAACTCAGATATTTTCTCTAAGTTTTTTCCATCCGTCGAAGCATTTTCCAGCTTGGCTTTATCTGCTCTATTTTTGGTTTATGGGGCCAATATATAGTAGGTGTCGAATTCAAGAGCTAACAAATTACCCCCCAAGAATGCTTGTTTCGACGTCGAGAGAAATAGTCATTCTTTGACATTCGTATTCGACATATGTCTCTTTTGTCCAAAAAAGGCTTAACGTGCGCTTTTCGCCTTCCAACAGCTGCCACACTTAGAACCATCATTACTCTTTTCCCAAGACGTCTTTTCAATCAGCTGTTACCATGCTGCCATTATGACCATTGCTCCTAGAACCTAGGCAAGCATGTCAAACATTCTCCATCACCTGCACGATAACTGCTTTGCTGCTTGCTACGTGCCCCACTACGTCCATAGCATTAAATGGCCTTGACAAGACACACTTCCCTCTGGACACTATAAATAGCCTTGGGCCCTCACTTTTGGAAATTTCACAACACTTAGCATTTTTAATCTCCTCTGCAGAAAAACACCTTACACTGTCATCTTCGTTCCTTACTATCTCATAACAATGGCTTTCCTCTCTAACACTCCCAACAACCCCAAACCTAAGA
This sequence comes from Vicia faba, assembly GCA_948472305.1. NCBI lineage: Eukaryota > Viridiplantae > Streptophyta > Magnoliopsida > Fabales > Fabaceae > Vicia > Vicia faba. The sequence goes on along the minus strand of OX451736.1, from coordinate 1,468,008,474 downwards.
ATGTTGCTGACGTACAGCGTCAACTAGAGATCTTCCCCACAAGCTCTTCTCCTGCTTCGACTGAGGGGCCAATGTTTGTCTCTGAACCCATGACTAAAGAAAAGCATGAGGTGTATAATTCCTAGCTCCTCATCCCTGTTAGATATTCTGAGAATATATATGCTATGTATGGCCCTTTATCTGCATGCATCGAGGATCCCACAAAAAATCGTGCTTTCTTCCCCACTCACCCTAGGCTCATGCACATAGGCTGTGCGAAGAAACCCAGGAACGATTCTGAGGATACGACTCCAGCTAATCATAACATGCTCAGACAAAGGAGGACATTAACCTTCAGTTCATGAACAAAGGGAACAAGATCTTTCGATCGTGCCCTAGTCTCTCTTCAGAATATTCAGACTGGATGAATAAGATGGAGAAGGTACAAATCCCAATTTAGAAGGAAATGGGGATTTATGACTTCGTGATGCTGTCGAAAACAGGGTTGTCTTACTTCCCTCTTATGTTAGTTTCCTCGCTATACTTCTGGGACAGCGCCCACTTCACGTTTCACCTTCCTTGTGGAATGGTGACCCCAACTCTTTTCGACATAGCAGCAATCACCGGCCTTCGACCAACTGGTGACTACTTCGACCCAGAGGATTTATCTGTGGATGCCATTGGGTTTTCAGCTACAAAGCCCACATATACCACATTCATCAACCATTTTCATGATAAATCCTACAGCACTGTGTCAGAGGTGGAACATATAGCTTTCTTAGCTATGTGGCTGTCTCGATTCGTCTTATGTACCAAGTCACTTCAAGTGACTAAGAAGATGCTCACGCTTGCAACATAACTTCATCATGGCTACCCTCTCTGCTTGGCTGAATTGATTCTGGCCAATTTGTATGAGTCCATCAGCAATGGTGTGACTCAACTCAAAATCATAGGAGACGGGGAAAGCTTGCTCCTTTCTGGCCCCCTTTGGCTTCTTCAACTTTGGCTCAACTCCACCTTCGAATCTTTTCTTCCTCAAAAGAATAAGATAAACGAAGAAGCCCCATAAATTTTGAACAGGAGGGTCGAAGGTACCAGGCTAGCTTTGTTGACTCGGACTGACAAGGGTCAGCAATTTCAAAAGGCCTTCACCAGCTTTATGATGATGTTTGCAGAGCGCAAACATTTTGTTTCGACCACGGCTCCCTTCGCCAGTCGAAAAGTTGGCCCATAATGGTTTACCAGACCATTTCCTTCGGATGATGAGGAGGACTTGGAGGACGAATATGTGGCCATTTGGGAGTCATTTCTTTGACCCAGAATCATGCCACTGATATTCAAGAGTTCGAAGAATCAATTAAGTTTTATTGCTTACCAACTGAATCTTGTCTCTCGATGATTCGGTATTGTCCAGTCACTCCCATCTCCCATCTACTCTTGAGAGAAACTACTATTATTTTATAACGCAGATTACTCAGAGGATGCTGCTACCAAGCACATTGGTAGGTATGTTGGTCGGACCGTACTAACTCTGTTCGACTTCAATCTCAATTTTATGTGCCCGCCCAATTTTGAGGAGTGGTGGAGGCAATATTATAATAAGGAATTCTTCGACGAGAAGGATTTCTCTCACCACCTTCGCGAGGCGTTAAAACTGGTCCTTGACAAGATCAAGAAAGGTAATATTTTCTTTCTTTTTGTTTCTTTGTCTTAGATTCAATCATTCGACGTCAACTTATATTTGTTTCTTGTATAGCTGTCAAGAGGACCAGCACAAAAAAGGCTGCTGAAAGCACCAAAGGGGGAGACCCTTCTGTGAACCCTTCACCAAAGGTATTCACTTTCTTCTATACCTTTCTCCTTTATTATTTTCTGGTATAGATGTTGATGTCTTCGACTCTTATCTTTCTGGGTGTTCAGAAAACCACTCCCAAGAAACGGAGGGTTCAGGAGATTGAAATCTCTAGTGATGAAGAAGAGGAGTCTCCTCTTGTTCCTCTGAAGAGACAAAAATTAAAGAAACTAGATCCCGCACCTGAGCCTCTTCCCAAGACAAAAATTAAGATTACAGCTACCAAATCGAGGCCTCCTCCTGTAGTCATCAGAGAGCCCACTGAGCAAGAGGTAGCCACTAGGATGAATAATCCTAGTGAGAGTGACAATTCCAGTCCCGGTGCCAAAGTTCCTCTTCAGGTATTTACTTCGACAGACATCTGCTTACTTTCTAAACTAACCCCTTTTTCCATAAGAATTCTGAGAATAAAACTTCTTAATCTTCAGGATACTGCCGACACTTCTAAACAGGATCCCATTCTTGTCGAAGGATCTGCCACTTTGTTAAATAGTGAGGGAGATCACACTTATAGACCTTCTTTAGCAAAAGGCTCCTTTTTTAGCTCCGCTGGTGAGGTGAACCAAACTTCTGAGCCTCAATATCAGACCATAGAGGAAGCAAACGAAGAAGGCCCTATATGCAAACAGGAAGAAACCAGGGCTCCATTGGGTGATGCACAGGAAGGTAAAGAGGAGGATGCTATTGATGTTGTAGTTGGAATAGAGAGGGAAGGTATGCTAGAGGGGGAGAATCAAAATGAAAGAATTCTAGAGGCTGATGGTAGAGAAACTCTACTGAAGGGGCCCAAAATCTTACAAACACTGAAGTTGTCCATATTCCAGCACAGGTAGCAAATGTGGCTACTGCTACTAATGAGGGTGCCCCTTCAACAGGGTCTCGAACCAAAGAAGTTTTGGCCTTGTTGAAATAGAAAAATCCTCTGGGTTATTTGACTGTCATTCTCGAAGGGCGAGAAAGTTCTTCTGATTACAGCGTTTCGACTGCGTCCGAAAAGTCTACCTCAACATCCCCTCTTGATGAGGCACTTTAGAAGGTTAAGGCGCAAATTTTCAAAATATATTTAATGCTAACCTTGGAGGGAGAACCTACTGCTCCTTCCTGAAGACCACTTTGGGGGTTGTTGATCTCCTCGTTTCTTCTCCAGACGTAGCTAGCGTTATTTTAGATTTAACTTCCATTATTGACCAAGTGTCAGCAGACTATAATCGTCGAAGGACTCTTACTCGCGAGAACGAAGAGGCCAACGGTCACGTAGCTGCTGCCTGGCACACTGCTACTGAATCATCCTCCAAAGTAAAAGTGTTATCGAAGGCTCAAGAGGCTAGGCAGAAAGAAGCTGAGGAGATTGATCAAGACACAGCTAAAATGAGGGCGCCGATCAGAGAACTGGAGGCTAAAATTGCCGCCAATGATAAAAGGAAAGAATAACTTCTCGCCATTAATATTGAGTCTGAAAGCCAAGAAGAACTTGCTGAAGGGCTAAAACATGTTGATCGGGCCCAAAAGCTCGATGCTAAACTTGAATCCCTCCATCAGTCGAAGGTTCTATGCAAACAACGTCTGGAATAACAGAGGATTAAATACCTTCAGCTCAAGGCCAATCTCCCCTTTTAAATTCCGTCTCTATATTTGTATAATCACTCATTGTAATGACTCAAAGCCATTTTGACCATTTTTAATGAAATTTAAATTTCCATTTTGGCTCTTTTTTCTTATTTCAACTGTGACTATACATTGGCTATTTTAACCTCTTTAAGCATAGGTTTATACTTTTTCAAGTATTTACCGTTTACTCTCAGAAGCCTTTGATCTTCGTTTAACTCCTCGATCTCATAGGCTCCACCAGAGAAAGTTTGGATAATTTTGAAAGGTCCTTCCCACTTAGGGGACCATTTTCCCATATTTCTATCTTTTCGATCCATTAGAAGAATTACCTTCCATACTAGATCCTCAGGAAGAAATGTCTTAAGTTTTACTTTTCGATTATAGGATTTCTCGACCCGTTTCTTCTGTAATCTTAAGAGGTCTAAAGCTTTCAATCTTTCTTCATCCAAATCAACTAATTTTTAAAACATCATATTCCAATAAACTTCAGAAGGGATATCCTGATGTCTCTGAACCCTCGTTGACTGTAGACAAATTTCCACTGGCAATACCGCATCATGACCATAAGTTATGCGAAATGGTGTTGTTCCTGTAGCCTCTTTAGGAGAGGTTCGACAAGCCCATAAAACTTTATCCAACGTCTTGTGCCATTTTCTTGGTTTCTTTCCCACGTGTTTCTTTATTAAACTGATTACTACCTTGTTTGCAGCTTCGACTTGGCCATTAGCTTGTGCATAGTAAGATGTAGACGTTAACAGTTTGAATCCCATTTCTGTAGAAAATTCTTGCATTTTTCGACCAGTAAAGACTGATCCTTGATCTATCGTTATTGTCTCAGAGGTTCCAAATCTATATATAATGTACTTTTGAATAAATTAAATGACATTCACTTGGTCTACATTGACTAAAGGGACTGCTTCAATCCATTTAGTAAAATAATCAATGCCTACCAATATGTATTTCTGGCTTTTAGAGGACGTTGGTCAAATTTCTCCAATAAGATCTAAAGCCCGTCCTCTAAAAGGCCAAGGTTTCACAATCGAATAAAGTTCACTTGCCGGTACATGTTGGATGCATGTGTGCACTTGACATTCTTGACATCCTTTTGCAAACTCAACACAATATTTTAACATAGTGGGCCAATACAGTCCTTGTCGAACAACAACCATTTCATCTTATGGCCTACTTGATGTGCTCCACATGCCCCGGCGTGTGTGGTAGAAAGAGCTATGTATGCTTCTGTTTCACTTAGGCATTTCAGTAGCACACCTTCAGGTGTTTTCTTGAATAACTCATTTCCCATTAGTATATAGCTTAGTTCCCTATACTTTATCTTTCACTCTGTTGAAGCCACTTGATTATGTAAATAATCTATTATAGGCTTTCTCCAATCTTCTTCTGTTAGATTGTCTATGAATGAAATTTTGAAGTTCTCGTGATCAGTGTATCCCAACGTTGTTGTTTCCAAATCTATTGGGGACAACTTAGTGGATGCTACTCTTCCTCTAACTTTGATTGCTTGTTGTAGTTTTTCTTTCAAAACTTTATACCCGGAAGTGATCTGTGCCAAATCATTAGCCACTTGATTTTCCAATCTGGGTATATGTCAAATGTTAACCACTTCGAAGTTCTTCAACAATCTCCTGGATATCACGAAATACATGATAAGATTGTCTCTTATGCATTTGTATTCTTTTGTAACCTGCTTTAGGACTAACTTTGAGTCTCCCATTATTTCAACTCGAGTTGCCCCCAATTCCAACAAGATTTCAAGGCCTACAATCAAAGCTTCGTATTCAGCCTCATTATTTGAACAATCTCCCTCAATCTTGTACTTAAATGTTGTTGGAATTTTGTCTGGAGAAATAATTAGAACCCCTACTCCAGTTCCGTCTTTATGACTAGAATCGACAAAGTATAACTTCCAAGCTCCAATCTCCAAATAATTTAGTGATTCTTCTTTTATTGAGTGGTCAACTATAAAGTCTGCTACCACTTGACCTTTCACAGCCTTGAGAGACATAAAGGTTAATGAATACTCAGTTAATGCCAGTGCCCATTTTCCAATTCTACTGTGCAAAATAGGTTTCGACAACATATATTTGAAAACATCAAAATGAGACGAAACGTAAATATTAACTGGTTTAATATATTGCTTGAGTTTTGTACATGAGAAGTAAAGACATAAACAAAGTTTTTCAACTTCGTTATATCTAGTTTCCGCATCATTTAAAACTCTACTGAGGTAGTAGATGGGTCTTTCGACATCATTCTCATCCTCTTGAGCTAACATGCTCCCTAAGGTTTTATCAGATGCAGCTATGTAAAATCTCATACTTTTATTTCTACAAGGAGGTACCAGAATCGGTGGCTTGGTGAGGTACTCTTTGATTTTGTCGAAGGCCTTTTGTTGTTCTTGTCCCCATTCAAATCCTTCTTTGCTGAGTCGAAGTAGTGGTGAAAAGGATCGCGTTTTCCCACTGAGGTTGGATATAAATCACCTTAGGAAATTTATCTTCCCAAGTAGAGACTGCAATTTCTTCTTGTTGGTTGGCACTTTGGCTTCCAAAATAGCTTTGGTCTTGTTTTGGTTTATCTCGATTCCCTTTTTATGGACCACAAAGCCTAAGAAGTCCCCTGCCTTGACACCAAAAGCTCACTTCAGAGGATTCATTTTTAGACCATAGCGTCTCATCCTCTCAAAGGATTGTCGAAGATGGTCCATGTGAGCCTTCTTTGAAATAGATTTGACAACAATGTCATCAATATAAATCTGCATAAAAGACTCAATAAAATCATGGAAGATAGAATTCATTGCTCTTTGATATGTTGCCCTTGCGTTTTTTAGACCAAAAGGCATCACTACCCATTCGTAAGTGCCTAAGGCCCCAGGGTAACGGAATGCTGTTTTCGACACATCCTCTTCAGCAGTGAAAATTTGATTATATCCAAAGTATCTGTCAAGCATACTCATGTACTCAAAACCAGCGGTAGAATTGACAAGCATTTCCGCCACAGGCATTGGATATTCATCTTTGGGTGTTGCAGCATTCAGATCTCTGAAATCGATGCACACCCTTAAGGTACCATTTTTCTTTATAATAGATACAATATTTGCAATCCATTCGACATACCTGGTCATTCGGATGAACTTGCATTTCAGCAGTCTTTCGACTTTCATTTTGATTTTTGACATAATCTCCGGTGCAAAGCGCCTTGGAGTTTGCTTGACGGGCTTCTTTCCAGGTTTTGTTGGCAATTATAGTTCCACCAGACTTCTGTCGAGACCAGGCATTTCGTCATAATCCCACGCAAAGTAATCTTTGAACTCTTTTAACAATTGGATCATTTCGACCCTAAGTCATGGATCTATCATTGCGCTGATATATGTTGGCTTTTTAACAGGACCTTCACCTAGGTTTACTTCTTATAAGGGGTCTTGTGCTAGCATCCTAACACTGTTCGCCAACGGATCTTTTTCGAAACCTAGAGGTTCATCATCGTAGATGGCGTCTAACCTCTGATTTCGCACTTCTTTTTCTTCCAAGTCAGAAGGTTCTGGGTCGAAATCTTTCCCAGGGCCTTCCTGGGAAGATACCTGTTCATTGGCTTCAAGAGCCATGTACTTGACTTCAGCCTCTAAGGCCGCTATTATTCTATTTTCGGCTACATATGCCGAAATCTTTTGTAGAGCCTATGATTCAGTCATCATCACCAAACTCACTTCCCTAGCCTGTTGACTGTATATCATCAACCCCTCCATAGTCGATGTTTGATAAATCCTCTCTATCCCACTGAAAACCATGATCATAGTGTAGATAAAGAGAGAAAAAAGCATTGGGTGCTGGAGTCAGATCGAATTCAGGGGGGCTGCATGGCCCTATATGAGCCAAATTCATGTCAAAGCTATTCTTTCCAATGTTGTTAACTTTTCCCAGGTAGTAACTTTGATCAGCCTCGATGTTCTCCATGATACCATCAGGGAGCCATATCGTAACCCTTTGATGCATCGAAGATGACACTGCGCCTATTCCATGTATCCACTCTCGACCCAAAAGCAGATTATAATTTGGTTTCACTGAAATCACCATAAACATGGTAGGTCGAAGAATTGAGCCCACCTTGAGATCCAGTTGTATAACTCCCATGGTGGTCCCAATACCCCCTTCATAATTTGAGAGGACCATGTCGTGGGGCTTAATATCAGCATCCCTTTTTCTTATTTTTCTTAGAATAGATTGTGGAATTATATTTATGGTCGCCCCACAATCAACCAAGATCTTATTTGTGCTCACTTCCCTTATCTTTGCTCTGATAAATAGGGGCTTGAGGTGATTTTTCATCGCCTCAGTTGGTGGCTCAAAGAAAGCGTTTTGCTCCTCAATGCAGCCATTATTCATCACATAGTAACACATTGGCCTATGTCTGGCCATTTCTTGTTCGACCATCAAGCCAGTCTCTTCAACTTCGACCTGACGGTTGTACTCCCTAGGCAGCACTGATATGATGTTTACCATAATGTCTAAAGTATCGTCAGAGTCAGAATTACCTTCGTCATTCGACCCACATTGTTCTGGCCATACCAGTCTTCCAGTAATTGGTTCCCTCTCCAGAGGTTTCCTTTGCTTTCCTTTTCTTGGCACGTTGGTGCTAGATTATGGGTGAGGCTCTGTTGTAGCCTCTTTCTCGGCTTTTCACCGTCACTGGAATCTTCACCATTGAGAACGAGACATGGGGTTCTTCCCCTTGTAGTTTCTTGATATGTGAGCCATTTTATCCGTTGTAGTAGTATGGTACTCTTTCCTGTAATCCAAAGAAGAGCCCCTTGGTACGTCAAAGGTTCTCCATTTTTCTTCATTGGGCCTTTTTCTGCCCACTGTGTTAAGCCAAGTACCTACAGGTACATTAGTTGGAGGCCGATAAGTTGGTGGCCTCCTTACCTGGTTCATGGGTCCTTTTTGATATCCCCTCCTGGGATCGTATGTAACTTCTGGATCCATTTTTGGTTGAGCATTGGTGCCCCATTTTTCTTTCACTGCTCTCATACCTTGTATGTGCTCCGCAACTTTCTTGTCGAAAATAGAACTGCATCTGGGACACAAAATCACTTCAGACTTTTTCTTCTGGCATCGATGTAAAAATTCTGCCAGATCCTCGTTTTCTTTTGGAAATGTTGTCTTGTTCACTTCCTCCTGTTGAATGGCCTCTTCCGAAGCCTTGGCTTCAGATACCTCGACCATGTTTACCTCCACGTTGTTCTTGGCAACTAGGTTCAGTTTCTGCATCTTGGCTTCCAAGTTTTTTGTTGAACCTTTAACGGCAGCCAAGTAGGAACCTGTAGTGGTTCTCTTGTTGGAGCTTTCAGTAACTCCTTTATTTGTGTTTGAGCCTTCAGTAACTCTTTTGCTTGAGCCTTCAGCAACTCCTTTGTTTAGGTTTAGGCCTTCAATGACCTTTCTCACCCCTTCGATAGTTTTCCTAGATATGTTTCCAGTAAAACTGCCAAATACAGGCTTGTTGATGAAGTCTTCAGAAACTTCAACCATATGGATGCCAACTGGTTCCGCATAATATGCATCCATTTGTAGAGGGTTCGCATCAATTTTCATTGCCGAGTTATCAGCGAACTTGAGCCTTCCTTCTTTGAGTGCTTCTTGAACAAGATCCCTGAAAAGAAAACATTGTGAGGTTTTATGGCCCAGAAAATTGTGATATTTACAAAAACCTCTTTTCTTTCTTTTTTCTAAAGGAAGCATTTTTTCCCCAGGGGGAACTATCATTTGGCCATCTTTGACTAATAAATCAAATATTTCATCGCATTTAGTGATGTCAAAACTATATGTTTTCTTTGGGAATTTGTCACTGTTCCTCTCAGACTCCACAGGATTCTTCCCATTTGAGGGCACTAGCAATTTACAAGAGTATGGCGGCCCTTGTTTTAATTCCGCTAAATCTATCTCGCCTTCTTCGACATCTACAGGATCACTAGATGTCTCTGGATCGTCATCATCTATTTCGACATAGGCTACTCTTACTCTTCGATGAGTTTTGGTCGCTTTAGCCTTTTCGGCTTTAAGGCGTTCTACTTGTCGAACTCTATCGGCCAGCTGGGCCATATCTCTCAAGTATTGGGTATCTAACTTTTTCCTAATAGAATAATCCAGGCCCCCTGCTGCCATTTCGACCAATTCATGTTCAGGCACTTGGGTAAAGCATTTGGCTTTAAGCAGTCGAAACCTATTTAGATACTCATCTATTGGCTCAGTGAATATCCTCTTCACACTAGCAAGTTCTTTTAGACTTATTTTGGTTTGTCCCATGTAAAATTGTTCATGGAACAACCTTTCCAATTGATTCCAATTATGGATCGAATTGGCTGGGAGGGTAGTGAACCAAGCAAAAGCGTTTTTTGTCAGAGAACTTGGAAAGTATTTAATCCTAAGGTTTTCATTGTTTGCTATTTCCCCGACTTCTATCAAATATCTCGCCACATGTTCGACAGTAGATTCTGTCGTATCCCCTGAAAACTTGGTAAACTTGGGGACTTTTCCCCTAGGAGGTAAGTCTGTTTGCAGGATATATTCTGACAATGGGGATGTGAAGTTTGGTCTGTGAAAACCAACGTTCATCCCATTTTGTACCATAATCCTTTCGATCATGGCAGTCAGATTATCCGTTCCATAATTTTGGTGTCGAACTTGCTGTATCAATTTATCAGAATTTTGGTTCATATTCACCATAATCACTCCTTGATCGACTTCTCTAGGGATCGGTGGGGGATTTCGAGGTATTTCGACCCTAGGTTGTTCTATTTCTACCCTGGGGATCTGTGGATTTTGATTAACGGTTAAATCTTCTTCCAAGATTATCCCTTGGTTTACTCTTATTGGTATTCTTTGGGGTTGTCGAATAGTTTGGGGTATCCCAAATAATTCAGCCATGCGCGTCATTTGCGCTGCCATTTGTTGATTCGACTGGGTAGTATTTTGTATTAGGGGGTTCAACATTGTACTTAGGGTTTGTGCCAGCATTTGCACCATATCATGGTTGCTCTCATCCATCTGTTGCCTCAAAATTGTTGTAGAAGCATTTGTGAGGCTTGGTATTGCATGTGATGGTCCTCCTAAGATTTGGTTTCTACCCAAATTTGCCATACTGGCTCCAGATCCCTGTAATGGTGATGACGCACTCACCAAAGGTTCTGAAAAAGTAGACGCAACATTCATAAGGCTAGCCATTTCAGTGGTTGGCATGCCATATGGCTGGTCTCGATCCATCCAGGCTATCGAAAATCCTGGGGGAACGTACGGTCGAGATCCTGGATTTTCCCTTGGTGGGGGTGTTCCTAATGGACCTCTAGGACCTACATACGAAAGCATGGGCCCTGTTTGATTCGTGGTTAACGTTGGTACCGAACCAACAGAAGTTAAGATACTCTCTCCAACGGTAGTTATAACCGATGTTCTAGTAGTATTTGGTGGAGGTATTTCTCCATGATTTGGCTCATTAGCCATTCTACTTTCGCTATTTCTCTTCCTAATAGTTGGTTAATCTACCACTTGTTAATAACATGCAACGCTGTATGCGTATAAAAGGAAAGCAATAACATGAACAAATAGATGATAAAAAATTAGCAACGTCCCACTGGGCGTGCCAATTTGTTTACTGTGGTTTTTGGTAAACAACCGCTGATCCTCCAAAAAGGAAAGTCCTTTTAGTTACTCGCGGGATCGACTAGATTGATCCCAGAACATATGCTAACTTTTATGTTGGTTTGATGTGAAGGTTAATATTTAGGAAGAACGCACGTTCGACCAGGGATATAGTGTTTGTGGTTTTGGAAAGTAAGAAAGTAACTAGAAGTGCAAGTAAAGATGTAGGAAATGTAAACTTTGCAAAAGAAGATCAAAGCAATTTAAAAAGACTTTATTAATAAAAAATGGTGTTTCCAACGTACATTCTCAGTTATACTTTCACACACAGCGGGTACTTGAATAATATTGAGTAACTAGCACAATACGTTGAACACGCGGAAAATCTACACAAACTTCCTATTTTTATACTAAAATTATGTAACTGTCGAGGGTGGCTTTGCTCTAGGATGAAGACAAGTGTCTTATGCATGTCTCTCGACCTCTATCTTTTTTCCACGTCGCTTTCCCTTAACTGCTGGTGAACTACATTTCTCTCCAATCTTCAAATTCAAATATCCTTCGTCTTTGGTGCTGACACGAAGGTTTTTTCTTCTAGTCGAAGGTCACAGGACCTTTCCCGTCGAAGGCTTGATAGCGATGTCTGGTCGAAGACCAATTTGTGTAGGTGTTTAGGTATTGGCTTGCATTTTTGGTAAATCCCAAGTGTATGTGTGAATGTCATGACTGATGTCATAACATTCTAGTTCAGGTTGTACTAACTCATTAGGTACATGTGCAGAAAAATATTGTAACTCAAATACTGATGTTTATAAGTGTGTATCTGAGCATGTTTGCAAAATGATCACATTTTGCTAAATCAGTAGACAGGTTTTCTCAGATGTCATAACAGATGTTATGACATCCGGTTCTGAACTAACAGGATTACAGGATTGGATAAGTCTGAGTTTTTTCAGGAAATAACTCAGTCCTTTCTGAACAGAATCCTGCGTTTTCTGAGGAGCAACCTAGCTCGATCCTAACCTGATCAATAAAGTACTGTGACCTGGTCTTTAGGTCAAACGGAATCAACCCTAGGTTTTTGGAAACCCTAACTGAAGTTGCAGCTGCTATATATTCAACAGAGCTGCGGTTTTTCAAGACATCCCTGCTGATTGATTAGAAGATCAATTTTGTAATCTGTATAGATTTGTTTATTGTACTCTAAGCAATTATCATTGTGATAAGTGCCTTGGAATAGGTTTCAATTGTAAGGGTTGTGTAGCACTCAAAGCTTTGAAGCAAGAGTGTTTGAATGTCACTTGACTAAAGCTGTGAAGCAGAGTCAAGTTAGTTGTGTACATCACTCAAAGCTGTGAAGCACGAGTGATTGTGTTACTTGATTAAAAAGCTGTGAAGCTTAATCAAGTGTGTGTTTTTGAAGAGTGTCTTCATCAATTCTTAAGTCAAATTGGTTTATGTATCACTGCTGTGATTGAGGGGGAGTGAGTAGGAACTCAGGTTTAAGTTGTACTTAGATTAGAATTGCATTGGGTAGGTCTTAAGTGAAGGAGATAAACTGGTTGGTTTATTCCTGAATTAACATCTCTTATAGTGGATTCTCTCCCTGGCTTGGTAGCCCCCAGAGTAGGTGTTGTTGCACTGAACTGGGTAAACAATTGACTGTGTTATTTACTGCTTTTGTATTTACTGTCATATAGTAAGTCAGATACGGTGTCATAACATTGGACGTGACATTGAGTATCTGAAGCCAGAATTTCAATTGGTATCAGAGCAGGCACCCTGCCTGTATTACTGGGTGAGATCTAGGGATATCACTTTCTGGCACTATGGACAAAGAAGGAGTTTTTGGAAATAGACCACCCATCCTGGATGGAACTAATTATGACTACTGGAAACCTCGTATGATTGCCTTCCTAAAATCTCTGGACAAAAAGGCTTGGAGAGCTGCTGACAAAGGATGGATTCATCCCACCATAACTGAAAGAGATGGGACAATCAGTCTGAAGCCTGAGGAAGATTGGAGTAAAGAAGAAGATGAGTTAGCTCTGGGAAATTCAAAAGCTTTAAATGCCTTGTTCAATGGAATTGATAGAAACATCTTCAGACTAGTACATCAATATGAACTGGCCAAGGAAGTTTGGGACACTCTCAAAACTACTCATGAGGGCACTTCCAAAGTAAAAATGTCAAGGCTTCAGATGTTGACCACTAAGTTTGAGAATCTAAAAATGATGGAAGATGAAACCATTCATGAGTTCCACATGAACATCTTGGAGATTGCCAACACCTCAGGAGCACTGGGAGAAAAAATGTCAGAAGAAAAACTGGTGAGGAAGATTCTCAGATCCTTGCCTAAAAGATTTGCAATGAAGGTAACTGCCATAGAGGAAGCCCAGGACATTAGCAAGTTAAAAGTGGATGAACTTATTGGGTCTCTTCAGACATTTGAGATGGGGATCACTGATAATGGTGACAAGAAGAACAAAAGCATAGCACTTGTATCCAACACTGATGTTGAATACAAGGAGGATGAAGAAGAAAACATATCAGAAGCCATTGCCATGCTTGGAAGACAGTTCAACAGGCTCATCAAAAGAATGGACCCAAAGTCAAGGTCAAATGTTCATAACATTCCTTCTGACATTGACAGTTCCAGCAGAAGACCAAGGTCAGAAGATAAGGGAAACCAGGGCAGAGGTATTCAATGCCATGGATGTGAAGGATATGGACATATTCGAGCTGAATGTCCTACCTTTCTTAAGAAGCAAAAGAAAGGAATGACTGTTACTTGGTCTGACTATGATTCAGATAGCAATTCTGAAGAAGAAACTGCCAAACTAGTTACTGCCCTAACTAGTGTTTGTACTTCTGAAAGTGACACCAGTGATGAAGAAGTGACATTTGAAGAACTGGCTGATACCTACAAGAAATTGTGTATCAGAAGTGGTGAAGTCTGTGTGCAAAATGAGAAACAATCAAAACTCATTATAAAGCTGGAGGCTGAAAAGAGGGCAAATCTTGAAACTATAAGTCATTTAGAAGGAGAAGTTCAATTGCTGAACTCACAACTGAATCAAATGACCAAATCTGTCAAGATGTTGACCAATGGAACAAACAAATTGGAAGAGATCCTTCAGGCTGGACAAAATATGGGAAATAAATCTGGCATAGGATTTGTGGAAACAAAGAAATTTGGTACTGGAAAGCAAATGTCAAAACGGATGTCTCAACATTACTCTCAACATCAGGGACAGAGACATATGAAGAAGAGATACCAAAGATGGAGATGTCATCATTGTAGGAAATATGGTCACATAAAGCCCTTCTGCTTCAGATTACATGGGTATCCTAATCAGAACTCAGATGTCAAACCTAAGTCTAAAAAGGTACCGCATGCTCCACAATGGAAGAAAAAGGCTACTGCACTGATGGCTCACACTTCCCTGAGGGTCACTGCAAAGGAAGATTGGTACTTCGACAGTGGATGTTCCAGACACATGACTGGATTCAAAAATCTCCTCAATAATGTTATGCCTCACACCACCAGTTTTGTGACCTTTGGAGATGGTGCTAAAGGAGAAGTCAAAGGAGTTGGTAATTTGGACTGCCCTGGAGTTCCAAGTCTGAATAAGGTACTGTTGGTAAAAGGGTTGACTACTAATCTCATTAGCATCAGTCAACTATGTGATCTAGGATTCATGGTCAACTTCTCAAGATCTGAATGTCTAGTGTTTAATGAAAAACTAGATGTTGTAATGAGAGGAATCAAATCCAAAGATAACTGTTATGTGTGGCAGCCTGAGAACACTGATATCTCCACTATGAGTCAAATCATCAAAGAAGAAAAAGAGATGAAACAGTCGCAGCATAAGCTTGGAAGATTGAAAAGAGCTATTCCTATGGAAGTTGTCAGAAGAACTCCAAAACTACAGGCTGATAATATATATGATGTGGCAGATAAACTTGAAGAAGAATGTGTTGTCAGAACCTTAAGTCATCTTGACAAGGATGTCGGAAAGAACAATTCTCATAAATTCTGTTCAAAACAGATGCTTCCTGAGTACAATGTTACACAAGATGTTGTGACATTGTGGTGTGATAATCTGAAAACATTCAACATTTCCTTGAACCCTATTGACTTTGAAGAGAAGAAGTCATTTGAACTGGAACATAGTTTATCTAAGCTTCAGCTGACTGATTCTTCTACCAAGGCGCTTGTTGGAAATAAATTTGAAAATTTGAGGGGCAGATTGGGTATTCACCAACATGAGAAATTATAGCAATCAGTTTTGCTAAAAACAAGGGTTGAAGGGATTAATTTTATTAAGTCTATATTTAGTGGGTTAATCATATTCATTCACAATTCCTTCAAAAGCCTTAAGAAGTTGAAGAGACTCCCTTGTACTCCCTACCTCTCTCATCCTTGCAACCTGTTTCCTCCTCCCAATCAAAGAGTTTTCTCAAACTGCTACTATTACTCAATGTTAAACACAATGTCTCAGACATCGTCTTCCACCATGGCGGCTTCGTCTCACTCATCATCGTCATCATCTGATCAAGATTCTAGGGCAATCACTACATGCATAGAATCAGAAGTTCTTGAGGTCACTCCTCTCAGGGAGATGGCAACTGACCCAACCAGAGTCAAAAAGCTCAGAACCAGACATGCAGGAAGAGCTCAAGCTACAGTCTCTGGTAATTCTTCTCATCCTTCGTCTTCTATACCTAATAGAGAAGGATCAGTTCAAGTACACCAAGCTATTGCTAGGCTGGTTACTAGCATTCTGAGTGGCAACCAATCTGTACCTGGGATTTCTATCCCTTTGAATCAATCAGAAAGTCCAAATGTGGAAGGTTCTGAAAATGTAGATGTCACTGAGGATGTTGTGACACCAAAAGACAACATTCAGAATCCCTCTGAAAAGGCTGCTGATCCACCTATCATTGATGTGGATGAAGATTACTCAGATAATGAACTGCTTGCTAATGTGAACCCTAGCATTGCTAGGAGATTGATGAAAAGAAAGAGTAGTGAGACTGTTAAACCTGATGCTAAGAAATCCAAGGCTGAAGGGATGGCTGAGAAAATTCAGACAAAAGGGAAGAAGGCACAGGTGCAGACTGCTAGACAACCAATCTCCAAGAAAAGTAAAGAACCTGAAACTTCTGATTCTGAAGATGAATCAGAATTTGAGATTGACATTGACAATACTCCCATCAGAAGGAAGCTCCCCTCCAGCAAGATTGCTAAAGTGCCTGAAGTGCCAACAGACAACATCTCCTTTCATCATCCTGACAATGCAAACAGATGGAAGTATGTGTGCCTGAAGAGAATAGCCTTGGAGAGAGAACTCAACAATGATGCCTTGGAGTGCAAAGACATCATAGATCTGATCAGGAATGCTGGGCTAATGAAGACAGTGATGAAGTTTAACAAATGTTATGAAAATCTGGTTAAAGAGTTTGTAGTGAACCTGTCCAATGATTGTGCTGATGGGAGGTCAGCTGACTTTGAGAGTGTGTTTGTTAGAGGGAGAAGGGTCAAGTTCTCTCCATCAGAAATCAACAGATTTCTTGGAAGAACAAATAAGGACTGTCCTGATCTAGAGGCAACTGACAATGAAGTGTGCTTGACCATCACTGCCAGGCAAGTAAAGTACTGGCCATTGAAAGGGAAGCTGAAGGCTAGTAAACTCAGCATGAAATTTGCCATCTTGCATAAAATAGGTGCAGCCAACTGGGTGCCTACAAATCACAAATCAACCATCTCCACAGGATTGGGGAGATTTATCTATGATGTAGGAACCAAGACTGCCTTTGACTATGGAAGGTACATCTTTGAACAAACCTTGAAGCATGCTGGCAGTTATGCTGTCAAAGGACCAATTGCCTTTCCCTCCCTCCTTTGTGGAATCATCCTTGCACAATACCCTGACATCCTTGTAGCAAGAGATACAGTCTGCAAAAGAGCTCCTGCCCTTGGCCTGCACTACAAACTATTTCAGGGATCCCATGCTCCATACATTGTCATAACATCAGCTGAGACATCGTCTGCAAAGATCCAGTCCAAGACATCAGATGTCATAGCTGTTTTAAAAGAAACTTGCAAAGATCTGGATGCTAGAAAAAGGACCCTAGAAGCTCTGATTGCCAGGCTAGAAAAGGAGGAAGCTGAAGAAGGTATAGAAGCTGAAGGACAGCTCAACATTGAAGAAACTGGCTCCTCTGAGTCTGATGACAGTGCTTGAAGGTTAATTGCTGCTTGGTGGTGTTGCTGGAGGAGTTTGGAAGTGTGTTCTGCTGTTGTCTGCTGCTGATCTCATTATTTTGGATAACTGTATAACTTTATAAACATGTAATCTTTGGCCCATTTGTGGCTAAAGTGGGGGAGAATATTTTTGGTACTGCTTAATTAGTACTTGACACTATATTTTTCTGCTGTCACTTATTTCTGCTGCTATCTATTTATCTCTGATTGTTTAGGGACTTTAGCCAAAAATCTGCCAAAGGGGGAGTTTGTAGGTGTTTAGGTATTGGCTTGCATTTTTGGTAAATCCCAAGTGTATGTGTGAATGTCATGACTGATGTCATAACATTCTAGTTCAGGTTGTACTAACTCATTAGGTACATGTGCAGAAAAATATTGTAACTCAAATACTGATGTTTATAAGTGTGTATCTGAGCATGTTTGCAAAATGATCACATTTTGCTAAATCAGTAGACAGGTTTTCTCAGATGTCATAACAGATGTTATGACATCCGGTTCTGAACTAACAGGATTACAGGATTGGATAAGTCTGAGTTTTTTCAGGAAATAACTCAGTCCTTTCTGAACAGAATCCTGCGTTTTCTGAGGAGCAACCTAGCTCGATCCTAACCTGATCAATAAAGTACTGTGACCTGGTCTTTAGGTCAAACGGAATCAACCCTAGGTTTTTGGAAACCCTAACTGAAGTTGCAGCTGCTATATATTCAACAGAGCTGCGGTTTTTCAAGACATCCCTGCTGATTGATTAGAAGATCAATTTTGTAATCTGTATAGATTTGTTTATTGTACTCCAAGCAATTATCATTGTGATAAGTGCCTTGGAATAGGTTTCAATTGTAAGGGTTGTGTAGCACTCAAAGCTTTGAAGCAAGAGTGTTTGAATGTCACTTGACTAAAGCTGTGAAGCAGAGTCAAGTTAGTTGTGTACATCACTCAAAGCTGTGAAGCACGAGTGATTGTGTTACTTGATTAAAAAGCTGTGAAGCTTAATCAAGTGTGTGTTTTTGAAGAGTGTCTTCATCAATTCTTAAGTCAAATTGGTTTATGTATCACTGCTGTGATTGAGGGGGAGTGAGTAGGAACTCAGGTTTAAGTTGTACTTAGATTAGAATTGCATTGGGTAGGTCTTAAGTGAAGGAGATAAACTGGTTGGTTTATTCCTGAATTAACATCTCTTATAGTGGATTCTCTCCCTGGCTTGGTAGCCCCCAGAGTAGGTGTTGTTGCACTGAACTGGGTAAACAATTGACTGTGTTATTTACTGCTTTTGTATTTACTGTCATATAGTAAGTCAGATACGGTGTCATAACATTGGACGTGACATTGAGTATCTGAAGCCAGAATTTCAATTTGTAACTCAGATATTTTCTCTAAGTTTTTTCCATCCGTCGAAACATTTTCCAGCTTGGCCTTATCTACTCTATTTTTGGTCTATGGGGCCAATATATAGTAGGTGTCGAATTCAAGAGCCAACATCAAGTCATAAAAATCACATTAGATCAAGGCTTACAAATGCTTATTGACTTTCAGATCACAACAGTTAGCAAGATCGCCTAACACTTATCATTTTGAGTCATCCATCTTCAAAGAAAAATCTAGGACCTCTGGGCTAGAAAATGGTCGTGTCCTAGCAAGTATACTTGTTCAGAGTCATCTTAATATAAGTAGATCGTCAAATAATAAAATCTGTGAAATCTTTTGATAGTTGTCCTCTTTAACATCCTTTGAAGAATGTTCTAAGGTATCCACTATAAAAAATGGTTCGAACTCATGTATACATATATTAACTTTTTTTATAGGTATAAGAAATAGTGAATTAAAAATCTCTAATAATAAAAAAAACAATTTACTCTCGTTAAATTAAATCATATTATAGATATTCATACATCTAATACAGATATGTAAATTTAAATCTGCGATATCTCAGTTATTCATTTTTATAAGGTAAACTTCAATCACCAAAATACTTATTTTTTAAAGAAACAATTTATCACAATTTATTTTGGAGTTGGCAAAAAAACAAAAATTAGTCATTAAACTAAAGAATGATACAATAACATCATTTTAAAATATAGTAATTTCAATTAGAACCCTTAAGGATTAAATAGTTCATGAATTTTGAAAATCAAATAACAGTAGCAATTGCCAATTGGAGCATTCGTCTACGCTCCCTACCCTAAATTAATACCATTATTTCCTTGGACCCATTATATATCATTTCTCTAACTGAATTTTCTATCACACATTATTCGTGTCCCATGTGCCATAATTTGAAAAAGGGTTAATACCTATTTTCACCCCTGACATATGGGGTGTATTTGAAAAACCCCCTGCCAAAAAAAAAGTTCCAATAGTTACCTTGACAAATTTTAAAAGTTTCAATTTTTACCTTGAGGCTCCCACATCACCTAAAAGGCTGATGTGGCTTATTTTTTTGTTACAGTTGTACGTTTTTTTTTTTGCCATGTCACACAAGACCAAGTAAAATGTCCAAAATGCCCTTTTCTTAAAATCCCAAATTATTTGGCAAAATTAGGGCGCAGCATCTTCATCTTACAAAAAAAGCCAGTTTCAATTCAGACCCTGCGATTAGGGTTCTTCATCCTTGCAAATGGGTGTGTTTAATTTAGTGTTTCATCATGGGGGAAGTTTCGTGCAAGACGGCCATACGTATTATAGAGGAGGTAGTGAGACTACTGTTGAATGTCAGGACGAAGATACATGGAGCTTTTTTGAAGCTGTTAGTCTGGTTAAAGATTGGGGTTATGAAGGTTTTAGGCTATGGAGAAAGATTCCGCAAACGGATGAAGGGTTTACAAATGTTGTTGATGATGCAGGAGCTGTAGAAGTTGCTAAGCATTGTATGTATTGTAGGGTTCACGGTGATCTTTGGGTAGAGCACGGTGTAGAAGACATGATGACCAAGGTTCTGGTACCTAATGTTGATGACTTCAGCACCTCTAGTGGAGATGATAGTTCTGGTGACTATGTTGATGCAAGCCAATGTTTCAATGACAGTGAAGAGGAAAGAGTAATTGAAGTAAAAGAAGATAAATTTGAACGAGTGGAGGTAGCTGTTCCAGTTGGTGGGAATAGGGTGGAGATCGAAGGGAAATCATTTAGATTCAAGCGTTATGCATCCAAGGATCCCAAAAAGATGAAAGAAAAGAGCAAAAGGGACAAGGTCAGTGTTTTGGTGCCCAAAAGTGTCTTAGGATCTTGTTCAAAAAGGGCTACAAGGATATGTGAAGATGTGGATTATGCTAGTGAGGAACTTGAAAGTTCAGATGCTGATGAAAGTGACATGGATGACAAACCTTCCAAGCCAAAGTATGAGAAGTTCAGATCAGAGCTGCTTAACAAAGACTTTCAATTCAAATTAGGTATGGAGTTCATTTCTCTTTCTGAATTTAAAGATGCTATCAGGGATTGGTCAGTATTAAATGGTAGAGAAATAACGTTTGTTAAGAATGAGAGCTATAGGGTTAGGGTTGAGTGTAAGAGTAAATGTGGGTTTTTGGCATTGTGTAGCAAAGTGGGAGGTAGCCTCACTTACCAGCTAAAGACTTGGGTGGGGACCCACACATGTGCAACGGTATTAAATAACAAGTCTGCCAATTCCAAGTGGGTCTCTAAGTTAGTGGTTGAAAAGAGGAAGTCACAAGGGAAAGTTAAACTTTCTGAAATTATGTCTGAGCTTAGACAGAAATATTCAGTGGGCATTACCAAAGGGAAAGCTTGGAGAGCCAAAGCTATGGCTGAAGAAATAATTGAAGGTGATGCAAAGGAACAGTATAACATGTTATGGAGATATGCAGCTGAGTTGAGAAAACATTGTGCTGGGAACACTGTCAAACTAAATACTGAGAGACCACATCCAACACTACCACTAAGATTTGGTAGATTTTACTTCTGTTTTGATGGATGCAAGAAAGGGTTTACCAAGGGTTGTAGACCATTTATAGGGGTAGATGGGTGTCATCTTAAGACACAATATGGAGGTCAATTGTTAATTGCTGTAGCAAGGGACCCGAATGACCAATATTATCCTTTGGCATTTGGTGTGGTGGAGACTGAGACAAAAGAAAGCTGGAGATGGTTTATGCAATTGCTAATGGAAGACATTGGAGAAGAGAGAAAGTATGTTTTTATTTCAGACCAACAAAAGGTACAAATATGCACTAATTACCTTAGTTATTCACATTTATGAAACATGCACAAATATGCACTAATTTCTGGTACTGAAGTATTTCTGGTGCTAATGTTCAACATTAATGAGAACCTGCTGCTAATGTTACATGCCTTGTTCTGTTGCTAATGTTCAACATTTATGAGGAATATATAAGTTGCTAATGTACATGCTTTTTTCTGTGGTCTTGCTGTTTTTAGGGACTTGTTAGTGTCTTTGAGGAAATGCATCAGCAAGTTGAACACATGGTCTGCCTCAGACACCTGTATGCAAATTTCAAGAAGAAATTTGGAGGGGGAGCTGCCATTAGAGACCTGTTATTGGGGGCTGCAAAGGCTACTTACTTCCAGGCTTGGGAAAAGAAGATGAATCAGCTTAAACAAATTGATAAGAAGGCATGGGAATGGCTGATGGGAGTGCCAACAAAACTATGGTGTAAGCATTCATTTTCATTTTACCCTAAGTGTGATGTTTTGATGAATAACTTGAGTGAATCTTTCAATAGTACAATATTACAAGCTAGGGATAAGCCAATACTCACTATGGTAGAATGGATTAGGAACTACCTGATGAATAAGATTGCTAATAGTGTTGTTAAGCTTGATAAGTGGAAGCACAATGTCATGCCTAATCCTAGGAAAAGGCTTGATAAGGAAACATATCTTAGTGGAGAATGGCTGCCTGCATGGAGCAGTGGTGATTTGTGGCAAGTCCATCACCCATATAATGGATTGCAGTTTGTTGTTGATATTGGGAAAAAAAACCTGTACTTGTTGTTTTTGGGATCTTGTGGGCATACCATGTAGGCATGTTGTTTCTGCATTACAGTATCAAAACTTAGATCCTGAGAAATATGTTGACCCTTGTTACATGAGAGAAGCTTACAGGGCATGTTATGAAAACAATGTTAGTCCAATAAATGGCATGGACATGTGGCCAACTGTGGATGCTGAAGAATTGTTGCCACCACAATACAAGAAGGGACCTGGAAGGCCTAAGAAACTGAGGTTTAGAGAGTTGGATGAGAATGGTTCAAGGAT
Organism: Vicia faba; assembly: GCA_948472305.1. NCBI lineage: Eukaryota > Viridiplantae > Streptophyta > Magnoliopsida > Fabales > Fabaceae > Vicia > Vicia faba. The sequence goes on along the minus strand of OX451736.1, from coordinate 1,467,985,883 downwards.
GAGGAGGGTAGGTGTAGCATACAGATGCACGCATTGTGACAAATTTGGCCATAATTCTAGGAAGTGTCAAGCTAAGGAGCAAGATCCTAATGCACTAAAGAGAAAGGTATTGTGTTCATGAATCTGTTACTGAATAATATTGTGTTCAGCATATTGAAATGTCTTTATTTATATTTGTTTCTGAATAATGCAGAGAAAGACACCTAGGACCAAAGTGTCAAAAAAATCTGATGCAAATGTTGATACAACTGCAACTGGAGGTGGAACTGTGGATGAAGACCCAAAGATGGATGCATTGCTGAATAATATGATGGATCTTTATGAAGAACAACAATCACAAGTTGACAATCCCACACAACCTACTGCTATGCAACCTCCCCCAACACATGAATCACAACCTGCTGCAATGCAACCTCCCCCAACACATGATTCACAACCTGCTGCAATGCAACCTGACCCTGCTGCTACTAATGTCAAAAAGCCTTCAGCTAGGAAAAAGCCCGTGGTCGTGCCTTGGAAGCGATCAAGAAAGAGAGTCAGTGAAAGATTGAAGGGAGTGAGGAATGCCAAAAGACATGGTGGGCCTGGATCAACACCTGATGCACCTTTGACCATAGGTGAAGAAACTGGTGGTAGTACCTCAAAGAAGATATCAAGGAAGAAGAGGAAGGGCATTGATCAGTAGTTGTGCACATAGTGTGCTATTTTGTAAAATTCAATTTGAAAGTTTCCTGTGTCATTTTGTTGCTTTGACTTATTATCAGAACAGGCTTGGCTTAAGTTATGTATCATGTTATTGTCATTTTGTATCACATATGTACTTGACTATGTATCACAAAAGATTTGCTTGACAATGTTTAAGTCATTTTGTACAACAGATTTTGGCTTAACTATTTTATTGTCATTTTGTACAACAAATTTGCTTAAGAACAGAATTACTTAACAACAGATTTGCTTAACAACAAATTTTGTAAAACAGAATTACTCAACATAATTGCTTAAGAACAGATTTCCAAAATATCAGAACAGATTTCCAAAATATTCCAAAACAGAATTGCTTAAGAACAGATTTCCAAAATATAAGAACAGATAACCAAAACTCATGAGAGTAATATATTCCATATTCCGTAACAAAGAAATATAATTCATGAATTTTTACTTAGGTTACAACTTCCTAGAACATAAGCCACAGCTTCATGAATTTTTACATGAACTAAGTAAGAAATGAACCAAAAGACAAATAAACCCAACTAAAACATAATTCAGCTTCTTTTGTAACTCATCCATTTTTTTCTCCATGGCTTCCATCTTCAGTGCGATATCTCTCTCCAGTTTGCTCATCAGTTCTACTGAAACTACATCCGAATGGCCGTTATCACCGAAATCATCAGAAAATTCATCATCCCAAACAAATGCGTTGCAGTCATCTCCTTTACCCCAGAACTTACACTTCCAGTATTTTCTCCCGGGATTTGCAACCGATTTTGAAACAAATAACTTCATGGAGACATTGTGGCCGCATTTGGGAGTTAGTCTACCATTTGAAGATAAGCATGAAGTAGAACAATTTGGTTGACTCATGTTTATGAAATCAAAGAAAACTTAAAGATGAAGAGGAAAGAGGAAAGCAAAAGTTGGGTTGCTGAGATGAAGATGCTGCGCCCTAATTTGGAGGTGGAGGGTCTGAATTGAAACATAGCATTTGCCAAATTATTTGGGATTTTAAGAAAAATGTAGAAAGGGCATTTTGGACATTTTACTTGGTCTTGTGTGACATGGCAAAAAAAAACGTACAACTGTAACAAAAAAATAAGCCACATCAGCCTTTTAGGTGATGTGGGAGCCTCAAGGTAAAAATTGAAACTTTTAAAATTTGTCAAGGTAACTATTGGAACTTTTTTTTTGGCAGGGGGTTTTTCAAATACACCTCATATGTCAGGGATGAAAATAGATATTAACCCTTTGAAAAATTAATAATGATTCAAAAGCCTAACTCGAAACTCAAAACTTATGGTTTAGTTTTTATTAGGGATACAACTATTTTTATAGATGCATTACCCTATGGATAGGATCATGACCTCACGGGGGACAATTGATGAGAATTCGTCAGCCTGGTCAGATTGTATGACTCATCCATTATTTAGATTGTCTAGCAATCACGCATGCTTTCCACGACTTATTGGAAAATAATTTGTTCGGTTAGTACTATTTTTATTTTAAATTACAACAAGGGTGAGAATCTACTATCTAGTGTGTTTTCTAGTGATTGACTTAAAACGTTTGACATAATCAAATTATAGTTGAAATCGTTGGAATATTTTATATTTAAATATTATTTAATTATTATATTTTAATAATTATTATAAATTATATTAATTATTTGTTAAATTAAAAGTCTTAATTGATTAAGTGATCAAATAAAATTTAAAAGATTAATTAAATTTTTATTTAATAATTAATTAATTAATTTGATATGAGTTTAAATATGAGTGGATGTCATAATGGATCATTTGAGAATAATAAGAATCCTAATTGGTCATCACACTATATATAGGTTATGATCTTTAATATACTGTATACAAACAAATTATCTCTTCTCTTCATCAGAAGAATATTCAAGGTATTAAGAATATCGATTGAGAAAAAATCACGCAAATCATCAAGTATTCATTGTTTGTCTCTCTTAATTCTTAGGATTACCGCTAATAGGAACTTTCTCGATGGATTCAGGTATTCCTAAAATTATTTTATCGATCTTTTAAGTTTATATATGCTTGTATAACTATTTAGTTTCCGTATAAATTATATGTTATGACTTTGTGAGCATGTATATCTGATTGATCTCGTTAAGTCATTTAATTCTAACAAATGATATAGAGTCAAGTTTAAAATTACCAAAACGGCTTTTTTTATAACAATGCATCATTATATGGAATTGAAATTGTATGTTACAAATCTAAGTGATATTTTTTGGTTTGCATGCAATATGTAACAATGTCGCCGTAAGAGTGTTTTATTTGGTTTTGTATGGAATTTATATGCTATTGAGATTTACATTAAGAATTGATAATGTCGTAAGGATATTAGTATTTTATTCTTTTCGGATATATATATATATATATATATATATATATATATATATATATATATATATATATATATATATATATATATATATATATATATATATATATATATATATATATATATATATAAATAAGTGAATAGTATTGAAGTGCTATAAAAATTATTTTAAGGCATAACTTTTTTTTTGGTTTTCTTCTATTTACAAAGTCTATGGTGCATGAGTTATGCTATAAAATTGATCTTTTTAAATATTTTTTTGTTGTTTAGTTTGCATTGTTGTAATGGTACTGTGACATAAGGCTTCACATTATGTGATTCTTAATTTTAATTTTATTAAAACTGACATTATAAGAATTTACATTTAAATTTTGAATATAATTGTTATAAGAAAAAAAAGATTATCAATAGTTTATTGGATAAGAGTTCCAGTTATTTGACCGTAGGTTTGTTTTAAAACAATAATCTTTTTTGTTTTTTTTTTCTTTTCTTTATGTGTTGAATTTACATTACAAGTTTAATTTAAATATATTTATTTTATTTTGTACTATTCGAATATAACTGATTTATTATATTGGTATGTACATGACATAAATATAATTATGTATTTAATTTAATTTATTCATGTGAATATTTTCTTGCATAATTCAGATAGTTTAATAATTATTTGATTATTAAGCGATCAGATGAACATACAAGTTTGACATTACATTTATGGGTAATGTTTGTGTGAATTTTAAGATTTTCCCATTTAATTTATTAAATTCAAATTATCTAGTGATTTTGGTTTGATTGGTTGAAATAACAAGTTGCAAAAGCAACATCTGCCGTGTAAAGTTGATTAAATCGGAATCACAAAAGATGTAGTGTGTAATTTTTTATGCGAACTGTTATGATCGGCCAAAAAGAAGACACAGTTTGGCCAGAAATTTGGATACCTGTGATGGTAAATATATAGCAACTATCAAGGTTATCCATGTGGCTAATGATTGATGTCAAATGCATCTATTATCTGACAGAACTTATTACTAATGTTTGATCGTTACGTGAGAGTATCGCTTACAGTTAATTCTTACAATCAAAGATTAGGAATTGATGGTGTTTTTTGGTATCTTGTCTAATTCTTATCTAATTTACATTTAAAGAATATTGTGCATGTGTTCTTCTAAATGGATTCAAGTGTTTATTTGATTGCACTCACACATATAAGATAAGCATGTGACGATTGTAAAAATTTATTATTTATAAATATTGATTATCAGTGTTTGATCATTGAAAATAAATATTACTAGCAATTGATTTTATTTCCTAAAGACTTAATATTAATGGTGAACTTGATATTTAAGCAAGTATATTTTTTTGTTCTCTATAAACTAATATAGTTTATTTTAAGAGTAAAATAGGGACATTATGATTTTTTTGGATCTAGATCTTACATAATGATGGAGAAACTCAAATTCTCTCATAATTTAATATATTTAAAGTGAGAATCAAGTTTAAAAGTGAGTACACTCCAAATTACAGAGTTCTATAATCTTAAAATTTTGCAATCCAAGACATAAGAGTGTTATTTAAGATGACATAAACTTTGTCATATTATCTTTGCTTAAATTCTAGTGCTTCCAAAGCAATAAAATGAAAGACAAGCTCTCATTGGAGTGATGACTTTTCATTAAGATCATTAAGCAAAGAAAATGTCATAAGCATATTATGAAACTATTTAATCTTGCTAAAGCGCTATAGTTTCGTTAATTAGGTGACTTTGTCAAAAATTTAGCATATGGTATTCAGTTTGGGCAATTAAGTTTATAACTATTAAAGTTAGAAAATTTTCTTTAATAGAATAATTTCATAAACTATGCAATGAAGAAAAGATTGAAGTAAGAGAAAATAAAATATTGTTCATTCGGTAAATACCTCAAAGGATAAGGGAAAATAAAGAATAATAAGAAAATATGATATGAACTAACAAATGTTCAATGGTGTTGAAAGATACATCAATTTAAAGGGGACAAATTTGGTGGAGATTGATATTTTTTATTTACTTTTAACTATTTTAGGTTGTCATTATAAGCTTAAATTTGTTTTTAAAAGACAATTTTTAGGATGAATAAAGTTTTATTTTAATATTATATATATTTTTTAAATGATGGATTAAATTTGTCTTTTAAATTCAAATATTATTATAGTTAATTCAGTCATGACTTATGACAATCTAGAATTGTTGAAAAGTTTGAGAAATATAAACTTTAGTCCTAAGTTAAATAATATTTTGAGATAAATATTATAATGTGTATTGAGAATATTGAGTTTGGGGAAGAGATATGTTCAAAGAACAAAATTGAGTGGGAAAGAATTGGCTATAACTCCATTCATATAGTTGCTATTTATATCACAAATTTGGACCCTCGTATAAATACTATTGTTCTTTCTCTCAATTAAAATAAGAAATTAATCCTTGAAGATCAAACTCAACATTCTCAAGAACTAGAGCATCAAGTGTTATAAATAATTGACTGAAAAGAGAAATTATATTCAGTATAATTGAAAGACTCTATTAAGATAGTTGTGACACTTGTTACTTGTTATAATTTTGGAGTTTCATAAGATGAATATCAAGTTAGTGTTTCTTAATGACGACATTAATAAATACAATATGGTGCAACGGTAAAAAAATTATTTTTTTGTGCCAATAGATACAAAGTTTATGGTGCAACGGTAAAAAAATTATTTTTTTGTGCCAATAGATACAAAGTTTATGGTTTGCAAACTGATAAAATTTATTTATGAGTTAATGAAATTGTCTCGAGATGTCTATTATGAAAAAATATTGAGTTTTACAAGTTCAGTGGTGGGAGTAAGTTTATATTCCTAGTTCAATATTTTGATTTTATTTAGTCAACAATGATATATAATTGTTGTGTGAAACCAAGAAATCTCTAACAAAAGTTTAGTGATGAAAGATCTTGAGCACATCTCTTTTGTATTAGGTATTTAAATACTTAGAAATTATTCTCAAGGTATCATCCAGTTATTACAAAATTATATATATATATATATATATATATATATATATATATATATATATATATATATATATATATATATATATATATATATATATATATATATATATATATATATATATATATATATATATATATATATATATATATATATATATGTGTGTGTGTGTGTGTGTGTGTGTGTGTGTGTGTTGAAAGTAAAACTGAGATGAAAGACAATAAACTAGGGTATGTCTCAATTATCAAAGAAGAGTATTAAGTCTCTATCATTGTCCAAAATAAAAGAATCTGGAAATTTAAAAAATTAAGTTTTTTATACTTTGGTTATGGGAATCTTATATAAGATTTTATACGTATATGAAAAGATGTACATAAAACCATTGAGTAGATACTTGAACAATTCAAAATTGAATTGTTGAAGAAAAAAAGCCAACCATGAGGATTATTGTAGAGAACAAAAGAGTTTATACTCACAAATAAGAGATCTGACAACGAGGAGATCATTAATATGTTTGACTATGATATTTTAGATGTCGAATAGACATTCTAATACAGCATAAATGAAAGTAAGTATTTATGTCATTCAGTTACAATTCAAAATCACTCAAGTTATATTTTATTGTAAGACATACATATATTTTAAGCTAAAGACTCACTAATCAAAGACTTGACATATAAGGACTTTCATATGATTATTGTTACTAAGGATGTCTTAAATTAATGGGAGTCACTCCTTCTGTATGTTTAATAATATTATTTTGATATCGATATAAACTTTACGTTAAGATTATCTGCAGAAATACTGATTGTAAGGTTAATGTTATTATAACCATTTCTGTATCATTTGTGCAAATATTGAGTTGGAAATATACATGATTTAGAGATCATATTGCATGAAATTTCCATGTCACTCATCCATATTGATCTATGTCATCAAGTATCTTTATGTGGTGGTCGTCGGGGGTTTTGTCACGTTATACGTTAGTAACGTCAGCCGTGATGGTCTCATTATTAATGTATTAGATGAATCAGATTGTAAAGTTGAAATCTAAGGATAAATAGCATTCAAATGCGCGCCTAAAGACTATGATATAATTATTAAGATATATTTCCCAAGTGGGAGATTATTAGAATATTTTATATTTAATTATTATATTTCAATAATTATTATGTGTGCAAATATATTTATATGAGTTATATTAGCTATTTGTTAAATTAAGAGCCTTAATTGATTAAGTGGTCTAATAAAGTTTAAAAGGCTAATTATATTTCTATTTAGTAATTAATTAATTAATTAATTAATTGGATTTGAGCTTAAATATGAGTGGATGTCAGGATGACCCGTTTAGGAATAATGGGAACCCTAATTGGCCATCACATTATATATAGACTATGATCCCCAATATATCGTACACAAGCAAATTATCTCTTTTATCCATCTGAAGAGTATTCAATGTATTCGGAGTATTGATTGAGGAAGAATCACACAAGTCATCAAGTATTTGTTATTTGTCTCTCTCAATTCTCAGGATTACCGTAATAGGAACGTTCTCGATGGATCCATGTATTCCTAAAATTATTTTATCAATCCTTTAATTTTCTACATGCATGTATAACTATTTGGTTCCACATAAATTATATGTTATGAATTTATGAGCATGTATATCTGATTGATCCCGTTAGGTCATTTAATTCTAACAAAAATAAACTCGTATCAAATTTGAAAGGGAATATAGAGATTTGAGATTAATAGTTCTTAGAAGTCATACTCTTTTCTTCAAACAATAATTATAAATGATGTCTCTCTGTTATAAATTATTTAAACATTCTAAAGGAGGAGAGTAAAGTTATTTAAAATGATTAGGAAAACACTAGTATTATTGGTCAGGTCGTAGTGGTACGTGGAGTTTACTCTGGTTGAATAAGGAGTGCATAAATCTCTCTTTGTAGATGGTCATGCAGTCATGTTCGTCGGATTCAATATTTTTTATTTTGTGGCATGTTTCGTTGATATCATCTCTAAGTTTACATTTTTCTTTAGATCGTGATTTTGCATTATTTGTTTGCTTTGGTTAAAGACGCTATCAACATAGATAATGATCGTAACATCTAATTGTCTAGTTCTATTGTGTTTTGATTAAGTCTATATTTTGGTGACTATGATAGATCCTAGAAGACTTAAGAAAGATTCAATTGATTCACGGTTGATTATGTTCATACTCCTCTCATTAGTTATCAATTGAGGGGAGTTCACATATCTTTTAGTTTTCTCTCTTGCTAATTTCAACTTACATGTAATTTTATTTTTTGTGTAAGAAAGGTCCAATGTATTGTATTATTATTGACTAGTCTTGATTCGTAAGATGAAGTGACGTAATTAAATAGAACCACTATTATGTCATAAAACAAACAAAAAATTAAAAATCGTATCTTTACTTTCAATGGTCAAAACCTCTTTAACTCATGTTGATTTAATTACTCAATGATAATTTTGGATTTCCTACTACTTCAATGATTATCTTTCATAATCATTTGGTTACTTTCATATTAAATAATCATGAACCAATAGATTAACCCATCTCCTTTTGTTATCAATTTTTATTTTGTTCATATTTTTCTATCTTAATCTCTATGGAACATAAGCCGTGTATTAGGGAGTTAGGTTACTCCACCTATTAGGAAATATATTTTATTTTCATGGATCCAAAACTCTAGTCGTCTTTTTGTAGGTTCATATGCCCTTGCAAATAAGAACCTAGCAATGACGAGAATGACATGTCACATTCTCTAATACGAAGAAACGATTCCACACATTTTATTTTCAAGACTCCTAGGAACCTAGTCGTGAAGGTATGCTATCCATTTGCTCTCAGGAAAACAAAATTTGATTTTATTAGTTAATTAAGTATTTAGTATATTTTTCCATTTTAAGTGGAGTCCCATTTCTCGTGCATTTGAGAGATAATTTTCTTTGTTCTCAAAGATCATGTCGATCTGCTACAATGTTTCCTTCATCAACATCGTATAGTTCGAGTGAAGAATGGATGTCGCACTCAACTAACGGGGCGTTTGTTTCACATAATCAAAATTTATTTTTAGGAATTAATTATTCAGGAAAATAAAGATAGAAAATTTATTCCAAAGAATTTTTTTTAAAAAAGTGTTTGGCAAACATTTTGATATTTCTAGGAAAATTATTATTTTAATTAATTTTTTAAAAAAAGTTTATAAAATTTCATCGGAATCCATATTCTCATCCTTTTACAAGGGAATAATTTTATGGGAATATGAGAAGTTATGAGAAGTTACTTTTTTCCTTAGAATCTTTATTCCTAAGAATAATTATTTTTAAACTTGTAACAAACATGGGTATACTCATTTCTTATTCATCTATTCTCGAGAATCTTGTTTCTAAACTTGAAATAAACATCCCCTAAGATATATCTCTCAGTAAAGGTTATACTACTACCACTAATAAGTAGAGGTGATATGGATGCAATACTAATAAGTGGGGTTTTAAGATCAAATAACCATAATTATTATAAGAGTTGGACGAAGTGAAACATGTAGTTAGTAGATAATGGCATGGTATGAATGTGTAACACCCCAAACTACTTTCAGGATTACTGACCCCAAAAATCAACATAAGTCTTTTTAGTATGCTTTGTCCTTACTCACACATTTTCCAGGACACTTTCCAAAAGATCACTCATCCAAATACTACTCCAAGTCAAGCACGATTAACTATGACGTTCTTATTTATTATGCTACTGAAAATAAGTTGCGCCTTATTGGTATAGGTAGTATTAATCAATCTTTATAAGCCTTCCTTCAACCATGCAGTATCATATCTACACAGCCTCAGGATCCCTCTTATTTCGATGTGAATTCGATTTTTCCCTATAAGCTACCAGGAGCCGCTCATTGTTGTTAGACTACAACAACTTATCTAGAGGGTCAGTTAATAGATCCCCAAATTAAATACCACATTTCAGAAATGGTTACTTAAAAACTTATTTGAAAAATAATGTTGAGCAAAAGGTTTTTGGCCTAGATCAAAATAGTAGTCTAAATGAACCTAGTTATTAGAAAATCGGATATGCACAAGCCATATGGAATTAAGATAATGATAAAATCAATCAACATAGTAATATCTCAATTAATAATTTAATATCAAACACAACGGTTTCATATTTCCAATGAAATCATATTAAAAACACAACTTGACAATTTATCGAACATGTGGCGCGCAATCAATTTTTCATAATTTTCTTTGAGCTTTGTTGATATGAAAAAGCACTTACAATCAAAGTGATTATAAGCTAATCAATAAAATAATTTAAAATTTAAAAATCAAAGAGAAATTATATACAAATCGATTGATTAAACAACACATTTAACAAATTGCATATAGAGAGTAAATGAAAGTAAGAGATAACACATTACAATTTGTCAAACACTTGGTGTGTGCTCGACTTTTCCGAATTTTTCTTTGAATTGTGTTGGTATGAAAACCACTTATAATCAAAGTGATTATAAGCTAATCAACACACCACTTTAAACAAAATAATTGCAGAAAATGCTTACGAGTCAATCGATTAAACAAGGTCATTCGACGAATTTTGTAATGAAAACAAAAGCGAGTAAAGAGATAATAGAGAGTGACACAAGAATTTGTTTACACAGTTCCCCATTTTTGTCCACGTGTGTGGATACGTATGCGCCCAATTACAATGTAGAATTAGGATACTTTCTTACTTTGCAAAAAGTATGATTACAAGAAAAGTGTTCAAGAGCAACCCTACAAATCATAATTGTTTGACATTGATTCAACCCCTTATCTTTTTGCCACTCATTTGCGTACTTTATCTCAAAAGATTTAGCGCACCATCAATTGCACCTATTGTAACACAAGACTTTAATTTGATTCATTTTTCTCGCGCTACTTCCTTTGTGTTCTTTATCTCCAAAGGATCATTTGTATTCTTTATCTCTAAAGGCTTTCACTATGTCGTAATCCTCTCGTGAACATCTTGCACGAAAACCTCCAAATAAATCAAAGATCTTGGAGGACAAACCCGCGGTTTTTCCGGATGAAGACCCCTGCAAATCGAAACCCAATATTCTCAGATACATAAGAACCTAATTGGACTTTATCGAACCTCGTTTAGATGGCACCCCAACAAAATATTATTACGATGATTTGTTATTGTGTATGCATAAGTTAGAGGTTGAAGGTGAAGAGAAATTGCAGGATGTTTTTTATGGTATCATCAAGTGGGAATGATGCATGAATGATGTATTTATAGTTGTGTAAGTTTATATGCAAAAAAGAGATTTTAGAAATTAAAAATAATTGAAAATTTTATCTTATTAAACAGTATGTGTCGACACATACTTCAAATTTCAACTGTATGTGTCAACCTGAAAGAATGGATGTGTCGACTGAAGCAAGTCAGTAGCTACAAGCTTCAAAATAATAGTAAATGTGTTGACCTGAAATTCGTATGTGTCGACACATAAAATAAGAATTTCTGCAATTTCAAAAAAGTTTAAGTATGAGTCGACCTATATGATGCATGTGTCAACCTAAGCCTTCCAGAGGCTACAGGCTTCAAAACTGAGTTGCATGTGTCGACCTGAAATTCGTATGTATCGACATATGTAATGAAAGTTTATGCAAAAACTTATTTTTATGACTTAGATCAATTTCAAAATGGTTTTTAATGATTCCTAAGATCCTTAATGCAAAGGAGTGCCACAAGACATTTGAGATACCATCCAACATACAGAAATGCTAAGTTTTCTTAGTTTTGACATCATGTAAAATATCTAATGGTGAAGTTGTACTCACATACTCCCCCTTTTTTATGATGGCAAAACTTGCAACAAGGCATTTCATATAGTTATCGAAGGCCCCCGACTTTGTGCTTCTCAACTTCATCTCGCATGTGCTTCTCCTCCTTTGACAACATCAAAAAGAAAGATAGCAAATCGTGATAAGTATCATGTTCCAATACAAATATTAATATATTACTCAGAGACATTTTTTCATAGAAGGGAAACAATCACATATCCTCATACATATGTAATGATTCCAAATTGATAAATAACCAGCAACAATATTACAGCATATGTAATGCAATGCATAATGAATAAAGAATGTAGAGTTAGATCAAGCTTTTAAAGTTGCTTATATAGCATCACAATTACATAACATATCATAATAGAACTCTCGATGCCGCACACGCATGTCCCTAGCATAGAGACAAGAACATGTCGCTACTAAAACCAAAATGAAGATGTTTATGCTAACATGTGACCAATCTATAACATGAAACTTATGTTGCACAAAACATGCATACGAATAACTCAAGCATGAATACATACGAATAAGATTAAATGAAAACATATGCTTGCACAACAAGAACAAACTTACACAAATGTGAAAGAGTTAATACATGAAGTCATTATAATCATATACATTGAGAACATACAATGGTTATCAATAAAAAAAATTTAGAAATAACCTTTCATGGATTTCATCATTTGAAAAACTATCAAGCATTTTTGGAAATGAACAAGTAACAGGCATTAAGACAAATCTTACTTTCAAGGAGAAATTGAAACAATATTATCTCACTATTGATGGAACGGAAGTTGCACTCACATGATGTAAAATACTCAAATAAAGGGTTAAAAACAATATAAAGTGTAAGCAAAAAAGTATATTTAAGCAACATTGGAGATGTCAATGATTCTCAATTCCCCGCGTATATTTAAAAATGGTTCGGTTGTAAGAGGTTTAGTGAAAATACCCGCAAGTTAATTTTTACTATCAGCATGCTCAAATACAACATCCCCTTTTCCAATATGATCGTGAATGAAATGGTGACGTATCTCAATATGTTTAGTGCGAGAATGTAGCACCAAATTCTTGGTTAGATTGATAGCACTAGTATTGTCGTACATGATATGAATACGTGAAAGTTTAATGTCAAGATCAAATAGTTGTTGTTTTAGCCACAAAGTTTGAGCATAACAACTACTGGAAGCCACGTATTACGCCTCGACCGTTGACAAAGAGACGAAAACTTTTTTTTTGCTATGCCAACTAACCAAGGATTTTGAAAACATGTGACAAGTTTTACTATTACTTTTCGTATCTAATTTGTAACTAGAAAAATTGGAATCGGAGTAACCAACCAAGCTACAATTTTTTCCCTTGGAATACCAAAGTCTAAACTTAGAGGTACCAATGAGGTATCTAAGAATACGCTTAACCATATTTAAGTGTGATTCCTTGAGAGTCGATTGATATTGTGCACACATATAAATACAACATAATATCGGGACTATATGTAAGATATAGAAGATATCAAGTCATACATCTATACTTTTTACCTCAACATCCTTACCATTTTCATCTCTATCCAAATAGCCATTTCTTGTCATAGTTGTGTCAATTTCCTTTGCACCATCCATGATGAATCTTTTAAGTAATTTGAAACAATACTTGGTTTGACATACAGATGTTACTTCATTGAGTTTATTAATTTGTAGTCCAAAAAAGTAGTTCAACTCCCCCATTAGACTCATTTCAAACTCTCCCTACATAAGCTTAGAGAACTCCTTGATAAGATGTATGTTAGTTGATCCAAAAATGATATTATCAACATAAGTTTGAACAAGTATAATATGGTTTCCTTGATGTTTAATAAATAGTGTAGTGTCTACCATCCCTCTAGAGTATTCTTGATCAATCAAGAACTTTCTAAGTCGGTCATACCACATTCTTGGGGTTTGTTTAAGACCATACAAGGCACGTTTTAGCTTAAAAACATGATTAGGAAACTCATAATTTTCAAAACTTGGGGGTTGTGAGACATACACTTCTTTATTTATGAATTTGTTAAGGAACACACTTTTAACGTCTATTTGATATAATTTGAAGTTCTTAGAGCATGCATACGCTAATAAAAGACGTATAGCCTCAAGTCAGACAACCAGAGCATAAGTTTCCTCATAGTCAATTCCTTCATATTGGTTATACCCTTGAGCCATAAGACGGGATTTATTCCTTGTTACCACACCATCTCCATCAAGCTTATTCCTAAACACCCATTGAGTGCCTATAATTTGATGATTTCTTGGATGAGGGACAAGGTCCCAAACATCATTTCTTTCAAATTGGTTCAATTCTTCTTCATGGATATAAGTGAATGGTCATCAAGTAAGGCATCATTAGCATGTTTAGGTTCAAATTATAATACATACGCATGGTGATAACAAAAATTACTTATCTTAGAGCGCGTTGTTACCCCTTTAGTGATATCACCAATAATGTTGTCAATCGAATGATCCTTGGAAGTTCTCCACTCCAATGGAAGACCATCGTCTTCTTTTTGACTTTCATCATCCTTCTTTTCTTTGTTGTCATCTTCCTCCTTCTTAATTTCCAACTTTTTAGGTTAATCAACTCATTTATTGATGTCTTTAAGTATGTCTTCAGTAGATTCACCTACATCATGAGAAGAAATAACTTTCACAACTCTATTTGGGCAAGTCTCATCAAAAGTAACATGAACCGACTCTTCAACTATCAGTAATATTTTGTTATAAACTCTATATGATTTACTAGATTGTGAGTATCCAATAAAGATACCTTCATCGGCTTTCGCGTCACATTTCCCTAAATTATCCTTTCCATTGTTTAAAACAAAACATTTACATCCAAAGACATGAAGATGCGATAAATTTGGTTTTCTACCTTTTAAAAGTTCATAAGGAGTTTTGTCAAGTATAGGACAAATAAGTATCATATTCAATACATAACAAGTCGTGCTAATAGCATCGGCCTGGAAATATTTAGGTAAACCATAATCATTGAGCATTGTTCTGGCCAACTCCGCTAAAACATAATTTTTACGCTCCACAACACCATTTTGCTCTGGAGTTATAGGAGTTGAAAATTTATGTTCAATACCAAATTTATCACAATATTCTTCAAAGAGATAATTTTCAAATTCACCTCCATGATTACTTCGAATGGCAACTATTTTAGAATTCAATTTATTTTGAGATAACTTAGCGAAACGTGTGAAAGCCGAGAATGTTTCATCTTTGATACGTAAGAAAATAGTTCAACAAAATCTTAAGTAATCATCTACAATCACAAATCCATAATAATTACCACCTATACTTTTGGTCCGTGAGGGTCCAACTAAATCCATGTGAAGAAGCTTAAGAGGTCTCGATGTTGAAACAACATTTTTAGATTTAAAAGAGGCTCTTGTTTGCTTACCCTTTTGACATGCATCACATAAATGGTATTTTGAAAATTTCATTTTAAGTAGACCAATTACTAAATCTTTTGCAAATATTTTATTAAGTAGATCAAAGTTGATATGTGTCAAACTCTATGCCAAAGCCAAGAGTTTTCACTCATGGTGACAAGACATTGGGAATCATTCAAGAAAACTTCTTTTAGGTCTAGCATATAGATATTATTAACCCTCACACTATTAAACATACAATTCTTCTTTTCATTATAGTATATTATGCAACAATATTTGGCAAAAGTCACCTTATATCCATTGTCACACAATTGACTAATGCTAAGAAGGCTATGTCTAAGGCTTTCAACTAACATAATATTTGAGATAGTAATAATTGAGGGATTACCTATACTATCTTTTCCAAGTATTTCACCTTTATTGTGATCACCATAGGATACAAAACATTTCTTCTTCGCCATAAAGTTGGAGAATAGAGATATGTCTCTCGTCATGGTCTTGAACATCCATTATCGAGAATCCATTTTATCGTCATAACATCAAGACACTCAACCTACAAAAATCAAACAAATGTGGTAGACTCTTTTGAAAACCTTGAACGAGAAGTCCTAAGAGCATGAGACTTTGTTCCTTCCTCCTTATTCGTGACTTTCTCCTTTATCTTCTTCTTCTCAAGCTTTCTTTCATGATTGTCTAAGCAATTAATTTCTTTCTCATGTTCTTCAAACTTACCAAATAATATAGTGAGATCAAGTATTGTAAGAT
Source organism: Vicia faba (assembly GCA_948472305.1). Lineage (NCBI taxonomy): Eukaryota > Viridiplantae > Streptophyta > Magnoliopsida > Fabales > Fabaceae > Vicia > Vicia faba. The sequence goes on along the minus strand of OX451736.1, from coordinate 1,467,969,712 downwards.
CATTGGCTTCCTTGATTACGGTGACTTTTGGTTGTCAATTCCTAGTAAGACATCTCAAAACTTTGTTAGTACCAATTGAATTAGAAATAGGCTTACCAAGTGCATTCAAATGATTAATGAGATTTAATGAATTTTTCTTATCATCATATTCCATAGTGCTTTCAGCTTAGGTGTGACAATGCCGTTAGCATCGGTTTAAGTAATAGCGTCACACATACCCTTATCATATGAATTAACATGAATGTGCATACAAGTTTTCCAATAACTATAGTTTTCTCCCAAAAATATTGGGGTTGTTTTGTAATCTCCTTTAGGTTCGTACGTCATTCTCTAATAAGAGTTTTGAAGCACAAAATTAACCAGGCTCTGATACCACTTGTTAGACTACGGCGACTTATCTAGAGGGCGGGTGAACAGATACTAAAATTAAAGATCACCTTTCAGAAATGGGTACTTAAAAACTTATCTGAAAAATATTGTTGAGAGGAAGGTTTTTGGCCTAGATCAAAATAGTAGTCTAAACGAACATATTTATTGGAAACTCAGATATGCACAAGCCATATGGAATTAAGATAATGATAAAATCAATCAACATAATAATATATAAATTAATAGTTTAATATGAAACACAACGGTTTCTTATTTCCAATAAAATCAAATTAAAAACATAACTTGATAATTTATCGAATATGTGGCACGCAATCAATTTTTCAGAATTTTCTTTGAGCTTTGTTGATATGAAAAATCACTTACAAGCAAAGTGATTATAAGCTAATCAACAAAGCAATTTAAACTTTAACAATCAAAGAAAATTTTTATATGAATCTATCTATCAAACAACACATTCAATAAATTGCATATAGAGAGTAAATGAAAGTAAGAGATAACACATTGCAATGTGTCAAACACTTGGTGTGACTTTGACTTTTCATAATTTTTCTTTGAGTTGTGTTGATATGAAAACCACTTATAATCAAAGTGATTATAAGTTAATCAACACACCACTTTAAACAAAACAATTATAGAAATTTTCTTACAAGTCAATCGATTAAACAATGTTATTCGACAAATTTTGTAATGAATAAAACGAGTAAAGAGATAATAGAAAGCGACACAAGGATTTGTTTACACAGTTCCCCACTTCTGTCCATGCGTGTGGGTACGTCTGCGCTCAATTCCAATATGGAATTAGGATACTTTCTTACTTTGCAAAAAGTATAATTACAATAGAAGTGTTCAATAGAAACCCTACAAATCATAACCATTTGATGTTGATTCAATCCATTCTCATCTTTTGATCTTCGACAAGACCAAGACACAATAGCTCCCAATTGATTATCCGGATCTTGCTACTCTTTTGCATACTTTATCTACAAAGCTTTCATGCACCATCAATTGCACTTGTTATAACACAAGACTTCAATTTGATTCATTGTTCTCGTGCTACTTCATTTTCATTCTTTATCTCCAAAGGATCATTTGCATTCTTTCTCTCTAAAGGCTTTCACTAGGCCGCAATCCTTTCGTGAACGTCTTGCAAGAAAACCCCCAAACCAATCAAGGATCTTGGAGGACAAACCCGCCGTTTTTTTTCTGGATGAAGACCCATGTAAATCTCAACCCAATACTCTCAGGTACACAAGAACCTAATTGGTCGTTATCGAACCTCGTCTAGATGGCACCCCAATAAAATATTATTACGATGATTTGTTAGTGTTTATGCATAGGTTAGAGGTTGAAGATGAAGAGGAATTGTAGGAAACTTTTATGGTATCATCAAGTTGGAATGATGCGTGAATGATGTATTTATAGTTGTAGAAGTTTAGATGCAAAAAAGGAGATTTTTGGAATTAAAAAGAATTGAAAAATTGACCTTATTAAACAGTATGTGTAGAGCTAAAAATCGTATGTGTTCACACATACTTCAAATTTCAACTGTATGTGTTGACCTGAAAGAATGGATGTGTCGACCAAAGCATGTCAGTAGCTACAGGCTTCAAAACAACAGTAAATGTGTCGACATGAAATTTTTATGTCTCGACACATAAAATAAGAATTTCTGCAATTTCAGATAAGCTTCAGTATATATTGACCTATATGATGCATGTGTCGACCTAAGTCTTCCAGAGGCTACAGGCTTCAAAACTGAGTTGCATGTGTCGACCCGAAATTCGTATGTGTCGACAAATTCAATGAAAGTTTATGCAGAAACTTGGTTTTTATGACTTAGATCAATTTCAAAATGGTTTTTAATGATTCCTTAGACCCCTAATGCAAAGGAGTGCCACAAGACATTTGAGATACTGTCCAACATACATAAATTCTAAGTTTTCATAGTTTTAACATTATGCAAAACATCTAATGGTGAAGTTGTACTCATAATTGTCTATCTTGTGTATCAGTGACCACTCTCTGCCCTCGTAGGCCTCGGGTGTTATATGCCAACCATCTTGCACTTGGTATATTCCCGAACCACATCGTATTAGGAGAGGTCTACTATGATACTATATTTAACGCCACTGACTTCTTTTAGGTTTACCGTCTGACCCAATAAACCAACACGGGCTTTTTTAGCATGCTTTGTGATCACTCACATGCTTTTTGGAAAACTTCTTAGAAGGTTACCCATCCAAATACTACTACAAGTCAAGCATGTTTAACTATGGAGTTATTATTTGTTAGGCTACTGAAAAATAAGATACATATGTATCCTAACAAATAAGAACTTTGTAGTTAAGTGTGCTTGATTTATAGTAGTATTTAGATGATTGACTTTTTGGGAAGTTTTCCAAAAAGCGTATGAGTGAGAACAAAGCATGCTTAAAATACCCATGTTGGTTTATAGGGTCATTCAAAAATCCTGAAAGTAGTTTAGGGCATTACAAAATGCATGCCTCTAAAAAGGATGAAGTATGCATCATAGGTATGTGTGGAAAAGTTACGTGTCTGTCCGGTTTAGGTCAACCTCACAAAATCCTACAAAAAATAGGTCAGTGTGATCATAATAGAGAGTCGAGGCTAACACATTATTCTATCATGCAAAAAATGAGGACAGGGTAGGGCTTGCCTAACAACTATTGTAATTCTAAATCTAAAAAGCTGCAAAGATTCATGTTAATGTCTGCTTCTATAATATCCCATAAAAAATGGGACGGGCAAGCATGAATAATAGAAGGTGTGAGCCAAAAATATTGGCTCGGCTAACAAAAAAATGCTGGTAAAACGGGATTTCTCGTTGAGTCAAGACCTTTTTTCCATCCTTAATCTCAGGACCAATTTTTTGTAATCTCTGTCGACTTAGCTAGGTAATTGATCTTCGTGGCTACCTATTTTTTTTAAAATATCAATGAAATGTTTATTTTGATTCTCAACATTTTCCACCATAATACGACAATGTAGGTGAGAAAGCCTATATAAATATTACACTTTGATGGAGATATAAAAATGTCCATCATCATCTAAAACTTCTTCAAAATTGTAAAATTTGATTCTTAAGCTTGATGGAGGTTTAGCCTTGAATTTCTTGCTTTTAGAATTCAAAGAAATAAAATTTGGCATCTTATAGGTTCGTCTTAGTTAAGTTCTCTATCATGACATCAAGGGGAGTAATGGAGAGCATCAACATCTAATACATTTAAGTTTTTTTGTCTTTTGAATAGAAGTTACCTTTGGTTTTCATTTTTGTGGCTAACTCTTGAGAATTTTCTTTACATGACCATCAGTGGTATATATTTTGTTTCGTTGCGGAACTAGAAACTAAGGAGATTACAGAAGTTGTTGCATAGCAAAGCTTCACGAGTGATTTAGTGATGCAACATCGTGGGTCGAAGGTTATGATCACGATGCTTCTTGGACCATATACGTTGATCCTGAATGGACATCTTTGATCAATGTCAATCTTGAATTGGTATTTCTAATATTTGATATGCCGAATCATAGGGGGTGTACTTGCACGATTAACACTCTATCGCCCAAGTCATTTTAGGGTTCAAGATAATTGTAATGAGAATGGATATTAGAGATTGTGTACATGAAAACTCTTTGTGGAGGTATTTATAACTTGGGATTATTGGGGAAGGTTGTATAAATGGTCCTCGTGTTATTAAGCCTTTAGAAGGTTCGAATCAATATGTCTTTGGGCCTTTGGTAGGCACTGAACAGTTGCCCTAAAGACTCGCCAGGTCCTCTGGATGTTAGGGGAGTCTTTTAGTTATCGTGGTCGACCTTTAGGAGTGGTTTTCCAAGCGTCGACTAGCATGTGCTTGCTTTGGTTTTGCCAAAGTGTGATGGGAAATGTGATTATTAAATGCAGTTCCATCACTAAGACATTTGGCCATTTTCCTCTTGTTGTGTGACCTGAAAAGATATGGAGTGGCGTGATGTATCTTATTATGCACTTGAGTGCACTTGAGTTTGGTTGAGTTTCCAAGATGAAATTCGTCCGTTGATCCACACTTGCTTCTTACTTTCAATTAGGTCCACTCGATTTTATTTGCTTATATAAGGATAGAGGAAATATGGAGAAACTTTTTGCAATCTTGCATACTGATTTTCCCTTGTTTACTTTGAGTCTTTCCATCTTCTCTGAGAGCACTTTTACAGGAGTAATCGCCACCCTATAATCAGGGCTTCAAAGCTTCAAATTTTGGCCTTTTGTTTTCTTTGCTGCCTTCTACCTTATATTTAAAGGTATCTTCTCTTCACTTCAACTTTCCATTCAAGTATTTACTGTATTTTTATGATGATGAATGATAACCCTATTATCTTAGAGAGTGATTCAGAGAGTAATGTTTCTTCCTCTTCAAAAAGTGAAATGGAGTATGAATCTAATTCCTTTTATTCTGTCAGTGAGGATTTTAAACCATAAATTATCCCTTTTATTGATGATTTGTAAATGGTAATAACGTGTGGAGCATATATTTCAGATGGAGCTACTTTTATGGATTCTTCGGAGGCTTTATTTTCATAGAAATTTGATAGGAGTGAGAACCTTGTTTAGCAACGGATGTCTCCCATATCTTTATTAAGGCAGAAATAGAAGCTTCTTATTAGACGAGGGAAGATGTTAGTGTCTTTGTCCGCCTCTATAGTCAAACAAGTGGTCGTGACCCCCATCGATGCTAAAATTATGCGCCATTTGGAATGCCAGAGACATTCTAACATTAGGTCTTAGATCAATCTCGATGATCATTATAGGGTTGATGAACTGGTCCGCAAGGGACTTCATCTAGTTGAGTAGGCTAATACCAATAGATACCACTAGATGAACTCTTAAGTGGTTAGGACTCCTTCCATCTTTAATATTGTTAAGGTTATAACGAGTGGTGACATTACGGTCGACAACACCTAGAACTGGTCGATTCTTCTAGTAGGCCCGGAGGAAAGGATACAACTCTTTTGAGGGATGTTTAGTTCCTTTGTAGGAATGCCTTTTCGCAATGTTGGGGGTAAGTTTTCCTTTCTTCGATTTTGAGGTGGTCGTGATGGACTTTTTAAGGGTTTCCCCCTCGCAGCTTCATCCTGAAGCCTAAACTTTCATGAAGGTGTTCTAATTATATGCTAAGTATAATTCTTGGAAACATTCTCTAGATCTCTTTTTTATCTTTTTCCTGTGGCTCGTACTTCTCACGATGATACTCGGGATCAGGGATTGGTCTCCCTTCGCCCTTAGGTGCCTTGGTTCAGTCTTTTCACCGCTGACTAGGGTGATTTCCTTGAATGTTTCATGCTGGTGAAACATATTACTCCTGAGGCTCGTTTTCCTTCTTCTTGTTTTCATCCCCGATGGGATGTGATCGTTTTTGGAAAAGCGGTCTTCTGAAGTACTGGTCTAGAGCTCATTCTCGTCGACCTCTTTCTTCTTACCATTCTGGAATAAATCCTCTAAACTTCGAGGAGGTGAAAATGAAAAAGATTTGTGTGCTTGATATTATAAGCTCGAATATGAAGAGGGATTTGGTTATGATGAAATGTCTTCTTATCAGCGAAAGAAAAAGAAAATTGACACTTATGTGATTATTAGTACGCCCGATCATGTTGAGAGGCAAAAACTCTTTGGTAATGATGGGAACCCGAGTCCCCCCCGTTTTTTAAACCAGTGTAACTTGTGCCTTGAAGATAACGTGGATCCGTTCCATAAGGCTCTCGTGTTAGCAAAGGATGAAACACAAATAACTAACTCAAACTAAATATCTTTGTCGTGTCAAATAATCTAGCTACAACTTTCCTCTTTGAGAAAAACAAACTTAAATAATAGATAATTGGATGTGCTTACAAATATCATTCAACAGAAGATGTAAACAAAGTTAAACATGCATAAAAGTGTTTAATCTTTCCTCAAAAAGTATATATAATAAAATCACTTGATGCATGTATATGAGAAGCCCATATCACAAATGAAGTAATTATTTTCCCATACCTCAATGCTGTTGAGGACATCCGTATGGGTAGAGGTGGCAAACGTGAATGCGTGCCTTATTTAGTCCCTCCCCGCAAAAGCCTGCAAAAACATAGTTAAAGGTGCGACCCTAAAACATTGGTCCTCTCTGCAATAAAAGTGAAGACGAAGCAGGGCAGGGTCGCAGGTACCGCACATTTTAAGCCTAAAAATACAAAATTTATGTTAATGTACGTGCCTACAAAAGCCATAAAAAACGGGATGGTCCGAACACATTAGAGGGTGCAGACCTAAACTCTTGGCCCGCCCCACACTAAAGTGCAGCAAAACAGGTATGTCTGACGGATCGAGTCTATTTTGTCACTCCCTACATATAAGAAACCGTGTATTTGTATCTTCTTAAGTCCACAAAAGCCGTTAGTGTGGCCTTGAACAAAAAAATCCCAAAAAGACAAAAGTCGTATACTTCACTAGCAAAGCTTTACAAGGGCCATAATTGAGACACCATTATATCAAAAAGGTCGCAAACACCTATGTGGTAGTGGTTAGAAGATTACGACTTTATTACCTCCCATATATAGTTGTGGTTAGAACAAACCAACCCATTTGAAAAATCATTTCTATTATAGATGTCGTGGGAAGAATGAAGTGAAGATCGCTCAAGTTATTCAAATTCAATGTCAAATTCACAGGACTAAATGAATTGAAAGCCATAAATTTGCGAGATTATGCTCGTAGACCTCCTTAAAAACAAAGTTGATCTCTATATTAAGCTTCAAATTGAAGTATCATTGAAATTCTCCTTTCAAAAAAATCTTTTCAAAATGAAAATAAACAACTTACTCTTAGAAGAAAGTCAAAGTCACCAAAAGATATGTTCGGTTTGTTGATAAAGACATTGGTATATAAGAGCATCGTTTTAAAATAGTGATTTCAATCAGCACCCTTAGGTTATGTTTGAATAACATAAAATGAACGGAGCGGAGTGGAATGAAGCGGAATGAAACGGAGCGGAACGGATATATCATTTTATTGTTTGAAAATTTTAGGACAGAACAAGGTAAATTGTTCATTCCACTCAAATCGAAGGGGAATAAATATGGTGGTAAGTGATGAAATAGAATGAAATCAATACCACTTCATTCTGCTCCGTTTCATCCGTTTTTAAATTATCCAAACAATAAAATATCATTTTATTTCATCTCATTCCGCTCCGCTCCATCTAATGCCATCAATCCAAACATAGCCTTACGGTTTTGTTTGAGAGTTTGGAGGAGAAAGAAAGGGATGACTTTGAAAAATAGAAAGGATTTGATGAAAAGAATAGATATTTTTTGGTTGGAATGATTTATTTTTCTTTATAACACAAAAAATCTCATAACTTAGAAGAATTCAAAATTTATATTAAACGAGAGTTTGAAAGATTTTAGAAGGCTTAGATAAATTTTCAAATAACTATTTTAACATGTCAAATATTTTTTTTATATTTAAAAAAAAATTGTTTTCTAAAATTTTTCCATCTTCTCCGCTAAGATTAAAATTTTTTTTTTTAAATTCATTAAATAAATAATTTATTTTAACTAAATAAATCTAAAAAATAATTTATTTTTGTAAATAAGACTAGAGTAGAAGGGATATGAATTTTGAAAAACATATATCAGTAGCAAGACAGGTCATGAGCACTGAATTATTACACATAGATAGGATCATGACCTCAAGAGGGACACCTGATAATGGGCCATTATCCTCTGACATGAGAAGAATTCGTCAGCCTGGTCACATGTATCATTCATCCATAATTTAAATCTTCCTAGCAGTCACGCATGTTTTCCACGACTTTTTTTCTTCTAAATAAGTTGTTTGTTTTCAATTTGAATTACAAGAGACGTAAGAATTTGTGATTTACCCAACGTTAAAATCATGAATTATATTTCTCTCCATTTGAAGTAAGGGTGTGGAGAACATGGTCATATGATAGGTGATTTGCAAGAATAATGGATTTTTTGCCAACAACATAGATGACTGGGCAATATATTAGTTTATTTACTAAAAATTTGCAAATAATTTATTATATTCTAGTGTCTCTAAACAACTCAGGATCTTGAACCAGAATGGTGATAGCCCTCAATTACAAATCAAAATATAAACCATAGTATGGGCCCATCCATTTAAATTGAGAAACATTATCAAGACACCCTCAGAATAAAAAGGGTGGCAATAATCGTCAGGCCACCACCAAGGTTCAACCCCAATAGTGTGAATTTTTTGGCTCTTGATATTAACCAAGTGATTTCAACCACATCTGAGTAAATTGTGTTAAGTTTTAAGTTAATTGATTTTAAAAAGAAAGTAGAAATCGCGTTTAGACAGAGAAAAAATAAAGAACATAAAATAAAGAGATAGTTTACTCAGTCCCCATAAATTTTTCCTTGAGATGTCCATCATCAATCACTTGAATTTTTAGTCATGATCAAACCAACAACCTTCATTACACCAAAATTTTCACCATGATTAGCATGCAACCTCGAAGTTAATTAAAACAGAACAAGAGTACTAAACTCTTGAATTACAATATCAACATAATAACAAAATTACACAACTCTCAATATAAGTTTTTCAGTCTCTTAACACGGAAGCGGTGTATAGTGAATAAAACTAATTTAGAAGGAGAATGGGTGAGATATGAGAGTAGTAAGTTCATAAAATTAGTGCGTTAAAAGTGAGCATGACACTTCTTTATATGGAAGATTTTAGCTAAAAAATAATAATAATCTATGTGTATGACCGCTCCTTAATTGGTTAATTAATTAATTGGCTTCCTAATATATTAAGATGAGAACTCGCTGCTTAATCGATTAGAAAAAATTTCAAATCGATAAGACATCGAGTTTTGCTCTCCTAATTGGTCAGAATTGCTTCTTAATCGATTTAGCTCTTGCTAGGATTGGTTTTTAGAAGAATTGTGAAATAGATAAACTAATTGAAAATATTCTAACCTTTCAAAGATCTGGCATTTTAGTATGTCGTTCGATCTGCCTACTTCAACTACTACCATGGTAAATTGGTAGATATTCACATAGGTTTTTTTTTTCCATTTGTTGGAATCTTTAATGATGACGATTGCCTTGGTTTTCTGCTTTCGGATTGTAAATTGAGTCGAAAATTCATCACACAGTTTCTTACATGAGTTTATTATAACCATCGGTAAGGTTTTAAACCACGTCATGGCCGCTCCCTTCAAGGTCAGGACAAATAATTTGCACTTTACCACACTCTTAACATCGTGATAGTCAAGCATAGTGTCTACGTGTTCAATATGTTCACATGGATCCCCAATTTTGTCCTAATCATTTAAATTTTTTAGTTATTTAAGAGATTTAGGGATCCTACTGTCAAAGAGGTCCTTCTGTCCTATCCATTCCTTCCTTAAAAATGTTGTAACGAAGATCTATGTTGGCGGTAATCTTTGGAGCGTGTGACTATTGCCTATGCCTCTAGAATCATGAGGGGGTATTGGTGAGCCCGGGACATACAATATTCTAGTGACCCTGGAATTCCTCAGTGCTATGAGATAACATCGACGAGAACCACCTGAGGCATGGCTCTGAGGTTAATAAGTGGTGTTACCTCCTACTGTGAATGTCCTTAAATCAAAGCAACTTGTTAATTTTGTTCTACTCGTAGAAGTCTTTAAACTAGGAGGTGTTCATTCTGCTGTTACATCAAATTGTAAATGATGGTGATTAGTTCATTTGCTCCTTTCATTCTTAGAAAGACTTGGAGGTGTTAAAGGCTCTAGAATATCTCTAGTTCATGAACTTGCGCTTGCGGTTGAAGCTGTTTAAAGGTCAGACCTTAAAGCAGCTATTAGAAAGGTTGGAAGGTCCACATCATCTAAAATGTGCCTCGGCTGATAGGTGGAACGACTAGAGCCTAATAAGAAGAGACGATTGGAGAAATTACAAGGAATTGATTGATTTCTCCTACGAGAGAAGGTAATACCTCTTTTGCAAGGGCAATGACCGGTGTAGCGACTTCAACGTCTACTTTGACATTGTGATGTGCCGGTATCCAATCTAACTAGGACGCTACCATTGTTAGTGAAAAGTTAACGAATATTAGAAATGGAGATGATGGAATGGTTGCGGCGATCCAGCAAGTTGGATTTAGTGGATCTTTTTGTGAAAATTCACAAGAATTTAAAAGTTAATTTCCACATAGAGCACCAATATTCTGTTGTGGAACATAAGATCGGTGAGAAAAAGGTAGTAGTTCTTCTGATGCGGTGGTATGAGCCTCTTATGCGATGGAGGCGTACCTACAAGATTAACATTCCAATACTCATGTTAGTGAGGTCAAAGAGATGTAACTTTACATAAGTGAATGAATAGTATATGTTATGTTGTGTGACAGAGCTTATAAATAGACGGTTAAAATCGCTCGCTCTGACTTGACCCAACGTGAGGAGCAAGGGACGTCTGATGATATCTGGCGGTTGGTGATGGATAAGTAGACTGGATTCGATGTACAAACTTCTAGCGAGAGACTGTCTGTTCATATTCCACCTAGAAGATTTCTTGATTTGACCACTCGAATTGAATTCGTCTAATTGGACTTAGGGTCGGCTCGGAACAAATACAACAAACGAAAATGAACGAATGAAGGGGTCTATGTACATAGTTGTTGCGGGGCTGTCTCAAAAGGGAGTGATGAGAAAAAGATCAAAGGTTTTGTAAGGCACCCGTCAGGAATCATAAACAAAGAATTCAATCTAGTCAGCCAATATCAACTTTCAACTCAATCCATTTGGCAAAGTTTTTGACCATATACTACAAAGTCAAAAACAAATGTGTATGATCGTCTAAACCTTACCCCCATAAAACTAATGTCATTTATTTAACATTTCAAACAAACATAAACAGACAGACACTCTCACTGATGTTAACCTTTCGATTAGAGCCTGCAGTCAATTTAAATATCCTCCAAACTAATTTTATATATCCCTTTGAAATACTCAACACAAGTTAAAACTGCAAACACTTCAATTAATTAATATTCAAATGACAACTAAGTTCTTATGCTGAATAACAAATACAACATACACACATATATAAATGATGAATTAGTATTACTACTAGCTCTTACTGTTTAAGGTTCAAACTCCTCTCTTCGAAAAACACACGATAATAACCATCGGATGGCCTTGAACTTTAGTAGCAATCGTTGCTTCTTCTTCATCGTCGTGGTTTTATCAATCTTTGCCACAACTCCGTCAACATCTCAGCAGCAAACGTCTGATTCGTGCAACGGAATATTCCTGTCATACACCTATACCGGAGGCAAAAAGCTACAGCCGAACCTGACGGACTCAGCATCCCAGCCCTCCCGATTTGAGTCGACAATGACAGTGCTCAACAACGGGCTCCAAGAGCTGAAGTCTTGGAAGGTGTTGTAAAAATAGTTTAGTAGTTAACAGTTTGTTATTGATTAGGGAAGAAAAATATATTATCTGATAGTTCCTAACTTATTCTCTATATCTCAAATAGGTGTTTGTCGGGTTTCAGCATGGAGAATGGTTGGTGTCTGCGTCAAATGTGGTGCTCGCAGACGGGAGAAGCATCCCCGGGGCAGTTGGAAACGGCGCCGTTTTAGCAGGGTCATCTGTGACAGATTTGAAGACTGCAGCAGCGACTGCAGGGGACTTGACTCAGACGCAGGTTAAGGTAGATATGGTGGGGACAGTGGTGGGAGTTACACCACCCGGCGTGCCAATGCCTTCTGCCATAAACCTTGCTAATGATGGGTTCCTTTGTGGTGAACCCAATTCTCAAGGTAATTAGTATTCTGCAACGTAAAGTGTAAACCTCTCTTTAGAAACTTGTAATATAATACAGTGTCTAAATTGATAGAAACTCGGTAACTCTTCTCAGGGAACAATGAAACTCATGTATGTTGCACAATTGATCCAAATTACAAGACAAAAATCATCACTGATGAAAATTTTCTACCTAGACAGAATGGTGATCTTACCATAATTTATGATGTGATCAAAGCATACAATTCCAATTACTTGGCAGAGGTAACAATTTCAAACCACAACCCTCTTGGCCGTCTCGACAGTTGGAAATTAAGCTGGAATTGGACAAATGATGAATTTATACACACAATGAAAGGTGCTTATCCATCAACTATAGATTCTACTAACTGTATTTTTGGTTCACAAGGTGAGTTTTACAAGGAACTTGATTTTGCAAATGTATTGAATTGTGAAAAAAGACCTACAATAGTTGATCTACCTCCAACAAGGTTCAATGATACACAACTTGGTAAAATACCATTTTGCTGTAGGAATGGTACTTTGTTACCACCATATATGGACCCTAGCAAGTCAATTTCAAGGTTTCAAATGCAAGTTTATAAAATGCCACCACATCTCAATCGGTCTAACCTTACACCACCACAAAATTGGGAGATTAATGGTTCTATAATCAACCCTGATTACAAATGTGGTGGCCCGATTAGGGTTAGTCCTAGTCAGTTTCAAAATCCAACAGGGTTACCTTCAAACATATCTTCAATTGCAAGTTGGCAAGTTGTGTGCAACATAACAAAGTCATTGAAAAGTGATTCTCCAAAATGTTGTGTCTCATTTTCAGCTTTTTATAATGAATCTGTTATTCCTTGTAACACATGTGCATGTGGATGTCATAGTGATCAAGAGAGAACATGTAGTGTTAGTAAACCAGCTATGTGGCTTCCATCAAAAGCACTTCTTGTACCATTTGAGAATAGAAGTGAAATGGCACATGATTGGGCTAGTTTGAAAAATCTACAAGTACCTAACCCTATTCCATGTGGTGATAACTGTGGTGTGAGCATAAACTGGCATGTGAATACAGATTATAAAAAAGGTTGGAGCGCAAGGATCACGATTTTTAATTGGGGTGAGACAAATTACGCTGATTGGTTTGCTGCGGTTCAAATGGACAAAGGTGCAATGGGTTTTGAGGAAATGTATTCATTCAACGGAGGCTTGTTAGAGAGATTAAACACTACAATATTCATGCAAGGTAAGAAAGGACTGAACTTTCTTGTGGCAGAAGCAAATGGGTCGAACCCTCGAAAAGATCTGAGGGTTCCGGGGAAACAGCAGTCAGTAATCTCATTTAGAAAGGGGAAAAATGACGAAATCAACGTGGTTGGTGGTGATGGTTTCCCTAGTAAAGTTTTCTTCAATGGCGAGGAATGCTCTCTTCCGTCAGTGTTTCCAAGCAATGGTTTGAGGAATGAGCTTTCTTTATATACTATTATGATCCTAATATTGTTGTCAATCATCTTGATGCAACAATGGTGACATTGTAATTTATATAGTTGCGTAATCACATAACTCATGCACAGGTGGAAACTGTTTTCTTCTTCGATTAGCGTCATTCTATGCAGAATATTAGTACAGAAATTTTAGAATAAACCATCAATTTAATCTGAAGACATCACTCACTAACCCCTAAAATATATGAAAATTCGTCGTATAGAAAGAGAACTAACAGGACTTTTTCTAGACTGCAATTTATATATGAAATTTAAAAAAAAAAATTGGTGTAAGAGAACCAACTCCGTGAAGCCTGAAATTTTTACATAAACTAATCTCTATTTTGAACAATTGAAACTCGGGTACGAACTAGGTACTTGCAGAATGATAATTATATTAATGTGGAGCACCAACTATTTACATTGGTAACTACAATTAGGAAGATAACTAACAGGATCTGTTATAGACCGGAATGTTGTCTAGCGAATATCCATCCAAGTCAAACTCATTTCCAACGTGACCAACGCCTTGGTGCTGCGAGAAACGCATAAAAAAAAATTAATTTTTCTGTTAAGGAAAACTAAAGAAACATAAATATTGGGTCAATGCTCAACAGAAAGGAAGAACCAACCTGATTCAGAAACGCACTCATGAGATCCTCTTGGCCGAATTGCTCAGAGAAAGGGTTAATCTCGAAGCTTGGATTAGGAATTCTTTCACTTTTAACCCTTAATGAATTGTCAACAAGTAGCGTATTCAGGTGTTGACCAACATTTTGGAGATTTCCTTGACTCATACCATCACCAGTGTTGATCAAAGATTTTCCAATTAAACTAGCATCTCTATTTTGTCCAGCGTGTTGGATAGAGGAAAAACCACAATGGCCTAAATTTGAAGGTGAGGCGTCAAAGTTACCTTGTGCAACTGAATTATAGGGATAAGTTATGTTGCGTGTATCAGCGATCACATTTCCTACAAAACCATTTGAAACACCAATTGGTCCTGTAGGCTGCCCCAAAGATGACGGAAACCTTGTAGCTTGAGAATTGGTATTCTCATTTAGCATCTGACGTCTAGGTTGAGAATGAGCCATCTGCATCAACCAGGGGCTTCTCGGAGTAGCAGAAGCATTGACTCGTGTATTCGTGCTGCCAAACGATTGAATAGACTGGTGCAAATTGGCAAACTGCTTTGGTTCCATGTTGGTAGGGATTCCGTGAAGAAAGTTCATTGGTTTATTGCTGCTCATATGTTGCAGTTGCCCTTCTCCAAATCTTAGTTTTAAGTTCTCAGAACTGAAAAGTCCAGCTGCTTGAAGCTTGGCTAGACTTGGATTCGAGAGCTGGCCAGCAGGTGAAAGAGTTTGAAGATCAATTCCATTTATTGACGTTGACGCAAATATTGACTCTTGTGGACTCATGAAGGGATTGTTCAAGTTACTCTGCTGTTGCGAAACTCCACTCAACCTTCGAAGGTACAAACGGTATTTCTGTACAAAAAAACAAGATGAAAAAAGTTAGCTTCTTCAAGTAGTATGATAGATGACGGTAACTATTAACATCCAATGTGGACTCTTGACACCCCCTCGTTCCCAAGACAAGACATCGTGACCCGAATGGTTCGATAGAGGTAACCTGATAGCAGGTGGTCATAAACACATTTGTATGGTGAAGATTGTCCACCACTCATAAACACATTTTTCAAGTCGTATCTCATCCAATGTGAGACTCCTAAAAGTAGCATGTATCATTATAGCGTCATACCTGAAGATGGCTAGCAACGTTTTCCCTAGTGAGCCCGGGAACATTCATCATTTCCATAATCTTTTTAGGAACAGCCTCTGTATATCAATATCAAAAGGCAAAACATTTAGAGATAAAAACAAATTTAGAGAAACAATAAGGGAAAGTCTTTTCAAGAACATAACATAATTGAGGGACACATACTGTCTAATCCCACTTGATTCACAACAGCCATGAACTGTTGATGCAACTCAATAGACCAAACAACTCGCGGCTTCTTCATCGTGGAACAATCATCCCTCTCATCTGCTTCATCTTCCTCATCCCTCCTCTTCCTCGAGCTCTTGCCTTCATTCGCAGAAGATGAGTAATCAACATCACCAGACACCTTTTGTTGCCGATCTCCTTCATCTAACCCACCACCAGATTGCTTCAGATCTTTCCACTGATTCTTTCTCTTCCTAACCACATGCTGCCATATATTCTTCAAAGCCTCAATTCTCACCGGTTTGATCAGATAATCACAAGCACCATGTTTCACACCTTTCATTACCACATTCTTTCCATCATCAGCCGACATCACTACAACACACAAAAACACATCAGTTCATGTCAATGAATTCCATCTACCGATCCAAATCAATCAATAAAAAACAACACCTACTAATAACCGGAAGATCCATCTCCAATCCAATATGTTCTAAAAGCTTGAACCCATCCATGTCAGGCATATGCACGTCGCTTAAAACAATGTCAAACCCATTTTTATTCTCTCTAAGAAGTGATAATGCAACCTCAGCCCTCTTACATTTTGTAACTGAAACAGAATCAAACAATGAAGAACAAAACCAAAACTTTTACTTTGGAACAAATTCCAACAGTTTAAAAAAGCAATTTTTCAAACAAACCCTCCATTAAAATACTCAATTAAACTCCAAATGAAAAGGGGTTATTGCTAATGAGATAAAGTTAAGTTTTTTGGTGCTAAATAATTACCTTGATAGAGGCAAAACCGGAGCATCCTCTCAAGGATCATAAGACAGGTGGGGTCATCATCGACAACAAGTACTCTGAGACCCGCCGGAAACTGGTCGGAGACAAGGTCGGCGAGTCTTGATGATGAAGTTGAAGTAGAAGCTGGGGTTGGGATGGAAAATTTGTCGTTGGTGAGTTCCATGGCTGAGAGTTGAGAGATCGAAAAACTGACAACAAAAAACAAAGAACGTGAAACAAAACAAAACACAATAGTTTTGTTGTCTCTCACATAGTTGAAAACAGATGATTTTATGGCGCTATGTCGAAGAAATGGAAAAAAGGGTAATCGAATTTTTTTTATTTTGTAGCGGATAATAACGTTGTTATTATATTTTAAAAATAAATTGGGGTTTGATTCTAACGTTAATAATATTATTAATTGTTGTTTTTGAATGGAGCGTTGTAATTATTTTTTTTATTTATATGAAAAATATACAGTAATAAGGAAATGAATTCTGAATTGTACGAAATGTGAACACTGACTGGAGCCACGTGCAAGGATGGGGAGGGCTTTTAAGTTGGACCACTAGAACATAAAAATTAAATTGGTCCATTATTTAAGACAGTATTACGGTCACTATACAGTAAAAGTAATCTTATCTAAAAATGTTTGCTGTGCGCTTTGGACGATTTTAATATAAAAGTCATTTGAATTGCAATAAAGAAAAAGAATATAAAAAGTATATAGTTCGGTTAGATTCAGTTGGATTTTAAAAATAAAATCGAACAAAATTAAGTCAATGCGATTTGGGTTGATTCGTTTTTTATAAAAAGAAATTATAGAGTCATATATATATATATATATATATATATATATATATATATATATATATATATATATATATATATATATATATATATATATATATATATATATATATATATATATATATATATATATATCAAATAACAATAAAATTCTATATATATATATATATATATATATATATATATATATATATATATATATATATATATATATATATATATATATATATATATATATATATATATATATATATATATATATATATATATATATCAAATAACAATAAAATTCTATATCAAAAAAATCAAGTCAATATGACTACATGACTTTGTATTTAGTTATTTATACATTATCAAATAACAATAAAATTCGTCATATTTGAAAATTGGAATAAAAAATATAATATAATAATATACAACAATATCAAAAACACTATAATGAAATATAATAAAAAGGGAGTGAAATATTAGAGAAGATGAAAAAGAAAGAGTAGAAGAGATGAGAGATCAGATAAGATGTGCATTAAAAACGTAATTGGAAGAGAGAATAGTAGAATAAAAATAAGAAGATGAAAAAAAAAGAACATAAGAGATGAGAGACTAGAGAAGAAGATGTGAGATATACATGGAAAAGAATATGAGTAGAATATACGATATCGTTATGAGAGATTTCAGAAGACTTAAATTGAAACCATAAGTGTGAGGAAGAGAAAATCATTTGTAATCTTGAGGTGACGGCATAATAGATATGAGTTTGGGTCGAATGTGGGTTAAGTAAAGTTTAGGTTGTAATATAATGCGGTTTAGTTTGGTTTGTAAAATATAAACCGCAAACTAAATCGAACCGTGCGGTTTTGTTAAAAAGTGGCTCAAACAAATTCGACCAAATATAGTTTTTTGCGATTTCAATTTGATTTGGTTTGGTTTGTAGTTTTTATTGGGCTGGTTCGATTTTGAACACCCATAATCCCATCAATATCCGGGACAGGAAATAAAAAAAATGAGAAAAAAAATTATTGATAAAATGATAAGCTAAAAAATATAGGAGGGATAGATATAAAAGTACGGGTGTTTATAGATGTGAGTAGACCCGCAAATCCGTTGATTCAAATCGAATGAATCTATAAATTATGAAGATTTTCATTTATAGATATATTCAATCCAACCTGCAATAATTCGTATAGTTTTTTTTTTGTGAATATTAGATTTGAATTTAGCAATCAGCAGATCTAATTTACTGGTGTGACATTAATGATTTTTTATTATAATTTTAAATGAAAATATAAAATTAATATTTTATTATTAACCATAATTTTACTTAAACAGTTTTTTTCTCCATCAATAATACTACTAAATTAATTAACTTATGTAATTCTAAGATTAAATGTTGATTTTTTTTTATCATTTCCAACTTACATATTTGTCTTGTGGACTTTTTTATCAAAGTGTTATATTGTTTTGATGAATTTTATTAGATATTCTATGATGTATTTCATCCAATTAGAGTGTTAGAAATTAGTGTAATTGTATTAAATTGTGTTACAATTTTTAAAAAATAAAAATAAAATCATTAAAAAATATATTTTTTATTTGAAATACAATCCGTGAATCCAACCCATAAATGAACTGGTCGGCTCAGTTCGGTTTTGTCCATGAAATTGTGGCTTGGACGATGAACTCAACCCATTGAAGTTTGAACGGGTTGAGTAACAGATTAGGCCAAACTCGATTCAACCCATGTACTCCCCTATATAAAAGTATGACGTTTTTCTAGTTTCGAAGGAAGCGAATTGAGATCTCTTTCATTATTAAAGAGGTTGAAGTAAAATGTGAAAAATGTACAAGAACATTTGATTGTAAGACGTAAGGTCGAAGTTGTGACATCCAACTTATTCATCTTTAAAGATGAAATTTTAATCGTTACTCTATTAGACTAACAAAAATCATCGTAAAATCTAAAAAAAATATGTACACTTTCTTAACATTTTATAATAAAGTTTAATTGTCGCTTAGCGATAATTGATCTTTGTTGGAGAATTTGTTTGATATAGTATTGAATGGTGTAATCTTATGATTAATCAAAATATTGCCTGGTAGATTGACAAAAAGTTTTGCTTGTATGTTGTTAGTTAGGTGTTTTGGTAGTTGAGATATAGTTGTGTTTAACTAACTTTAGAAGTAGTTGTTGGTTTACTTGTTCAACAAGTAACCTAATTTAAAGATGGTTAATGTGATAGAATTACTCTCCTTCATGTATTTTACTACTCGCAAATTCAATCTCAACTACCATAGTTCATCTCTCAAATTCTCTTTTTTACTAGGCAACTAATTTATCTTAGTTTTAATTCAACATATTGGTATCTAAAATCTCTACACAATTCAATGGGATTTTCATCTTTCAAGAACTGAGAAAGATCATGTGAAGAACAATGGATGGTGGAAATTGACATTTCATGCTAACTTTTTCATTCTTGATGGAAATAATTAAGATAAATGGTTTAGGAAAATAAAGGTGATAATTGAAGTTCATGAAGTGTATGAGCAAATGATCAGTGGTATGGAGCTATTATCTATAAATCCATCTAAAGCAGAGAATGTAACTCATAAAGAAACAAAGACAAACTATGGAAATACTTTGTTCCTCATTCACCAATGTGTTGATGCCAATGTATTTGAGAAGATTGTAGAATTTGAAAATTCCAAGAATGATTGGGATATCCTTGTGAAGAGATATGAAGGATATGAGAAGGTCAAGAAAGAGAAGCTTTAGGCCTATGAGAATTGATGGAGATAAAGAATGATGAGAAGGTAGATAACTAATTCATAAGGTTGGTGACTATCACCCACCAAATAAAGAATTGTGGTGATGCTATGATATATGAGTTGGTGATATAGAAGGTGTTGAAAACACTAGCCATGAAGTTTTATCATATTGTAGTGACACATGAAAAAAGCGACATCAAGATGAAGAATTTCAAAGCACTCTTGAAGCTTATGAATCAAGGTGATTGAAAGAAACAATGGCAAAGAATAAAAATATATTTTTGCTAGATTAGAAAAGAGTGGAGTTGATAAGAAGAAGTGTAAAAGAAGATTTAGTAGAAGAAACGGAAATGTAGGTTCGGGCGTGAAGATAAAATTAAATCTTCTCATAGAAAAGAAGGACGGAGTGAGAAGAATCAAAGCAAGAGTAATGTATAATATTACAATTATAAAAATAAAAAAAGGAAATTATATTGATGAATGTTGGTCAGAAAAAGGAAAAGAAGTCTCAAAACATTGAAGAATAAGCATATGTGGCACAAGAAGACTCCATTTAAAACTTTGAACTATTTATGTTTATAGTGACAACAATTGATTATGAAATGGCTTTTATGACTTGGTATATTGACATGTGGTGCTAAAATCATATGACAAGCCCCAAGAAGTTGCCCATTAAGCATGATCCAAGCAAAAGAACCAAAGGGAATTTGGATGACAATAATTCAATGGAAGTAAGAGGCACGGAGAATGTTCTTGTGCATATCCAATATGGCAAGAAGGTAGTGATAGATAAGGCTTTATGTGTCCCAAAAATGAAGTGTAATTTTTTACAAGTGTTTTTCAGCTAGTATGGAATGGATACTTAGTAATCATTGAGGATTATTCACCTAAACTATATGATGCAAAGAGGTGAAAAAATTTGAAATCAGTACTTGCAAAAATTGAACCTTCAAGATCTTAATCAATGCAGGTATGTTGATTGTTTTGAAACTACGACTCAAGATAAGGAGAACATCATATAGCACAAGAGGTATGTCCCTTTTAATTTTAGAATCTTTAGAAAGTTTAATTCAAAGAAGATGGTGTTATACATGCCTAGAATTACATCTTCTAAGAGCTCTTGCTCAACATGGATGGTAGGAAAACATCCAATATCAAACTTAACTAATACTTTTCCAATGAGATCAATTAGGGTGTTGAATATGGTTCATTTGTACATTTGTAACCCCTTTGACGTGTTATCTTTAGAGGGAAACAAATACTTTGTCATATTTGTAGATGAATGTTCAAGAATATTATGGCTATATATGATCAAGTCTAAAAGTGATGTCTTAGAAGTGTTCAAAAGACTTAAGGGGCTGGTAAAAATTTAAGTGACAAAATATTGAAGTCTTTGACAAGAGGTGAAGAAGGAGAATATACATCTAAATAATTTGAAGACTACTACAATCAACATAGCAAAAAGGGCTACCTCTCAATCTATAGGGAGATGCAGTGAGGATAACTTCTTATATCTTGAACATGTGTCCTACTAAATGATTAAATGAGAATGTACATAAGGAATTTTAGTCAAGAAAAAATACTATTGTGACTCACTTGAAAGTGTTTGGTTCATTGTGTTTCAAACATATACCTAATGCAAGAAAAATAAACTATATGATAGAAGTGAACCAATGATCTTGGTTGGCTACCATAGAACTGATGTATATAGGTTGTACAATCTTGTGTTGAGAAATATTGAGATCACTACAGATGTCAAGGTGATGAAGTAAGAAGTATGTGATTGAAAACAACATGGTGCATCCAACTCAAAGTGTTCGGTTAACTTGGATGACAAGGCAAGTAAACCAAATAATTGAGTTGGACGCCAGACTTGCCTAGAAGATTAGTTGATTTTTATGTGCTTCCTATCAATACCATTATTGAAGATGGTGAATGGGTGCAATATGCAATTTTTTCTATTGTCAAATAAGTTTAATTCAAAGTATAATTTAAGAAACAAGTGTGGAAATATGTTATGCTTGATAAAATGAGATTGATTGAGAAAAACAGAACACAGGAGTTAGAAAATTTTTCATGTGACAAGAAAAACATTAATGTGAAGTGGGTGTACTAGATACAGTATAATCTTAAAGTAAAAATAGTGAAGTAAAATGCAAGATTGATGGCAAAGAGATCCCTACAAAGGGAAATCCTAGGTTACTATAAAGTATTGTCTCACGTGGTCTAACACGAGACAATCAACCTTGTCATTTCCTTAGCTTGTTGTGGTTATATGTTCTTAACAAATAAAATAGGTTTTAATGATGACAAAAGGAATCAAAGAAAAATATGATTAACATATCAAGTGAAGAAGAATGTTTGGATCAAATAAAAAAGTGAGAAGTTTCTTATGATTATCTTCTAAAAATAAAACTCTAAATAACATCATCAAGAAACACTTTCATCTGCTAAACCTCACATGTGATCATGTGTTATATTGTCAATTTTTTATATGATCCTTTATGTAATATTAAATGTGATCGCTCTCAAAGTACAAAGGATATAATCATGCAAAAACTTCTTTTTCAAACTTCATCTTTTTCAAAACATCTTATAAAATCACTTTAGATTGGGCTAAAATATTGTAAATAAAAGGATAATCAATTATGAAGTCCCTATATTAGATTTTTTTGGGCTGACCATTACCCCGACCGACCATCATGAAGGAACCTCACCACTTCCAAAATATTCTTAGCACACGAGAATTATCATCCTGGTGGTTACTAAGGATCTCAACTGCATGTGTATCCAATGGATCTTCATAATTCACTCCTAAAAAAATAGCGAGTTTTCTATTCCTCTCTCTCTTTCTCTCTATCTCTCTATCTCTCTCTCTCTCTCTCTCTGAATGTGCCAAATTGAGGAAATAAGTTTCAAGTTCAATTTCATTTCACACTTCTTCCTCACATACTGACTTGAGCATTTGAGTGCTAACCTTGAACGTCCCCTACTCTACCGCATCTGAAGATTCAATCCACCATCACCGCCATTTCTCAACTCATTTTTGGTTATAGAACAAAACAATGGTGTTGTCTGTTAAATCGACTTCTAAGTTATACGATTTATGTGATTTCATGTTGGATTTCTAATTCATTAGATCGTAACTTCCTTAGGTCACCGAATCAATAACATTTTGAATCGAATACAAAGATCCATCCTGTTTCGATTTAATTAAGCATCATCTTATTTCTGGTTTCTCGAATTTCCAAATCTACAGTTTCTACGTCTTCAAGTGGTGGTTGGATCTAGAGCTACTTGATCTGATGCAGTGTGAGAGTTCACCATTGCACATGAGGATATTGTTGTTACTCTAGCAACTATCAATCAACCACCTCTCCCTCCTCCACAAGGAACCGCAAATCCTATAACGATGATTCCAATAAATCTATATCTAGTTCAGTATCCACAGATAAATAGACTTATTCAAGTTACTCCAATCAATCCTCTTATTCCACCTTCATTCTTGCTACTAGAAGACTTGTCTGGAATTCAGGTGTTGTAAGCAAACCTCAGATTTCAAGGTGTTAATGAACTGTTGAGTAGTGTGTGCAACATCACTCGACATAAAATTTAAATGCACTTGAAGAAAAGATACAACACCTTGAAAGAAGCCTCTGCAATGCTCATCCTCATGGAAATATCGTCCAAGATATCGCGTCAAGAAGGACCTACACTTTTATCCTAGAGACATCCTAGGCAAATAAATAAGAGGTTCCTCGATCAAGATATTAACATAGGAGCAGGAAGCGTCAGTTTCCTCCCCCAAAGCCCCGAGGGACCGAGGTAGTCACACTCTTTCCTAAGCACAAACAGAGAATCGACTGGGAAAGGTGCATCCAGATCATCCAATGGTTGTGAGGACTTTGGAAAATAATATACCCCAATTCCATGGAGAAGTGTCCCAAGGTGGGCGAATATGATAAAAAGGGAGATCTTCGCGAGCACGTGAAGCTCATCAATTATTGGATAAATTATTTCAGTGTTGATGACGCCTTTAAGTGCAAGCTATTGTCACTAACTCTTATTGAACTGGTTAGGTTGTTGTTCAATGGCCTTCTATAAGGTACCGTTATATCCTAGACGGATTTATATGAGTGGCTCTCTGTATGCTTCATAACTCGAAAGAGACGACCAATTAATGAAGTTTCTCTGTGTGGGATCGTCCAAGGAAAGAAGGAAATCTTGATGTCTTACATAGACGGGTTCACGCAAGTTGTGGTCAAAGTTGAAGAAGTCGGATAGGGACTTTAGTGTTGGATCTTCGAAAATGTCCACCTGATGGACCATCCATTCAGGTCAAATATAGGGAGGAAGAAACTGAAGACCAATAAAAAGATGCTTACCATGGATGAGTCTTACATGCTCTTAGAGGAGAAGCTGGAGGAGTTTTGTTGGCTCCAAGATAAATCTGATATAGGTATGCATGGACAGTATGATAAGTACACCCCCTGTCAGTATCTCAGGAAAATATCTACCAAGATTGCACCAACATCGAATTTTGGAAGTCATGAGTATGACTTCCTTATCCCATCAAGGAAATATATCACGCTGATAAATCTAAGTAATGTCGCTTCCATAGGAGTCGCGACCATAACACTAATGATTTCATCTATATAAAAGGTGCCATCAAAGGGCTGATTAAGAAGGGTTGGGTAACCAAGTATGTTAAGGGGAAAAATATATAGGGAGGAATCACCTAAAGGTAAATCCCCCTTGAAGACTACAGATGCCAGAACCAGCGGTGAAAATAGGGAGTCCAGTAAAGGAAAACACTCGTACATAACCTTCATCACTAGAGGTGTGCCTCCGACAAATATCCCTCCAAAGGGACGATGAAGAGGAAGATCATCGAAATGATGTCTATCTATATAAATTATACAATCATGTCAAAAAAGGTTATTGATCGGCCCATGTTGGGTTCCAAGACTTAGAGAAGCTCGGAGGTATCCCCAACAAATTTTTCCCCTGGTAATTACCACTATGGTGAGTATTTTGATGTCTCTCATATTATGTACTTGGAGTTATTTGAAAAGATGGGCCTCGACATGGGTAGCTTATGTTCGTATGAAGGTTACGACCTCCTAACGTTTAATGGGACCACCACCCATCATAAGGATATGTAGAACTGATGGTCTATATAGGAAACGTGATGGGCATTCGGATGGTCAAAGCACAATTCCTTGTTGTCCCATGTAGAAGTGTCTACAACTGTATTTTGGTAAGACCATTTACAGTCAAACTTGACACCATAGCCTCATTGGTGCACATAAAGCTTAAGTATCATAATCTCCAAAGAGAAGCGAACACCATTAGCGTTGACCTTGAAAGGACAAAAAGAATTTACCCCTCCAGAAAGATTAAGGGGAGGGCATAGTCATGGAGATCAATGTAGCTTCCTTCACCAAACAACTAGGTAGGATGGACCTCTGTAATCCAAAAAATGGATAGACTAATAGGGGCTAGCAAAAGGAATAAGTGGAGGCTAGCCCACCTGGTTATGTTTTATTTGCCTCACTTATATTAAATATTATGATTGTATAACCATCATCCTTATTGTGAGTTAAACTTGGTCCCTTGAGTGTTTTGAATCATGTCAAAAATAAGATAATCCAACATTTTTTTAATTGGACATTACCTCTGAATTTAGTGTGGCACCCTGATCATTTAGAAGTCATAGGTTGTTTGGGAATCATTAAAAGTCATTTAAAATTTGTGCCAAGTCATCAAAAATTGTGTTTTCCCGAGTTTCCGTTGCATTATCGATACACCCGCTTTTTAGGTTGACACATGCAACTCATTTTTAAAGCCTGTAACTTCTGTAAGTCTCAGGTCGACTCATGCATCACTCAGGTCGACACATACTGAAGGATTTTTGAAATTGCAGAAATTCCTATTTTATGTGTCGACACATTCACTATTGTTTTAAAGCATGTAACCTCAATATTTGCTAGGTCGACACATAGGAGTGCACATGTCGACACATACAACTTAAAAATAAAGTATGTGTCGACACATACGATACACAGGTCGACAATATTAACAGTTTGATCAATTTTTTTAAAATAATTTCATTTCCAAACTCATCTTATTTGCCCTAATTATTCCAAAATTATAAATACCCATCCACGCATTATTCATAAATTGGTGAAACCATAAAATCAACATATTTCTCTCTTCGTCTTCAACCTCTAATCTATGCATACACACTGATATTACATTGTAGCGATGTTTTGTTGGGGTGTCATCTAGACGAGGATTGATAGTGTTCAATTGTGTATTGGGTTAAGCTTTGTAGAGGTTTTCATCCAGGAAAAACATTGGGGTTGTCCTCAAAGATCATTGGTTTATTTGGGGGTTTTCGTGTTAGACGTTAGAGAGGTAATTGCCTCCAAGTGAAGTCCTTTAGAGATAAAGAACGCAAAGGATTATTTGGAGATAAATAATGCAAAGGAAGTAGCATGAGAACGACAGATTACAATTGAAGTCTTATGTTGCAATAGTTTAAAATTGACGGTGCGTGAAAGCTTTGGAGATAAAGAATGCAAATGAGTAGCAAGATCCAGATAGTCAATTTGCACCTATTGTGTCTTAGTCTTTCTCAAGATCAAAAGAGGACAATGGGTTCAATCAATAACAAGCTTAAGGTTTATGGAGTTGATCTTAAACACTTCTCTTGTATTAACAATTTTGCATAGTAAGAATTGTCCTAATTCCATTGGAATTAGGTGCAGACGTACCTATACATGAGGACGACAGTGGGGAACCGTGAAGACAAAATCCTTGTGTCTCTTTTTTTTTTGCTTTTACTTGCTTTGTTTTTCATGGATCAATTTATCAAATAGCATTGCGTTATCAATTGAATTGTAAGAATTTTCCGAATCATTTTTAATTTTAAATCTAGTGTTGATATAGCCTATAATCACTTTTGATTATAAGCGGTTTTATGTATCAACACAACACAAGGAAAATTTCTGAAAATTCACTTACACACCAAGTGTTTGATAAATTGATTCAACTAGCTCTTTTAATATTGCAATTGGAAATAGCCTTGCAAGTAACTTTCAATAAATGATAAATAAGTTGTTAATTGATTCTAGTTCATTAATTCAATTTATTGTTCTCATTTCATATTGAATTTGTTAATTACGGTTTGCATATCTGAGCCTCCAATAGCGTTCGTTTAGACGACATTTTGAAAAAGCTTATACGTCGTCGTCATCTAACAAGTGATATCAAGAGCCCGGTTTGTTCCAGCTTCGACACTTTTTAGAAAATGTCTTACGATCCTAAAGGGGATTATAAATAAGAACCAATTTTCACGGGAGAAAATTATAGTTATCGGAAAGCTTGTATGCAAATTCATGTCTACTCATATCAAAAAGGTGTTTAGGAAGCAATTCAAAATGGTCCAACACCGGTGACATATGTTGTTGATGGTGTTACCATACCAAAGCCGGAAAACTTATGGAATGAGGATGAGAATAAAAGTGGTCTTACAATTGGAAAGCAAAGAACATCATTGTATCTTCTCTTGGTGTTGATGAGTTTTATCGCATTTCCCACTATCAACTGCTAAAGCTATGTGGGGTGCTCTACAAGTTACCTATGAGGGAACTAATGAGGTCAAACAAGCTAGAATTAATACACTTAATCAAGAGTTTAAACTCTTTTGCATGAAGCAAGGGGAAACCATTGCTCAAATGCAAAAGAGGTTCTCACATCTTATTAATCGTTTGAATTTACTAGGAAATCATATTTCCAATTCTATTTCTACTAAAAAGGTGTTAAGATGTCTTACTAGAAATTGGCAACCAAAAGTCACCGCGATCAAGGAAACCAATAATCTTGCAACACTTGATCTCACCGCTTTGTTTGGAAAGTTAGAAGAACATGAGCAATAACTCAATTGCTTGGACAAATATGAAAAGAAGCTTGAGAAAAAGAAGAAGAAAGAAAAAGACACTACTAAGGAGGAAGCATTGAATTCTAAAGCTCTCATGGCTTCAATATCAAAGTACTCAAGGAAAGAGCACTACTATTATGATAGAGATGTTAATGACAACTATAATTTAGAAGACGAAGAGATGAGTTTATTTGTCAAAAGGTTTCACAAGTATGTGAATAATAGAAATAAAAAAGGTCTCAACAAAAGAAGCATTGAGTCTAAAAGAAAAGCTACATCCTCCAAGGAAGAAAAACCCAAAAAGGATGACTCAAACCTTGACAAAGAAAAAGAGGAATCAACTCAAGAGTTATGACAAAACTAGGAAAGCCTATGTGGCTTGGGGAAGTGATGTTGAATCCTCAAGCGGCAAAGAATCTAATGATGATACTAATTTTGCAAATGTGTGTTTTTTAACTCATCACAATTATAAGAGAAATAAAGGACACAAATCCTCTAAGTGTGATGAAGTGTGCCTATCAGGTCATTATCATGAAGATAAGAAGAAAAGGATAATAGCATCCATAATCAATGACACTCATCATTATAATCATCATCAAAAAGGTAACAATAACAAGGTAAACTATTCTCAAAATAATTTTGTAAATGGAAAGTCTCATCTTAATTTACTTGACGCTTTTGAAAATTTACACAAAAGGAGCTATTGAAACTTTTAAAATGTTAGCTTCAAATAAATAAAAACTTTCTAATTTAGAAGCCAAAAATTTAGAAACTGAAAATAAAATGAAAGCCTTAAATAACTCTCTTGTAGGTATTCATAAGGTCAAGAATAAGATGGATGAAAATTCATTTAACTTTGGTTGAGATACATGTTATACTTGGAAAGATGAGGTAAGAAAACTTAAAGCTAAAGTGATAAAGGCTCTACAACAAAAGGTGACTTTTGATATAGATCCAAAGAAGTTTAACAAATCTTTGAATCCTCCATATACAATAGCTTTGTTGAAAATAAAGTGAAAAGCAAAATTAACACCTTTCAAAATATAACTTGTCACCACTGTCATATGAAGGGACATACCATTTCCATATGCAAATTTAGTAAAAATTCTAATTCTAGTAGCATTTATCAATGGTCCCCAAATTGCGATGATTATGTTACTCACCCTCAAGAACCCAACAAGGATTGGGTGCCTAGTTTATCTTGTTGAAAATTGCAGGAAATTATCTTGATTCTATGAAGAAACTATAGTGTTTCATAAGTAGGTACATCAAGACAATCAGAAGGTGACATATTGATATCATATTGACTTAGTGGAAAAATGATTGAATGTGTTATAGAAGAACATCAACTAGTGACTCCCTGATAAAATATCTTAAAATAGATTAGAAGGTGAAATTGACGAAACTTGGTCATATTTATGCTTAGTTCGTTTGTATTGATTGATGCTCATGTTCTTGAGCTTCATGTGAGATGCTTTCGTTTTGCTCCGCTTTATCAGTGAGGTTGTATTGTTTCATTTACTACGTCTTCTAAGAGTAAGATATCTCTTTTATCTATTTATGTGCACAAAAAATATAAAATATGCATTGAATGCTCTTTTGATCCTATGTTCACTTTCAAAAAATTTAATTGAATCCATGATTATTTCAATTTACATGTTTATAGTGACTTTGGATAAATGGTGAAAAGTATGTGTGTTTGTCTTACTTTGATAAATATGTACATTTTTTTATTGATTAGATTGTATAATCATGAAAAAAAATATTGTTCAAACATGCATACATTTTATCATTGCATGTATATTAATCATACTACACACTCAAAAGTCAATATAGGTCGGGTCAGTTAGCCATGTGTCGACTCATAAACTAAAAACTTTTAAATCTGTCAAAATTCTTTCAATATGTGTTGTGATACGGTGGCCAGAACCAGGACTGCTTTTAGGAATTGTTGGTTTATGTTTTGCGTTTGTGTTTGCAAAATGTCGCGGTAAGCAAGAGTCGCCACCGACTTTTATTTTATCCAACTGGAAAGGAAAAAAGCACATAAAAATTCCTTTTTTCGAGATTTTGAGTACGGGGGGTAGATTATAGAAAGGGAAGGTATTAGCACCCTTTCTATCCGTGGTTTTCCACGGGCTCTTAGGTACTTTCTCATCATTTTCAAAATTGCTTCTGTGTGTTTGTGTGATTTGAAAAGTTTTTGACTTCGATTTAACTCTTGCTTCTGTCTTCAAGAGTGTTACGAAGTGTTTTTGAAAGCTTTGTTTAAAAGAGGTGTGTAAGTGTGAAAAAGTTTGTTTGAGCAAGTACTTAAGTTTCTACCTACTCGAAAAAAGAGAATTGTTCTATGTTTGTTTCCTTTAGACAATGCTATCCTACTATTAGTGAGTAGGTAGCACCATCGTTGGAGTTTGAGGGTCAATTCGAAAGGGACGTATGGTCACTAAAGCAATGTTAGGACGTCTTAGTAGTAACCCTAATGTCTTAGATCAATTATTCGAGGCAACAATATCCGAGGCAACCATTCTGAGGCAAATTTTCTGAACAGGACTTTGATCTTTGTTTAGACAAGAGAGCGACCACTAAAACATCCTATACTTAATGACCGCTTACCGAAGGCAACCGAAGTGGGAGTATACCCTAGGAGTGCGCCTGTGCGAGTGATTCAATTCCAAGTTATTATCTTTGCACATTTAGGGTTAGCTAACTGTTTTAAAATTAATCATACATTCTTGTCACGCATCCCTATTATTCATACATCTAACAATTTAATATTTTGCAGAATTTAAAGTGCGGAAAGTATGCTACGCTATTACAAGGCTTCGGGTATTTACATAGCCAAAAACAAACCCTTAAAAAAATGATAAATGAAAAGTCCTAATTAAGCTATTACAACTTGTGAGCAATTACATTAATAGGGTAAACATAAATGATAAAGCACGCGCGAGGAAATTAAGATCGGAAGAGAACTAGGGTTTTGACCCCTTCTAACCTAATTAAAAGAAAAAAAAGATTTTTGTTGTTTTTTATTATTTTTAAGAAAAGAATTAGGTTTTAAGATTAAATACACAATTAATTAGCTAATTAAATTAATTAATGAAAATAAATAAATGGCCTATTTTTGTGTTTTGTTATATTAAGAAAAAAAAGAAAAAACATAATTAAGTTAAAACCCTAATTGTTCTAATTAATTTTAATTATTTACAAAACAATTAAAGTTACCTAAAATTAAATAACTTAATTTAATTAATTAATTTTTTGATAAAAAATAAGATCTAAACCTAATTTAGTGAAAAGTTGATTTTATGTGATTTTTGATAAAAGAAAAATTAAATTTTATGTTAGTAAAACAAATAAATAAATTAGTTAAGAAAAATATAGAAAAGAATATAGAAAGAGATATGGGCCTGAAAGTAATTTAGGGGGGGTGAGAATATCCAAGTCTGGGCCCAAAACAAGGTGGTCCATGTTGACTCTTTGCATCTTATGCCATGCGTTTGACTAGGCGTATCATGGTCCTTTAAATGATGGCCATCATATTTGTCCATCTGGAGATCCAAGGGTTAGATCTTGAGGGCATATGGTGATCCCTTGCTCTTGTACGCGCGCCTGAACCTGAAAAGAAAAATAATATGCAAGAATGGGGGGACCTGAGATTCAAACCCAGGCCCCAAGGCATTTTCCAATGACTGGCTACCAACTGCGCTAGCTGTGTTTGTTGTATATAGAATGAATAATAATGATAATGTATAATAATGTGAAAAGGGACGCCAGAATTCAAACAAGCAAATGAGACGGAGCCACGTATGTTATCTTCTTCCTTGCTCCGTTGGTAAAAGTGAAACACTTTTACCTACGGACATATGTCCGTAGCTATAACCTGGGCTCGTTCCAAAATCCTCCATGGGCAATATAAGTGACATCTAATGCCATGGATCCATTCGTCCTGACCTGCTGGACATCATGATACCCTTCATGGGAACTAATTTTGCCTGCATATAAAAACCCTAAAACAAAAACACAAACCCTAACAATGGCAATTCTTGATTCAGTCCACAAAAATTAAATTGAATGATATGAACAGCTTGTAAATGTTCCAAGGATCAAGAATATATAATTATTTCATGCTATAAGTGTCAGAATAATGCATTTCGATTTCAAGAAAAAGGCAATGTCGTTACTGACTTACAGCGAGTTACAGGGCTGAAAACTCCTTGTTCTTGATTGGTTTCGCTTGCTTACACTCCCAAGAAGTGATTGGATGGTCAAAGAGTCTTGTAGTTGTCTGGAACTATGAATTCGTGTCTGCATTTTTTTTGTGTTTTTTCAAGTTTTGTTCCTGTTCTTGCGCCTCTCTCTAGCCTTGTTTTAGGTCTGCAAATACTCAATATATATCAAGGATTCGATTAGGGTTGAAAAGCTGATCTTAATCTTCCTCCATCATTGCTTTTGATTTGGATTTGATTCACTTGAAAATCTTGCTAAAAATAGAGCAAACTCAATATTTTTGTGCACACAAATGCTTTGCACGATTTCAATTACTTTCCAACTGGATATAAGACCTGAAACATGTACAAAATCTTGAGTTTTCAATGCTTTAGATTTTTTCATGATTTGTTTTGATTAAAATTGATTTAATTCAAATAAAAATCAAAATAAATAATAAAAATAATATAAAGACAAGTGGCAAGGGCTAGGGCTCGTGGACCATGTTTCCAACTCAAAACAAGTGCAAAAAGTTAGGCTCATTTAGCAAAAATTTCATTTTTAGGCATAGTTGACTTTTGACAATTTTGCAAAAAGGGTCAATTTCACCAATGCATAACTTCCTCAATTTTGACTCTTTGAAAGTGTTCTTGGACTTTTTAGAAAGATTGAGATGTCCTATAAGAAACCCTTTTGGTCTCATCTCAATTTGATATTCCATGCTCATGTATGGAGCTTTGAAAAAAAAGGTGTTTTTGTTGACTTTTCAAAATGACCTATAATGTCCAAATTCATAACTTCTTGTGAGTGCATATTTTGAACTTGGGAGATGAATATGGATTGTATATCATGTCATCCTCTTCAAAATGAGCTTTGGATGGGTCATTTATCATAAAGTATGAGAAAGTTATGCTTGGTCAAAGTTGAGTTGACTTTTCCTACAAAACCCTAATTTATCAACTTTTGGTTCTTGAGGAATTATGAGCAATCCTTGATGAATAATGATCAAACCTTGATCAAATGATGAAACATACTTCAAAATGAGGATGTTGACCAAAAATATTGAAGTTTGACTGTATGTAGGCCACAGTTGACTTTTGCCCTAGCATAATCGATTTTCAGGCCTTTGAGCAATTGACTGAGCAAACTTCCTCTGCAAGGCTTGAAACTTGACATGGATGATCTTGAAAACATATTAGGACAATTGTGGGCATTTGGTATCCCTTGGACTCAAATATCTTGATGCAACATGAAACCCTAATTTGAGGTAGATTGCCTTTGGAGAGTGCTTGTTTGGTCAACCCTTGGACTTCCTTGACCAACTTGAGGATCTCTCTTGCAATGTTTTGAGAAATATGGGAGGTAAAATTTTGGGTTACAACATCTGCCCATGTTCAATCTTCTTAAACCTAAGGATGTAGATTGGCTTTCTGCCTTTCGTGATTCGAAGGTGGAAGATGATTGAACACTAGAGTGCCCAGAAATTTGCACTCGCATGAAGTGGTATTTGTCTTGCGATATCGGGAATGGGCTTATAGATGCCATTTGGAAATTTCTAACGGGGGATGGGCTTAAAGATGCCATCCGAAGGAGTGTCGATCGCATAAGATATTCCTTAGCGAGAGTCAGTATACCTGTTGTTGAGGAAGATTCCGCTGGGGAATGCTGATCTCGTTCTTGGGAGAAATAGAATTTTTAGGAGTTTCGGTCGTCCGTTATTCTACCGGGGAGTTGTCTCTTGGTCGAAGAGGTGAAAATGAACTACTATCTGGTCGTGATCCAAGCTTCATAGTGATTTATTTGGGAGATGATATTAAACTTGCTATCCGGTCGTAATCCGGGCTTCGTAATTTCTCGATTCTTATTTGGTCGTAATCCAGGCTTCAGAAGGAAAAGAGTTATTATCCAGTCGCATCTGGGCTTCAACTTGAACTTAGGGCACACTAATATCTGGTCGACTCTGGGCTTCTTAGTAACTGACCAGGTAAACTGCTATTTGGTCGAAATCCAAGCTTCACAGTGTCTTGTACTGTTATCTGGTTGTAATCCAGGCTTCACAATACCTTACTTCTTATCTGGTCGTAATCCAGGCTTCAGAAGAGATCAAATGGTTATCCGGTCATAATCCGGGCTTCCCTTTGGCTTTTGGGCCTACTAATATCTGGTCGACTCCGGGCTTCTTAGTAATTGGCCGAGTAAACTGCTATTTGGTCGTAATCTAAGCTTCACAGTGTCCGTCACTGTTATCTAGTCGTAATCCAGGCTTCAGTGCTTTTTTACCTCTATCTGGTCGTAATCCAAGCTTCGCGGTGTTTTGGACTATTATCTGGTCGTAATCCAGGCTTCACAGAAACTTGTATTGCTATCTGGTCGTAATCCAGGCTTCACAATAACTTGCTGAGTTGTTATCCGGTCGTAATCCGAGCTTCACGGATTGTGTTTATAACATACCACTATCTTGTCGTAATCCAGGCTTCATGGTACCTCGCACTGCTATCTGGTCGTAATGCAGGCTTCACAGTAACTTACTGAGTTGTTATCCGGGCTTCACGGCTTGCTGGGGGTTAAACTATTATCCGGTCGAATCCGGGCTTCATAGCTTAGAGATAAACCACTATCTGGTCAAATCCAGGCTTCGCGGTGTTTGATATTGTTATCCGGTCATTCTCCGGGCTTCACAATATGTTGTAGACATCAAGGTACTATCCGGTCGGATCCGGGCTTCATAGCTTGAACTTTGTAAGAATTTGGTTGTATCTTTCCTGAAAGGTAAAGGTTAGTCGTATGCAATGCATGATATGTATCAAGCAATGATGTTCTCAAAATAAATGAGATTGTGTTGTATGAGGCATATGCATATGTCATGATGTATGGATATGCAATGTTTTTATGATAATCTCTAGCTGGGGAAAATAAATCCCGGATTGCTGTTGGAGAAGAGAGTTGAATTCTTCGTTTCCGCTGGGGATAGTGAATGAAGATGATTGTGAGCATAATCCTGCATGAGAGAATAACTCCGCTGGGGAATAAACTGATGAGGAAATGACTCTGTGGGGAGGACATACTCTGTCGGAGGATCTGTTGATTTGGAGAACAACCTCGGTTGGGGATGAATTATCATTGTTGGAAATGATGAATTCTGTTGGGGATTGAGTTTCTGTTTGTGAAAGAAATGAACTCCACTGGGGATAATATTTTAGACTCTACTGGAGACAATCCTCCAGACTCTACTGGGGATAATCCTCCAGACTCCACTGGGGATAATCTTCTAGTGCTGATGACAGATAAACTCTACTTGGGGAGAATCTTGCCGACTCGTTCGCGGTTGCAAGCCTCAGTTGGGGAGAGTGGTGTCCTGTTCGGGACCGCTAATATCACTGTCTTTTTCTTATTCTGTGGGGAGTGAATGTACCTTCAATCGTTTTCTCCAACTAGGTCTATCCCTATACCTGGTGGACAGAGCAACTGTATGGTTTTGGACATTTCTTGTTTGCCCCTGTTTCTGATATTACGAGTAATCGTCTTTTATTTCGCATGTAAATATTTATGAACAACAATTATTGTCAAATGCATATATAAAAAATTAACATTGGACGTTCTTGCAAAACAAAACAGAAAAAGAAAATAATTTGGAATTTCTTTGTGAAAATGAATTGTATTGATTTTGAAGTTGGCCTGTAAATAGGAGTTTTTGTACAAGAGGCTGACATCCTAGTAAGAGAATGCCGTCGAACAATAGAATTTATACAGTTTGTGTAAAAGAAAGAAAAACAGCTATGTGAATAATCCCACTGGGTTCCAACTCTGCTATCACCTTTATATCCTCGAGCATCTCATCACTTTGCTACTTGGTTGAAGGTAGATCAGATTGATTGGCGCCATCCGAGCTTGATAGTCAATACCGAAGTCTGGTTGCAAGATGATCCAATGAGACATAGTGTTACGCTTTAATCCCTAATTTTTTCCTGGACCGCCCTTTCGGGTTTTCAGTCCACCGGGATACCTTTTTTTGCCCAAGCTGCCTTTTCAGGTTTTCGAATTGCTGGGTGTACAGTTTTTTCATTTTCATCCCTTATTTTTTCCCGAACCCTTTTGGTTCGCCGGGAAGCCCTTATTTTTGCCTAGGCCAGTCAACCTAGCGGGTCTTTGATTATGCGTAGTATTTTTTCACTATGTCTGCATTGGCGGGGTGAGGAAGGTCGTCACCATCCATGTTGGTTAGAATCATGGCTCCTCTGGAGAAAATGTTCTTAACCACAAATGGCCCTTCGTACGTAGGGGTCCATTTGCCCTTGGGATCACCTTGTGGTAGAATGATGCGCTTGATCACCAGATCCCCAACTTGATATTCTTGGCGTCTGCCTTTCTTGTTAAATGCCTTGATCATTCGCTTTTGATACATCTGACCATGACAAATAGCAGTAAGTCTCTTTTCGTCGATTAAGTTCAGCTGATCAAGCCAGGTCTGGATCCAATCATCCTCGCTCAAACCTGCATCCTTCATAATTCGAAGAGAGGGTATCTGGACTTCAATGGGTAGGACTACTTCCATGCCATATACCAAATACTAGGGTGTTGCCCCTGTTGAAGTCCTTGTTGAGGTTCGGTACCCATGAGGAGCAAACAGTAACATCTCGTGCCAGTCTTTGTATGTCACCGTCATCTTCTGCACAATCTTCTTGATGTTCTTATTAGCCGCTTTAACAACCCCCTTCATCTTCGGCCGGTAAGGAGAAGAGTTGTGATGCTGTATCTTAAACTGTTTGCAGAGCTCGGTGATCATCGTATTATTGAGATTTGTACCATTATCCGTAATGATCCTCTCTGGTACACCGTATCGATAGATCAAATTGTGCCGAATAAACCGTGCCACGACTTTCTTGGTTACTATAGCAAATGAAGCTGCCTCAACCCACTTCGTAAAGTGATCAATAGCTACCAGGATGAAACGATGCCCGTTGGACGCAATAGGTCTGATCTCACCAATCATATCGATGCCCCATATTGCAAAAGGCTAAGGAGTTGTCAAAATATTCAGAGGGACTGGAGGTATGTGCACTTTATCAGCATAGACTTGGCACTTATGACAGGTTCGAGAATGCTGATAACAGTCGACTTCCATGGTAGACCAATAATATCCTGCCCGTAGGATCTTCTTTACCATGGTGTGTCCACTGGAATGAGTTCCGAAAGTACCTTCATGTAATTTTGCCATGATCCGTTCTGCCTCGTTCTTATCCACACATCGCAGCAAGGTTGAATCATGGTTACGCTTGTAAAGGATACCATTGCTGATGAAGAACTTCGCCACGAACCTCCTCAAGAACTTCTTATCATTAACAGATGCACCCTCGGGGTATTCTTGAGCCTCAAGATACCTCTTTACCTCGTGAAACCAGGGTTTATCCACTACCTCTTCAGTCTCAATGTCACAACAATGTGCGGGTTCGTCCAACCTCTCAATGGTAATCTGGGGAGCTTCGTTGTCCCACCTGACCTTGAACATAGAAGACATGGTATCTAGCGCATCCGCTAACTGATTCTCTTCTTTGGGGAAATGTTCAAAGGTAATCTCCTCAAAGTGCGGAAGCAACGTCAATACATACTCCTTGTAAGGAATAAGATTTGGGTGTTTCGTATCCCACTCGCCTTTGATCTGACGGATCACGAGAGAGGAATCTCCGAAAACACTTAAGAACTTAATCCTTAGGTCAATAGCTGCTCGAAGGCCCATGATGCATGCTTCATACTCCGCCATGTTATTGGTGCAGTTAAAACATAATCGGGCGGTGAACAGAGTATGACAACCTTCAGGAGATATGATCACGACGCCAATACCATTACCCAACGCGTTTGAAGCTCCGTTAAAATACATAGACCATCGGGATCCTTCCTCAGGTCCTTCATCTGGTCCAGGTGTTTCACAGTGAGTCACCAACATGATGTTCTCATCCGGAAACTCAAAGTTCATAGACTGGTAATCATCCACTGCCTGATGCGCCAAATGATCTGCTAACACACTCCCCTTAATTTCCTCCTGGGTTGTGTATTGGATGTCATACTCAGTCAAGATCATCTGCCATCTTGCTATTCTTCCGGACAAGGCGGGCTTTTCGAAGATATACTTGATTGGATCCATCTTTGATATCAATAGAGTAGCGTGAGTCAGCATATACTGTCTCATCCAGCGAGCAGCCCATGCCAAAGCGCAACAAGTTTTCTCAAGCAGTGAGTATCGGGTCTCACAGTCGGTAAACTTTTTGCTAAGGTAGTAAATAGCATGCTCTTTTCGGCTAGACTCATCATGCTGCCCTAACACACACCCCCATCGAATTGTCGAGTACTGTCAAGTATAAGATCAAAGGTCTCCCTTCAACTGGAGGTATCAAAATATGTGGCTCTTAGAGATATTCCTTGATCCTTTCGAAAGCGGCCTGACATTCATCATTCCACCTTACCACTTGATCTTTCTTCAACAACTTGAAGATTGGTTCACAAGTAGCAGTCAGATGTGAAGTGAATCGGGCAATGTAATTTAACCGTCCCAAAAAGCCTCTGACTTCTTTTTCTGTTCGGGGAGCTGGCATCTCCTGCATAGCCTTCACCTTTACGGGATCCACTTGAATACCTTTATCACTAACGACGAAACCCAGCAGCTTACCAGACCTCACCCCGAAGGTGCACTTGTTCGGGTTTAACCTTAGCTTGTACATCTTCAACCTGTCAAATAGCTTCTGGAGATGGTCAAGATGTTCCTTCTTCAGTCTGGGACCTTGCGATTATATCGTCAACGTATACCTTAATCTCATGATGAATCATGTCGTGGAACAAAGCGACCATGGCGCGCTGATAGGTTGCCCCAACATTCTTCAATCCGATCGGCATGACTTTGTAGCAAAAGGTACCTGTGATACGGTGGGAAGAACTGACTGTTTTTGGAATGCTGGTTTGCGTTTTGCGTTTGTTTTCGCAAAATGTCACGGTAAGCAAGAGTCGCCATCGACTTTTATTTTATCCAACAAGGAAAGGAAAAAAGCACAGAAAAATTCCTTTTTCGAGATATTTCTCGGGTTCGGGGGGTAGATTATAGAAAGGGAAGGTGTTAGCACCCTTTCTATTCGTGGTTATCCACGAGCTCTTAGGTACTTGCTCATATTGTTTTCAAAATTGTTTTCTTTGTGCTTGTGGGTTTGAAAAAGATTTTGTTTGAAACTTCGATTTAACTCTTGCTTCTGTCCTCAAGAGCGTATGAAGTGTTTTTTGAAAACTTTGTTCGAAAAAGAGTGTAAGTGTAAAAAAGATTTTGTTTTTTGAAAGAGCAAGTATCTAAGAACCATCTACCTACTCAAAAAAAGGAATCGTTCTATGCTAATTTCCTTTAGACAATGCTATCCCACTATTAATGAGTAGGCAGCACCGTCGTTGGAGTTTTAAGGGTCAATTCGAATGCGAGACTTACAGTCACTAAAGCAATATTAGGACGCCTTAGTGGTAACCCTAGTGTCTTAGATAATTTGGTTTTAGGAAACAATATCCGAGGCAACCGTTTCGAGGCGACTATGATCTTTTAGACAAGAGGGCGACCTCTAAAACGACCTATACTCAATGACCGTGTACGAAGGCAACCAAGTGGGGTGTACCCTAAGAGTGCGCATGTGCGAGTGTGTTGTTTTCAGTTATTTTATCTTTGTACATGTCAAGGGTGATCTAAGTTGATTTTAGGTTAAAACATTCAGTCTTGTCATGCCATCCTATTATCAAACATCTAACAGTTATAATTTGCGGGAAATAAAATGCGGAATTTAAATTACAAGGCGTTGGGTATTTACATCGCCAAAGACAAACCCTTTTAAAAATAAATAAAGCGATAAAAATAAATAAAAGTCCTATTTACTATTACAATCCGGGAGCAAGTACATTATTGGATAAAGTAAATAAATAACGCGCGAGAAATTAGATCGGATGCGAAATTTAGGGTTTTGACCCTTTAAAGAAGACATCTTTTTGTTGTTTTTATTTTAAGAAAGAAATAACTCCTAAATTAATTACTAAATTGAATTAATAAATTAATTAATAAAAATAAATTATTTTTGGATTTTTGTTATTTTAAGAAAGAAAAAATAAAATAATTAATGTTAGTAATTAAAACCTAATTAAATCTAATTTAATTTTAATTTCTTAAAAAAAATAGGTTAAAGTTATTCTAAATAAAACCTAAATTAATTAATTTGTGTTTATTTATAAAAATAAAAATTTGATTGAATAAAATATTTTTTTGATTTTATTTGATAAAGAAAAGAATTTTTGATTGGTTAGTTAATTAAACAAAAAATAAAACAATTAATAAAAATAAAATAAATAAAGAGAGGAGGGGTATGGGCCTGAATTGGGAGTGTTGATAGCAATAGGAAGGCCCATTAGTGGCTAGCCTTGGTTGACTTTGTGGATCTGATATGCCTGCGTGGACCTTGCCTATGGTAGACCCTCAGCCTTGGACTCTCAGATTTGGCCTTTGGCCTTCTGGCCATTGGATGCTTGATGGTGCATGGTATACTGCAAGCTTGAATATGCATGTGATCACCTGAAGAATAAAAATATAGAGAAAGTGGGGGACCTGGGATTCAAACCCAGGACCTGAAGGTGATTGGAACGCTTGCCTTGCCACTACGCTGTTTTGTTTTGTTTGTTAGTAATATACAAAGAAAATATAATATAATGAAACAAGTCAATGGCCAGAAAAATTATGAAAATGCGCGCGTGGTTTTGAAAGGGCCAACAGGTGGATGACACAGGTTCATCCTTGTCCTTCAAAA
The DNA here is from genome assembly GCA_948472305.1 of Vicia faba. NCBI lineage: Eukaryota > Viridiplantae > Streptophyta > Magnoliopsida > Fabales > Fabaceae > Vicia > Vicia faba. The sequence goes on along the minus strand of OX451736.1, from coordinate 1,467,928,731 downwards.
CCTGTAAAAATACCTGCGGATTTGAATCCGCAGCTAAATGCGCAAGCTTGTTGCAAAATCCATTCCAGGCCACAAAAATGAGTTCTAAGGGCATGGTTGTACTCGTCCTTCCCTCCCGGTCACAACCATGTCCATCTTGTAGCCTAATTTCACCTGAAAAGAAAAACCCCAAAAACGCTTCCAAGAACCCTAGCTATGGCGTTTTACATTACAGGTTAGATAAACAAAATTAAATGATGCAAATAGCTTGGAAATGTTGTGAGGATTACAAATATGCCAATAGTTTGTACAAATGATGCAAGAATGGAGAGTTACGATTTCAAGAACAGAGCTAGGTATCGTGACACTTACAACACGCTATGGGGTCTGATCGAGCTTTCTTTTGATCCAGGTAGATTGAGTGAACACCCAGGAAGAGATTGGGACAAGTCTCAGCTTCTGAAAATGCCTCTAAGCACGATTTCGATCTCAAGCTTTTTAGTGACTTTTTCAAACTTTGTTTTGCCTCTGCCTGCAGCTTCCAACCCTTATTTCGTTCCTTTTGGCTTGCTTATGTAATGTCTAATGTATTAGGTCTACAAACTTGGCTCAAATCTTCTCCCATAAATGCTTTCCAATTTGATTTGATTCTCCCTTTACAAACTTGCCAAATTTGATTTGGTTCAATCTTTTTACACATGATATGGCCTGATTCGATTTTGATGATGTTAATGATGATGATCAAAGCCTGAAACAGCAAAAAAATCCCATGTTATCAAAGTTTTAGATTTTATATGATTTAATTTGATTTAAAATGATGAAATTCAAACAAAAATCAAATTAAATAATAAAAATAAAATATGGGCTCATGGCTGAAGCTAGGACACGTGGGCAATGATGCAAGCTCAAATCAAGTGGAAAAGAATGGGCCGATTTGACAAAATTTGAAGTTTTGGGGATATTTGACTTTTGGCAATTTTGCAAAAATGTCCAACTTCAACAATGCATAACTTCTTCAATTTTTAACTTTTGGAAGTGTTATTGAACTTTTTAGAAATCTTGAGATGTCCTCTAACCAACCATTTTGGTCTCATCTCAATTTGATATTCCATGCTCAAGTTATAAGCTTTGGCAAAAAAAGTGTTTTTGTTGACTTTCAAAAATGACCTATAATGTCAAAATTCATAACTTCTTGTGAGTGCATTTTTTGATCTTGGGGTATGAAGATAGATTGTAGTATATTGCATCCTCTTAAAAATGAGCTTTGGTTGGGTCATTTCTCATAAAGTATGAGAAAGTATTCTTGGTAAAAGTTGAGTTGACTTTTCCTACAAAACCCTAATTTAGCAACTTTTGAATCTTGATGAATTTTGAGAAATCCTTGATGAATCATGATCAACCCTTGATCAAATGATGAAATATCCTCCAAAATGAGAATATTGACAAAAAATATTGAAGTTTGACTGTATTTGGGTCACAGTTGACTTTTGCCCTAACACAGACGATATTTGGGCCCTTTGAGCAATTGACTGAGCAAACTTCCTCTGCAAGGCTTGAAACTTGACATGGATGATCTTGAGAATATATTAGGACATTGGGGAGAACTTGAGGTAATTTGGACTCAAAGATCTTGATGCAACACAAAACCCTAATTTGGGGTTGACTGCCTTAAGAGACAGCTTGTCTGACCAACTCTTGAGCAACCTTGAGCCACTTGGAGATTTTTCTTGCAATGTATTGAGGAATATGAGAGGGAAAATTTTGGGGTACAACAGCTGCCCCTGTTCAATATTCTTAAACCTGAGGATGTAGATTGGCTTTCGTGCCTTTCGTGATCCAAAGGTGGAAGATGATTGAACACTAGAGTGCCCAGAAATTTGCACTCGCATGAAGTGGTATCAGCCTTGTGATGTCGGGAATGGGCTTACAGATGCCATTTGGAGATTGCTGACGGGAGGATGGGCTTAAAGATGCCATCTGTAGGAGTGTCGATCGCATAAGAGATTCCTTAGCGAGAACTTGCGTACCTGTTGTAGTGGAAGATTCTGCTTGGGGAAGTCTGATCTTGGTTGAGATTTAGGAACTTGCTTGTACTTCAACTGAGAGAACATCTCTGCTGAGTTTTAAGAACTTGTCCGTAATTCAACTGGGGGAACTCTGTCGAGATTTAGAACCTTATCTGTAATCCAACCGAGGATAATTCAGTTGAGATTTAAGAACCGGTCAGTACTTCGACTGAGGAAAATTGTCGAGATTTAGAACCTTATTTGTAATTAAACCGAGACTAATTCAGTTGAGATTTAAGAACCGGTCAATACTTCGACTGAGGGGAATTATCGAGATTTAGAACCTTATATGTAATTCAACCGAGACTAATTCAGTTGAGATTTAATAACCGGTCAGTACTTCGACTGAGGGAAACATCTTCATCGAGATCTAGGAACTGTCTGTACTTCAACGAAGGATAATTCTGTTAAGATTTAAGAACTCGTCCACACTTCGACGGAGGAAAATTGTAGAGATTTAGAACCTTATATGTAATTCAATCGAGACTAATTTAGTTGAGATTTAAGAACCGGTCAGTACTTCGACTGAGGGAAACATCTTCATCAAGATCTAGGAACTGTCTATACTTCAACGGAGGATAATTCTGTTGAGATTTAAGAACTCGTCCACACTTCGACGGAGGAAATTTGTCGAGATTTAGAACCTTATATGTAATTCAACCGAGACTAATTCAGTTGAGATTTAAGAACCGGTCAGTACTTCGACTGAGGAAAATTGCCGAGATTTACAACCTTATTTGTAATTCAACCGAGACTAATTCAGTTGAGATTTAAGAACCGGTCAGTACTTCGACTGAGGGGAATTGTTGAGATTTAGAACCTTATATGTAATTCAACCGAGACTAATTCAGTTGAGATTTAAGAACCGGTCAGTACTTCGACTGAGGGAAACATCTTCATCGAGATCTAGGAACTGTCTGTACTTCAACGAAGGATAATTCTGTTAAGATTTAAGAACTCGTCCACACTTCGACGGAGGAAAATTGTAGAGATTTAGAACCTTATATGTAATTCAACCGAGACTAATTTAGTTGAGATTTAAGAACCGGTCAGTACTTCGACTGAGGGAAACATCTTCATCAAGATCTAGGAACTGTCTATACTTCAACGGAGGATAATTCTGTTGAGATTTAAGAACTCGTCCACACTTCGACGGAGGAAATTTGTCGAGATTTAGAACCTTATATGTAATTCAACCGAGACTAATTCAGTTGAGATTTAAGAACCGGTCAGTACTTCGACTGAGGGAAACATCTTCATCGAGATCTAGGAACTGTCTGTACTTCAACGGAGGATAATTCTGTTGAGATTTAAGAACTCGTCCACACTTTGACGGAGGAAAATTGTCGAGATTTAGAACCTTATCTGTAATTCAACCGAGACTAATTCAGTTGGGATTTAAGAACCGGTCATTACTTCGACTGAGGGAAACATCTTCATCGAGATCTAGGAACTGTCTGTACTTCAACGGAGGATAATTCTGTTGAGATTTAAGAACTCGTCCACACTTCGACGGAGGAAAATTTGTCGAGATTTAGAACCTTATCTGTAATTCAACCGAGACTAATTCAATTGAGATTTAAGAACCGGTCAGTAGTTCGACATAGTTGAGAACTTAACTGCATCCTTCCTGAAAGGTAAGGGTCAGTCGTATGCAATGCATGATATATATCAAGCAATTATGTTCTCAAAATAAATGAGATTGTGCTGTATGATGCGTATATGCATGTATCATGATGTATGGAAATGTAATGTTTTGGATGGGGAAAATAAATCTCGTATAGCTACTGGAGAAAAGAGCTGAATTCTTTGTTTCTGCTGGGGATAGCGAACGAAGATGATTGTGAGAATAAACCTGCAGGAGAGGATAACTCTATTGGGGAATAAACTGATGGGGAGATTACTCTGTGGAGAAGAGATATTCTGCTGAGGATTCCACCGATAAATTCTGCTGGGGATGAATTACCATTGCTGATGATACTGAATCCTGTTGGGGATTGAATCCTTGTTTGTGAAAGGAAAGAACTCCGCTGGGGATAATCTTTCAGTCGCGACTTCACTGGGGATGACCTTTTAGACTCTAATGGGGATAATCCTTTAAGTTTGCTGGGGATGATCTTCCAAAGTCTACCGGGGATGATTCTCCAAATTCCACAGGGGAAACTTTTTTATACTGCACTAGGAAAAATTTCAAACTCTATTGGGGATATTTTGTATTCTACCGGGGAATATTCTTATACTCCACTGGGAAATATTAAGACTGCCGGGGATATTAAGCCTTTTCAGTGTTGATGGTAGATAAACTCTGCTTGGGGGAGAATATTACTGATTCATTCACAGTTGCAAGTCTCAGCCGGGGAGAGTTAACATTACTGTCTTACTCTGTGGGGAGGGAATGCATCTCAGCCATATTCTTCAGCTGAATTTACCTTGTACCTGGTGGACAGAGCAACTGTACAGTTTGGACAATTCTTATTGCCCCTGTTTCTGATATTATCAGTAATCGTCTTTTGTTTCGCATGTAAATATTTATGAGCAGCAATTAATGTCAAGTGCATATATCAAAAATGAACATTGGACATTCCTTGCAAAACAAAACAGATAAGGAAAAATAGTTTGAAATTTCTCTGAAAATGAATTGTATTGATTTTTGAAGTTTTGGCCTGAAAATAGGCGTTTTTGTACAAGAGGCTGACGTCCTAGTAAGAGAGCGCCACCGAACAAATAGAATTTATACAATTTGTGAAAAACTAAACAAAACAGCTATGTGAATAATCCCACTGGGTTCCAACTCTGCTATTGCCCTTATGTCCTCGAGCATCTCATCACTTTGCTACTTGGTTGAAGGTAGATCAGATTGATTAGTGTCGTCCGAGCTTGATAGTCGATACCGAAGTCTGGTTGCAAGGTGATCCAATGAGACATAGTGTTACGCTTTGATCCCTAATTTTTGCCTGGACCTCCCTTTCGGGTTTTCAGTCCACCGGGATACCCCTTTTTGCCCAAGCCGCCTTTTCAGGTTTTCGACTTGCCGAGTGTACGGATTTTTTTTCATTTTCATCCCTTATTTTTGTTCGAACCCTTTTGGTTTGCCGGGAAGCCCTTATTTTTGCCTAGGCCAGTCGACCTAGCGGGTCTTTGTTCATGCGTAGTATCTTTTCACTATGTCTGCATTGACAGGGTGAGGAAGGCCGTCACCATCCATGGTGGTTAGAATCATAGCTCCTCTTGAGAAAATGTTCTTAACCACAAATGGCCCTTCGTAAGTAGGGGTCCATTTGCTCCTGGGATCACCTTGAGGTAGTATGATGCGCTTGATAACCAGGTCCCCAACTTGATACTCTTGTCGTCTAACTTTCTTGTTAAATGCCTTGATCATCCATTTTTGATACATCTGACCATGACAAATAGCAGTAAGTCTCTTTTCGTCAATTAAATTCAGCTGATCAAGCCGGGTCTGAATCCAGTCATCTTCGCTCAAACTTGCATCCTTCATAATCCGAAGAGAGGGTATCTGAACTTCAATGGGGAAAACTGCCTCCATGCCATATACCAAGGAATAAGGTGTTGCCCCTGTTGACGTTCGTGCTGAGGTACGGTACCCATGAAGAGCAAATGGTAACATCTCGTGCCAACCTTTGTATGTCACCGTCATTTTCTGCATAATCTTGTTAATGTTCTTATTAGCCGCTTCTACATCCCCATTCATCTTCGGCCGGTAAGGAGAAGAGTTGTGATTATGTATTTTGAACCGTTGGTAGAGCTCGGTGATCATCTTGTTGTTGAGATTGGTACCATTGTCCGTAATGATCCTCTCTGGTACACCATATCGACAGATCAGGTTATGCCGAATGAACCGTGCCACGACGTTCTTGGTTACAGTAGCAAAGGAAGCTGCTTCAACCCACTTCGTAAAGTAATCAATTGCTACCAGGATGAAACGATGTCCATTGGACGCTGTAGGTCTGATCTCACCGATCATGTCGATGCCCCACATTGCAAAAGTCCACGGAGCTGTCAAGACGTTCAGTGGTACCGGAGGTATGTGCACCTTATCAGCATAGACTTGGCACTTGTGACAGGTCCGAGAATGTTGATAACAGTCGGCTTCCATTGTGGACCCATAATATCCTGCCCGAAGTATTTTCTTTGCCATGGTGTGTCCACTGGAATGAGTCCCGAAAGTACCTTCATGTAACTCCGTCATGATTCTTTCTGCCTCGTTCTTATCCACACATCGCAGTAAGGTTGAATCATGGTTATGCTTGTAAAGAATACCATTGCTGATGAAGAACTTCGCCGCGAACCTCCTCAGAAATTTCTTGTCATTAACAGATGCACTCTCGGGGTATTCCTAAGCCTTAAGGTATCTCTTCACCTCATGAAACCAGGGTTTATCTTCTACCTCTTCAGTCTCAATATCATAGCAATGTGCAGGTTCATCCAATCTTTCGATGATGATACGGGGAGCCTCGTTGTCCCAATTGACTTTGAACATAGAAGACATCGTAGCCAGCGCGTCCTCCAACTGATTCTCCTCTCTAGGGAAGTGTTCAAAGGTTATCTCCTCTAAGTGGGGGAGCAACATCAAAACATACTCCTTGTAAGTAATAAGATTTAGGTGTTTCGTATCCCACTCGCCTTTGATCTGACTGATCACGAGAGCGGAATCTCCGAATACACTTAAGAACTTAATCCTTAGGTCAATTGCTGCTCGAAGACCCATGATGCATGCTTCATACTCCGCCATATTGTTGGTGCAGTGGAAACATAGTTGGGAAGTAAATGGAGTATTAGAGCCTTTAGGAGATATGATCACGGCGCCAATGCCATTACCCAAAGCGTTTGAAGCTCCATCAAAATACATAGACCATCGGGATCCCTCTTCAGGTCCTTCATCCGGTCCAGGTTCTCCATAGTCAGTCACTATCATGATATTCTCATCCGGAAATTCAAAGTTCATAGACTGGTAATCGTCCACTGCCTGATGTGCCAAATGATCCGCCAATACACTTCCCTTAATCGCCTTTTGGGTCGTATATTGGATGTCATACTCAGTCAAGATCATCTGCCATCTTGTTATTCTTCCGGATAAGGCAGGCTTTTCGAAGATATACTTGATTGGATCCATCTTTGATATCAATAGAGTAGTGTGAGTCAGCATATACTGTCTCAGTCGGTGAGCCGCCCATGCCAAAGCGCAACAATTTTTCTCGAGCAACGAGTATCGGGTCTCGCAGTCGGTAAACTTTTTGCTAAGGTAATAAATAGCATGCTCTTTTTGGCCAGACTCGTCATGCTTCCCCAGCACACACCCCATTGAATTGTCGAGTACTGTCAAGTATAAGATCAAGGGTCTCCCTTCAACTGGAGGCATAAGAATATGAGGCTCTTGGAGATATCCTTTGATCCTTTATAAAGCAGCCTGACATTCATCATTCCATCTTACCACTTGATCTTTCTTCAGTAACTTAAAGATTGACTCACAAGTAGGAGTCAGGTGCGAGATGAATCGGGCAATATAGTTCAAACGTCCCAGAAAGCCTCTGACTTCTTTTTCTGTTCGGGGAGCTGGCATCTCCTGTATAGCCTTCACCTTTGCAGGATCCACTTGAATACCTTTATCGCTTATGACGAAACCCAGCAGCTTACCAGATCTCACCCCGAAGGTGCACTTATTTGGGTTTAACCTCAGCTTGTACAACTTCAACCTGTCAAATAACTTTTGAAGGTGGTCCAGATGCTCTTCCTCAGTCTGGGATCTTGCAATCATGTCGTCGACGTATACCTCAATCTCATGATGGATCATGTCATGGAACAAAGCGACCATGGCGCGCTGATAAGTTGCCCCAACATTTTTCAATCCGAAAGGCATGACCTTGTAGCAAAAGGTACCCCATTGAGTAACAAAGGTTGTCTTCTCCATATCTTCGAGAGCCATTTTAATCTGATTATAACCGGAGAACCCATCCATAAAGGAGAATACCTTATGTTGTGCGGTGTTATCAACCAGAACGTCGATATGAGGCAGAGGGAAATCATCCTTGGGACTCGCCCTGTTCAGATCCCTATAGTCAACACACATTCGAACTTTACCATCCTTCTTCGGCACAGGAACCATGTTGGCAACCCACTGCGGGTAAGAAGTAACTGCTAGAAAACCGGTGTCAAACTGTTTCATAACTTCAGCCTTGATTTTCTCAGACATCTCCGGGCGCATTCAGCGGAATTTCTGTTTCACTGGAGGACAGTCTTCCTTGGTAGGAAATCGGTGAACCACAATATCGGTATCCAACCCAGGCATATCTTCATAAGACCAGGCAAATATCTCAACATAGTCACGCAGCATCTGAATTAACCGTTGCTTAACACTAGCTTCCAGATTTGCACCGATCTTTACCTCTTTCTTGTCCACCTCTGTACCCAGATTCACCGTTTCCACTGGCTCTTCATGTGGCTGTATGGCCCTCTCTTCTTGAAGTAACAGTCTAGCAAGTTCACCAAGCACTTCACAATCATCTTCACCTTCGTCTTCGGCTGAGTTGATCGGACTTTCAAAGTCATAACTGGCAGTAGCATAGTCGTTACTAGTGAGATCCAGAGTGGATGTAGACCTGTATATGTGAGTGTGTGTAAAATAGCTGTTTTGCAATATATAATAGAAGAAAAACAAGGAGCGCAAAATTTGAAATGCAAGAAACGTCCAATGCTCTTATTAATGATATATGTAGATGACACACATAAAGCCCTCACAAATAGAGCCACGGTGCCCCGGGTAAGACTCCGTGCACGTCGAACAACCCTTTAAGCTTCTGCAGTAAAACCCAAACCAAACTTGTCACTCTTGTGTGCGAAGTCAGGGAGTCGGCCCCAATTTGCACACCCACCTTTTTCTATTACATCCCGGGCATCCTTGAGGGAAGCCATCTTCATTGGAGGATCTTCAACAACATTTTCAGTCGACGCCAGAGTCTGGGGGACTTCTTCAAAGTTCTGGCACGGGGTTTCAATGAACTCCCCATCCATCTCCACATACCGAAAAGAGTTAAGGTGGCTCACCATATACTCCTCTTCTCCTTGTACTGTAACAATCTTCCCCTTCACTGGATATTTCAACATCTGATGGAGCGTAGAAGTCACTGCCCCAGTGTGATACGGTGGGAGAACTGACTTGGGTTTTTGCGTTTGTTTTCGCAAATGTTTCGGTTGAGCAAGAGTCGCCACCGACTTTTTATTTTATCCTAAGGAAAGGTTTAAAAAGCACAGCAAAAACCTTTGAGATTTTTCTTGGGTTCGGGGAGTAGATTATAGAAAGGGAAGGTATTAGCACCCTTTCTATCCATGGTTATCCATGGGCTCTTAGTTACTTGCTTAGATCACTTGCCTTTTGTTTTCAATTGTTTTAAATGGTGCTTGTGTGTGTGGGTTTGAAAATGTTTTGAAAAGAAGCCAATGTGGTGGCAACCTTTGTAATGATCCATGTTGGGATGTATACAAAGATGTATGTCTTTTGAAAATGTTTTCATTTGTTTTTGAAAGTTGTTTTTGAAAGTGTTGTGAGGTGTGTTTTAGAAAATAGGCAAGTGTTTTGTTTTTGCAAGTTTGATTCAAGTAACTAAGAGTTTATCTACTCCTAAATTTCTCAAAGACTATTGCTATGTTTTAACCCTTTTCATAAGTTTGTTCCACCATTGTATTTGGTGGACAATCTTATGTTAGGATGTGAAAGGGACAGGCGCGGGTCATCGTTTAGGCCATAATTGTAATGGTGCCAAGTATCTTTGGGCATTTTCTTTAAGGGACTTGATCATTTGTTTGGCAATATTTTGAAAAGTGTTATCGAGGGACTATGATCATTCAATTTGTTTGTTTTTCCCAAAGAGACCTAACATACAACATGGCCCAATTTTGAAAGGCAACAAGTGGAATACCCTAAGGGGTGCAAGTGTGATTTGTGTGTCCATTTTCATGCTTGTTTGTCTTGAGATTAGATCATAACTATTTTGTTCATTTTATTCGCATATAAACCCTAATTCTAGTATTGTATATTTAGAAAGCGATAAAGTGCGAAATTTAAACTCCTACGCTATTACAACACAATAATATGGGGAGGGGGTACAAATGTTCAAATGGGGAGGTATTTAGACAAGAAATTGAATCTAAGCTATTACATCATTTGCTTTGGATATTTACAATATGATTAAAAACATAAATAAGATGGAAATAAAACAAATATGCAAGAATGCAAAAAGAATTTTTATATGTATGAAAAAAGTATTATTTATGTAGAATAAAAAGAAAATAAAAAGATATTATTTTTTTGGAATGTTTTTAAATTTAGGGCAAAACCCTAATTCTATTAAATAAAATGTATTATTATTTAATTTAATACAAGTATTTATTTATTATATACAAAATAGAATAAAGTGAAGTATTTGTCAAAAATGATTTTTTTAGTGTTTAATATTAATAAAATAAAATATGTATATTTTTAGTATTTTATTCTAAGTATATTAATAAATATATATATTTATGTATTAAGTTCTAAATATGTATTATATATAAAAAATAATAATATTTAATATTTATATAAAAAAAAATATTTTATGTAAAATGTTTTCAAGAGGTAATATAAAATAAAAATCAGAAAATAGCATGTTTGTATTATTTTTGGCTATTTTAAATAAAAGGCAAATTTATTTATTTATGTACAAAACTAACTAATAATCAAATAAATATCAAAATAAATGCAAAAAATATAAAAAAAATATTTTTAATGTTTTTTATGAGTTGAATAAAAATATGGAAACAAAATCAAAAAGAAAATATAGAAAATAAGAAGTAAAAATCAAAATGGGCCAGGGGGGTGTCAAAGTAGAAACAAGGTGCAAATAAGAAAAACACTCCAAGCCCAGCCCAGAAGACCTGTCTTCTTCAACCTCCAGCAAACAATGTTCAAAAAAACGCGCGTTTGGTTCCAACATTCAAACATCCTGATTCTTTGATCTTTTGCACAAACTTCCAACACAAAAAATGTTAAGCATGAAACCACGATTCCAAATATATAAAGAACATCTCCTAACTCTCAGAAATGAGAGAGAATTTTAACAATCCCAAATCCTGACCTAAATTTTCTACCATTTTCAGACCTTAAATTCTCACAGCTCGGGCAAAAGAAATGAAAAGTAAAAGAATGTACATGTTCAGTGGCATGAGTAGAACATTGTTTATTCACAAACTTAAAGCTAATGATGCCTAATAAGAGAGATACGAATTCAAAAACTTACCTGTTCAGTTGAAGTTCTATCTGGAAATGTAGGAACTTTCAGTGCAAGGTGATGATTGGAAAAGCTTCATTGAGGTCCAGGGATGCTATTCCAATGTTTACTTTGTCTTGAAAGCTTCTGAATCGAGCTAGAGAACTTCACCTGCAAGTCAGAAATGTGAAAATGGTGGAACCAGTTAGAGGGATTACAGGTCGTGTTTTTGCTTTTGGTTAGCTTGCATAGATGGTATGGAAGGTGTGTGAACTGGTTTGGGCAAGAAAGCTTGAGAGAAATGAAAGATAGCACTCAAACTGCAGGCTTTGCCCTGTTTTTGCAGTTTGAGAGTGATTATGGCAAGGGGAGTGTTTGAGAGGTGCTAGGGTCGTGCAAAAGCTTGGTTCTGATCTTTGGAATGTGTTTGATAAGTTTGTCTAAGTGTGTCTAAGCTGATATGAGAGTTGTGTGATGTTATAACACTTTTCTTCTTTCTTAAGCAACAAAAGCCAACTTGTGTTTCTAGGAATGTAGAGGACCCCCTAATGTGCTGCATAATCCCTCCTTGATCAGTGTGTTATGCTCATAATCTTGTGCCAATCAGATTTGCAATGTACTTGTTGGATTTTCAATTTGACATAAAGCTACCTTTTACAAAAATGGCTAATTTGCTTTATCTACTTTGGGATTAAACCTTTAGACAATGCTTGAACTCAAAGAACATGGTCTTGGCACAAAGAATATGCATTAAATTTATGAGTGTTGGATGGTTTAAGGACCTGTAATCTAGCTTAAGGCATACTGAGTTCAAATTGCAAGGTTATGGACATGTAACTTGGTCATGAACAAAGTGAGTTTTTGCCATATTGTGAAATTCGATTCTCCCTAACCATGAGGTTGTTTGAGAAGTTCTTGGACATTTTGGAAAGCTTGGAATGTGTAATACAATCCATCTTTGAAGTGCAATTTGAAATTCCAAGTGGAAGTGTATGGAAAATGGCCTTGGAGTGGGGTAGAAAACCTTGTCAAAATAGGTCAAAAATTCACTAAGTTAAGAATGGTTTAGTGCCCTTATTCAAAAATTTGTAACTTGAGATACAAGCTTCAAATGAGAAAACTTTGTGAATCAAAGTTGTAGATTATGCAACAAGCTACAACTTTCATGTTTTGACTTTTGTTTGAATCCAAATGAATCTTGGTGAAAAAGTGGGGCGAAGTTGGGAAAAAAATTAGGGTTTTCCATAACTTAGAAAAATTCTAAGTTATGAAAAATTCCATTTCAAACCCTAATTTGCATTTCTTGGTTTCTTGGTGAACAAGTTTCATGATTTGGCATGTTTTGATGAAAAATGAATCTTGATTCTTGATTTTGACCAAAAAGTCAAAGTTTGACTTTTCAGTATATAGTCAAAATTGATCAATTGGCTGGGAAATTCAACTGTCAATCTTGTGTACTTGGGATCTTTTGAGTTTGTTGAGCATGTCAAGATAATTCCATGGGATCCTTGAGTCCATAGGTGAGCTTGGTTTGCCATTGGCTAGGTCAAACAGTCAAAAATTGCCTTTGTGCAGTCAAAACCCTAAAAATGACCATTTTGCCCTTTTGATGATCTGATCAAATTTCTTGTGGAATTGTTATCCAAACTTGATCAAATGGTCCATATGAATTCATAATGTTGATGTGGGTCAATTTTCATGAGATTTGACTGTCAATTGGCCACAGTTGACTTTTTCCCCAATACAGCTGATTTCTAGGTCAACTGTCAAATTGACTAGGTAAAACCTGGAATCAAGACTTGAAACTTGGTATGGATAAACTTGGGAGTCCAACATGAAGCATGAAAGTCATCTTAGGCATTTTAGGTCAAAATATCTTTGTGCAAACACAAACCCTAATTTGGGTCAACAGTGCAAGGAGAAATCTTGAGCAGAGGAAACCCTAATTGGATATTGAGCTCCAAGGGCCTTGTGATGAGAAAATGTTGAGGAAATGGGAGGGAAAATTTTGGGGTACAACAGTTGCCCCTGTTCAATCTTCTTGAACCTGAAGAGTTAGATTGGCAGGTTTGCCTTTCGTGACTCGAGGGTAAAAGGAGATTGGACACTAGAGTGCCCGGAAATTTGCACTCGCATGTTAGAGTCTCAACAGTGTGGTGTCGGGAATGGGCTTACAGATGCCATTTGGAGAGATGGTGGATAGGGAGATGGGCTTATAGATGCCATCTGAAGATGTGACAGAACCTTGTCGGGAATGGGCTTATAGATGCCATCTGGAAGCGTTGATCGCATAAGAGATTCCTTAGCGAGAACTTGTGTATTTGAGAAAGACAGATGTTTTCCTGGCTTGTTACAGGTGTTTGATCTTCAATCTCTTTATGCAGATATGCCCTGGCTAGATAGAGGTGTCGAGTCTACAAATGGTTGCTCACAGATGTGCCCTGGCTGGATACAGGAGTCGAATCTGGAAATAGTCGTCAATAGATATGCCCTGGCTGGATACAGGAATCAAATCTTCGAACTCTTCAGACGTGCCCTGGCTAGATACAGGAATCGAGTCTGGAAATGTGGTCAATAGATATGCCCTGGCTGGATACAGGAGTCGAATCTGGAAATGTTGTAGTTGATAGATGTGCCCTAGCTGGATACAGGAATCGAATCTTCGAACTCTTCAGACGTGCCCTGGCTAGATACAGGAGTCGAGTCTGGAAACTGATCACTCTCAGATGTGCCCTGGCTAGATACAGGTGTCGAGTCTGGAATTTGTGACAGTTGAAGGTAGTTGTCTTTAGGATTGTCTTTTTCCCAGAAGAGGCAAAACATAAGTTGTATCTAATGTCATGATGTATGATATGCATGATGCTTTAACATGAGATAGTGTTGTATGCACTTATCATGTATGTAAGCAGGATGTATGAAAACGTGAAATGTTTATGAATATATTTTTGTCTTAGGAAAATGAATCCTTGACGATCGGCCGGGGAATTGCTCTGTGGAAGAGATACTTTGCTGAAGTTTGACGAGAGGCCTGCTGAGGACTTCAATGATGGATTCCGCTGGGGATAATGATGATAAATTCTGCTTGGGGAATACCAAAGACAAACTCCTGCCGGGGACTGAAAGAACCTTGCCGAGGGTGATCTTCCATGGCAAATAGCTGAGGATAACCCAGTTATAAACCCTGGTGAGGAATAACTCTGAATAAAGCTCGGGAGAGACGTCCGTATTCTGCAGGGAACAAGCTTCCAGAATCTACTGGGGATAAGCTTTTAGACCTGCCGGGGAAAGTTGACGACTTCACTGGGGGAAGTATTGCTGAATCTTGCCTTACTCTGCGGGGAGCTGAGATCATTTGGTCACATTCTTCAGTCGAATCTACCTTGGTACCTTGTCAGACAAAGCAACCAGACTGCATCAGGCAATTTCACATTGCCCCTGTTTCTGATGTCACCTGTAATTAATCTTTTGTTTCTTATGCAAACATTTATGAATCAGCAATTTAATGTCAAATGCATATATCAAAAATGAACATTGGACGTTCTTCGCAAGACAAAACAGAAAGAAGTAAAAAACAAATGGCAATTCGTATGGACAAATGAATTTGTGTTGATTTGAATTTTGCCTGTGAATAGGCGTTTTTTGTACAAGAGGCTGACATCCTAGTAAGAGGATGCCGCCGAATAACACAGAATTTACAATTTTGAAAAGAAAACAAAACAGCTATGTGAACAATCCTACTGGGTTCCAACTCTGCTATCGCCTTTATGTCTCCAAGCGTCTCATCGCTTTGCTGCCTAGTTGAAGATGAAGCTGATTGGTCGATGCCGAAGTCTGAGCCAGATAGTTGATGCCGAATTCCGGATGCGAAGTGATCCAATGAGACATAGTGTTACGCTTTACCCCTAACTTTTGCCTGGACCGCCCTTTCGGGTTTTCAGTCCACCGGGATAGCCATTTTTGCCCAAGCCGCCTTTTCAGGTTTTCGACTTGCCGGGTGTACAGATTTTTTCATTTCATCTCTTATTTTTGCCCGAACCCTTTTGGTTCGCCGGGAAGCCCTAATTTTTGCCTAGGTATGTCAACCTAGCGGGTCTTTTATTCATGCGTAGTATCTTTTCACTATGTCTGCATTGGCGGGGTGAGGAAGGTCGTCACCATCCATGGTGGTTAGGATCATGGCTCCTCCTGAGAACACATGTTTAACCACAAATGGCCCTTCGTAAGTAGGGGTCCATTTGCCCCGGGGGTCACTTTGAGGAAAGATGATGCGTTTGATTACCAGGTCTCCAACTTGATACTCTTGTGGTCTGACTTTCTTGTTAAATGCCCTGATCATTCGTTTTTGATACGTCTGACCATGACAGATAGCAGTGAGTCTCTTTTCGTCAATCAGGTTTAATTGATCAAGTCGAGTCCGGATACAGTCATCTTCACTCAGATCTGCATCTTTCATTATTCGGAGAGAGGGTATCTGGACTTCAATTGGCAAGACTGCCTCCATACCATAGACCAAGGAGAAAGGGGTTGCCCCGGTTGACGTCCTTGTTGAGGTACGGTACCCATGAAGAGCGAACGGTAACATCTCGTGCCAATCTTTATAGGTCACTGTCATCTTCTGCACAATTTTCTTGATATTTTTATTAGCTGCCTCTACAGCCCCATTCATCTTCGACCGATAGGGAGAAGAGTTGTGGTGCTGTATCTTGAATTGTTCGCAGAGCTCAGTGATCATCTTGTTGTTGAGATTGGTACCATTGTCCGTAATGATTCTTTCCGGGACTCCGTACCGACATATCAGATTATGTCGGATGAAACGTGCCACGACGCTCTTGGTTACTGTGGCGTAGGAAGCCGCCTCAACCCACTTCGTGAAGTAATCGATTGCCACTAAGATGAAGCGATGCCCATTGGATTCCGTCGGTCGGATCTCACCGATCATATCAATCCCCCATATTGCAAAAGGCCAAGGTGCCGTCAGGACGTTCAGAGGAACTGGAGGAATATGCACCTTATCAGCATAGATTTGGCATTTATGACAAGTTCGAGAGTGTTGGTAACAATCAGCTTCCATTGTGGACCAGAAATATCCTTCCCGAAGGATTTTCTTAGCCATGGTGTGTCCACTGGAATGTGTTCCAAATGTACCTTCATGCAGTTCTATCATGATCTTCTCTGCTTCAGCCTTATCCACACAACATAGTAGAGTTGAATCATGATTCCGTTTGTAGAGAATGCCGTTGCTGAGGAAGAATTTCTCCGCAAACCTCCTCATGAACTTCTTGTCATTGACAGATGCACCTTCAGGGTACTCCTGAGCTTCTAAGTACCTCTTCACTTCATGATACCAGGGTTTTTCAGTCACCTTTTCAGCCTCAAGCTCGCAGCAGTATGCCGGTTCGTCCAACTTCCAGATAATGATCCGGGGAGCTTCATTGTCCCATTTAACTTTGAACATTGAAGACATCGTAGCTAGTGCGTCCGCTAGCTGATTCTCCTCTCTTGGGAAGTGCTCAAAAGTTATCTTTTCAAAGTGGGGAAGCAAGGTTGACACATACTCCTTGTAAGGAATAAGATTTTGGTGCTTCGTATCCCACTCGCCTTTGATCTGATTGATCACGAGAGCGGAATCTCCGAAGACACTCAGAAATTTGATCCTTAAGTCGATTGCAGCTTGCAGACCCATGATGCATGCCTCATATTCTGCCATGTTGTTGGTGCAGTTGAAGCACAATCGGGCGGTGAGCGGAGTATGAGTTCCTTTGGGAGATATGATTACAGCGCCGACGCCGTTACCCAAAGCATTGGAGGCTCCATCAAAATGCATAGACCATCAGGATCCTTCCTCAGGTCCTTCATCCGGTCCAGGTACTTCACAGTCAGTTACCACCATGATGTCTTCGTCCGGAAAATCAAAGTTCAATGATTGGTAATCGTCCACAGGTTGGTGTGCCAAATGATCCGCCAATACACTTCCCTTAATAGCTTTCTGAGTTGTATACTGGATGTCATATTCTGTCAAGATCATTTGCCATCTCGCTATCCTTCCAGACAGAGCAGGCTTTTCAAATATGTACTTGATGGGATCCATCTTTGAAATTAATAGAGTAGTGTGAGTCAGCATATACTGTCTCAGCCGGCGAGCAGCCCATACTAGAGCGCAACAAGTTTTCTCAAGCAGTGAGTAACGAGACTCACAGTCGGTAAACTTTTTGCTCAAGTAATAAATAGCGTGCTCTTTTCGGCCAGACTCGTCATGCTGCCCCAGCACACACCCCATTGAATTATCAAGTACCGTTAAGTATAATATTAGAGGTCTTCCTTCCACTGGTGGCATAAGAATGGGGGGCTCTTGGAGATATTCCTTTATCCTTTCAAAGGCAGCCTGACATTCATCATTCCAGCGTACTACTTGATCTTTCTTCAGTAATTTGAAGATTGGCTCACAAGTAGCAGTCAGATGTGAGATGAATCGGGCAATGTAATTTAGTCGTCCCAGGAAGCCTCTGACTTCTTTCTCTATCTTAGGAACTGGCATCTCTTGAATGGCTTTAACCTTGGCAGGGTCCACCTGAATACCTTTATCACTTACAATGAAACCTAGCAATTTTCCGGACCTTACCCCAAAGGTGCATTTGTTGGGATTCAACCTCAGCTTATATAACTTCAGTCGGTCAAATAGCTTCCTCAAATGATCAAGGTGCTCCTCCTCAGTTTGAGACCTTGCAATCATGTCATCAACATATACCTCAATCTCATGATGAATCATATCATGAAATAAAGCAACCATGGCGCGTTGATAGGTTGCCCCAGCATTTTTCAACCCGAATGGCATGACCTTATAACAGAAAGTCCCCCACTGAGTCACAAAGGTAGTATTTTCCATATCTTCCGGAGCCATCTTGATCTGATTATACCCTGAAAAACCATCCATGAAGGAGAACACCTTGTGTTGAGCAGTATTGTCAACGAGGACGTCAATGTGAGGTAGAGGAAAATCATCCTTGGGGCTGGCCCTATTCAAATCCCTGTAGTCGACACACATTCTGACTTTACCGTCCTTCTTCGGCACTGGCACCACATTGGCGACCCACTGAGGGTAAGAAGTTACTGCTAGAAACCCGGCGTCGAATTGCTTCATAACTTCAGCCTTGATCTTTTCAGACATCTCTGGGCGCATACGGCGGACCTTTTGCTTTACCGGAGGACAGTCTTCCTTGGTTGGCAGGTGATGAACCACAATGTCGGCATCCAAACCAGGCATATCTTCATAGGACCAAGCAAATATCTCCATGTAATCCTGTAGCATCTGGATCAATCGTTGCTTCACGCTGGGCTCTAGATTGGCACCGATTTTGACCTCTTTCCTATCTGTCTCAGTACCCAGGTTAATTGTTTCCACCGGCTCTTCATGTGGTTGAATAGCCCTCTCTTCCTGGAGTAGCAGTCTTGCGAGTTCACCAGGCACTTCGCAATCATCTTCACCTTCGTCTTCGGCCAAGTTGATCGGATTCTCGAAGTCATAACTGGCGGTAGCAGAGCTGTTACCAGTGAGATCCAGAGTGGATTGAAACCTGTATAAGTGAGTGTGTGTAAATATAGCTGTTTTGCAATATATATAACACAGAAAGAAAAAGAGCACAAGATTTGAAATGCAACAAACGTCCAATGTTTTGATTGATGATATATGGAAATGTCATACAAAAAGCCCTCACAAATGGAGCCACGATGCCCCGGGTAGGACACCGAGCCAACAAAGTTTTAACATATTGTTTGTTACAAATTGGAAATCAAAAGAAATTAATTACTGCGTGACAAATGTGATAGGCGTAAAATCCTTTGCCGTCCAGTTGCTTGGTCTGTTGCTGGTAGTCGGGTAGATCCAACTGTCAAACTCTGCTTCCTCCACATCCTCCTCAATAGCATTCACCCTTGGGTTGGAGATAAACACCGGAGCCTTTCTGATCTTTTCCTTGCGCACAGCCCTCTGAGCCTCTGCAGTAAAGCCCAGCCCAAACTTGTCATTCTTTTGAGTGAAGTCAGGAAGCTGACCCCAGTTTGCACAATTGCCTTTCTCGATTACAGCCCGGGCATCCCTTAAGGAAGCCATCTTTAACGGAAAGTCTTTTTCAACCACTGCTTCAGCCGATGCCAACACTGGAGGTACTTCCTCAAAATGCTGAAAAGGGGTTTCAATAAACTCCCCGTCCATCTCGATATATCGGAATGAATTCAAGTGACTCACCATGTATTCCTCCTCACCCTGCACAGTAACAATCTTCCCTTTGACAGGGTATTTGAGCTTTTGGTGTAAAGTGGAAGTTACTGCCCCAGCTTTGTGAATCCAGGGTCGACCCAACAAGCAGGAGTAAGATGGACGAATATCCATTACATAGAATGTTAAATTGAAAACTTGGGAACCCACACGAATAGGGATGTCTACTTCACCGTGCACCATCCTCTTAGAACCGTCGAAGGCTCTAACAATGATGTTACTAGGTTTCAGCTCCAAACCCTCACAATCCAGATGATCCAATGCCTTCTTGGGCAAAACATTCAGGGAAGAACCGGTATCCACCAACACGTGTGCGAGAGTAGTGCCCCTTCACTCTATAGAGACGTGCAGGGCATCATTGTGATTTTTCCCTTTGGCGGTAAGGTCAGCATCTGAGAACCCCAAGCCATTGTCAGCCGTCAAATTAGCCACACAGTCGGTGAATTGATCCGCGGAGGTCTCTTGCGGCACATGGGCCGTTTTCAGAAACGAAATCAGGGCTTTTGCATGGGCCTCCGAGCATAGCAGTAGTGATAGCAGAGAGATTTTGGAGGGAGTATGCCCCAATTGCTCAACAACATTAAAGTCACTCTTTTTGATAATCTTAAGGATTTCCTCCATTTCTTGTTGGGAGGCTTCCACAGCAGTCTTTTTTGGTGCCTCCGTCCTGGCAGGCGAATCGGTAGCGACTTCTTTGCCCCGAGTATCAGAGGACTCGGCGGCAGTAGTAGACACGGGAATTTGAACTGGAACATGCACACTTGCGGGTGTGATGGTGAGAGGTTTTCGGATAACTGGCGGTGCAATGTCAGGCGAAAAGAGTCTACCACTGCGGGTAATCTTGGCGGGACCAGTGATGTTACTGATACTGGTATTGGTGTCGAACTCCTGCTTCACCCCAAGCACATACACGTCGGCTCCATAATGCCATGGGACCGCTTTATCAGACTCATATGGGAGAGGCCCCGGGACAGTAATAGTGATGGGTGCAACAGACATAATTTGGACTGGTTTCTTTACGGGAGCTTTGGCAGGATTGTAGATCGTGACAACAGATATTTCTTCAACGGAAACAGACGGAACAGCAGTTTTCTTGAACAGAATTTCCTTGCTATCCATCAGGCTTTGGATGCCTGACTTCAGCAGTGGACAACCGGTAGGGATAACATCACACATGAGGCAACCCTTGCTACAACCCGGAAATAAACCGGCTAGTAGTAAGTTCCTCTTAACAGTCAAAAGAGGGGTAACAACTTCATTCACCGAAACAGCATACAATTCTTCCTCAATGGCATTTACTCTATGCTGGGGCATAGGAGCAGTTACAACATTCGGCCTCTCAGGCGCTTCAAACTGAATTTCCTTCGCGTCGATAAGATCTTGCACTTTGTTTCTCAAGGCCCAGCAATCATCAGTAGTGTGCCCGGGACTATCAGAATGATAAGCACACCGGGCATTTGGGTTATATTTAGGAGACGCAGTGTTGACGACCTTAGGAGCTTCTTTGGTGGTCACCAAGTTGGTTGATAACAGTTGGGGTAAAATTTGTGATAAGGTCATACTCAGCCGAGTATACTGCCTCTTGGGCCTTTCACCTCTTTGTTGATTGTACTGCTGAGGAGCAGCAACAGGTTTTGAAATGACCAGAGCATTGACGGCTTGGCGACTTTCTGGCTTGACTTGTCTTCTAGGACCATAAACGGCACTTGCTTATTTCTTAAAAGGCCTCTTCTCAGTACTTGCAGCAACACCCTTCTGAATCTTTCCTGACTTGATGCCAACTTCTATTCTTTCGCCCGTTAAGATCAAATCGGTAAACCCTGCTGAAGAGTTACCAATCAGATGATTGAAAAATGGCCCAGATAGGGTCCCTAGAAACATATCAACAAGCTCACGATCGGTTAAAGGAGGCTGCACCCTGCCAGCCAAATCCCTCCATTTTTGTGCGTACTCTTTGAATCCTTCGCCTGTTCCTAACGACATACCCTGAAGCTGGGTACGAGTAGGGGCAAGGTCAGAATTGTATTGGTATTGTTTGTAGAAAGTGGTGGCCAAATCTTCCCAATTTCAGACACTGGTTCCCTTTAGCTGATAAAACCACTCCAACTGAGCTCCAGAAAGGCTGTCTTGAAAGAAATGAATCCAGAGGTTTTTGTCTGCCGTATAGGGTTGAATCTTTCTCACGTAGGACCTGAGATGCATTTTGGGGCAGGACAACCCATCATACCTTACAAACACTGGCACTTTGAACTTTGGGGGAATCACAATCCCGGCAACCAAACCCAAGTCTTCAAAATCCAAACCCGGTACTCTTTGTAATTCCATGGCGGCTAATCTGTCTTCTAACCCTTTGTATTTATCATCAGCTGGAGGGTATTGCTGGTCAGAGTAATCTTCATCCTCTTCAACCTCTTCTTCTTCCGCATCAGATTCAGAAGGTACCGCAGCTCCATCTCTCTTACTGGTCCCTTCATCAGAAGTAGGAGGAAATTCAAGCACTCTTCGAGCTTCTCCGTCAAATCTTCTCCCCAAAGTAGCCACCCCGAGTCTCTTTTTCTTCTTTTTCACTGGGTCTTTGTTCCCCAATTGAGTCTTGATATCCTCCTGACCCTTAGCCAAGGTCATTAGGAGTTGCTGGAACTGTGCATTCTGAGCCTGTAGGTCTTTGATTGTTTGCTCGAGATCCATCCTACTGAAATAAACAGCAGACAGATAAGGAAACCTGGAATGAGACCTGCTTATGCACATGATGAATGGTATGCTTATGTATGCAATGCATTCAAGGATTTAGGACATTCAAAATTGTTTTAGACGAAGAAGAACGCACGTCATATTAATAAGAAGAAATTTGTCAGTACATAAATGCCCCATGGGCCAAATATTACAAAATAAACTTCTTAAGGAAAAAAGACATTGCGCATCCTTTTTGGTGCGATGTAGGTATTGAGGGCCTCTTGCTCGTGGAGTCGGCGGGTAAGCTCTAGAACCTTCTTTTCACTGGCGTAATAGCTAGCTTCAAAAGTATTCCGTTCCTCCTTGAGCTGAATCCAACTTTTCTGCATTTCCTCCCACGAGGTAGGCATGTCTGGATGTAGGATGGTGTAGGGAACCTCTCCTTCATTGACGGGCTCTTTAATCACTGGGAGCATATGAGGATAAGGCATCATTAGACTTTGGGCTCGGGCTCGTACCCACTTGAGATAGGGCTCAAGAGGGATGGAGTTCTTGTGTCCCAGAGTCTTGCTATCAACCTTGTTGAGTTTTCCCCAAGCTCTGATGAATCTTTGGCGAAGTCCTTGCGCATCATTGTTGAAGTCAAAAACTAGGTAAGGAATCAACATATCATGAGGGCCATCCCTCCGTGCATATCCAAATTGCCTCAAAGCTAGGCAAGGGTTGTAGGTGATACCTCCTCTAATGCCAAGTAAAGGAACATTAGGAAATTCTCCGCAACGATCGACAATGATAACATTTTCTCTGGACCGAGAACACCAATGCACATCAGAATGAGTAAGAGTCATCAACCGTTGGGACCACCTTGTACCTTGGTCATTCTTCAAGACAGATTGTGGAAGGTGTGAAATAAACCACCTTGCAAGGATAGGAGTACAGCACATGAGAACACCCCTCTTTCTCATTGTTCGTGTGTGAAATGAGTGAAGAATGTCCCCAAGCAATGTTGGTATTGGATTTCTGGACAAGAAGATTTTGACAGCGTTGACATCTACCAATTGGTCAGGATTTGGGAACAAGACCAACCCATAGATAAGGAGTGCCACAATCTCTTCAAAGGCTTGTAGGTCCAATGAGTTCCAACATTCTTGTGCCTTCTCAAACAAGAATTTTGCTAAGAATCCTTTGACGCTGCTTCTGGTTTCCCAATGTCCCTTGATGTCGGATGGTTGTAGATGTAATGCTCGAGCAACATCTTCCGGCTTTGGTTCCTTTTCCGTACCGTTGAATGGTAGTTGATTAAGGATATGGATTCTTAGAAGTTGAGAAAACTCCTCCAAAGTGGGGACCAACTGATAATCAGGGAAAGTGAAACAGTGGTGAAGAGGGTCAAAGAATTGGAATAGCACTTTCATCATGTCTTCTTCAATGTTGGTGTTGACTAGGCTGAGCAGTCTACCATGTCTTTCACTGAAGGATGAGTTTTCCGGAATTCTTGAGGTGAGCTCCTTGAGTTGAGGAGAGATTCTCACAAGGTTGACTTGAATGGTATTTCTGCGAGGAATTTCCATGTCCTACAAAACAAGAACAAAGATGAAGATCCAAAACCCTTGAAATGGTTAGAGAATGCATATGATGCTTCATGATGTTTATGATGTATGCACAAAACATATGTACAAGCAAATCACACCAAACCCTAGTTTCAGGCTTGCATGGGGTTTCATAGGTAAGTACCCTCTTGAGTGTAGTTGGCTTAAAAACCTGTCCTATAAATAGTAACCGGGTTCTAAGGAGCTCAATATCACTGGATTGTTTTCATTGTTCATTGTTTTGGTTTAGCCACTTAACTAGCGACCAAAATATTCCAAGAACACAACCCTCAATGAGTGTAGTATCGAGTATCTACCAACTTCGGACTGCACCAAAGCCGGTCATCTCACTACCCCTAATAAAAGGCCAAGATGGTCAAGTAAGGTTCTAGGTCATTAGTGCTTAGTGACATCACTCAGCGGCCCCGTACTCTCCTTGATTGAACTCAAGGGTTACCGGTACTCACAAATATGTCGCACTAATATAGCTATTGCTTCGACCGTGTCGGTATACCCCGCACAGTTTCCACAACGTATTGCTATCTATGAATGTTTCCCAAAATCCGGGTGTAGGATTGCAAACCCAAACAAATAGAGCCAAAGTATAAAGCAAACAATTCAAACAATTAGTCATGGAAGAGGGTGATCTAAGCCCTAAGGTTACTCCACTTTTAAAATTCTCCCCAGCAGAGTCGCCAGTTCTGTGATACGGTGGGAGAACTGACTTGGGTTTTTGCGTTTGTTTTCGCAAATGTTTCGGTTGAGCAAGAGTCGCCATCGACTTTTTATTTTATCCTAAGGAAAGGTTTAAAAAGCACAACAAAAACCTTTGAGATTTTTCTTGGATTCGGGGAGTAGATTATAGAAAGGGAAGGTATTAGCACCCTTTCTATCCATGGTTATCCATGGGCTCTTAGTTACTTGCTTAGATCACTTGCCTTTTGTTTTCAATTGTTTTAAATGGTGCTTGTGTGTGTGGGTTTGAAAATGTTTTGAAAAGAAGCCAATGTGGTGGCAACCTTTGTAATGATCCATGTTGGGATGTATACAAAGATGTATGTCTTTTGAAAAGGTTTTCATTTGTTTTTGAAAGTTGTTTTTGAAAGTGTTGTGAGGTGTGTTTTAGAAAATAGGCAAGTATTTTGTTTTTGCAAGTTTGATTCAAGTAACTAAGAGTTTATCTACTCTTAAATTTCTCAAAGACTATTGCTATGTTTTAACCCTTTTCATAAGTTTGTTCCACCATTGTATTTGGTGGACAATCTTATGTTAGGATGTGAAAGGGACAGGCGCGGGTCATCGTTTAGGCCATAATTGTAATGGTGCCAAGTATCTTTGGGCATTTTCTTTAAGGGACTTGATCATTTGTTTGGCAATATTTTGAAAAGTGTTATCGAGGGACTATGATCATTCAATTTGTTTGTTTTGCCCAAAGAGACCTAACATACAATATGGCCCAATTTTGAAAGGCAACAAGTGGAATACCCTAGGGGGTGCAAGTGTGATTTGTGTGTCCATTTTCATGCTTGTTTGTCTTGAGATTAGGTCATAACTATTTTGTTCATTTTATTCGCATATAAACCCTAATTCTAGTATTGTATATTTAGAAAGCGATAAAGTGCGAAATTTAAACTCCTACGCTATTACAACACAATAATATGGGGAGGGGGTACAAATGTTCAAATGGGGAGGTATTTAGACAAGAAATTGAATCTAAGCTATTACATCATTTGCTTTGGATATTTACAATATGATTAAAAACATAAATAAGATGGAAATAAAACAAATATGCAAGAATGCAAAAAGAATTTTTATATGTATGAAAAAAGTATTATTTATGTAGAATAAAAAGAAAATAAAAAGATATTATTTTTTTGGAATGTTTTTAAATTTAGGGCAAAACCCTAATTCTATTAAATAAAATGTATTATTATTTAATTTAATACAAGTATTTATTTATTATATACAAAATAGAATAAAGTGAATTATTTGTCAAAAATGATTTTTTTAGTGTTTAATATTAATAAAATAAAATATGTATATTTTTAGTATTTTATTCTAAGTATATTAATAAATATATATATTTATGTATTAAGTTCTAAATATGTATTATATATAAAAAATAATAATATTTAATATTTATATAAAAAAAAAATATTTTATGTAAAATGTTTTCAAGAGGTAATATAAAATAAAAATCAGAAAATAGCATGTTTGTATTATTTTTGGCTATTTTAAATAAAAGGCAAATTTATTTATTTATGTACAAAACTAACTAATAATCAAATAAATATCAAAATAAATGCAAAAAATATAAAAAAAATATTTTTAATGTTTTTTATGAGTTGAATAAAAATATGGAAAAAAATCAAAAAGAAAATATAGAAAATAACAAGTAAAAATCAAAATGGGCCAGGGGGGTGTCAAAGTAGAAACAAGGTGCAAATAAGAAAAACACTCCAAGCCCAGCCCAAAAGACCTGTCTTCTTCAACCTCCAGCAAACAATGTTCAAAAAAACACGCGTTTGGTTCCAACATTCAAACATCCTGATTCTTTGATCTTTTGCACAAACTTCCAACACAAAAAATGTTAAGCATGAAACCACGATTCCAAATATATAAAGAACATCTCCTAACTCTCAGAAATGAGAGAGAATTTTAACAATCCCAAATCCTGACCTAAATTTTCTACCATTTTCATACCTTAAATTCTCACAGCTCGGGCAAAAGAAATGAAAAGTAAAAGAATGTACATGTTCAGTGGCATGAGTAGAACATTGTTTATTCACAAACTTAAAGCTAATGATGCCTAATAAGAGAGATACGAATTCAAAAACTTACCTGTTCAGTTGAAGTTCTATCTAGAAATGTAGGAACTTTCAGTGCAAGGTGATGATTGGAAAAGCTTCCTTGAGGTCCAGGGATGCTATTCCAATGTTTACTTTGTCTTGAAAGCTTCTGAATCGAGCTAGAGAACTTCACCTGCAAGTCAGAAATGTGAAAATGGTGGAACCAGTTAGAGGGATTACAGGTCATGTTTTTGCTTTTGGTTAGCTTGCATAGATGGTATGGAAGGTGTGTGAACTGGTTTGGGCAAGAAAGCTTGAGAGAAATGAAAGATAGCACTCAAACTGCAGGCCTTGCCCTGTTTTTGCAGTTTGAGAGTGATTATGGCAAGGGGAGTGTTTGAGAGGTGCTAGGGTCGTGCAAAAGCTTGGTTCTGATCTTTGGAATGTGTTTGATAAGTTTGTCTAAGTGTGTCTAAGCTGATATGAGAGTTGTGTGATGTTATAACACTTTTCTTCTTTCTTAAGCAACAAAAGCCAACTTGTGTTTCTAGGCATGTAGAGGACCCCCTAATGTGCTGCATAATCCCTCCTTGATCAGTGTGTTATGCTCATAATCTTGTGCCAATCAGATTTGCAATGTACTTGTTGGATTTTCAATTTGACATAAAGCTACCTTTTACAAAAATGGCTAATTTGCTTTATCTACTTTGGGATTAAACCTTTAGACAATGCTTGAACTCAAAGAACATGGTCTTGGCACAAAGAATATGTATTAAATTTATGAGTGTTGGATGGTTTAAGGACCTGTAATCTAGCTTAAGGCATGCTGAGTTCAAATTGCAAGGTTATGGACATGTAACTTGGTCATGAACAAAGTGAGTTTTTGCCATATTGTGAAATTCGATTCTCCCTAACCATGAGGTTGTTTGAGAAGTTATTGGACATTTTAGAAAGCTTGGAATGTGTACTACAATCCATCTTTGAAGTGCAATTTGAAATTCCAAGTGGAAGTGTATGGAAAATGGCCTTGGAGTGGGGTAGAAAACCTTGTCAAAATAGGTCAAAAATTCACTAAGTTAAGAATGGTTTAGTGCCCTTATTCAAAAATTTGTAACTTGAGATACAAGCTTCAAATGAGAAAACTTTGTGTTTCTTGGTTTTTTGGTGAACAAGTTTCATGATTTGGCATGTTTTGATGAAAAATGAATCTTGACTCTTGATTTTGACCAAAAAGTCAAAGTTTGACTTTTCAGTATACAGTCAAAATTGATCAATTGGCTGGGAAATTCAACTGTCAATCTTGTGTACTTGGGATATTTTGAGTTTGTTGAGCATGTCAAGATAATTTCATGGGATCCTTGAGTCCATAGGTGAGCTTGGTTTGCCATTGGCTAGGTCAAACAGTCAAAAATTGCCTTTGTGCAGTCAAAACCCTAAAAATGACCATTTTGCCCTTTTGATGATCTGATCAAATTTCTTGTGGAATTGTGATCCAAACTTGATCAAATGGTCCATATGAATTCATAATGTTGATGTGGGTCAATTTTCATGAGATTTGACTGTCAATTGGCCACAGTTGACTTTTTCCCCAATACAGCTGATTTCTAGGTCAACTGTCAAATTGACTGGGTAAAACCTGGAATCAAGACTTGAAACTTGGTATGGATAAACTTGAGAGTCCAACATGAAGCATGAAAGTCATCTTAGGCATTTTAGGTCAAAATATCTTTGTGCAAACACAAACCCTAATTTGGGTCAATAGTGCAAGGAGAAATCTTGAGCAGAGGAAACCCTAATTGGATCTTGAGCTCCAAGGGCCTTGTGATGAGAAAATGTTGAGGAAATGGGAGGGCAAATTTTGGGGTACAACACCCAGCGTTATGAATCCACGGGCGACCCAACAAACAAGAATAAGATGGTCGAATGTCCATTACATAGAACGTATATGCGAAAGTCTGGGAACCAACTTTAACAGGGACATCCACCTCCCCATGCACCATCCTTTTGGACCCGTCAAAGGCCCTAACCACAATATTACTCAGTTTCAGAACCAACCCTTCACAGTCCAACCGGTCTAACATTTTCTTGGGTAAAACATTTAATGAGGACCCAGTATCCACCAGTACATGGGCAAGAGTAGTGCCCCTGCACTCGATCGAGACATGTAGAGCGTCATTGTGATTCTTTCCTTTGGTAGTCAGATCTGCGTCGGAGAAACCCAACCCGTTGTCAGCGGTCAAACTAGCCATACAGTTTTTAAATTGATCAGCAGATGTTTCCTGCGGCACATGCACAGTTTTAAGGAAATAAATTAAAGCCTTTGTATGGGCTTCTGAGCACAACAATAAAGATAACATGGAGATCTTCTACGGGGTTTACCCCAGCTGTTCGACTACGTTGTAGTCGTTTTTCTTGATAATCTTCAGAATTTCCTCTATCTCCTGTCTAGAGGTTTCTACAACAATCTTCTTAGGTGCCTCCGTCCGGGCAGGCTCACTTGTGATCTCTTTGCCCCGAGCGTCAGATGACTCGGCGACAGGGGTGATAATTGGAATATGAACTGGGACAGTAGCTGATGTACTGGAAGATGGAATAGCAATAGTATTTCGAACAGTTGGAGGGGAGATCTCAGGAAAGAAGAGTCTTCCGCTTCGGGTGACCTTGCTAGACCCGACAATATTGCTGACATCAGTATCAGCCTCTTCAACCTTCAAGTCTTGTTTGATCCCATGATAATACACATCGGCCCCATAGTGCCACGGGACATCCTTATCTGAAGTGTAAGGGATAGGACCAGGAATAGTAATGATCAATGGAGCAACTCTTGGAACAGATGTAATCCTAACAGGCTTTCTCGAGGAAGCCTTAGAAGGATTGGCGGAAATGGTTATTATGGAAACATCTTCAACAGGAATCAACGGAATCAAAGTCTTCTCGAATAGGATCTCTTGTTATCCATCAGGCGTTGAACACCTGATTTCAATAGATGACAACCAGCAGGCAGGATTGAACACACGTGGCAACCTTCGCCACAGCCCGTAAATAAACCGGCCAATAATAGGTTTTTCTCCACAGTCATCAACGGAGTAGAAATGTCTTCCACAAAGGTCACAAATGAATCATCGTCCACAACATTTACTCCATGCTTGGGCATAAGAGCAGTCATGACATTAGGATTTTCCGGTGCGTCGAACTTAATTTCTTTAGCTTCAATCAAATCTTGCACCTTATTCCTCAAGGCCCAGCAGTTGTTAGTATCATGCCCTGGGCTATCGGAGTGATAAGCAATGCGGGCGTTCGGATTATACAGCGGCGACGTAGTACTGGGATTCTTCGGGGCTTCCCTCAGAGTTATCAAGTTGGTCTTCAACAATTGCGGCAGAATTTGAGCCAGGGTCATACTGAGCCAAGTATTTTGTCTTTGTGGTCTCTCTACTCTTTGCTGATTGTTGTGCTGTGGGGCAACAGTGGGTCTTGATATTACTACCGCATTAACTGCATGGCGGCGTTCAGGCCGGTTTTGGCTCCTCGAGCTATAAACTGCACTAGCTTCTTTTCTGAAAGGCTTCTTCTATGTACTGGACGAAGCACCTTACTGTATTTTGCCACTTTTGATACCAGCTTATACCCTCTCCCCAGTCAAAATCAATTCAGAGAACCCAGACGATGAACTACCGATCAAATGATTGAAGAATGGACCAGACAAAGTCCCAAGAAACATATCCACCAACTCCCTATCAGACAGAGGGGGTTAGACTCTACCAGCCAGATCCCTCCACTTCTGAGCATAGTCCTTAAAGCCTTTGCTTGTACCCATAGACATACCCTAAAGTTGAGTACGCGTGGGAGCAAGGTCGGCGTTATACTGGTATTGCTTGTAAAAAGCAGCAGTAAGGTCCTCCCAGTTGTGGACATTAGCTCCTTCCAATTGATAGAACCATTCAAGTTGAGTCCCTGACAAACTATCTTGAAAGAAATGAACCCATTGGTTCCTATCAGCAGTATAAGGTTGAATTTTTCTGACGTATTAACGGAGATGAAGCTTTGGACAAGATACTCCATCATACTTAGCAAAGACAGAAGCTTTAAACTTGTGAGGGATCACCACCCTAGATGCCAATCCCATATCTCCAAAGTCTAGCCTAAGTATCTTCTGGATCTCCATTGCACTCAACCGGTCTTCAAGTTCCTTATACCTATCCTCAGAAGGAGGATACTGTTCTTCATCAAAATCAGTGTCATTGTCAGAGACCACAGGACTAGGACCCTTTCTTTCCTCTTGATTCTCTCCTCCTTCAGATGAATGAGACAAATCAGCTTCCTGTCGCAACCTATTCCCAAATCTGTGACCCATATTCAGGAGGACCACCTTCTTCTTCTTCTTCTTCTTCTCCTTCAAGATGAGAGTCTTCAAATCTTGCTGCCCTTTGGCCAAGTTCAGGAACAACTCTTGGAACTGAGCATTATGTGCTTGAAGAGCCTTGATAGCTTGATCAGTAGGTGTTTCAGAAGACATGATTGCTGAAATAAACAGCGAAGAAGATAAGAAACTTGTAATGGTACCTGTAATGAGGTGCATGGTAATGGAATGCGTATGAAGTGATTTCAAAGACTTTGGGAGATTCAAATTTGTAAAACAAGAAATAAACAAACTTTATTAGATTCAAACTTGTAAAATGTTTAACAATGCCTTTAAGGCGTTACAAAAGAAATAACTGAAAAGCAAATTTAAACTAAAAACAAATAAAGACATCAGAAATCCCATGGTCTCTTTCCCTTCGTGCTGACATAATTGTTGATTGTCCTTTCATTCTCAAGTTGCCTCGTAAGCCTCAAGATCTTCCTCTCCTGCTCATGATACTTCTCCCTGTAGGTATCCCTTTCCTACTTTAGCTGAATCCAGGATCTCTTTAATGCCCCAAGATCAATAGGCATGTATGGATGGAGAACTGTGTAAGGAACACCTTCTTCATTAGTATGCTCTATAATCACTGGCAAAACAGCTTCATAAGGCATCCCCATCTTTTGAGCACGGGCTCGAACCCACTGGAGATATGGTTGCATAGGGAGAGAAGTCTTTAATCCTAGCTCTTGAGGGCCAGACCTGTTCACCATGCCCCAGGCTCGTATAAACCTTCGGCGATGCTCATTCACGTCCCCCTTGTAGTCAAAGACAATGTCTAGAAGAAGCAGCTCATGAGGACCGTCTCTCCGAGCGCGTCCAAACTGTCGTAAAGCCAAACAAGGATTGTAGGTTATTCCCCCTCTAATTCTAAGCAACAGAACATTAGGGTATTCCCCACATCGATCAATGACAGCTACTCTTTCCATATCCTTAGAACTCCAAAGGATGTCCGTATGAGCAAGGGACATGATTCTGTAAGCCCAACCTACACCTTCCTCATTCTTCAATACAGACTTGGGGAGGTGCAAAATAAACCACCTCGCCAACAGCGGCGTGCAACACATGAGGGTTCCCCTTCTTGTCACAGTACGGGTATAGAGAGCATGTAGAATATCACCCAGAAGAGTAGGCACTGGATTACGAGACAAGAAGATCATGACTGCATTCACATCTATGAAGGAATCTGGATTTGGAAAAAGAACCAAGCCGTAGATGAGGAGAGCCAAGATGTCTTCAAATGCTTGAAAATCCAAGTTATACCAGAATAGTTGAGCTTGATCGATCAGAAACATAGCCAAGAAACCTTTAACCCCGCTCCGCGTCTCCCAATTAGACACTACATCAGCCTTTGTCAAGTGTGTTGTACCCCAAAATTTTCCCTCTCATTTATCAAGATTTTTCTCATAAGACTTCTTGGACTCAAGACAAGATTAGGGTTTGGTCAGCTCAAGACATCTCATCTTGCACTGATAACCAAAAATTAGGGTTTGAGTTTGCACAAGGATTTTTGGACCACCAATGCTTCATGTGACTTTCATACATCATTTTGGACCCCTAAGATTGTTCATGTTAAGTTTCAAGCCTTGAACCACATTTTTGATCAGTCAATTGGACAATTGACCTAAAAATTAGTTGTATTGGGAAAAAGGTCAACCATGGCCAATTTACAGTCAAACTTCATAATTTTTGATCCATATTAACATTTTAGACTCATATGTATCATTTGATCAAGTTTGGATCATAACTCCTCAAGAAATTTGATCAAATCATCAAAAGGGCAAAATGGTCAAAATTAGGGTTTTGACTAAGAAAGGGCAATTTCTGATTTTTAACCTAGCCAATGACCAATTGAGTTCAAGCATGATTTCAAGGATTCAATGGCATCATCTTTACCTAATTACATGGTTCAAAAGATCTCAAGTTCATAGGATTGACAGATGAAATTTGCAGTCAACTGATCAAAAGTCAACTGTATACTGAAAAGTTAAACTTTGACTTTTTGGTCAAAATCAAGTGCCAAGGGTCATAATTCATCAAGATATGTCAAAATATGAAACTTGTTCACCAAGAAACTCAAATTTGAAAATTAGGGTTTTAATTTGAAAATTTGCATAACTTAGAATTTTTCTTAAGTATAAAAATTTTCTTATTTTTTCCCAACTTTTCACCACTTTTTCACTATGATGCATTTTGATTCAAGAAAAGTTACCAACATGAAAGTTGTAGTCCTCCATGAAATATACAACTTTTCTTCACAGACTTTTCCCAAAATATGCTTGGATCTCAAGTTATGAATTTGTGAATATAGGTCCATGAACTAAATAACTTAGTGAAATTTTGCCCTAATTTAGGCAGGTTTTGGACCCAACTTCATGGACATTTTTCACCTAGTTCCAAGAGGTATCTAAAATTTAATTTCAAAGATGGATTATAGAGCACATTGAAATATTTCCAAAATGTCCAAGAAATCTCCAAGATCATTTTTGAGTAGGGAGAATCGAAGAAGGGAAGTTGGCATTTTCTCACTTTTGTTCAAGCCATTTTCACATAAGGTCAAGTTGCAAATCAGATCTATGCATGGTTATATCTTGCTTTACAGGTCCTAAGCTTGCTATACACTACATAATTAAATGCAAAATCAGAAGCTAAAGCCTTTATCTTTGCTTTTGAAGCTTTGTACAAAAGATATTTCCATTTTTGGCCAAAAGTTCACATTGCCATTTTCATAAAGGGCAACTTTTGCAACTTTGTCAATCTTGAGCCTTGGACCTGTCCCTTTGGTGCAAGCAATTTCTACAGGTCTCAAGCAATGTATACCAACTCTTATCAGCCCCCAAACTAGCCAGTACAAGCATGTAAGTATGGTCACTTCACTTTACTTTAAATGCAAGGAAAGTTGCCAAAAGGTCCAAAACTTGTACAGCTAGTAAGGGCAGACTTTTGTATCATTTCTATACAAATATACAAACTTATTGCAAGGCTTATCACGATTGATTTGAAGCTGAAACTCTCCAAAACTTAAAAACACTCAAAACTGCCCAAAACTCAGAACTTCTGCAAAATCACAGCCAACCAATTTTTTGCTCGTGCGTTTTGTGTTTAAACACTTGAAACATCTCATACACATCATACCAAAGCAATCCAAGCCATTACCCTGGTTCTGTAACCCCTGTTTCAGCATCCACCATTTTCACTTTGGAAGCTTGCAGCTTGACTTGTCCAGAGATTTCCAGCCATCCTCAAAGCAAGATAAGCATTGGATTAGCTTCAGGGAAGTTCAAGGAAGCTCAAACAATCCTCAGGCCTCCATTAAAGTCCCTACATTGCTCTACTCGAATCCAGCTGAAGGAGGTATATTTTTTAAACTCTATCTCTCTAAATAGGCATCTTCAAGCCACGATTTGTGAAGAAAAAATGTAGTCCTTATCATAACGAAGTTGTACATATACATACTTTTCATTTATATTAACTGTGCTGAGAGAATTTGAAGATTGAAAACTCTGAAATTTTTAGGTCACGAATTAGGGGTTCCAAAATTCTCTTTGATCTTTAAGAGTTAGGTTACATAATTTATATGGTTGGAATCGTGAGCTTAAATGCCATATGTTTCATGTTATGAGTTTTTGTTTTTGTGCAAGCATGAGCAAGTTACAGATTTGAACTATGGCGCACAAAGAAGAAGACCAAGGACAGGGATGAAGTGGCTTCTGAGATTTTTGGGGCCTGGCCTTTTTTGTTTTTGCTAATCACCCCCCCCCGGACTTACTATTTGCACCCCCTGGCTTATTTGTTATTTTTTCATATTTTTTTCATATTTTCATATTTATTGCTTTTATTTTTTTTCTTCTGAAATCCAAAAAATAATTTCTTTATTTTTTACAATTTTATTTTATTTTTATTATTTTTTTCTACATAAGAATTAATTTTTTTGATTAAAATAGAACTTATTTTCTTAAATAATTTGTAAATATAATGTAAAAATACTTAATATTTTATTATACATTTTATACTCCTAAATACTTATTTTTGTACATATTTAATTTTTAATATTTACATATAATATTATTTAGTATTTTCTTATACAAAAAATGTGCAAAATAATAATAGGAAACATTATTTTCTTTTAATTAAAAATTAGGGTTTCACCCCTCCAAAAATAATATTATTTTTTTTCCTTATTTTTTTAGGGTTTGAATTAAATTATTTTTTCATACAAAAACCAAATACAAAAATATTTTTTACATAAATACATTGCATTGCATTTTAAATACTTGTATTATTTATTAAATTCACGCAATATTCGATTGGGTTGTAATAATATTTTTAGGTTTATATTTGTGCAAAATCCCCATTCAAAACTTGTATCCCCCCTCCCATAATAATTGTTGTAATAGCTTAGTTTATTTTACGCAATTTATTGCTTTATATACTATGCTTAATAACTAGGGTTTGCATGACAAGAACAAAAACAAAGCAAAAATAGAAAACCCTAAATCTAAGACAAAAGCATGAAAATGATATACTTTGCACACAAGCATCCTTAGGGGTTTTCCCACTTGGTTGCCTAAAATAAAATGGCCATGTTACGCATGCGAAGTATCTTGGCAAAACAAAACAAATATAAGATCATAGTCCCTTGATGACGCTATTCAAAGGTTACCTAAAACAAAATGATCTTGGTCCCTCAAAAATGCTAAAGATACTTGGCAACATTGCTATCATTGTTATACGATGACCCACGCTCGTCTCGTTTACATCCAAAGATAGGGTTGCTTACCAAATCGATGGTAAGTCAACAATGTCAAAGGAATAAAAATGAACAAGAAAGACATTTGAGTAGGTAGATAGCTTCTAGTTACTTGTTCCATTTCAAAACATTCCTTGCTATTTTCAAAAATAAACATACACACATTTCAAAACTTCTTACAAAACATTGAAAACATTTTCAAAAGACAAACATCTTTGTATACATTCTTACGAACGAGAATCATTACAAAGATTGCCTAAACAATGGCCTCTTTTACAAAATACTTTTCAAAATCACACCAAACACCATTTCAAACAAAGCAAAGCAAGTGATCTAAACAAGTAACTAAGAGCCCATGGAAAACCATGGATGAAAAGGGTGCTATCACCTTCCCTTTTCATAATCTACCCCCCGAACTCAAGAAAATATCTCAAAGGTATTTCCTGTGCTTTTTCACCTTTCCTTTTGGATAAAAGAAAAGTCGGTGGCGACTCTTGCTAACCGCGAAATTTGCGAACACAAACACAAAACCTCAAGTCAGTTCTCCCACCGCATCACAGAACTGGCGACTCTGCTGGGGAAAATTCTAAAAGTGGGGTTACCTTAGGGTTTAGATCACATTTATTTTCTTACAATTGTTTGACTTCTTTGCTTTACATTTTTGGTTCTATTGTTTGGGTTTGAATCCTCCACCCGGATTTGGGAAACATTATAGGTAAATAGCAATACGTTGTGGAAACTGTGCGGGGTATACCGACATGGTCTAAACAATAACTATATTAGTGTGACATATTTGTGGGTACCGGTAGCCTTTGAGTCAACCAAAGAGAATACGGGGCCGCTGAGTGATGTCATGAAGCACTAATGAACTTCTAGAACCTTTACTTGACCAACTTGGTCTTTTAGGATGTAGTGAGATGACCGGCTTTGGTGCAGTCCAAAGTTGGTAGATACTCGATACTACACTCATTGAGGATTGGTTTCTTGGGATATTTTGGTCGCCAGTAAAGAGGCTTGAACTGAAACAATGAACAAAGAAAATAATCAAGTGATATTGAGCTCCTTAGAACCCGGTTACTTT
This sequence comes from Vicia faba, assembly GCA_948472305.1. Classification (NCBI taxonomy): domain Eukaryota; kingdom Viridiplantae; phylum Streptophyta; class Magnoliopsida; order Fabales; family Fabaceae; genus Vicia; species Vicia faba. The sequence goes on along the minus strand of OX451736.1, from coordinate 1,467,891,873 downwards.
TACTAGGATAGGTTGAGCCAACTAAACTTCAAGAGAGTACTTACCTATGAAACCCAATGCAAGCCTAAACTAGGAACTTGTGTGATTTGCTTGTACATATATACTTGTGCATAACATCATGGACACCATGAACATCATATGCATCCACTAACCATTTCAAGGATTTTGGAGATTCATCTTTGTTCTTGTTTTGTAGGATATGGATTCACTTCGCAGGAAAACTATCCAAATCAACCTTGTAAGAATTCCTCCACAACTCAAGGAGTTAGCTTCAAGGATCCCTGAGAACTCTCCATTCACCGAGAGACATGGTCGGCTACTCAACTTAGTCACTTCCAACACAGAGGAGGATATGATGAAGGTTCTCTTCCAGTTCTTTGACCCTTTGCATCATTGCTTCACATTTCCTGACTATCAACTTGTGCCTACTTTGGAAGAATTCTCTCAACTTCTGAGGATTCCTATTCTCAATCAACTACCCTTCAACGGTATGGAAAGAGATCCAAAGCCAGAAGAGATTGCTCAAGCCTTGCACTTGCACTCATCTGATGTCACAACTCATTGGGAAACTAGAAGTGGTGTCAAAGGCTTCTTGGCAAAGTTTCTGTTTGAGAAGGCCCAAAGCTGTTGGAATTCCCTAGACTTGCAAGATTTTGAGGAGATTATAGCTCTTCTCATATATGGATTGGTCTTGTTCCCTAATCCTGACCAACTCATAGATTTGAGCGCTGTCAAAATCTTCATGTCTCGCAACCCGGTGCCTACATTGCTTGGGGATATCCTTAACTCTTTTCACACTCGTACAATGAGGAAAAGATGTGTTCTTATGTGTTGTACTCCTCTCCTGGCAATATGGTTTATTTCTCATCTTCCCCAATCAGTCTTGAAGAATGAGCAAGGTTTGAGGTGGTCACAAAGGTTAATGACACTTAGCCATTCAGATATTCATTGGTGTTCTCGATCCAAAGAGAATGTTACCATTGTTGACCGTTGTGGGGAATTCCCTAATGTCCCTCTACTTGGAATTAGGGGAGGAATCACCTACAACCCGTGCTTGGATCTAAGACAGTTTGGTTATGCCCGAAGGGATGACCCACATGATATGATGATTCAAGGATTGGTTTTCGACTACGACAATGACGACCAAGGACTCCGCCAGAGATTCATCTGAGCTTGGAGGATGCTAAACAAGGTGGATAGCAAGACATTGGGACACAAGAATTCCATCCCTCTTGAGCCTTACCTCAAGTGGGTACGAACCCGCGCCCAAAGTATTATGATGCCTTATCCCTCCATTCTCCCAGTGATTATAGAGCCTGTTAAGAAAGGAGAAGTTCCATACACTATCCTACATCCTGACATGCCGACATCACTCGAAGACCTACAAAGGGATTGGATACAGATCAAGGGAGAGCGTGATACTTTCGAAGCCCAATTCTACGCAAGCGAGAAGAAGGTTTTGGAACTCACTCGGCTACTTCATGAAGAGAAGACTCTCAATACCTACATTGCACCAAAGAGGATGCACAATGTCTTTTTACCTTAGAATTTTGTATTATTTTGCCCAAGCGGCATTGATGTACTCAAATTCTATTTTATTAATATGACGTGTGTTTCTTTTTTTTTTTAAAAACAAATTTGAATTTCTAAATCCTTGAAAACATTGCATGAATACATACCATTCATCATAAACATAAACAGGTCTTTGCAACAAGTTTCCTCATCTCTCTACTATTTATTTCAGTATGATGGATCTCGAACAAACGGTCAAAGATCTGCAAGCTCAGAACTCACAATTTCAACAGTTGCTCATGACCTTAGCCAAGGGGCAAGAGGAGCTGAAGACTGTGCTAGAGAAAGAGAAAGAGAAAAAGAAAAAGAAGCCAGCTGGTGTGGTTATCATGGGCAGAAGATTTCAGGGACAAGCCAGAAGGACCTTGGAATTTCCAACAACATCTGAAGAAGGGGAAAGAAAAGGAAAAGAAACGGCAGTACCATCAGATTCTGAAGAAGAAGAGGAAGAGGAGGACTACTCAAAACAACAATACCCTCTGGCTGATGACAAGTACAAGCACCTTGAAGAGCGACTAAGCGCTATGGAAATCCAGAGAGTACCAGGGCTAGATTTTGAAGAGTTGGGGCTGGTGTCAGGAATTGTAATCCCGCCAAAGTTTAAGGTGCCACTATTTGCCAAGTATGATGGGGTGTCTTGCCCTAAAATGCACCTCAGATCATATGTCAGGAAGATTCAACCGCACTCTGCCGACAAAGACCTGTGGGTCCACTTTTTCCAAGACAGTTTATCAGGAAAGCAACTTGATTGGTTCTACCAATTAGAAAGGACTGACGTCCACAATTGGGAAGACCTGGCAGCAGATTTCTATAAACAGTATTAGTACAACACCGACTTGGCTCCCACCCATACTCAGTTGCAGAGTATGGATATGGCTTCCAATGAGGGCTCTAAAGATTACGCGCAAAAGTGGAGAGACCTAGCCGGAAGGGTGCAACCCCCTCCATCTGAGAGGTAGTTAGTGGACATGTTCTTGGGAACTCTATCAGGTCCTTTCTTCAATCATCTGATTGGGAGTTCCTCTGCAGGGTTTACTGAATTGATATTAACCGGCGAAAGAGCGGAGGCTGGTATAAGAAGTGGGAAAATTCAGAAAGATGCGTCTACCTCTACAGCTGTAAAAAAGCCCTTCACAGGAAGAAAGGAAGTATCTGCTATGTATTCACAGGGGAATCAGGGAAGAACCGAGCACCGGCCAATGGTGGGGGCCGTTATGATTCTGAAGCCTGCATCAAACCAACCAAGAACTAACCAGCAAAGGGTGGAAAGGCCAGTTCGGCAGTTCACCAAGATTAACATGACTCCAGCCCAAGTTCTACCACATCTTCTAAAGTTGAATCTGGCCACTCTAAAAGAGGCCCCAAAAAATCCCAATACTGCGTCTCCACGTTACCATCCCAACGCTATATGCACGTACCATTCTGAAAGTCCAGGGCACGACACCAACAACTGTTGGGCTTTGAAGAACAAAATCTAGGACCTGGTAGATGCGAAGGAAGTTGAGTTTGAAGCGCCTGAGAAACCGAATGTCATTTCCACTCCGATGCCTAGGCACGGTCGCAATGCCAATGCTGTTGAGGAAGACAATGAAGAGGATGACAGCCTGGAAGATTGGATATTTCCTACTATCAGCGGAGGACCTTGCAACTGGGAAGCCAAAGACTTTGTCCCGATAACTTTCATATCTCAGTAATTTATCTTTTACATTTCTGTTGGACTTGTAATATTCACGAACAATTCGCACTTTAAAAACCGTATGTCTTACCCGAGGCACAATGGTCCATTTGTAAGGGTTTTTATTTCATCTTCATATGTCATTCAATGAATCATGGATGCTTTTTCATATATAAACCTTTTGTGCTCATTGTCTTTCTTTTACATTTTATTGTTTTAAGATGGCTATACCCTTACACACACCCACACTCACAAATGCAGGTACCCTTCCATTCCGGATCCCATGGGTAACGATACTGCTATAGCCTTCAGTGACTCTGAAGATCTGATCTATCAAGCCGAATACGAAGGTGAAGAAGATTGTGAGGTGCCAGGGGAATTGGCCAGACTACTACAACAATAGGAAAGAGTTATTCAACCTCATGAGGAGTTGTTGGATACGATCAACTTGGGTACCGAGGAAGATAAAAAGGAAATCAAAGTGGGTGCCAATCTAGAGTCGAGTGTCAAGGAGCGCCTAATTCAGCTATTGCATGATTATTTGAGATCTTTGCCTGGTCATACGAAGACATGCTGGGACTTAATACAAACATTGTGGTACATCGTTGTGATACGGTGGGAGAACTGACTTGGGATTTTGCGTTTGTGTTTGCAAATTTTTCGGTTTAGCAAGAGTTGCCACCGACTTTTTATTTTATCCTAAGGAAAGGTCAAAAAGCACAGGAAAGACCTTTGGGATGTTTTCTTGGGCTCGGGGAGTAGATTATAGAAAGGGAAGGTATTAGCACCCTTTCTATCCATGGTTATCCATGGGATCTTAGTTACTTGCTTAGATCACTTGCTTTGCTTTTCAATTGTTTGAAATGGTGCTTTTCAATTGTTTGAAATGGTGCTTTGTGTGTGATTTTGAAAGATGTTTTGAAAAGAGGCCATCGTTGTGGAAACCTTTGTAATGATTCTTGTTTGAATGTATACAAAGGTGTTTTTGTATTTTGAAAAGTTTTTCAATGTTTGAAAGTAGGGTTTTGAAATTGTGTTGTGAAGTGTGTTTTGAAGATAGCAAGGATGTTTTTGCAAGTTTTGATCAAGTAACTAAGAGTTGTCTACCCTATTTTACTCAAAGATCTTTCTCATGTTTTTAAACCTTTTAACAGTGTTGTTTCACCATTGTATTTGGTGAACAACCTTGTGTTAGTATGTTAAACGGGACAGGCGCGGGTCATCGTATAGACCATGATAGCAATTGTGTCAAGTATTTTTGGCAATTTTTTTAAAGGGACTTGATCATTTTGTTTAGGCAACTCAGATAGCGTCATCGAGGAACTTTGATCTTTTGTTTTGTTTTTGTTTTGCCAAAGTACTTGACATGCATACCATGGCCCATTTTTGAAGGCAACAAGTGGATTGAAACCCTAGGGGTGCAAGTGTGCATTGTGTTTGTTTTTTCATGTATTTTTGTCTTTGATTAGGTCAAACTATTTGTTGGTTTTGATTTTTGCATACAAACCCTAAGTCTAATCATGGCATAATTGAAAGCTTTAAAGGTGCGAGAATTTAAATTCTACACTATTACAATATGATATAAGGAGGGGGTACAAATTTGAAATGGGGATTATTTTGCAAGAAATTAAACCCTAAATTATTACAACCAAATTGAATGTGTAAGGCATAATATTTAAATGTACATTATTTAAATAAAATGCAATAAATAAATATTAGATAAAATGTATTATGCAAAAAAAAGGTTTTTTATGTATGTAAAAAGTATTTTTAAGGTGAAGAAATGTAAAGAAATAAAAGAAGTTAATTTTATTTGTTTTTAGGGCAAAAACCCTAATTCTTCAAGAAAATAAATATGATATATTATTTATGTACAAAAATATATTAACATGTATAAAAATGAAATATATCCAAAAAAAGCATTTTTTAGTATATATAATAATAAAAATAAAATAAAATATTTTTGTGTTTTTATTCTATGCTTTTAATAAAATAATATATATATATATATATATATATATATATATATATATATATATATATATATATATATATATATATATATATATATATATATATATATATATATATATATATATATATATATATATATATATATATATATATATATATATATATATATATATATATATATATATATATATATATATATATATATATATATATATATATATATATATATATATATATATATATATATATATATATATATATATATATATATATATATATATATATATATATATATATATATATATATATATATATATATATATATATATATATATATATATATATATATATATATATATATATATATATATATATATATATATATATATATATATATATATATATATATATATATATATATATATATATATATATATATATATATATATATATATATTAAATATATTAAGTGTGTATAAAAATAAAATAAATTATTTACAAAAATGTATATATTTCAAGAAAATATTTTTAAATGTGAATAAAAATAATAAATGAAAGTAAAAGTATTTTTTACATTATTTTTAAGTTTAAATAAAATAATATAAAGTATTTAAACATTTTAATATTTGAAATAATTGAAATAAATACCAAATAAATATAAAAATTTATGAAAATATTTTTTTAGGCATTTTTTATGTTTGAAAATAAAATATCAAAGTCAGAAATGAAATAAAAATGCAAAAATAATAAAAATACAAAGAAATGGGCCAGGGGGTGTGAAACTGGAAAAAAAGGTGTTAGAAGCAAAACAAGCCAGCCCAGTCCATCAGCTTCATCTTCTTCCTCCAGACTCTGAAAAAACGCGCGTTTTCCACACAAACTTGTATCTCCTGATTCAGTGCGTTTTTGACAAAACTCAAAACATGAAACTTGTAGAGCATCAAACAACGAATCTAACCATATAAAAAACTTAAGCTAACTCTCAAAGACCAGAGAGAATTTCTCTGGCCCTAATTTCTAACCTAGTTTTTTCAGAAAGTTCATGGATGAAATTCTCCTAGCACGATTAATATAAATGAAAACTAAGCACATGTATGGTTTCAGGGCTATGAATACAACATCTTTCATTCACAAACCTAAGTCTAACTATTCCTAAATAGAGAGATAGAAGTTCATGAAATACCTGTTTCAGTTGAGTTCGAACTGGACAATGCAGCAACTTCCAATGGTGCCTGAGGTTCTTTTGAGCTTGCTTGATGTCCCCTGAACCTTTCCCAATGCTTAGTTTGTTTTGAAGTGGCCTGAATCGTGCTACAGAACTCAACCTGCAAAGCTTCCAAACAAAAATGGCAATGTGTGTTAATGGAGTTACAGCAACTTGTGAATGGTCTGGATAGCTCAGGTATATTGTTTGGAATGTGTTTGAAGTGCTTTTGGACAAAACGCACGAGGGGATTTGATGGTGGCTTGTGATTTGAAGAACTGGCCCTGTTTTGCAAGAAAATGGAGATTTTGTGTACAAGGGTGCTTTAGGGGTGAAAGGCTCGTGCTTCTGACTTGTGAGGATATGCAAAACTTGTTTGACAACTTTGCTTGAGTTGGTTTTATCAGATATGTGAGATACAAGCTTTTGGCCCTTTGACTTGTTTTGAAAGCAAAGTTGGAAGTGAAGTGAGATAGGCTTGTACAGGCTATCTCCAAGCATGCACCAACTTCTTGTACTATGCCTGAGATTGTGGAGCTTGTTTGCTGCAAAGGAATAAAGTCCAAGGCTCAAGAAAATGCAACTTGACATAAAGTGCCCTTTATGAAAATGGAAGTGCCATCTTTATGCCAAAAGTGGAAAAGTTCAATGTACAAAGCTCCCTTGATAGGAATAATGTCAACGTCCAATGTATTTGCATTAAATTTTGGAGTGTAAATTGGTTTAGAGGCCTGTAATCATGTACTAAGCTAGTTTGGTCAGGTTTGCAACTTGGTATGAACATGTATTGGCCATGGTTGCAAAGTGAGTTTTTGCCAACTTCAAGCATTCGATTCTCCCTAACCACAAGGGTGTTTGAGGAGTTCTTGGACAATTTGGAAATATTGCAACATGTACTATAATCCATATTTCAAATGCAACTTAAGAATCCAAGTGGAACTATGTGAAAAATGGCCAAGAAGATGGGTCAAAATCCTGCCTAAACTAGGGCAAAATTTCTCTAAGTTAAAAGTTTTAGGTACCCTTGTTCCAAAAATCATAACTTGAGATTCAAGCTTCTTTTGAGAAAACTTTGTAAATCAAAGTTGTAGACTTTGTGATGGACTACAACTTTCATGTTTCAAGTTTTGCTTTAATCCATTTACATCTTGGTGAAAATGTGGGGCAAAGTTAGGAAAAAATAAGAAAATTTCATAACTTGGAAAATTTCGAAGTTATGAAAATTTTCAATTTCAAACCCTAATTTGAAATTTTGGGTTTCTTGATGAACAAGTTTCATAATTTTACATTTCTTGATGAAAAATGACCCTTGGCACTTGATTTTGACCAAAAAAGTCAAAGTTTGACTTTTCACTGTCTGTACAGTTAAATTTTGAACAGTTAACTAAAAAATTCATCTGTCAATCCTATGCATTTGAGATCTTTTGAACTTGTTGAATGGGTCAAGACAATTTCATTGAGTCCTTGTGTCCATGGTTGAGCTTGATTTGCCATTGGTTAGGTCAAACAGTCAAAAATTGCCTTTGTACACTCAAAACCCTAAAAATGACCATTTTGCCCTTTTGGTGATCTGATCAAATTTCTTATGGAATTGTGATCCAAACTTGATCAAATGGTTCATATGAGTTCATAATGTTGATGTGGGTCAAAATTCATGAGGTTTGACTGTCAATTGGCTACGGTTGACTTTTTTCCCAATACAACTGATTTCTAGGTCAACTGTCCAATTGACTGGGCAAAATTTGAATAAAGGCTTGAAACTTGGTATGGACAAACTTGTGAGTCCAACATGAAGCATGAAAGTAACTTTGGGCATTGTGGGTCAAAACATCCCTGTGCAAACTCAAACCCTAATTTAGGTCAACAGTGCAAGGAGGTGTCTTGAGCAGAGCAAACCCTAGCTTGATCTTGAGTTCCAAGAGTCTTGTGATGAGAAATGTTGATGAAATGAGAGGGCGAATTTTGGGGTACAACAGTTGCCCCTGTTCAATCTTCTTGAACCTGAAGAGTTAGATTGGCAAGTTTGCCTTTCGCGACTAGAGTGCCCGTAAATTTGCACACTAGAGGATTGGACACTAGAGTGCCCGTAAATTTGCACTCGTCAAAATATAGCTGAGGAAATGGGCTTAAAGATGCCACTTGGAGATGGTAGAATCTTGCTGGAGATGGGCTTAAAGATGCCACCCAAGAATGTTTGTTGAATTGCAATGTTGTAGGTCAGAAGAATGAGCACCAAAATGGTATCTGTGTCTGGAATGCATTTGAACTGTATCTGGAGACTAAGTCTATATGAGCAAAAGAATGGCGTCCGTGTCTGGAGCGTATCTGAGCTGTAACTGTATTTGAATTTTAAATGAATATCAGAATGACTGCTGTGTCTGGAGTGTATTTGTATTGTATCTGAAGTTGAGATCTGTATGAGTAGCAGAATGACTTCCGTGTCTGGAGTGTATCTGAAAATGTAACTGGGATCTAAATAAGTGACATAATGACTTCCGTGGCAACTGCACTGGGAAGAATCATACTTCTGGTGTAAGGGCCAGAATAGCATCCGTGTTTGGAGCGTATCTGAACTTGTAGTTGATAGTTAAATCTGAATGAGAGATAGAATGGCTGCCGTGTCTGGAGTGTATCTAGTCCGTATCGGATTGCTGGAGTCTGAATGAGTAGTAGAATGACCGCCGTGTCTGGGGTGTATCCGTACTGTATTTTGACTTGAAGTTATGAATGAGTAATAGAATGACCGTCGTGTTTGGGGTGTATCCATACTGTATCTGATTAATTGTTAACGATAGCCTTTTAATCTTATCCTGAAAAGGGTAAAATGTTAGCTAAAACACAAAGTTATGTTGCATGATATGTATGATGCAATGAACTGTGTTTCATCAATGTTTATGATATATGAATGTAATGGTTATGCATGTAAGCTGATTAGTTGGCTTGCTAAGGAAAATAAATTCTTGATAACTGGAGATAATGAAATCTTTGACTGCTGCCGGGGAAAGTAAATCTTTGACCGATGCTGAGGATTCAAAAATCTTTGATTATTGGAGATGAGAAATCCTTGTTGACTGCTTGGGGATTAAAGATCTCTGATTGTTTGAGAAGGAGAAATCCTGAGACCACTGCTGGAGATTGAAAATCCTCGGCGATTTATGGTGATTAACAAGGGTTCTGACAACTTTTGTGGGGAATGAGGATCCTTCATGACTTTCCTGGGAAATAAGGAAAACTCTGAAAATCTCTACTGGGGAGTTAAAACCTGGAAGGCTTCTGCTGGAGAAGTGAGACCAAGAATCTTCGACCTGCTGGGAGATAACTCTGTGGGGAGAATGTGTACTCGGCCGGTGAAATCAGGAGCTTTGGGTTGTATGCCAAACTACTGGGGAAGCATCCTAGTTGGGGATAAGCCAAGAAGTTAACTGTTATTTGTTTGGTTTTCAGACTTTTAAGATAGCCTGCTGGGGAAATTGGGGGAAGTTGAACAGTTCCCACCGGGGGTTGATGGTTGAAAATTTGACTTCGTTGGGGAAGAAGGTTTAGAATATTCTGGCTCCGCTGGGGACAGGTTTTTCAGGGTTTTTGGGCTCCACTGGGGATCGGGAGTTTGAATTCTGATGGGAACTTTGAAACTTAAATCAAATGGGGAATCAAGTTTAGAATGCACTGGCTCCGCTGGGGATCCTGAAGCTTAACTCCGCTGGGGACATATACTCCAAATTTTTAGCCTCGTTGAGGATCTGAATGATGTATTATAGGGGATTTCTTCTGGAATGGCACAAAGATATCTTCTTACACCTTTAACCTGTCAGTAATTATTCTTTCTCAATTTCGTTTTATTTGTAAGCAGTGATTATCTTCAAATGCATATGCCTATTTAACAAAACATTGGACGTTTTCAAATAAAACATAAGTGTAAAAGAAAAGAAAGGCAAGCAAATTTCTGCACTTTGAAGTATCTTTGTATTAACTATCGTAAGTATCTTTGTACAAAGGAGACAGATACCCTAGTAAGAGAATGTTGTCGTAAAAATTGAAAAATTTTATACAAAAGAAAGATGGCTATGTGTAACAATTCCATGGGATTCCCATTCTGCTATAGCCTTCACAACTTTGAGTATCTCGTCCATTCGCTGCTTCGTTCGCCGATGACTGGATTGATCAGAAGCTTGGAGCTTGTTGGTGAAGAGAATGTCCCTAAAGTGATCTAACTAGACATAGTCATACACTTTAATTCCCTAACTTTTGCCTGGACCGCCCTTTCGGGTTTTCGATCCACTGGGAAACTCTTTCTCGCCCAAGTCGTCCTTTTGGGTTTTCAACTTGCCAGGTGTATAGATTTTTTTTATCCCTAATTTTTGCCTGAACCGCCCTTTCGGGTTTTCGATTCACCGGGATGCCCATTTTTGCCCAAGCCGCCCTTTCGGGTTTTCGACTTGTCGGGTCGTTTTATGCGTAGTATCTTTTGACTACGTCTGCGTTCGCAGGGTACGGCAAATCGTCGCCGTCCATAGTGGTCAGAATCATTGCCCCACCAGAAAAGATGCTCTTGATCACAAATGGCCCTTTGTAATAGGAGTCCACTTGCCCCTGGGATCACTTTGCGGCAAGATGATCCGCTTGATTACAAGATCTCCGACTTGATATACCTGACACCGGACTTTCTTGTTGAAAGCCTTGATCATCGGTTTTTGATACGTCTGACCATGACAAACAGCAGTAAGTCGCTTCTCGTGGATCAAGTTAAGTTGATCAAGTCGGGTCTGAATCCAATCGTCTTCACTCAAACCAGCATCCTTTATAATCCTCAAGGAAGGAATATGAACTTCCATGGGTAGAACAACTTCCATGCCATATACCAAAGAAAATGTGGTTGCCCCTGTTGAAGTACGTGCCGTGGTACGATATCCATGCAGAGCAAACGGTAACATCTCATGCCAGTCCTTGTAGGTGACTATCATCTTTTGAATGATCTTCTTGATATTTTTGTTCGCGGCTTCAAGAACACCATTCATCTTCGGCCGGTAGGGAGATGAATTGTGATGATAAATCTTGAACTGTTCGCATAGAGCGGTGATCATAGTGTTGTTCAAATTTGTACCGTTGTCTGTGATAATCCTGTCGGGGATACCATACCGGCATATGAGGTTCTGCTTGATGAAGCGGGCAACCACATTATTCATAACAGAGGCATAGGAAGCTGCTTCGACCCACTTGGTAAAGTAGTCAATAGCCACCAAGATGAAGCGATGTCCATTGGATGTCGTAGGCTTGATCTCTCCAATCATGTCAATGCCCCACATTGCGAATGGCCAAGGAGCTGTCAGAACATTGAGAGGAATAAGAGGAATATGTACCTTGTCGGCGTAGACTTGGAATTTGTGGCAGGTACGGGAATGTTAGTGACAATCAGCTTCCATGGTAGACCAGTAGTAGCCTGCCCTTAGAATCTTCTTATCCATCGTATGTCCGCTTAAGTGGGTGCCAAATGTGCCACTATGTATATCAGTCATGATTAACTCTGCTTCAACCTTGTCCACACAACGAAGTAGAACACAATCATGGCTGCGCTTATAAAGGATGTCATTGCTTAGGAAGAACTTGGCAGCAAATCTCCTTAAGAACTTTTTGTCATTGACGGAAGCTCCTTCAGGGTATTCTCTAGTCTGGAGATACCTTTTGATTTCATGAAACCAAGGTTGTTCCACTACTTCCTCGGTGTTAATCTCGTGACAGTGCGCAGGTTCATCCATTCGCTCGATGGTAATTTGGGGAGCTTCGTTATCCCAGTTGAGTTTAAACATGGAAGACATTGTAGCCAGAGCATCAGCTAACTGATTTTCTTCTCGCGGGAAATGCTCGAAGGTAATCTGCTCGAAATGAGGCAACAATGTCAAGATATGTTCTTTGTATGGGATAAGATTAGGATGTTTGGTGTCCCACTCTCCTTTGACTTGACTGATAACTAAAGCCGAGTCCCCAAATATGACCAAAGATTTGATTCCCAAGTCTATAGCAGCCTTGAGACCAAAGATGCAAGCTTCATATTCAGCCATGTTGTTGGTACAGCTGAAGCAAAGTCGGGCAGTGAAGGGTGTATGGCAACCTTTCGGAGAAATGAGTACCGCACCGATACCGTTTACAAGTGCATTTGAAGCACCATCAAAGTATAGGGTCCATCGGGATCCTTGTTCAGGTTCATCATATGGTCCGTTACCTTCAATGTTGTCCAATGTCATGATGTCTTCGTCAGGGAAGTCGAATCTCATAGATTGGTAATCTTCGACGGCTTGATGAGCTAGATGGTCAGCTAGTACACTCCCCTTTATAGCTTTTTGGGTAGTATACTGGATATCATACTCAGTCAAGATCATTTGCCATCTAGCGATTCTTCCAAATAAAGCAGGCTTCTCGAAGATATACTTGATCGGGTCCATTTTGGAAATCAGCAAGGTAGTATGGGTCAACATATACTACCTTAGCCGGCAAGCAGCCCATACCAAAGCGCAGCAAGTTTTCTCGAGCAGTGAGTAGCGGGTCTCACAGTCGGTAAACTTTTTGCTAAGGTAATAAATGGCATGCTCTTTTCGGCCAGACTCGTCATGTTGGCCCAGTACGCACCCCATTGAGTTATCCAAAACAGTCAGATACATGATTAACGGCCTTCCTTCGATGAGTGGCATCAAAATAGGAGGTTCTAGTAAATACTCCTTGATCTTATCAAAAGAAACTTGACAATCATTGTTCCATTCAACTACCTGATCTTTCTTCAACAACTTGAAGATTGGCTCACAGGTAGATGTCAGGTGAGAGATGAACCTCGCAATATAGTTTAAGCGTCCCAAGAATCCTCTAACCTCCTTTTCAGTGCGGGGGGCAGGCATTTCTTGTATAGCCTTCACTTTAGCTGGATCAACCTCAATGCCTTTGTTACTGACAATAAATCCCAAAAGTTTACCAGACCTAACTCCAAAAGTGCACTTGCTTGGGTTTAGTCTGAGCTTATACTCCTTCAACCTGGCAAACAACTTTTGTAAATGATCAAGGTGTTCTTCTTTCGTCTGTGATCGGGCTATCATGTCGTCTACGTAGACTTCTATCTCATGATGTATCATATCATGAAACAAAGCCACCATGGCGCGTTGATAGGTTGCCCCTGCATTCTTCAGTCCGAATGGAATCACTTTGTAGCAGAAGGTACCCTATTGTGTGACAAAAGTAGTTTTCTCCATGTCCCTTGGGGCCATTTTGATCTGGTTGTATCCCGAGAATCCATCCATGAAGGAAAAAACCTTGTGTTGAGTTGTGTTGTCAACCAAGATGTCGATATGTGGCAGTGGAAAATCATCCTTGGGGCTAGCCCTGTTTAAATCCCGATAGTCCATACACATTCTGACTTTGCCGTCCTTCTTAGGCACGAGCACAATGTTAGCAACCCATTGTGGATAGGAAGTAACAGCCAGAAAACTAGCATTGAATTGCTTCATTACCTCAGCTTTGATCTTTTCAGACATGTCGGGCCTCATTCGGCGGACCTTTTGCTTGATCGGTGGACAATCTTCTCTTGTAGGGAGACGGCGAACCACGATATCTGTGTCTAGTCTCGGCATGTCTTCATAAGACCAGGCGAAGATTTCAACATATTCGTTCAACAACTGCACTAAGCGCTCTTTGACACTTGGTTCCAGGTTGGCCCCCACTTTTACCTCCTTCTTGTCTTCCTCTGTCCCCAAGTTGATGGTTTCTAGCAACTCTTCATGAGGCAGAATGGCCCTCTCTTCTTATTGCAAAAGTCTGGCTAACTCTCCTGGCACTTCACAGTCTTCGTCAACTTCGTACTCAGCATGATTAACCAAATCTTCAGAGTTATCGAAGGCTAAAGCATAATAGTCACCCATGGAATCCGGAGTGGATGGGTACCTGCATTTGTGAGTGTGTGTGTGTGTAAGGGATAACCATCCTTAAACAAAACAAAATGCAAAAAGGAAAGAAAATGAATTCAACAGTTTGTAGATGAAGACGTCCAATGATTCATTAAAACATGGCATATGATAATGAAGAAAATCAAGCCCTTACAAATGGACCTACATGACCCGGGCAAGGCATGAGGTGAAAATAGTGTACGAATTGTTTAGTTATTACAGACCAAAAATGGGAAATTGTTCAAAGATAAAATTACTGGTTGATGAAGGTGATGGGAATAAAATCCTTTGCTTCCCAGTTGCTTAAACCCCCTTCGACGGTTGGAAAGATCCAATCTGCGAAGTTGTCCTCTTCATCTTCATCTTCTATAACATTAATTCCATGGTAGGTGATTTTGAAGGGTGGTCCTCCAGCCTTGGAGCGACGCATAGCCTTTTGTCCTGCAGCAGTAAACCCTAATCCAAACTTGTCCGTCTTATAGGGAAAATCAGGCAATTTCCCCCATACCGTACTCTTCCCTTCTTTAATTATAGCCTCTGCGTCCTTGAGAGATGCCATCCTAGATACATGCTTAGGAACGATAGGCACCTCAACCATTGTCTTCGCAACTACTACCTCAGGAGAAACTTCCTCAAAATGTTGGAAAGGTGTTTCGATGAACTCGCCATCCAACTCCACATAGCGGAAGGAGTTGAGGTGACTTATCATGTACTCTTCCTCACCGTGCACCATTATAATCTTACCCTTAACAGGATATTTCAGCATTTGGTGCAAATAGGAGGTAACCGCCCCAGCATAATGGATCCACGGTCTTCCTAACAAACACGAATATGAAGGACGGATGTCCATCACATAAAAGGTGGAGTTTAAAACTTCTGTGCCTACTTTGATAGGAATGTCAACCTCTCTATGAACCATTCTTTTGGACCCATCAAAAGCCCTAACAACGATGTTACTAGGTTTGAGGGTCAATCCTTCGCAGTCCAAACGGTCCAATGCTTTTTTCGGCAGCACATTCAAGGAAGAACCAGTATCAACTAAGACATGGGCGAGGGTGGTTCCCCTGCATTCAACTGAGACATGTAGCGCGTCGTTGTGCTTCCTTCCTTTGGGAGTCAGATCAGCATCAGAAAAGCCAAGGCCATTATCAGCAGTAAGACTGGCCACACACTCCTGAAACTGGTCAACCAAAGTTTCTTGGGGCACGTGTGCCGTCTTTAGAAATTTGATTAAGGCCTTAGCATGGGCCTCAGAGCAGAGTAGAAGAGCCAACATGGATATTTTAGAAGGGGTCTGCCCTAGCTGTTCCACGATGTCGAAATCACTCTTTTTGATTATTTTCAAGATTTCCTCCATTTCTTTCTGGATGGTTTCGGGGATAACCACAACATGAGCCTTCATCCTGACAGGCACTTCTAGTATCCCCTTACCCTTATCGGTATTATCAACAAATGGTCTTACTTCAGGAGTATCCAATTCTTCCATTATCGGGTCTTGCACAGATGACCTAACAGGTACAGAAGCTTTCGAGGGTCCGAAAACTGCTCGGGGGGGAGCAATCTCTGGAGAAAATATCCGGCCGTTGCGGGTTATCTTGCTTGTACCCGCAATGTTCCCTATATCAGGGATTTCCTCTTCAGAATTCTCTTGGACTGATTCAATCTGTTTTATACCATGATAGAAGATTTCTCCTTCATAGTTCCATGGTATCGTTTTACTAGATTGATACGGGACAGGCCCCGGCATGGTGATTTTTAAAGGTACAAATTCAGGATCAGGTGTAATCTTGACAGGCCTTTTGCAAGCCTTGGGAAGATTGGTGGAAATGGTTATTATTGCAATATTGTTGGTTGAAGTAGCAAAAGTAGCAGGAGTAACAGGAGTGAAGGTATCAACAGGGGTCTTTTGGAAGAGTATCTCTTGGGTATCCATCAGGCATTGGACACCTGATTTCAACATTGGGCAGTCAGCTCGTATGTTCAAACAAAAGTAGCAGTCTTTTTCGCAGCCTGGGAATATCCCGGCTCTCATCAAATTCTCTTTAATCATTAGTAATGGAGTCAAAAGGTCAGCAACATCGGTAACATGAAGGTCTTCCATAACGGCATGAACATTATGACCGTGCTTGGGCATTGGGGCAGAAATCACATTGGGTTTCTCAGGAGCATCAAATTCTACTTCCTTGGTGTCAATCAGGTCTTGGATTTTGTTCTTAAGCGGCCAAAAATTATTGGTATCGTGCCCTGCACTGTCAGAGTGGTAAGCACACTTGGCATTGGAGTGGTAGTACGGAGAGGAGGTATTAGGGTTCTTTGGCGCTTCCTTCAAACTGGCAATATTCAGTTTTAACAAATGAGGGAGTACTTGAGCTGGCGTCATGTTGATTCGGGTGAACTGCCGTTGTAGCCTTTCTACCTGTTGTTGATTAGGTCTTGACTGATTTCCGCGAGGTTAATCATTTGAAGTGTTTTGAATCATCACAGCCCCTACAGTTGGCCGGCGCTCGGTTCTTCCTTGACTTTTCTGAGAATAAACAGCATAGGCTTCCTTCTTAGTTGGGAAGGCTTTCTTAACAGCAATGGACGCGGAGGTATCTTTCTGAATCTTACCACTTTTAATACCTGCCTCGACCCTTTCGCCGGTCAAAATTAGTTCAGTGAATTTTGCGGAAGAACTCCCGATTAAATGATTGAAGAAAGGGCCAGACAGGGTCCCTAGAAACATGTCAGCTAGCTCTCTATCCGACAATGGTGGTTGCACCCTTCCAGCCAGATCACGCCACTTCTGGGCATACTCTTTAAATCCTTCATTGGAAGCCATCCCCATACTCTGTAGTTGAGTACGAGTGGGCTCCAAATCAGCATTGTATTGGTATTGATGCTAAAAATAAGTAGCTAAGTCTTCCCAGTTATGAACCTCAGACCTCTCAAGTTGATAGAACCAGTCCAATTGTGTGCCTGACAAACTGTCTTGGAAAAAGTGTACCCAAAGGTCTTTATCAGATGAGTGGGGTTGGATCTTTCTGACATAGGATCTCAGATGCATCTTTGGGCAGGACAGATCGTCATACTTAGCAAATGTTGGTACTTTGAACTTGGGAGGAATGATGATCCCAGCGACCAACCCTAGTTCTTCAAAATCTAAACCAGGTACCCTTTGCAACTCCATGGCTGCCAATCTATCCTCAAGATTCTTATATTTATCATCCGCCGGGGGATATTGTTGTTAGGAGTAGTCTTTGTCTTCTTCCTCTTCCTCCTCTTCAACCTCAGATTCAGAAGGTCGCGCAGCCCCTTTTCCTTTACCAGCCCCTTCATCAGACGTTGAGGGGAACTCGAGAACTTTTCTGGCATTGCTTTCAAACCTTCTTCCCATAGTGGCTACTCCGAGCCTTTTCTTATTTTTATCTTTATCCAACAGTGCTTTAAGGTCCTCTTGACCATTTGCTAAGGTCATGAGGAGTTGCTGGAATTGAGAATTATGTGCTTGCAGATCCTTAACTGTCTGCTCCAAATCCATCTTGCTGAAATAAACAGCACAAAGATAAGGAAACCTGGTGTGAAGACCTGTTTATGCATACGATGAATGGTATGTTATTCATGTAATGCATTCAAGGATTCATAAATTCAAATTTGTTGCAAACAAAAAGGAACACACGTTATATTAAGAGGAAATTGTTAGTACATAAGTGCCCCATGGGCAAAATATTACAAAATTTTTAATGTAAAAAGACATTGCGCATCCTTTTTGGTGCGATGTAAGTGTTGAGAGTTTCCTCCTCATGAAGTCGGCGGGTAAGCTCCAAAACCTTCTTCTTATTGGCATAGAAGCTGGCTTCAAAAGTATTTCGTTCTTCTTTGAGTTGGATCCAACTCTTTTGCATTTCTTCCCATGATGTTGGCATGTCAGGATGTAGGAGGGTGTATGGAACCTCTCCTTCCATAACAGGCTCTTTGATCAAGGGGAGAATGTGAGGGTATGGCATCATAAGATTCTGGGCTCGAGTTCGTACCCACTTGAGATAAGGCTCAAGGGGGATGGAATTCTTGTGCCCCAATGTCTTACTATCCACCTTGTTGGGCATCCTCCAAGCTCTGATGAACCTTTGTCGAAGTCCTTGCGCATCGTTGTCAAAGTCAAAAACTAGGTCAGGAATTAGCATGTCATGAGGGTCATCCCTCCAAGCATATCCAAACTGTCTTAGAGCTAAACAGGGGTTGTAGGTAATGCCTCCCCTAATGCCGAGTAGTGGGACATTAGAGAATTCCCCACAATGATCAATGATGATGACATTTTCTCTGGACCGAGAACACCAATGTACATCAGAATGTGTGAGGTTCATCAATCGTTGTGACCACCTTAAACCCTGCTCATTCTTCAAAACTGATTGTGGAAGGTGAGAAATAAACCAACTTAATAGGAGAGGAGTACAACACATGAGAACACCACTTTTCCTCATTGTTCGTGTGTAAAATGAGTGTAGGATGTCCCCAAGCAATGTAGGCACAGGATTCCGAGATATGAAAATCTTGATAGCATTCACATCTATAAGTTGATCAGGGTTTGGGAACAGGACCAACCCATAGATAAGGAGTGCCACAATCTCTTCAAATGCTTGTAGATCAAGAGAATTCCAGCAGTCTTGTGCCTTCTCAAACAGAAACTTTGCCAAGAAACCCTTGACACCACTCCTGGTTTCCTAATGTCCTTTGATGTCAGATGGTTGCAAGTGTAATGCTTGAGCAACATCTTCAGGCTTTGGTTCTTTTTCCGTACCGTTGTAGGGTAGTTGATGAAGAATAGGAATCCTCAGGAGTTGAGAAAATTCCTTCAAAGTAGGCACCAGTTGGTAATCAGGGAATGTGAAACAGTGGTGTAGGGGGTCAAAGAACTGGAAGAGAACTTTCATCATGTCTTCTTCAATGTTGGAGTTGACCAAGTTGAGAAGCCTACCATGTCTTTCACTAAAGAGAGAATTCTTTGGAATCCTGGAAGTGAGCTCCTTGAGTTGAGGAGGGATTCTCACAAGGTTGACCTGAATTGTTTTCTTGCGAAGAGATTCCATGACCTACAAAACAAGAACAAATATGAAGATCCAAACCCTTGAAATGGTTAGTGGATGCATATGATGCTTTATGATGTTCATGATGTATGCACAAGTACATGTACAAGCAAGTCACACAAAACCCTATTTTTAGGCTTGCATGAGGTTTCATAGGTAAATACCCTCTTGAGTTTAGTTGGCTCAAACCTGTCCTATAAATAGTAACCGGGTTCTAAGGAGCTCAGTATCACTGGATTGTTTTCTATGTTCATTGTTTTGGTTTAGCCACTTAACTAGTGACCAAAATATTCCAAGAAAACAACCCTAAATGAGTGTAGTATCGAGTATCTACCAACTTCGGACTGCACCAAAGTCGGTCATCTCACTACCCCTAATAAAAGGCCAAGATGGTCAAGTAAGGTTCTAAGAGTTCATTAGTGCTTTATGACATCACTCAGCGGCCCCGTATTCTCTTTGATTAACTCAAAGGCTACCGGTACTCACAAATATGTCGCACTAATATAGCTATTGCTTCAACCATGTCGGTATACCCCGCACAGTTTCCACAATGTATTGCTATTTACCTATGAATGTTTCCCAAATTCGGGTGGAGGATTTCAAGCCCAAACAAGAGAACCAAAGGTAAAGCAATCAAAGCAAACAATATAATCATGCAAAGGGTGATCTAAGCCCTAAGGTTACTCCACTTTTAAAGTTTTCCCCAGCAGAGTCGCCAGTTCTGTGATACGGTGGGAGAACTGACTTGGGATTTCGCGTTTGTGTTCGCAAATGTTTCGGTTTAGCAAGAGTCGCCACCGACTTTTTATTTTATCCTAAGGAAAGGTCAAAAAGCACAGGAAAGACCTTTGAGATGTTTTCTTGGGCTCGGGGAGTAGATTATAGAAAGGGAGGGTATTAGCACCCTTTCTATACATGGTTATCCATGGGCTCTTAGTTACTTGCTTAGATCACTTGCTTTGCTTTTCAATTGTTTGAAATGGTGCTTTTCAATTGTTTGAAATGGTGCTTTGTGTGTGATTTTGAAAGATGTTTTGAAAAGAGGCCATCGTTGTGGCAACCTTTGTAATGATTCTTGTTTGAATGAATACAAAGGTGTTTTTGTCTTTTGAAAAGTTTTCCAATGTTTGAAAGTAGGGTTTTGAAATTGTGTTGTGAAGTGTGTTTTGAAGATAGCAAGGATGTTTTTGCAAGTTTTGATCAAGTAACTAAGAGTTGTCTACCCTATTTTACTCAAAGATCTTTCTCATGTTTTTAACCCTTTTAACAGTGTTGTTTCACCATTGTATTTGGTGAACAACCTTGTGTTAGGATGTTAAACAGGACAGGCGCGGGTCATCATATAGACCATGATAGCAATTGTGTCAAGTATTTTTGGCAATTTTTTTTAAGGGACTTGATCATTTTGTTTAGGCAACTCAGATAGCGTCATCGAGAGACTTTGATCTTTTGTTTTGTTTTTGTTTTTCCAAAGTACTTGACATGCATACCATGGCCCATTTTTGAAGGCAACAAGTGGATTGAAACCCTAGGGGTGCAAGTGTGCATTGTGTTTGTTTTTTCATGCATTTTTGTCTTTGATTAGGTCAAACTATTTGTTGGTTTTGATTTTTGCATACAAACCCTAAGTCTAATCATGACATAATTGAAAGCTTTAAAGGTGCGAGAATTTAAATTCTACACTATTACAACATGATATAGGGAGGGGGTACAGATTTGAAATGGGGATTATTTTGCAAGAAATTAAACCCTAAATTATTACAACCAAATTGAATGTGTAAGGCATAATATTTAAATGTACATTATTTAAATAAAATGCAATAAATAAATATTAGATAAAATATATTATGCAAAAAAAGGTTTTTTATGTATGTAAAAAGTATTTTTAATGTGAAGAAATATAAAGAAATAAAAGAAGTTAATTTTATTTGTTTTTAGGGCAAAAACCCTAATTCTTCAAGAAAATAAATATGATATATTATTTATGTACAAAAATATATTAACATGTATAAAAATGAAATATATCCAAAAAAAGCATTTTTTTAGTATAAATAATAATAAAAATAAAATAAAATATTTTTGTGTTTTTATTTTATGCTTTTAATAAAATAATATATATATATATATATATATATATATATATATATATATATATATATATATATATATATATATATATATATATATATATATATATATATATATATATATATATATATATATATATATATATATATATATATATATATATATATATATATATATATATATATATATATATATATATATATATATATATATATATATATATATATATATATATATATATATATTAAATATATTAAGTGTGTATAAAAATAAAATAAATTATTTACAAAAATGTATATATTTCAAGAAAATATTTTTAAATGTGAATAAAAATAATAAATGAAAATAAAAGTATTTTTTACATTTTTTTAAATTTAAATAAAATAATATAAAGTATTTAAACATTTTAATATTTGAAATAATTGAAATAAATACCAAATAAATATAAAAATTTATGAAAATATTTTTTTAGGCATTTTTTATGTTTGAAAATAAAATATCAAAGTCAGAAATGAAATAAAAATGCAAAAATAATAAAAATACAAAGAAATGGGCCAGGGGGTGTGAAACTGGGAAAAAGGGTGTTAGAAGCAAAAGAAGCCAACCCAACCCATCAGCTTCATCTTCTTCCTCCAGACTTTGAAAAAACGCGCGTTTTCCACACAAACTTGTATCTCCTGATTCAGTGCTTTTTTGACAAAACTCAAAACATGAAACTTGTAGAGCATCAAACAACGAATCTAACCATATAAAAAACTTAAGCTAACTCTCAAAGACCAGAGAGAATTTCTCTGGCCCTAATTTCTAACCTAGTTTTTTCTCAGAAAATTCATGGATGAAATTATCTAGCACAATTAATATAAATGAAAACTAAGCACATGTATGGTTTCAGGGCTATGAATACAACATCTTTCATTCACAAACCTAAGTCTAACTATTCCTAAATAGAGAGATAGAAGTTCATGAAATACCTGTTTCAGTTGAGTTCAAACTGGACAATGCAGCAACTTCCAATGGTGCCTTAGGTTCTTTTGAGCTTGCTTGATGTCCCCTGAACCTTTCCCAATGCTTAGTTTGTTTTGAAGTGGCCTGAATCGTGCTACAGAACTCAACCTGCAAAGCTTCCAAACAAAAATGGCAATGTGTGTTAATGGAGTTACAACAACTTTTGAATGGTCTGGATAGCTCGGGTATATTGTTTGGAATGTGTTTGAAGTGCTTTTGGACAAAACGCACGAGGGGATTTGATGGTGGCTTGTGATTTATAGAACTGGCCCTGTTTTGCAAGAAAATGGAGATTTTATGTTCAAGGGTGCTTTAGGGGTGAAAGGCTCGTGCTTCTGACTTGTGAGGATATGCAAAACTTGTTTGACAACTTTGCTTGAGTTGGTTTTATCAGATATGTGAGATACAAGCTTTTGGCCCTTTGACTTGTTTTGAAAGCAAAGTTGGAAGTGAAATGAGATAGGCCTGTACAGGCTATATCCAAGCATGCACCAACTTCTTGTACTATGCCTGAGATTGTGGAGCTTGTTTGCTGCAAAGGAAGAAAGTCCAAGGCTCAAGAAAATGCAACTTGACATAAAGTGCCCTTTATGAAAATAGAAGTGCCATCTTTATGCCAAAAATGGAAAAGTTCAATGTACAAAGCTCCCTTGATCAGAATAATGCCAATGTCCAATGTATTTGCATTCAATTTTGGAGTGTAAATTGGTTTAGAGGCCTGTAATCATGTACTAATCTAGTTTGGTCAAATTTGCAACTTGGTATGAACATGTATTGGCCATGGTTGCAAAGTGAGTTTTTGCCAACTTCAAGCATTCGATTCTCCCTAACCACAAGGGTGTTTGAGGAGTTCTTGGACAATTTTTAAAGCTTGCAACATGTAGTATAATCCATCTTTGAAATGAAACTTAAGAATCCAAGTGGAACTATGTGAAAAATGGCCAAGAAGATGGGTCAAAATCCTGCCTAAACTAGGGCAAAATTTCTCTAAGTTAAAAGTTTTAGGTACCCTTGTTCCAAAAATCATAACTTGAGATCCAAGCCTCTTTTGAGAAAACTTTGTGAATCAAAGTTGTAGAATTTGTGATGGACTACAACTTTCTTGTTTCAATTTTTGTTTGAATCCATTTTCATCTTGGTGAAAATGTGGGGCAAAGTTAGGGAAAAAAAAAGAAAATTTCATAACTTAGAAAATTTCTAAGTTATGAAATTTTTCAATTTCAAACCCTAATTTGCAATTTTGGGTTTATTGATGAACAAGTTTCATAATTTGACATGTCTTGATGAAAAATGACCCTTGGCACTTGATTTTGACCAAAAAAGTCAAAGTTTGACTTTTCAGTGTATAATTATATTTTGATCAGTTGATTGAAAAATTCATCTGTCAATCCTATGCATTTGAGATCTTTTGAACTTGTTGAATGGGTCAAGACAATGTCATTGAGTCCTTGTGTCCATGGTTGAGCTTGATTTGCCATTGGTTAGGTTAAACAGTCAAAAATTGCCTTTGTACAGTCAAAACCCTAAAAATGACCATTTTGCCCTTTTGGTGATCTGACTAAATTTCTTGTGGAATTGTGATCCAAACTTGATCAAATGGTTAATATGAGTTCATAATGTTGATGTGGGTTAAAATTCATGAGGTTTGACTGTCAATTGGCCACAGTTGACCTTTTTCCCAATACAGCTGATTTCTAGGTCAACTGTCCAATTGACTGGGCAAAATTTGAATCAAGGCTTGAAACTTGGTATGGACAAACTTGTGAGTCCAACATGAAGCATGAAAGTAACTTTGGGCATTTTGGGTCAAAACATCCATGTGCAAACTCAAACCCTAATTTAGGTCAACAGTGCAAGGAGGTGTCTTGAGCAGAGCAAACCCTAGCTTGATCTTGAGTTCCAAGAGTCTTGTGATGAGAAATGTTGATGAAATGAGAGGAAAAATTTTGGGGTACAACAATCGTCTACCCACAAGATAAGACTGCCCACCAGTGAAGCAAAAAGTCTGCCGCATGAGACCTTACATGTCAGAGAAGATCAAAGCGGAAGTTATGAAACAGTTCAATGCTGGATTTCTGGCTGTTACTTCTTATCCTCAATGGGTGGACAACATTGTTCTCGTGCCTAAAAAGGATGGCAAAGTGAGAATGTGCGTGGATTATAGAGATTTAAACAGGGCCATCCCTAAAGATGATTTTCTACTTCCA
The DNA here is from genome assembly GCA_948472305.1 of Vicia faba. NCBI lineage: Eukaryota > Viridiplantae > Streptophyta > Magnoliopsida > Fabales > Fabaceae > Vicia > Vicia faba. The sequence goes on along the minus strand of OX451736.1, from coordinate 1,467,867,163 downwards.
CACATCGACATCCTGGTTGACAATACAACCCAGCATAAAGTATTTTCTTTCATGGACGAATTCTCAGGCTATAACCAGATCAAAATTGCACCTGAGAACATGGAGAAAACTACATTTGTCACACAGTGGGGTACGTTCTACTACAAAGTGATGCCATTCGGACTGAAGAATGCCGGGGTAACCTATCAACGCGCCATGGTAGCTTTGTTTCATGATATGATACATCATGAGATAGAGGTCTACGTATATGACATGATAGCCCGATCACAAACTGAAGAAGAACACCTTGATCACCTGCAAAAGCTATTTGTCAGATTGAAGGAGTACAAGTTAAGATTGAACTCGAAGAAGTGCACATTCGGAGTCTGGTCTAGTAAACTCTTAGGTTTCATTGTCACCAACAAAGGCATCGAGGTTGATCCTGCCAAAGTCAAAGCGATACAAGAAATGCCTGCTCCTCGCACTGAGAAGGAAGTCAGAGGATTCTTGGGATGCCTGAACTATATTTCCAGATTCATTTCTCGCCTAACATCTACTTGTGAACCAATCTTCAAACTATTGAAGAAAGATCAAGTAGTCAAGTGGAATGATGAATGTCAGATTGCTTTCGACAAAATCCAGGAGTATTTACAAGAGCCTCGTGTCTTAACGCCACCAGTCAAGGGGAGACCACTAATCATGTATCTGACTGTTTTAGAGAACTCAATGGGGTGCGTATTGGGGTAGCATGACGAGTTTGGCCGAAAAGAGCACACTATTTACTACCTGAGCAAAAAGTTTACCGACTGTGAAACCAGATATTCACTGCTCAAGAAAACTTGATGCGCTCTGGTATGGGCTACTCGCCGGCTAAGATAGTATATGTTGACTCATACCACTTTGCTAATATCTAAGATGGATCCGATAAAGTAAATATTTGAGAAGCCTGCTCTGTCTGGAAGGATAGCTAGATGGCAGATGATCCTAACAGAATATGACATACAGTACACGACCCAAAAAGCTATAAAGGGCAGTGTGCTAGCTGATCATCTGACCCATCAAGCTGTAGAAGATTGTCAGCCCATGAAGTTTGACTTCCCTGACGAAGACATCATGACAGTAGACAACTGCAAAGAAATCAGACCATATGACGGACCTGAACAAGGATCCCGATGGACCTTGTACTTTGATGGGGCATCCAATGCACTTGGTAACAGTATCAGCGCTGTGCTCAAATCTCCGGAAGGATTCCATACTCCTTTTACCGCCAGACTTTGCTTCAACTGTACTAACAACATGGCAGAATACGAAGCATGCATATTTGTTCTCAAGGCTGCCATAGACTTGGGAATCAAATCTTTAGATGTGTTTGGGGATTCAGCTTTGGTCATCGGTCAGATCAAAGGAGAATGGGACACTAAGCATCCAAATCTTATCCCTTACAGAGAACATGTTTTGATATTGCTACCACATTTCGAGCAGATTACCTTCGAGCATTTCCCGCGAGAAGAAAATCAGCTAGCAGATGCTCTAGCTACAATGTCATCTATGTTTAAACTTAATTGGGATAACGAGGCTCCTCAAATCACCATTGAACGAATGGACGAACCAACACACTGTCACGAGATTAATATTGAAGAAGTAGTGGACCAACCATGGTTTCATGAAGTCAAAAGGTATCTCGAGGCTCAAGAATATCCATAAGGAGCTTCAATCAATGATAAAAAGTTCTTAAGGAGATTCTCTGCTAAGTTCTTCCTGAGTAATGGCATCCTGTACAAGTGCAATCATGACTCTATTCTGCTCCGTTGTGTGGACAAGATTGAAGCTGAAAAGATCATGGCTGAATTGCATGAAGGTACCTTTGGCACTCACTCTAGCAGGCATACGATGGCAAAGAAAGTTCTACGGGCAGGCTATTATTGGTCTACCATGGAAGCAGACTGCTATCAACATTCCCGGACCTGTCATAAGTGTCAAATCTATGCAGACAAGGTGCACGTGCCTCCGGTTCCTCTAAATGTCTTAACATCTCCTTGGCCCTTCTCTATGTGGGGAATTGACATGATTGGAGAGATCAAGCCTACAGCCTCCAATGGACACCGCTTCATTCTAGTGGCCATTGACTATTTCACCAAATGGGTCGAAGCAGCTTCCTTCGCATATGTTACTAAGAATGTGGTTGCCCGCTTCATCAAGCAGAATCTCATTTGCCGGTACGGTATCCTAGAAAGGATCATCACTGATAACGTTACAAACCTTAACAATATTATGATCACCGCTTTAACAATACAAAAAATGACAGTCACCTACAAGGACTGGCATGAGATGTTACCGTTTGCTCTCCACGGGTACCGTACCACGACTCGCACATCAACTGGGGCAACACCTTATTCTTTAGTTTATGGCATGGAGGCTGTTCTACCTATTGAGGTTCAAATCCCCTCTTCAAGAATCATGAAGGATGCAGGTCTGAGTGAGGACGATTAGATCCAGACCCGACTTGATCAACTGAACTTGATTGATAAAAAGAGACTTACTGCTGTTTGCCATGGTCAAATGTATCAAAAACGGATGATCAAGGCTTTCAACAAGAAAGTTAGACGCCAAGTGTATCAAGTTGGAGATCTAGTGATCAAGCGCATCATCTTACCAAAAAGTGATCCCAGGGGCAAATGGACTCCTACCTACGAAGGACCATTTGTAATCAAGAATATATTTTCTGGTGGGGCAATGATCTTAACCACCATGGATGGCGACGACCTGCCACACCCTGCGAACACGGACATAGTCAAAAGATACTACGCATAAGAGACCTGCTAGGTTGACACACCTAGGCAAAACAAGGGCATCCCAGCGAACCAAAAGGTTCGGGCAAAAATTAGGGATAAAATAATAAAAAATCTGTACACCCGGCAAGTTGAAAATCCGAAAGGGCGACTTGGGCAAAAAAGGGTTTCCCGGTGGACTGAAAACCCGAAAGGGAGGTCCAGGAAAAAGTTAGGGAATTAAAGCGTATGACTATGTCTCGTCATATCACTTTAAGGAAAATCTCTTCACAGACAAACTCGAAGCTTCCGATCAATTCAATCATCTTCGGAAGAAGCAACGGATGGACAAGATATTCGGAGATACGAAGGCTATCTTTCTTTGTATAAATTTTTCTTACTTTTCATGACACCATCCTCTTACTAGGATGTCTGTCTCCTTTGTACAAAATACTTATTCAAAGTAAATACAAAGATATCTCTTTCAAAGTACATAAAACCATTTGTCCTTTTCTTTTTTACACTTGTGTTTTTATTTGCAAAAACGTCCAATGATTCATTAATGAACATATGCATTTGAACATAATTATTGTTTACAAATAAGCAAAATGGAAAAGAACAATTACTGACAGGTTGAAAGAATTGGAAAATGTCTTTGGGCTAATCCATAAGCAATCCCTACAGTACATCATCAAGATCCCCAGTGGAGCTGAAACTTCAAACTCTTAATCCCCAGCGGAAACCATTCAGTTTCTCCAAATTCCCCAGCAAGTTGTCTTAAAACCTGATAATTCCTCAGTAGAATGACAAACGACCGAAACTCTTGAACTTTTTCCAAGACAAGAATAAGCTTTCTTCCCCCACAGAGTTCTTATTAATTCCCAGCAGAAGTCATCAAAGTTCTTTGGATTCCCCAAACAGATTCCTCAAGCAGTACTTGGCATTACTCTCACAACGGAATTTTTGTCAATACTCCAACTTCAAGACATGAAGAATCCACATATCCTCAGCAATCAAGGATTTATTTTCCTCAGCAATACAGCAAATCAGCTTACATACGCATACATTACATTCATATATCATAAACATTGATAAAGCACATTTATTGCATCATACATTTCATGCAACATAACTTTGTGTTTCAGCTAACATTTTACCCTTTTCAGGATAAGATTAACAGCTACCTTTAACAATGTTCAGAGATTTCAGATACAGTATAGAGATGCTCCAGACACGGAAGCCTTTCTGATACTCATTCAGATTTCAACTCTAAGATACAGTCCAGATACGCTCTAGACACGGATTCCATTCTGTTACTTATTCAGACTTCCAATACAGATACAGTCCATATACGCTCCAGACACGGTTGCCATTCTGCCACTCATTTAGACCTCAACTTCAAAATACAGTCCAGATACGCTCCAGACACGGAAGTCATTCTGTTACTCATTCAAACTTCAACATTTAGATACAGTTCAGATACGCTCCAGACACGGATGCCATTCTGGCCCTTATTCATATTTCAAGTTCAGATACAGCTCGGATACGCTCCAGACGCGGATGCTATTTTGTTGCTCATACAAATTCAGTCTCCAGATACAGCTCAGATACGTTCCTAATACGGACACCATTCTGATACATATTCTTCTGACTTGCAACTTACAATTCAACAAACATTCTTGGATGGCATCTGCAAGCCCATCTCCAACAAGATTCTATCACCTCTCCAAATGGCATCTTTAAGCCCATTCCCTCAACTACACTTTATCGACTGCAAATTTATGGGCACTCTAGTGTCCAATAATCTTTTACCTTCGAGTTACGAACGGCGAAACCTGCCAATCTAACTTTTCAGGTTCAAGAAGATTGAACAGGGGCAGCTGTTGTACCCCAAAATTTGCCCTCTCATTTATCAAGATTTTTCTCACAAGACTTCTTAGACTAAAGACAAGATTAGGGTTTGGTCAGCTCAAGACATCTCATCTTGCACTGATAACCCAAAATTAGGGTTTGAGTTTGCACAAGGATTTTTGGACCACTAATGCTTCATGTGACTTTCATACATCATTTTGGACCCCTAAGATTGTTCATGTTAAGTTTCAAGCCTTGAACCATATTTTTGATCAATCAATTGGACAGTTGACCTAAAAATCAGCTGTATTGGGGAAAAAGTCAACCATGACCAATTTACAGTCAAACTTCATAATTTTTTATCCACATCAACATTTTAGACTCATATGTATCATTTGATCAAGTTTGGATTACAACTCCTCAAGAAATTTGATCAAATCATCAAAAGGGCAAAATGGTTAAAATTAGGGTTTTGACTGAGAAAGGGCAATTTCTGATTTTTAACCTAGCCAATGACCAATTGAGTTCAAGCATGATTTCAAGGATTCAATGGCATCATCTTGACCTAATTACATGATTCAATGACAGATGAAATTTGCAGTCAACTGATCAAAAGTCAACTGTATACTGAAAAGTCAAACTTTGACTTTTTGGTCAAAATCAAGTGCCAAGGGTCATAATTCATCAAGATGTGTCAAAATATGAAACTTGTTCACCAAGAAACTCAAATTTGAAAATTAGGGCTTTAATTTGAAAATTTTCATAACTTATAATTTTTCTAAGTATAAAAATTTTCTTATTTTTTCCCAACTTTTCACCACTTTTTCACCATGATGCATTTTGATTCAAGAAAAGTTCCCAACATGAAAGTTGTAGTTCTCCATGAAATATACAACTTTTCTTCACAAACTCTTCCTAAAGGATGCTTGGATCTCAAGTTATGAATTTGTGAATATAGGTCCATGAACTAAATAACTTAGTGAAATTTTGCCCTAATTTAGGCAGGTTTTTGACCCAACTTCATGGACATTTTTCACCTAGTTCCAAGAGGTATCTCAAATTTCATTTCAAATATGGATTATAAAGAATATTTCAAGATTTCAAAAATGTCCAAGAACTCTCCAAGATCATTTTTTAGTAGGGAGAATCAAAGAAGGGAAGTTGGCATTTTCTCACTTTTGTTCAAGCCATTTTCACATAAGGTCAAGTTGAAAATCAGATCTATGCATGGTTATATATTGCTTTACAGGTCCTAAGCTTTCTATACACTCCATAATTAAATTCAAACTCAGAAGCTAAAGCCTTTATCTTTGCTTTTGAAGCTTTGTACAAAAGATATTTCCATTTTTGGCCAAAAGTTCACATTGCCATTTTCATAAAGGGAAACTTTTGAACCTTTGTCAATCTTGAGCCTTGGACCTGTCCCTTTGGTGCAAGTAATTTCTACAGGTCTCAAGAAATGTATACCAACTCTTATCAACCCTCAAGCTAGCCAGTACAAGCATGTAAGTATGGTCACTTCACTTTACTTCAAATGTAAGGAAAGTTGCCAAAAGGTCCAAAACTTGTACAGCTAGTAAGGGCTGACTTTTGTATCATTTCTATACAAATATACAAACTTATTGCAAGGCTTAGCACGATTGATTTGAAGCTGAAACTCTCCAAAACTCAAAAACACTCAAAACTGCCCAAAACTCAGAACTTCTGCAAAATCACAGCCAGCCAATTTTTGGCTCGTGCATTTTGTGTTTAAACACTTGTAACATCTCATACACATCATACTAAAGCAATCCAAGCCATTACCCTGGTTCTGTAACCCATGTTTCAGCATCCACTATTTTCACTTTGGAAGCTTGCAGCTTGACTTGTCTAGAGATTTCCAGCCATCCTCAAAGCAAGATAAGCATTGGATTAGCTTCATGGAAGTTCAAGGAAGCTCAAACAATCCTCAGGCCTCCATTAAAGTCCCTATATTTCTCTACTCGAATCCAGCTGAAGGAGGTATATTTCTTAAACTCTATCTCTCTGAATATGCATCCTCAAGCCACGATTTGTAAAGAAAAAATATAGTCCTTATCATAACGAAGCTGTACATATGCATACTTTTCATTTATATTAACTGTGCTGAGAGAATTTGAAGATTGAAAACTCTGAAATTTTTAGGTCACGAATTAGGGGTTCCAAAATTCTCTTTGATCTTTAAGAGTTAGGTTACATAATTTATATGGTTGGAATCGTGAGCTTAAATGCCACATGTTTCATGTTATGAGTTTTTGTTTTTGTGCAAGCATGAGCAAGTTACAGATTTGAACTATGGCGCGCGAAGAAGAAGACCAAGGACAGGGATGAAGTGGCTTCTGGGATTTTTGGCGCCTGGCCTTTTTTGTTTTTGCTAATCACCCCCCCCCCCCCCCCCCCCCCACCCTGGACTTACTATTTGCACCCCCTAGCTTATTTGTTATATTTTCATATTTTTTTCATATTTTCATATTTATTGCTTTTATTTTTTTTCTTCTGAAATCCAAAAAATAATTTCTTTATTTTTTACAATTTTATTTTATTTTTATTATTTTTTTCTACATAAGAATTAATTTTTTTGATTAAAATAGAACTTATTTTCTTAAATAATTTGTAAATATAATGTAAAAATACTTAATATTTTATTATACATTTTATACTCCTAAATACTTATTTTTGTACATATTTAATTTTTAATATTTACATATAATATTATTTAGTATTTTCTTATACAAAAAATGTGCAAAATAATAATAGGAAACATTATTTTCTTTTAATTAAAAATTAGGGTTTCACCCCTCCAAAAATAATATTATTTTTTTTCCTTATTTTTTTAGGGTTTGAATTAAATTATTTTTCATACAAAAACCAAATACAAAAACATTTTTTACATAAATACATTGCATTGCATTTTAAATACTTGTATTATTTATTAAATTCACTTAATATTCGATTGGGTTGTAATAATATTTTTAGGTTTATATTTGTGCAAAATCCCCATTCAAAACTTGTATCCCCCCTCCCATAATAATTGTTGTAATTGCTTAGTTTATTTTACGCAATTTATTGCTTTATATACTATGCTTAGTAACTAGGGTTTGCATGACAAGAACAAAAACAAAGCAAAAATAGAAAACCCTAAATGCAAGACAAAAGCATGAAAATGATACACTTTGCACACAAGCATCCTTAGGGTTTCTCCTACTTGGTTGCCTAAAATAAAATGGCCATGTTACACATGCGAAGTATCTTGGCAAAACAAAACAAATATAAGATCATAGTCCCTCGATGACGTTATTCAAAGGTTGCCTAAAACAAAATGATCTTGGTCCCTCAAAAATGCTAAAGATACTTGGCAATATTGCTATCATGGTTATACGATGACCCACGCCCGTCCCGTTTACATCCAAAGATAGGGTTGCTTACCAAATCAATGGTAAGTCAACAATGTCAAAGGAATAAAAATGCACAAGAAAGACATTTGAGTAGGTAGATAGCATCTAGTTACTTGTTCCATTTCTAAACAATCCTTGCTATTTTCAAAAATAAACACACACACATTTCAAAACTTCTTACAAAACATTGAAAACAGTTTCAAAAGACAAACATCTTTATATACATTCTTACGAACGAGAATCATTACAAAGATTGCCTAAACAATGGCCTCTTTTACAAAATACTTTTCAAAATCACACCAAACACCATTTCAAACAAAGCAAAGCAAGTGATCTAAACAAGTAACTAAGAGCCCATGGAAAACCATGGATGAAAAGGATGCTAGCACCTTCCCTTTTCATAATCTACCCCCTGAACTCAAGAAAATATCTCAAAGGTCTTTCCTGTGCTTTTTCACCTTTCCTTTTGGATAAAAGAAAAGTCGGTGGAGACTCTTGCTAACCGCGACATTTTCGAACACAAACGCAAAACCTCAAGTCAGTTCTCCCACCGTATCACAAAGTGTAAAGCTGAAGCAATGTCCTCAGGTCTAGGAACCTCCTCAAAACTTGTGAAGGGTGTCTGCTCGTTGATATATATGCCTAATAAATCAGAAAACTCCTCCAAAGTGGGGACTAGCTGATAATCCGGGAAGGTGAAACAATGATGCAACGGATCAAAGAACTGGAACAGCACGCTCATCATTTGCTCATCCAATTTTGAAGTGACCAAGCCAAGGAGATAACAATGTCTTCTAACAAATGAATAAGTATCAGGAAATCTTGAAATTACATCTCTGAGCTGAACAGGTATCTGCACAAAGTTAACTCGAATGGTGTTTCTGCGCATAGAAGTCATGATCTGCAAAATAGAACAAAGATAAATCCCCTCGGTCTTTGAAATGGTTAGTCTAATGAAATATGCATGCGATGTTATGATGCATGATGTCATGATAAAACACACAACAGGTATCACAGATAGCAAACATGGTAAAGGAAAACAAGTCACACAGTAGCCCTCATGTTTCAGGCTTGCATGGAGTCTAGGTACTACCCTCTTGAAGTTCAGTTGGTTCAACCTGTCCTAATAATAGTAACCGGGTTCTAGAGGTTCTCAATATCACTGACCATCCTCCATCGGTCATGGTTTCAGCTCACGCAATATTTTCTTGCGGCCGAAACTATCTCGAGAGTATGGTCTCAATGAGTGTAGTATCAAGTATCAACCAGTTCCCAGCTCTATGCCGAGGCCGACTATCTCACTACTTCTTATGGCCAAGTTGGTCAATTATAGGTTCTAAGATCAGTTGATGCTTAACGACCCATATAGCAGCCCCATATTCTCTTTGTTCCTCCACAAGGGATATCGGTACCAACTAATGTGCCACATCAACGTAGCTACTGCTTCAACTGTATCGGTCTATGTTGTACAGTTCCCTCACAGTCTATTGCTACTTACCTAAAAGGTGTTCCCCAGATCCGGGTTAGGATCTATAGTAACTCCGATACAAAGCCCATAAAAACAAAGCAATCAAATCAAACAATAGAAAACAATATGATGAACTAATCCTAAGGTATACCCCACTTATTAATTTCCCCAACAGAGTCGTCGGTTCTGTGATATGGTGGCCAGAACCGGGACTGTTTTTAGGAATTACTGGTTTGCGTTTTACGTTTGTGTTTGCAAAATGTCGCGGTAAGCAAGAGTCTCCACCAACTTTTATTTTATCCAACTGGAAAGGAAAAAATCACAGAAAAATTCCTTTTTTCGAGATTTTGAGTACAGGGGGTAGATTATAGAAAGGGAAGGTATTAACACCCTTTCTATCCGTGGTTTTCCACGGGCTCTTAGGTACTTGCTCATCATTTTTAAAATTGCTTTTGTGTGTTTGTGTGATTTGAAAAGTTTTTGACTTCGATTTAACTCTTGCTTCTGTCTTCAAGAGTGTTACGAAGTGTTTTTGAAAGCTTTGTTTAAAAGAGGTGTGTAAGTGTGAAAAAGTTTGTTTGAGCAAGTACTTAAGATTCTACCTACTCGAAAAAAGAGAATTATTCTATGTTTGTTTCCTTTAGACAACGCTATCCTACTATTAGTGAGTAGGTAGCACCATCGTTGGAGTTTGAGGGTCAATTAGAAAGGGACGTATGGTCACTAAAGCAATGTTAGGACGTCTTAGTAGTAACCCTAATGTCTTAGATCAATTATTCGAGGCAACAATATCCGAGGCAACCATTCCGAGGCAACTTTTCTGAACGGGACTTTGATCTTTGTTTAGACAAGAGAGCGACCACTAAAACATCATATACTTAATGAACACTTACCGAAGGCAACCGAAGTGGGAGTATACCCTAGGAGTGCGCTTGTGCGAGTGATTCAATTCCAAGTTATTATCTTTTCAAATTTAGGGTTAGCTAACTGTTTTAAAATTAATCATACATTCTTGTCATGCATCCCTATTATTCATACATCTAACAGTTTAATATTTTGCGAAATTTAAAGTGCAGAAAGTAAGCTACGCTATTAAAAGGCTTCGGGTATTTACATAGCCAAAAACAAACCCTTAAAAAAACGATAAATGAAAAGTAAAAAGTCATAATTAAGCTATTACAACTTGTGAGCAATTACATTAATAGGGTAAAAATAAATGATAAAGCACGCGCGAGAAAATTAAGATCGGAAGAGAACTAGGGTTTTGACCCCTTCTAACCTGATTAAAAGAAAAAAAGGTTTTTGTTGTTTTTGATTATTTTTAAGAAAAGAATTAGGTTTTAAGATTAAATACACAATTAATTAGCTAATTAAATTAATTAATGAAAATAAATAAATGGCCTATTTTTGTGTTTTGTCATTTTAAGAAAAAAAAGACAAAACATAATTAAGTTAAAACCCTAATTGTTCTAATTAATTTTAATTATTTACAAAACAATTAAAGTTACCTAAAATTAAATAACTTAATTTAATTAATTAATTTTTTGATAAAAAATAAGATCTAAACCTAATTTAGTGAAAAGTTGATTTTATCTGATTTTTTATAAAAGAAAAATTAATTTTTATGTTAGTAAAACAAATAAATAAATTAGTTAAGAAAAATATAGAAAAGAATATAGAAAGAGATATGGGCCTGAAAGTAATTTGGGGGGGTGAGAATATCCAAGTCTGGGCCCAAAACAAGGTGGTCCACGTTGACTCTTTGCATCCCATGCCATGCGTTTGACTAGGCGTATCATGGTCCTTCAAATGATGGCCATCAGATTTGGCCATCTGGAGATCCAAGGGTTAGATCTTGAGGGCATATGGTGATCCCTTGCTCTTGTACGCGCGCCTGAACCTGAAAAGAAAAATAATATGCAAGAATAGGGAGACCTGGGATTCGAACCCAGGCCCCAAGGCATTTTCCAATGACTGGCTACCAATTGCGCTAGCTGTGTTTGTTGTATATAGAATGAATAATAATGATAATGTATAATAATGTGAAAAAGGGCTCCAGAATTCAAACAAGAAAATGAGACGGAGCCACGTATGTTATCTTCTTCCTTGCTCCGTTGGTAAAAGTGAAACACTTTTACCTACGGACATATGTCCGTAGCTATAACCTGAGCTCGTTCCAAAAACCTCCATGGGCAATATAAATGACATCTAATGCCATGGATCCATTCGTCTGGACCTGCTGGACATCATGATACCCTTCATGGGAACTAATTTTGCCTGCACATAAAAACCCTAAAACGAAAACACAAACCCTAACAATGGAAATTCTTGATTCATTCCACAAAAATACAGTTGAATGATATGAACAGCTTGAAAATGTTCCAAGGATCAAGAATATATAATTATTTCATGCTATAAGTGTCAGAATGTTGCATTTCGATTTCAAGAAAAAGGCAATGTCGTGACTGACTTACAGCGAGTTACAGGGCTGGAAACTCCTTGTTCTTGATTGGTTTCGCTTGCTTACACTCCCAGGAAGTGATTGGGATGGTCAAAGAGTCTTGTAGTTGCCTGGAACTATGAATTCGTGTATGCACTTTTTTGGTGTTTTTTCAAGTTTTGTTCTTGTTCTTGCGCCTCTCTCTAGCCTTGTTTTAGGTCTGCAAATACTCAATATATATCAAGGATTCGATTAGGGTTGAAAAGATAATCTCAATCTTCCTCCATCATTGCTTTTGATTTGGATTTGATTCACTTAAAAATCTTGCTAAAAATAGAGCAAACTCAATCTTTTTGTGCACACAAATGCTTTGCACGATTTCGATTACTTGCCAACTGGATATAAGACCTGAAACATATACAAAATCTTGAGTTTTCATTGCTTTAGATTTTTTCATGATTTGTTTTGATTTAAATTGATTTAATTCAAATAAAAATCAAAATAAATAATAAAAATAATATAAAGACAAGTGGCAAGGGCTAGGGCTCGTGTACCATGTTGCCAACTCAAAACAAGTGCAAAAAGTTAGGCCCATTTAGCAAAAATTGCATTTTTAGGCATAGTTGACTTTTGACAATTTTGCAAAAAGGGTCAACTTCACCAATGCATGACTTCCTCAATTTTGACTCTTTGAAGGTGTTCTTGGACTTTTTATAAATATTGAGATGTCCTATAAGCAACCCTTTTGTTCTCATATCAATTTGATATTCCATACTCATGTATGAAGCTTTGACAAAAAAGGTGTTTTTGTTGACTTTTCAAAATGACCTATAATGTCCAAATTCATAACTTCTTATGAGTGCATATTTTGAACTTTGGAGATGAATATGGATTGTATATCATGGCATCCTCTTCAAAATTAGCTTTGGATGGGTCATTTCTCATAAAGTATGAGAAAGTTATGCTTGGTCAAAGTTGAGTTGACTTTTCCTACAAAACCATAATTTAGCAACTTTTGGTTCTTGAGGAATTATGAGAAATCCTTGATGAATCATGATCAACCCTTGATAAAATGATGAAACATACCTTAAAATGAGGATGTTGACCAAAAATCTTGAAGTTTGACTGTATGTAGGGCACAGTTGACTTTTGCCCTAGCATAGTCGATTTTCAGGCCTTTGAGCAATTGACTGAGCAAACTTCCTCTGCAAGGCTTGAAACTTGACATGGATGATCTTAAAATCATATTAGGACAATGGTGGGAATTTGGGATCCCTTGGACTCAAATATCTTGATGCAACATGAAACCCTAATTTGAGGTAGATTGCCTTAGGAGAGAGCTTGTTTGGTCAACCCTTGGACTTCCTTGAGCAATTTTGGGGTACAACATGTGTCGACTCAAAACTCGCATAGGTCGACCCATAAAATAAATTTTTCTATCATTTTTTAAATGCTTCAATATAAGTCGACACGTGACACGAATGTGTCGATACACCCATTAGTTAAGTCGACATGTGTCTGCAGAAAGGAGTGAATACTCATCCTTTTCATCTTCTACATTCTTCTATTTCTTTTGTGTGCCTTAAACCAAATTAAAACCCTAACATTGAATCTAAAATTTTTGGTCAAATCCTCTTTCTTTCTATAAACTCTCTCATAAACATCATTCCACAAATTCCATTAGTGCTCATCTCCATCGATACTCCACTAAAGTGTCATTCAAGTTCCACCACATTCAAGGTACATTCATTCATTGCATTTTCATCCATATTAGTATAAATTAAATGATTGTTTGCTGATTTTGTGTATTTATCTTCATCATAACATCATTTTCATTGGTTAAAGAGAATATCTCTCTAAAAATTCAATTGTTTTGGTTGGGGAGTTGTGTCAAAACACCTTGTAGGCAGGCTTGAAATTGTGAAATTGCAAATGGCTCATAAGTTTGATAGAGGTAAGGGTGTTGGCAGTGGTAAAGGAAAGGTTGGCTCTTCTTCAAGTGCTTCTGAAAGTGTGTTTGATCTGGTTAGTAAAGAAAACATGGAATTATTTAATGAAAAGTGTCGCGGAAGGATTGTTGCCAAGCAACATTACTACAAAACAAGGATAACTTAAGAACTCCACATTCATGAAGTTATGAGCAGGGTATAGCATCAAGATATTACCTACTTTCTCCAATTAACACAATAATAAAGTGAATATTTGGTTCGTACACTTTCACAAATGACATGTGGAAATATCTTTGGTTTCATAATAGGAAATGAACCAAAGGTTAAGGATTCAAGTGTTCATGCTATCTTCAAGTGGAGGGTGCATTCAAATGAACAATTGAGAACTCTACATGATGATAATAATAATGAAGCCATTACTACGGGTTGTCTCAAGAAGTTGCCCCGTATACTACACTGGGTTGTCACTCACATTTTGATTCCCAAAGGTGGAGGTTTTTCAAGGGTTGATAATGCTGAGATACATCTAGTGTATCTTCTTCTTAATCAGATAAAGATAAATTGGTCATATTACTTTGTTGCTCGCATGTTCACCATTAAGAAGTGTAACAAAGGGACTGCTTTTAGCTACTTATCCATGATAGCTAAAATTCTCAATTTCTTTCACATTGACTTCCCAAACCTTCATTTGATCTACCCAAGTGCTCTATTGTAATTCTCCAAGAGAACCATGCATAATATGAGATACCATTGGGATCCTGAAAGAGAACAATACTATTTTTAGGTGGTTAAGACAAATAGGAGAATTTATAATTATGATCATCCTACTGAATATTATGATGTTGATGATGATGAAGGAAATGATGATCGTCCTGCGGATATTAGTGGCGTTATACATGGAGACATTCCCATGGCTGATGAAAATCATGAGGGAGATGAAATTTGGATGAATGCAACTGTTGCTCAACAACATGGCTTTGAGTAACCTTGGACTGATAATTGGCAACAAAATTCTTGGACTGCCTAAGGAGGAAATTATGGAAGATATGCTAGTGGTTATTATGATTATGATAATTATTCATATCAAGATAGGTATGCATATGATACAGGAGACAACTCTAAAATTTTATCTTTGCTTCAGAACATGCAGCTCCAACAGAATCAGCGCTATGAAGAGGAAGTGAAATGGCATGAAGCTGAAATGCAATGGCGCACTGATTTTCAGAATGCTCAAAATGAGAAATTTAGGCAAGTTAATGCTAGATTGGACGCTCAAGATACAAACTTTGAGGAATTTTCCTCAACCGCTACTACATAATTTCTGGCTATCCATGAAGAGATCAACACCTCAAATGTTGTTATCCAAGGAAAAATCAATCATCTCCAGACAATTGGTGTCTAGCAAAGTGATGAGGCAGTTGCATTCTATGAAGAGATGCCCAGAAGTGGAAGAACATATCAAAGGCGTCATGGTGGAAATGATGGAAAGTGATGTGTTGCATTTCATCTAGTAGTTATTGTTTTTTTTCATGCATTGCATTTGAAGAACATTTTGTTATTTTGGTTTTCATGTAATCTCATTTCCTTTGTTGTGTGCTTGAACAATATGTGCAACTTTGCTAGTTTTATTTTATGAATACTCTTGTGTTTGTTTATATATTTTTTATTCTATAGTGTTATAAATATATCCTCTTGTGGTGTATGTATGTTTACAGTCTCGCCATGCAAAATTGCCTCTGGAATGATGTTTTGATATTTTGTGAATTAAGGGATAAGATACTTATAATTGTATTATTTGTCTCTTTTTGATGTTGTCAAAAGGGGGAGAAGATATATGCAATGTACAATATGAAAGCACAAATTCAGGGGGAGCATCATTGAAGTGCACCGTCGCATTTTTTCCATCATCAAAAGGGGGGAGTTTGTGAGTGAAACTTGGTCCCTTAAGTGTTTTGAATGATGTAAAAAAATAAGAGAATCTAACATTTATTTAATTGGACATTATCTCTGAATTTAGTGTGGCACCCTGATGATTTAGAAGTCATAGGTTGTTTGAGAATCATTAGAAGTCATTTAAAATTTGTGTTAAGTCATCAAAAACTGCATTTTCCCATGTTTTCGTTGCATGTGTCGACACATCCGCTTTTCAGATCGACACGTGCAACTCATTTTAAAAGCATGTAGCTTCTGTAAGTCTCAGGTCGACTCATGCATCACTCAGGTTGACACATACTGAAGGATTTCTAAAATTACATAAATTCCTAGTTTATGTGTTGACACATCCGTCTTTCAAGTCGACACATTCACTATAGTTTAAAAGCCTGTAGCCTCTATGTTTGTTAGGTTGACACATAGGACTGCACATGTCAACACATATAGATTAAAAATAAAGTATGTGTCAACACATACAATACACATGTCCATACATACTGATAGTTTGATCAATTTTTTAAAATCATTTCATTTCCAAACTCATCCAATTTGCCCTAATTATTCAAAAACTATAAATACTCATCCATGCATTATTCACAACTTGGTGAAACCATAAAATTAGCCTATTTCTGTCTTCATCTTCAACCTCCAATATATGCATACACACTGGAATTATATTGTAGGATGTTCCGTCGGGGTTCCATCTAGACGAGGATTGATAGTGTCTAATTGTGTATTGGGTTGAGCTTTTTAGGGCTTTTCATCTAGGAAAAATGTTTTTCCTCCAAGATCATTGGTTAATTTGGGGTTTTTCATGCAAGACGTTCGAGAAATTATTGCGACCAAGTGAAGTCCTTTGGAGATAAATAATGCAAGGGGTCCTTTGGAGATAAAGAATGCAAAGGAAGTAGTGCGAGAACGGCGGATTACAGTTGAAGTCTTGTGTTGCAATAGTTTGAAATTGACGGTGCACGAAAGATTTGGAGATAAAGAACGTAAAGGAGTAGCAAGATCCAGATAGTCAATTTGCATATATTGTGTCTTGGTCTTTCTCAAGATCAAAATAGGAGAAGGGGTTCAATCAACGACAAGCTTAGGGTTTGTAGAGTTGATCTTAAACACTTCTCTTGTATCAACAATTTTGCATAATAATATTTATCCCAATTCCATTGGAATTAGGCGCAGACGCACCCACACATGAGGACGACAGTAGGGAAGTGTGAAGACAAATTCCTTGTGTCTCTTTTATTTTTGTTTTTACTTGCTTTGTTATTCATTGATCAATTTATCAAATGGAATTACATTATCAATTGAATTGTAAGAATTATTAGAATAATTTCAATCTAGTGTTTATATAGCCTATAATCACTTTTGACTATAAGTGGTTTTGTGTATCAACATAACAAAAGGAAATTTTCTGAAAATTCACTTGCACACCAAGTGTTTGATAAATTGATTCAACTAGCTCTTTTAATATTGTCATTGGAAATAGCCTTGCAAGTAAATTTCAATAAACGATAAATAAGTTGTTAATTGATTCAAGTTCATTAATTAAGTTTATTTTTCCCACTTCATATTAAATTTGTTAATTACAGTTTACATATCCAAGCCTCCAATAACGTTTGTACAGACGATATTTTGAAAAAGCTTCCGCGTCGTACTTTGATAAAATATCTTTTTCAAAACCAAATTTTATTTGAAAATTTTCAAAGGGGTGTCTATTCACCCCCCCCTCTAGATACATTGTCGTCGTCTAACAGTTATGTTAATGGATATTTTACAATTAAAAATGAAACATGCCATTTTCAAAAATATTTGTTTCCTTTTATTTATGCATATGGACGACGAGTCTAGGGTAGTACCAACGAGCTCGAGGCTCGATACACCTAAAGTTAGGGGTGTTGTCGAAGATCCTTTGTACGTACGACTATAATAATTAATTCCCCACTTAAAGTCAGGGGTGTTCTCGTAGAATCTTTGTACGTCAAACTACATCAACCGATTCCCCACATAAAGTCATGGGTGCTTCCAGAGACGCGTTGTACTTTTGGCTACAATAACCAATTCCTTACCTAAAGTCAAGGGTATTTCTATAGACACTTTGTACGTCTGGCTAAAACAATTAATTCCCCACCTAAAGTTAGGGGTGATGGTGGAGACACTTTGTACATTCGGCTACAATGATAAATTCTCCACAGGAAATCATGGTCCACCCCCTTTGGAAGCTATCCACTCCAGAGGTTGTAGTAGGTCGGCCGCACATCTAGACCTAATATAGTTGTTATTTGGTGGCGGAAGGAATCGACCTTTGGCCAATAACGGCTCTAGTGAGGTCCAATTAACTTCGAGGGAAGACCTATAAGTTCAAAAAGATCCAAAACTATGCACTTGGGATCATACAAATTCACCTTCAATAAGTAAAAGTACATTGCAGTCCATAAATGACATTATACACACACATATGCTTCCATTACAGGGTGCTCTACATGCAGTACAAAAAAAAAGACTTTGGAAGGGCCGACAGGTCTACTTCCATAGAGAAATGATCTTTCCATCTTTTACCACTTAATCTGGCGAGATTTTCTCCATAGAGATAGTTAAAGGACCGCGAAAATGCTCCACTTCCTGCAAAACATTCTCAAACAATTGTAAAACTGCCACAAGGGATCTCGCTCGAACAGTTGGCCAATTGTTACATCATCAAAGCATTTCGAAGGCACATAGACTCTAATTACCTTTGAATGGATGATAGGTTTCCCCTGATAGAAGTCAGATCCTTAGTTCTTCTTTACTGTGGTCTTCACCATATGAGTTACCTGGTCGAAGAGAGAACCAATGAGATTAAGGGAACGTAGGGCATTTTCCACCCTTGTATGAGAGGTAGAAACTTTCTATACTTCTTATGGGTATTTATCCCGCTAAATATTTAAATCGCAAACACCCACCTTTAGTCATTTCTTCTCAGCATGGTGTTGGTCGGACTAAAGATCCTCCTAGTGTCCAGATCTGCTGAGGGCTAAAGCAACAAAAACATGTCGGATATAACGAGCTAGAGTAGCCAGTTCTTCCCCTGGAGCAGACCCAAACAAATTAACCAAGTAAGAGAAATCGTCATTTGAGGGAGAAGTACAACGGCCCCCGGCTGAACGGGAGCTAAACCTCATCAGGAGAAAATAGGCATTCAAACCCGGTATACTCGGTAAAGTTAGAAGGGTTTCTAAAATGATGTCACTCCTGGTATATTGTATTACTTAACTTATAAGTCATAGTTGTACTTCATCATTCATATGATTTGTACACAATTATAGGTAAAATAAAATATGTCATGGATAGGTAGATTAAAACCAAAAGAGCTCGAAGGTTCTAAAACTCACTGAAGATGAATTTTCCCTCTTCTTGGGAATAGGTTCCTATCAACAATAAAACGATAATAAAGCGTTGCAATCATTTATTTTTTCAACCTCCTCCATAGAGGTACCTCCTCTGAAGTATCACAGGTTATTGATAAATTTTTTCAAACGTTTCTTCTGGTACCGAGCCTCATTAGAAAGATTCTCTTACTTATATATATATATATATATATATATATATATATATATATATATATATATATATATATATATATATATATATATATATATATATATATATATATATATATATATTATATATATATATATATATATATATATATATATATATATATATATATATATATATATATATATATATATATATATATATATATATATATATGTAAAGATTGTTCCCCATCAGAAAATGACTCTCGATCTAGTACTTAGGGAAAAACACATCACGTCTTCCTTCCACTTTGTTCCTAATGGCGTAAACTATAGCATGCACTTCGGAGCCGATGAGAGCAACAAAAAATAATCAATCTTTAAAAGGATGTAGCCCTGGAAGATGCCCTAAGTCGCTCATATTCGACTCTAAATAAGTAAATTTGTTGCTCTGAGTTCGAGTTACAAAGCCATTGAGGAATTTAAAGAGATGAAAGAAAATTGTCACAAAATGCTTTTAGTTTAGATATTCACACAAATATTAGTAAACCTTCATGTATACTGATATGGAAAGATAAAGTTATGAAGGAGCCATTGGCAAATGCTTCAGAACTTCTATCTCAAAGGAAGTGAAGGGGAGATAAAGACCCATGACGGAGAAAATGAACTCGTAAAATGTAATGGTACTATCATCATACTTGCTGCATATCCTTTCATCCTCCGGGGGACTCAATATTTCTCAATAAGAAGGTGGACCGACTTAGTTAAAAGCGTCATCAAGACCGTCCACTTTAGCAAAATCCAAAATAGTGAAGGAATGTACATAATAGACCCAAGAAGATGGCACACTCTCCTGGGATGGGTGAACACTCTTCTTTGAATTTTTTCCCAATATGCACTAACTTTTTAGATATAGGGAATTAGAGCGCCAAATAAGAAGATGATTTCTAAAATTGGAAGATAACTCAAGGCAAATAATATTGGTTCTCTAAGGACTTTATTCTAGCATGAAAAAGAAAATAAACTCTATCAAACGCATTAAATCACTCATATGCAACACTCGAGTGTTTCAATTCCCAAGAGTTGCAATGATGGCACTTCCGAAAAGATGTTTGAAGTATGGAGCATTAAATGCATGAATCCCCGAGAAACGAAAACTTTTTTCATTCTTTTGTCCAAAGGCGATCAATAGAGTAGTCAGCGTCTAAGGCTGGCATGACAAGCCCTCACCTCGTTGCACATAAACAAGGACTTAGGGGGTAAATGTGACCCCGACCGACCACCGTGAAGAAATCACACTCCTTCCAGAATCTTCTTATCACACGATAATTATCATCCTGATGATTACTAAGGATCTCAACTCCAAGTCTATCTAACAACTCTTCGTAATTCACTCATAACAAATAATGAGTTCATTATTCCTCTCTCTCTCTCTCTCTCTCTCTCTCTATATATATATATATATATATATATATATATATATATATATATATATATATATATATATATATATATATATATATATATATATATATATATATATATATATATATATATATATATATATATATATATATATATATATATATATATATATATATATATATATATATATATATATATATATATATATGAGAGAGAGAAAGGGGGAAGGCATCAAATTTAGGTAATGAGATTCAAATTCAATTTCACTTCATTCTTCTCCCTCACATATTGACTTAAGCATTAGAGTGTTAATCTTGTAGGTCCCTCCATTCCATTGTGTCTGAAGCTTTGATCCACCGTGACCACCATTTCTCAACTGATTTATGGTTCCAAAAAGGAACATATTATAAAGAGAAACTGATACTATAATTAATTATGGAAATTGTCTAATCGATTATAAGGCGAAACTCACTTCATATCAATTATGGAATCCTTGTAATTGATTATGCTTTAGATTAATCACTTCACCATTTACAAGTCCTCGTGCTTGAGGGGTTGTGTAGTGATATATTGGTAAAGGCTCATAATAAGACGATACATGGCCAAGACTCATCAGGTGCCCACTCTAGAATATACCACCCAAGTCTAACTCCCATTTAGTAGGTGGCTCTCCCCGACGAGAAATAGGAGTTCAACTGGTCACGATTTCCTAAGAAATAGGCAGTCATATGCTTCCCTAGTCAAGGTGGAGCGGCTACTATTTCTATGGAGTCCCTAAATCCATACCCATAAGCTTATATAAATATATCATCCTAGGGGTTGAGAGGATATTATCAATTCACCATGAAATACCTCTAAAATACAAAGTTTCTCACCCTCGTGAGCTTGCTCTCACCTCACCGAAATCACCTCAAAACAGGGTCTCTTACCACTGTGAGCTATTCTTAAACCACCACAAATTCTAAAGCCTCTGGACACCCCTACTAGCATAATAGGACCATGCATCTGTACTTTTTTTAGCAAGTACATTTTTTTATTCTATCTTAATGACAATAAAAAAAATTGTAGTTTGAAAAGAAAAAAACCTAGACTTGAACAGTTGCATCCCATCTAACGCTCTTTTAACGTCATTAGCTTGATATCTTGCTTCTACCAGTTTGTTATGTATACTTCTAGTTACTCAATTGATATTTATTCTTTATTATATAATCTTATCCTATGCCCATTTACTTTGAATGTTGTATTTATTTTTTGATCTTGTAATTCCACTACTTCATGAGGCATTACAACTTTTACCATATAAAGACCTGACCATTTTCATTTGAGTTAACCTAGAAAAATGTTCAACTTTAAGTTAAATAATAGTAAATGTTGACCTTTTAGAACATCTTTCTTGACTAAATGCTTTTCATGATACTTTTTATTTGTAGTTTATATATGATAGCATTTTTAGAGGCATGCAACCTTAACTCTTCTAATATATTCAATTTGAGTATTTTATTCTTACCTTAACTGATTAGGTCTAAATTCAAGAATTTGATAGTCCAACATGCCTTATGCTCAAGTTCAACAAGTAAATGATACGTTTTACCGTATACTAATTGATACATAGGCAACTCTAAATGAGTTTTAGATGTTGTATTATTACCCATGGTGTATCATCTAGTTTTCTTTCCTAATATTTCTTGGATGAGATAACCATCTTTTTCAAAATTTGCTTAAGTTGCCTGTTTGAGGTCTCCACTTTTCTGTTTATTTGAGGATGATATGATGTAGACACTTTGTGTTTCACACTATATTTCACTAATATGCTCTCTAAATAATTATTGCAAAATTATTTTCCACCATCTCTTACTATGATGCAAGGCACTCTGAACCTAACAAAAAAATATTTTCAAAAAATTAATAATTGTATATACGCCATTAGAAATATAAGAGACCGCTTCTACCCATTTAGTAATGTAATCAACACAAACTAATTAGAATATGAAGGCATATAAGGATCCTTAAAATCAATTTATAAACAGAAAAAAGTTTCATCATTATCATATCATGAATATGCATTTCACTTCTCTTTGAGATGCAACATGTTCTTTGACACTCATTGCAATTGGTTACATGGTTAAAACTATAACTGAACAATGTAGGCAACCAAAATCCATTTTGTAAGACCTTTGCAATGTCTCTTCTCCATTGTGGTATTCTCCATAAGCCGAGTTATGACAATGACATACAATGTGTTATACCCCAAAATTTGCCCTCCCATACTCCTCAAGAAATTGCCAAGCCAAGCTACAAAATTCCCCAAGGGTTGTGCAGTGCAACAGTCTCCCATACAGTCAAAATTAGGGTTTTGAGTCTGATCAAGAAAAAGAAGTGTTCAAAGGCTCAATCAAGTCTCATATGCTTACAAATATGGTCAAGCATCCCCATATCAAGTTTCAAGGCATTCAGCTCAAGATTGCACAGTCAAAACCCTAAATTGCACTACAGTCAACTGTAGGGGCAAAATGGCCATTTGACAGTCAAAAGTTCAAATTTTTGGTCAACATATCATTTTGAAGCCACAAACATCATTTGATCAATGCTTGATCATGATTCTCAAAATTTGGCTCAGAAATCATCAAAGATGCAAAAGTTGCTATATTTGGACAGCTGAAAAAGTCAACTGAAATTGACCAGGGCATAACTTTCACATGGATTATCAGAAAAATCCCATCCAAAGCTCATTTTGAAGAGAAATACATTTCCTACAACTCATCTTCATACTTCAAGTCCAAGAAATGCTCTCACAAAAAGTTATCAATTTCAACATTACAGGTCATTTTCAGAAGTCAACAAAAAGGGACTTTAAGTCAAAGGCCATAACTTGAGATTGGAAAATCAAAATGACATGGGACCAAAGGAATTGGTTAGAGGACTCAAAGACCTTTCCAAAATGTCCAAGAACATGTGAAAATCGTAAAAATTGAGCAAGTTATGCCTTGTAGAAGTTGGGAAATTTTTGTGAAATGGCAAAAGTCAACTATCCTTGAAACTTCAATTTTTGACAAAAGGGCCCACTTTCTTCCACTTGATTCAGCCTTGTCATGCCACACACGTGTCCCATGATTAATTTCAAGACCAAATATTGATTTTTCTATTTTATTTAATTTTTGATAATTTAATTCATTTTAAATCTTTAAAAATTCAAATAAAATTCAAAAAACCAATGGAATAATGTCATTTGAATTTGGACAACTTCCATATATCATGGGCCAATTCAAAAACTCAGGCTAGGGTTAAATTGCACACTAAGTCTTGGTCTTGGCTTAAAAGAAGGAAAAGTTTGTTAATGAAAAAACCCTAGGACTAGTTCTCTCATGGGCATGAATCAAGGTCAAATAACAAGCTAATTCTCTTCCCTCATAGGTGCCAAGTCAAACCCTAACCATAACACACCAAATGCTGCGCTAAAGAGCTTATTGAAAACTTGAAAAATTGGCCATATAACTCAATTCTGAAATCAAGGTTCAAGGTGGTTTTAAGCCCTAAGACTGATTCCAATAGCTTCCTCAAACTTTCCTGATCATATTCCAATTCCAAACACCCTTCAAAGCTCCAAGAATTGGTAGAGAGAACTCTCACTGTATCAAGATTTTTTTGAAATCGTGCATCATAATTTAAGCATCCTTTGCACTTTTTATTTGTTGATTCTTGTTCCTTATGAAGTTCTAAAGCTGACCATGGTATTTAATTGAATAATCATGCATCGTATGCGATTTTGCCATAATCAATTTCTAGGGTTGCAGGTTTCTTAAATTAGGGGTTTTCAGACCAAGAACAATTAGGCCATCACAATACCACCATTGCAATCAGCGCCTAGAGACGAAAAAATCCCAACTATCGCGCCTAATTTATGTTTGGAACTGAGCTATTCGCTATTTTTTTATAGCTCACCTAACGCAACGCTCAGAAAACCGTGGCTGAAGGGTCTTGTTTCAGAAAAATGGGGAAGATGACTCCGTGTCAAAACGTGATAGGCGCGTTTGAAAATTCGCGCCAGGTCATCCACTAACACCATGTTTTATTTATTATATTTATCTGATATTATATGTTAAAGTAAAAGCGTTTGGTTCAGTGGTGCACGTGGAGGTTTGCAATGTGAATGACCTGGGTTCGATCCCAGGTCTTCATCCTTTCCCTTTATATTTTTTCAATTAATAATCATACGCAGGCGAGGTGGTGTTGTTCCATGGTACACCTCATGATCCAAGCAGCCACGCGTCCTGGCAGGCCCATCAAAGGGGCTCGGATCAAAGAGCATGCTGTGCCCGAGTCAATGCGTTGATACACAAGCCAAAAAGTCAACAAATTCAAGGTTAATTGGGCCAGAACTCTAAGGCCTGTACCTCCTAAATTGGGACTACACCCTACTCTGGTTTGCAATTTCTTTCAAATTCTTTACTTATTTTTATTTTATTAAATCATTATGTTATTTATTTTATTGCTTTAATTTAATTAAATATTTTTCACAATACATAAAAAATACAGAAAAATCAGAAAAGGCCAAAAAATATAATTTTTATTTTAATTACTTTTATAAATAAATTACATGTAATTATTTAGTTTAATTAGGTTTTTAACTTTAATTCCTTTTTAATAAAAATCCAAAAATATAGAAATAGGTTAGTTAATAATTTTTATACCTTTTAATTTTCCCTTTTTTATCACAATATTATTTATTTAGTTATTTTATTTTTTATAATCAAATTTGCACATAAATAAATTAGGGTTTAAATTAGGTTAAATTTCAATATCTTTCATAATAAACTTAAAAAACATTAGAATTAGGGTTTGACGTTTCATTTTATTTTAATCAATTCTTTTTCTTTTAAATCTTAAAAAACAAAATACCAAAAACATTCCCATTTTAATTTTAAATTCTTTATTCATTAATTTGTTGCAAAAGGGTCCAACGCCCGTACTTTTAATTATTAATTTCGCGCATTTTACTTTGTCGTTTATTATAATTATGTACATGTCCCAAAGCCTTGTAACGATTTTATTTCTTGCACTTTTATTCGCTTTATTTATTTTTCAGTCCAAATCGGGTCCGGTTTAATTTTGGCGATGTGGACCCGCGCCATTTGTAATAGCTGTAGATTTATTTTCCCGCAACTTTATAACTGTTAAAAAAGCATGCAAGAATGAATGGCCCTAATTAAAATCAAGCGTAGATCACAATGAACATGACAAGACAAATATCAATGAACATGACACACGAACCGCACACACCACCCCTAGGGTACGCCTCACTGTTGCCTTTCGAAAGGTGATCGTCGAGTAGAGGACGTCTTAGTAAGTCCTCATGATCCGGGAACCTGGCATGAGGGTAGCTTCTAAGGTGTCTTCCCGTTGCTCTGGTGATCACCACGTCCCTAAAACTCGAATTGACCCGAACACCTCCAACGGTGGTGCTACCTACCTCTCAATGGTGGGATGGCACTACTTTAAAGGACTTCTACACAGACGAATTTCTTAGGGTAGGTAGGTTCTCGTAGATACTTGCTCTCTTCAAAAACAAATAAAAATCTTTTCACACCAACACTTTTCAAAAACTTTCAAAACAAACTTTTCAAACACTCTGACGTACGAGTTGAACTGAAACTTTTCAAAGAATATTTTTGAAACCCACATTGAAAAGCAAACAAACAATTTTGAAAACACATTGAGCAAGTATCTAAGAGCCCATGGATAACCATGGATAGAAAGGGTGCTAACACCTTCCCTTTCTATAACCTACCTCCCGAACCGAGAGCAATCTCTTTTAAGGAATTTTTCTGTGCTTTTGTCCTTTCCAGTTGGAGAAAATAAAAGACGGTGGCGACTCTTGCTTCCGCGACATTTCGCGAACCAGCTTTAAAACAGTCAGTTCCAGATCCACCGATCACAGAACTGGCGACTCTGCTGGGGAATAAACTTAAAGTGAGGTGTACCTTAGGGATAGTTCACAACTGTGTTTTCAATTGTATTCTTTGCTTGCTTTAAATTGTGGGACCGTCTTGGGAGTTCTATAGATCCTAACCCGGATCTGGGGGATACCTTCTTAGAAAGTAGCAACAAGGCTGTGAGGGAACTGTGCGGGGTATACCGACATGGTTGAAACAGTCTGCTACGTTGATGTGGCACTTTGGTGTGTACCGGTAACCCTTGAGTTCAGTCAAGGAGAGTACGGGGCCTCCATGTGGTGTCATGAAGCATCAACAGACCTTAGGAACCTTAATTGAACCATCTTGGCCTCTTTAGGGTAGTGAGATAACTGACTTTGGTGCAGTCCGAGGTTGGTTGATACTCGATACTACACTCAATTGAGGGTTGCTTTCCTGGAATATTTCGGTCGCCAGTTCAGTGGCTAAATCGAAACGATGAATAATGAAAGCAATCCCGTGATATTGGGAACCTTAGAACCCGGTTACTTTGATTAGGACAGGTTGAACCCACCAACTTCAAGAGGGTACTACCCAGACCCCATGCTGGCCTTAAACCTTAAGGGCTTGTCTTGTGTGCCTTGTGTGCCTTACATGTTTGTCTTTGTACATATCTGGTGGTGTGTTTAATCATAACATCATGACATCATCCAGCATCATATGCATTAACTAACCATTTCAGGGGTTCGAATTTTCATCTTTGTTCTTGTTTTGTAGGACATGGAAACTGTTCGTAGAAAGACAATTCAAATCAGTCTTGTAAGAATCCCTCCTCAGCTTAAGGAGCTTATATCCAGGATTCCCGAGAACTCTTCATTCAGTGAAAGGCATGGAAGCCTCATCAGCTTGGTCAACACCAACATTGAGGAAGATATGATAAAGGTCCTGTTCCAATTCTTTGACCCTCTGCATCACTGTTTCACCTTCTTGGACTATCAGTTGGTACCTACATTGGAGGAGTTCTCCCGACTCCTGAAGATCCCTATCCTTGATCAGCTACCCTTCAACGGTACAGAAAAGGAACCTAAGCTTGAAGAGATTGCTAAAGCCTTGCACCTACAGTCATCTGACCTCAAGGGACATTGGGAAGTTAGAAGTGGTATCAAAGGGTTCTTAGCCAGGTTTCTGTTTGAAAAGGCCTATGAATGTTGGAACTCCCTTGACTTACAAGCTTTTGAAGAGGTTGTGGCCCTTCTTGTTTATGGTTTGGTGTTGTTCCCTAACCCAGACCAGCTCGTTGATATCAATGCTGTCCAGATCTTTATGTCCAGGAATCCTATACCTACTTTGCTGGGGGACATCCTTCACTCATGTTACACTCGAACCATGAGAAAAAGAGGTGTCCTTATGTGTTGCACTCCTCTCCTGGGAAAGTGGTTTATTTCGCACCTTCCACAATCAGTCCTGAAGAACGAGCGGGGTTTGAGATGGTCACAACGGTTGATGACTCTTACACATGCAGATATACATTGGTGCCCTAGGTCCAGAGAAGATGTCACTATCATTGATCGTTGCGGGGAGTATCCTAATGTTCCTTTACTTGGAATCAGAGGGGGTATTACTTATAGTCCATGCCTGGCTTGGAGACAATTTGGTTATGCTCGGAGGGATGGTCCTCATGACATGTTGATTCCTGACATAGTTTTTGACTTCGACAACGATACTCAAGGACTTCGCCAGAGATTTATCAGAGCTTGGAGGATGCCTAGTAGGATAGACAGCAAGACACTGGGGCACAGGAACTCCATCCCTTTGGAGCCTTACCTCAAGTGGGTACGAGCCCGCTCTCAGAAGTTAGTAATGCCTTATCCTCACATGCTTCCAGTAATCAAAGAGCCTGCCTTGGAAGGAGAGGTGTCTCACGTTATTCAGCACCCTGATATGCCCACATCCTGGGAAGAGATGCAGAAGAGCTGGATCCAGCTTAAGGAAGAGCGGAATTCTCTTGAGACTAGTTTGCACGCCAGTGAAAAGAAGGTCTTGGAGCTCACCCGCCTGTTGCATGAGGAAAGGAACCTCAACACTTACATAGCTCCAAAGAAGATGCGCAACATATTTTGGGATTGATTTGATCTTTTTGTACTTTTGCCCATGAGGCTTTGATGTATTAAACAATGATTTTCTTAATAATAACGTGCGTTCCTTTTGGTCTACAACAAATTTGAATTTTCGAACTCTTGAATGCATTGCATAAACACATATCATTCATCATGTGCATCATAGGTACTCTTCTTTTCAGGTTGTTTACTGTTCTTCGCTGTTTATTTCAGCATCATGAACCCTGAATCATCAACCGAGGCATCTATCAAGGCTCTTCAGGCGCAGAACGTCCAATTTCAGGCGCAGAACGCCCAATTTCAGGAGCTGATCAAGGGCTTGGCTCAGGGTCAACAAGAGTTGAAGACCATGCTTCTGAAGAAGACTAAGAAGAAGAGGAGGACTGTGCTATTTAACACTGGGCGCAGACTCGGGAACACTTTGGTTGAAGCTGAAAGGACTCCTCCATCTGTGGAGGAAGGTAGTCACCAAGAAAGGGAGGTCCCTACTCCTGTGGGCTCTGATACTGAAACAGACTTCAACGACGAACAGTACCCTCCTGCTGAAGACCGGTACAAACAGCTGGAAGACAGATTAAAGGCTATGGAAGTTCAGCGGGTGCCTGGATTGGATTTCGGAGACTTGGGGTTATCTACTGGAGTGGTGATCCCACACAAGTTCAAAACACCTGCCTTCGTGAAGTATGATGGGGCTTCCTGTCCCAAGATGCACCTCCGTTCTTATGTAAGGAAGATCTAGCCTTACACAGCAGACAAGAACCTTTGGATCCACTTCTTCCAGGAGAGTCTTTCAGGGACTCACCTCGATTGGTTCTATCAGCTGGATGGAATCAGCATTCGTAACTGGGAGGATCTGGCCACTGCTTTTTACAAGCAGTATCAATATAATTCCGACCTCGCTCCTACGCGTACCCAACTCCAGGGTATGTCGCTAGGGTCGGGTGAAGGTTTTAAGGAGTACGCTCAGAAATGGAGAGACCTGGCTGGCAGGGTGCAGCCACCATTGACGGACCGGGAGCTGGTAGATATGTTTTTGGGAACCCTATCTGGTCCATTTTTCAATCATCTCATTGGTAATTCCTCTGCTGGGTTTACTGATCTGATCTTGACTGGTGAAAGGATCGAGGCCGGTATAAAATCGGGGAAGATACAAAAAGTTGCCTCCTCCAGTACTGAGAAGAAACCCTTTAAAAAGGAGGCTAGTGCTGTATATAGCTCCCGGAGAACAGAGCGACCTGAACACCGCCAATCTGTCAGTGCGGTAATGATTGCCAAACCTGCTGTCGCTCCTCGGCCAACTAATCCTCAAAAGTTTGAAAGACCCCGGAGAGAGTATACCCGGTTAAGCATGACCTTATCACAGATCCTGCCACAGTTGCTATCCACCAATTTAGTGACTGTCAGGGAGGCTCCAAAGTTTCCCAATACCGCATCCCCCAAGTTCAATCCAAATGCTCGCTGTGCTTACCACTCTGATAGCCCGGGGCATAACACAGATGACTGTTGGGCCCTAAAGAATAAGGTTCAAGACCTCATTGATGCAAAGGAAATACAGTTTGAGGCATCTGACAAGCCTAATGTGGTGACAGCTCCCCTGCCTGCTCATGGAGTTAATGCTATTGGAGAGGAAGACGAAGTGGAAGAGTCAGAGTTCGATAGCTGGATTTACCCGACGACCGACGGTGGATTGACCAATTGGACTGCTAAAGACTTTACACCCATAACTTTTGTTCCCCAGTAATGAATTTCTTTGTTTTTGATTTGTAATAAACAATAATTTGAAACTATATGGCCCGGTGTCTTACCCGAGGCACCGTGGTTTTGTTTATGAGGGCTTTTGTTTGTCACTATCATATATCATGAATAAAAGCATTGGACGTTTTTCACAATTCAAATTTTGTGCTCCTTTTCTTTCTTTTCTTTACATATTGCAAAACAGCTGTATTTACACACACACTCACTCATACAGGTTTCAATCCACTCTGGATCTCGCTGGTAACGACTCTGCTACTGCCAGTTATGACTTCGAAAATCCGATCAACTTAGCCGAAGACGAAGGTGAAGATGATTGCGAAGTGCCTGGTGAACTTGCAAGGCTGTTACAACAGGAAGAGAGGGCAATTCAACCCCATGAAGAACCAGTGGAAATAATCAACTTGGGTACTGAAGAAGACAAGAAAGGGGTAAAGATTGGTGCCAACCTAGAACTCAGCGTGAAGCAACGGTTGACTCGGATGCTGCATGACTATAAGGAGATCTTTGCCTGGTCCTATGAAGATATGCCCGGATTAGATACCGACATTGTGGTCCATCACTTACCAACTAAAGAAGATTGCCCTCCGGTTAAGCAAAAGGTCCGCCGTATGCGTCCAGAGATGTCTGAGAAGATTAAAGCCGAGGTTATGAAGCAGTTTGATGTCGGGTTTCTTGCAGTGACTTCTTACCCTCAGTGGGTTGCTAATGTGGTGCCGGTACCTAAGAAGGACGGCAAGGTCAGAATGTGTGTCGATTACAGGGATTTGAACAGGGCCAGCCCCAAGGATGACTTCCCTCTACCTCACATTGACGTCCTTGTTGATAATACAGCTCAACATAAAGTGTTCTCTTTTATGGATGGTTTTTCAGGCTACAATCAGATCAAGATGGCTCCTGAAGACATGGAAAAGACTACATTTGTTACTCAGTGGGGCACCTTCTGCTACAAAGTCATGCCTTTTGGACTAAAGAATGCTGGGGCAACCTACCAACGTGCCATGGTTGCTTTATTTCATGACATGATCCATCATGAGATAGAAGTGTATGTTGACGACATGATCGCTAGGTCCCAGACTGAGGAAGAACACCTTGATCATCTACAGAAACTGTTTGACCGTTTGAAACTGTACAAGCTGAGGTTGAATCCGAATAAGTGCACCTTCGGGGTAAGATCGGGAAAGTTGCTAGGCTTCGTGGTAAGTGACAAGGGAATTCAAGTGGACCCTGCTAAGGTCAAAGCCATTCAAGAGATGCCAGTTCCTAAGACAGAGAAGGAAGTCAGAGGCTTTCTAGGACGTCTGAATTACATTGCTCGGTTCATCTCACACTTAACTGCTACCTGTGAACCAATCTTCAAGCTGCTGAAGAAAGATCAGGTAGTACGTTGGAATGATGAATGTCAGGCTGCTTTTGACAGAATCAAAGAATATCTCCAAGAACCACCCATCCTTATGCCACCAGTTGAAGGGAGACCTTTGATACTTTACCTGACAGTGCTTGATAATGCAATGGGATGTGTGCTGGGGCAGCATGACGAGTCTGGCCGAAAAGAGCATGCCATCTATTACCTTAGCAAAAAGTTTACCGACTGTGAGACCCGATACTCACTGCTTGAGAAAACTTGCTGCGCTTTGGTATGGGCTGCTCGCCGGCTGAGACAGTATATGCTGACTCACACTACCTTGTTGATCTCAAAAATGGATCCTATAAAGTACATATTCGAAAGGCCTGCTCTGTCTGGGAGAATTGCAAGATGGCAGATGATCTTGACGGAATACGACATTCAGTACACGACCCAAAAAGCCATCAAGGGAAGTGTATTGGCAGACCACTTAGCACATCAAGCTGTGGATGACTACCAATCAATGAACTTCGAGTTTCCAGATGAAAGCATTATGATAGTAACTGACTGTGAAATACCTGGACCGGATGAAGGACCTGAACCAGGATCCCGATGGTCTATGCATTTTGACGGAGCATCCAACGCTTTGGGAAATGGTATTGGCGCCATCATCATATCTCCACAAGGTACTCATACTCCACTCACCGCCCGGCTGTGTTTCAACTGTACCAACAACATGGCGGAGTATGAAGCGTGTATCATGGGTCTTCAAGCTGCGATCGACCTGAGGATCAAATTTCTGAGTGTCTTCGGAGATTCCGCTCTTGTGATCAATCAGATCAAAGGAGAGTGGGATACGAAACACCCAAACTTGATTCCTTACAGAGAATGTGTGTTGGCCCTGATCCCCCACTTCACAGAGATAACATTTGAGCACTTCCCAAGAGAAGAGAATCAGTTGGCGGACGCGTTAGCTACAATGTCTTCAATGTTCAAGGTTAAATGGGATAATGAAGCTCCCCGGATCATCATCTGGAAACTGGACGAACCGGCATACTGTTGTGATCTCGAAACTGAATTGGTAACTGAGAAGCCTTGGTACCACGAAGTGAAGAGATATCTGGAAGCTCAGGAATACCCTGAAGGTGCTTCTGTCAATGATAGGAAATTCCTGAGGAGGTTTGCAACCAAGTTCTTCCTAAGCAACGGCATCTTGTACAAGCGAAACCATGATTCAACCTTACTGCGTTGTGTGGATAAGACTGAAGCAGAAAGAATCATGGAAGAGCTGCATGAAGGGACCTTTGGTACGCACTCCAGTGGACATACTATGGCTAAGAGAATCCTACGGGCAGGATATTACTGGTCTACAATGGAAGCTGACTGTTACCAACATTCCAGGACATGCCACAAATGCCAGATTTATGCAGATAAAGTGCATGTTCCTCCGGTTCCCCTGAATGTTCTGACTGCACCTTGGCCGTTTGCAATGTGGGGCATAGACATGATCGGCGAGATAAAACCTACGGCATCCAATGGACATCGCTTCATCCTAGTGGCAATTGATTACTTCACGAAGTGGGTTGAGGCAGCATCCTATGCTACGGTAACCAAGACTGTTGTAGCACGGTTCGTTCGGCAAAACCTGATCTGTCGGTACGGTGTCCCTGAGCGGATTATTACAGATAACGGTACCAATCTGAACAATAAGATGATCGCTGAGCTCTGCGAACAGTTCAAGATACAGCACCACAATTCTTCTCCTTATAGACCAAAGATGAATGGGGCTGTAGAAGCAGCTAATAAAAACATCAAGAAGATCGTGCAGAAGATGACAGTAACGTATAAAGATTGGCACGAGATGTTACCGTTCGCTCTGCATGGGTATCGTACCTCAGCTAGGACGTCAACCGGGGCAACTCCTTTCTCTCTGGTTTATGGCATGGAGGCAGTCTTGCCGATCGAAGTACAAATTCCTTCTCTCCGGATAATGAAGGATGCAAATCTGAATGAAGATGATTGGATCCAGACACGACTTGATCAGCTCAACCTTATTGACGAAAAGAGACTTGCTGCTATCTGTCATGGTCAGACGTATCAGAAACGAATGATCAGGGCATTTAACAAAAAGGTCAGACCACAGGAATATCAAGTCGGGGATCTGGTGATCAAACGAATCATCCTTCCTCAGAGTGATCCAAGGGGCAAATGGACCCCTACGTACGAAGGGCCATTTGTGGTTAAGCATGTGTTCTCAGGAGGAGCAATGATATTAACCAACATGGATGGTGACGACCTTCCTCACCCCGCCAATGCAGACATAGTTAAAAAATACTACGCATGAAAAAAGACCCGCTAGGCTGACATGTCTAGGCAAAAATTAGGGCTTTTCCCGTCGAACCAAAAGGGTTCGGGCAAAATGAAGGGATGAAAATGAAAATTCTGTACACCCGGCAAGTCGAAAACCTGAAAAGGCGGCTTGGGCAAAAATGGGTATCCCGGTGGACTGAAGACCCGAAAGGGCGGTCCAGGCAAAAATTAGGGATAAAAGCGTAATACTATGTCTCATTGGATCACTTTGCATCCAGAATCCGGTATCTACATCAAGTTCAGATGGCATCGATCAGTCAGCTTCACCTTCAACCAAGGTCATCAAGTGATGAGACGCACGGAGTATAAAGGCAATAGCAGAGTTGAAACCCAGTGGATCATTCATCTTTCACACAGCTGTTTTATTTTCTTTTGTACAAAACTTGTATAAACTCTTTTGCTCGGCGACGTTTCTCTTACTAGGATGTCAGCCTCTTGTACACAAAACGCCTATTCACAGGCTATTCGAAATCAATACAAATATACTTTTCAGTTAAACGTGCCAACTGTTTTTCTTTTTTCTGTTTTGTTTTGCAAAGAACGTCCAAGGTTCAATTTGTGATATATGCATTGACAATAATTTGCTAACTCATAAATATTTGCATACGAAACAAAGAATTAATTGCAGGTGACACTAGAAACAGGGGCAATAAAGAGTTGTCTGAGCAGTCTAATTGTTCTATCCTCCAAGGTACCAAGGTAGGTTCAGCTAAAGAACCTAACCAGGCATCTTAAATTCCCCAGAGAGTGAGACAGCAAGTCAGTGCATTCTTCCCCAAACAAAGTTAACAAGCCTCAAGGAAATTGGGTATCCTCCAGTAGATCCCAATATTCTCCAGCAGCATATATTCTTAACGAGCATCCCCGGCAGTCTTGGTCTAAAGATTGTTCCCCGGTGGCATACGTCAACATTCAAAGGAATCACTTCCCCAGCATATCAAAACTTCCCCAGGAGAGTCCCATCCAAGTTCCCCAGGAAAGATGGAATTCATCTCCCCAAGCAGTAAGCTTATCCCCAGTAAATTCTGGAAGCTTATCCTTCACAGAGCACGAACGCGTCGTCCGGCTTGGTCTAAAGAGTTATTTCCTCAACAGGATATAACTGGGTTATCCTCAGCCAAAAGCCAAGGAAAGGTCGTCGTCAACGTAGTTCTTTCCTATCCCCAGCGAAGTCCATCAATACTTCCAACATAACAACGGTATCCTCAGCAAGTTATCAACAACGCAGCAAGGCATCTCTCTTCCCACAGAGTATTGCTTCCCAGCATGGTTGCTAAAGTATCTTTTCTCCCCGCAGAATCTTCCATTTGCCAAGTTTATTCCGCAACGGAGTCATCTTCTCCTACCGGTATTCTTGCAACTATCATCCCCAGCGGAAGCAAAATCTATTCTTCAACATCAGCCCAGGATACGACTTCCCGGCACCCGTCAAGGATTCACTTTCCTAGACAAAAACATACATAAAACATCACATACATCATTATAACACGCATATACACATCATATCACAAATCTCATTTATGTTGAGAACATCATTGCTTGATTCATATCATGCATTGCATATGACTGACTTTTACCTTTCAGGAAAGATTCAGTTAAATTCTCAATCATATTTCAAGACCCTAGCCTGGTTCAGTTAAATCGACCCTAAGATTTTCCTGATGCTTATCCAGTCAAAGGCCTTCTCTGGTTCAGTCAGATCGACCCTAAGATCTCCCTGATGCTTATCCAGTTGAAGACATTTCAAGACCTAGACCGGTTCAGTTAAATCGATCCCAAGATTTTCCTGATGCTTATCCAGTCAAAGGCCTTGTCCGGTTCATTTAGATCGACCCTAAGATCTCCCTGATGCTTATCCAGTTGAAGACATTTCAAGACCTAGACTGGTTTAGTTAAATCGTCCCAAGATTTTCCTGATGCTTATCCAGTCAAAGGCCTTCTCTGGTTCAGTCAGATCGACCCTAAGATCTCCCTGATGCTTATCCAGTTGAAGACATTTCAAGACCTAGACCGGTTCAGTTAAATCGACCCCCAAGATTTTCCTGATGCTTATCCAGTCAAAGGCCTTCTCTGGTTCAGTCAGATCGACCCTAAGATCTCCCTGATGCTTATCCAGTTGAAGACATTTCAAGACCTAGACCGGTTCAGTTAAATCGACCCTAAGATTTTCCTGATTCTTACCCAGTCAAAGGCCTCTCTGGTTCAGTTAAATCGTCCCAAGATTTTCCTGATGCTTATCCAGTTGAAGACATTTCAAGACCTAGACCGGTTCAGTTAAATCGACCCTAAGATTTTCCTGATTCTTACCCAGTCAAAGGCCTCTCTGGTTCAGTTAAATCGTCCCAAGATTTTCCTGATGCTTATCCAGTTGAAGACATTTCAAGACCTTGTCCGGTTCATTTAAATCGATCCTAAGATTTTCCTGATTCTTACCCAGTCAAAGGCCTCTCTGGTTCAGTCAGATCGACCCTAAGATCTCCCTGATTCTTATCCCAGTAGAAGACGCCCAGATTTTTTCTCAACGAGCGTTGTTGAAGTTAAAATCACCCAGAGATTTTTCTCAACGAGCGTTGTTGAAGTTAAAATCACCCAGAGATTTTTCTCAACGAGCGTTGTTGAAGTTAAAATCACCCAGAGATTTTTCTCAACAAGCGTTGTTGAAGTTAAAGTCACCCAGGATGTTTTTCTCAACAAGCGTTGTTGAAGTTAAAGTCGCCCAAGGTTCTCTTACCATTCATGCTAAGGTAGTTATCATCCCTGGTTCTTTCATCGCCGTTTGAAGCTCCAGACTCAGCTCCTGTAACCAATCAGGACACATCTACACCAGGCGTCTAAAAAAAAATCAGCTCCTGCAACGTGCCAGGTACTCATTTTTCTGTTTTGCAGGTATGCAGGTTTTCGCCAAAGAATCTCCTACGCGATCAGCATCCAGATGGCATCTATAAGCCCATCATCCTATCCAGCAAACATCCAGATGGCATCTATAAGCCCATTCCACCATCACTGCCACTATGTGAGCGCAAATTTCTGGGCACTCTAGTGTCCAATCATCTTCTACCCTCGGATTACGAAAGGCACGTCCGCCAATCTGCATCCTCAGGTCTAAGAAGATTGAACAGGGGCAACTGTTATACCCCAAAATTTGCCCTCCCATACTCCTCAAGAAATTGCCAAGCCAAGCTACAAAATTCCCCAAGGGTTGTGCAGTGCAACAGTCTCCCATACAGTCAAAATTAGGGTTTTGAGTCTGATCAAGAAAAAGAAGTGTTCAAAGGCTCAATCAAGTCTCATATGCTTACAAATATGGTCAAGCATCCCCATATCAAGTTTCAAGGCATTCAGCTCAAGATTGCACAGTCAAAACCCTAAATTGCACTACAGTCAACTGTAGGGGCAAAATGGCCATTTGACAGTCAAAAGTTCAAATTTTTGGTCAACATATCATTTTGAAGCCACAAACATCATTTGATCAATGCTTGATCATGATTCTCAAAATTTGGCTCAGAAATCATCAAAGATGCAAAAGTTGCTATATTTGGACAGCTGAAAAAGTCAACTGAAATTGACCAGGGCATAACTTTCACATGGATTATCAGAAAAATCCCATCCAAAGCTCATTTTGAAGAGAAATACATTTCCTACAACTCATCTTCATACTTCAAGTCCAAGAAATGCTCTCACAAAAAGTTATCAATTTCAACATTACAGGTCATTTTCAGAAGTCAACAAAAAGGGACTTTAAGTCAAAGGCCATAACTTGAGATTGGAAAATCAAAATGACATGGGACCAAAGGAATTGGTTAGAGGACTCAAAGACCTTTCCAAAATGTCCAAGAACATGTGAAAATCGTAAAAATTGAGCAAGTTATGCCTTGTAGAAGTTGGGAAATTTTTGTGAAATGGCAAAAGTCAACTATCCTTGAAACTTCAATTTTTGACAAAAGGGCCCACTTTCTTCCACTTGATTCAGCCTTGTCATGCCACACACGTGTCCCATGATTAATTTCAAGACCAAATATTGATTTTTCTATTTTATTTAATTTTTGATAATTTAATTCATTTTAAATCTTTAAAAATTCAAATAAAATTCAAAAAACCAATGGAATAATGTCATTTGAATTTGGACAACTTCCATATATCATGGGCCAATTCAAAAACTCAGGCTAGGGTTAAATTGCACACTAAGTCTTGGTCTTGGCTTAAAAGAAGGAAAAGTTTGTTAATGAAAAAACCCTAGGACTAGTTCTCTCATGGGCATGAATCAAGGTCAAATAACAAGCTAATTCTCTTCCCTCATAGGTGCCAAGTCAAACCCTAACCATAACACACCAAATGCTGCGCTAAAGAGCTTATTGAAAACTTGAAAAATTGGCCATATAACTCAATTCTGAAATCAAGGTTCAAGGTGGTTTTAAGCCCTAAGACTGATTCCAATAGCTTCCTCAAACTTTCCTGATCATATTCCAATTCCAAACACCCTTCAAAGCTCCAAGAATTGGTAGAGAGAACTCTCACTGTATCAAGATTTTTTTGAAATCGTGCATCATAATTTAAGCATCCTTTGCACTTTTTATTTGTTGATTCTTGTTCCTTATGAAGTTCTAAAGCTGACCATGGTATTTAATTGAATAATCATGCATCGTATGCGATTTTGCCATAATCAATTTCTAGGGTTGCAGGTTTCTTAAATTAGGGGTTTTCAGACCAAGAACAATTAGGCCATCACAATACCACCATTGCAATCAGCGCCTAGAGACGAAAAAATCCCAACTATCGCGCCTAATTTATGTTTGGAACTGAGCTATTCGCTATTTTTTTATAGCTCACCTAACGCAACGCTCAGAAAACCGTGGCTGAAGGGTCTTGTTTCAGAAAAATGGGGAAGATGACTCCGTGTCAAAACGTGATAGGCGCGTTTGAAAATTCGCGCCAGGTCATCCACTAACACCATGTTTTATTTATTATATTTATCTGATATTATATGTTAAAGTAAAAGCGTTTGGTTCAGTGGTGCACGTGGAGGTTTGCAATGTGAATGACCTGGGTTCGATCCCAGGTCTTCATCCTTTCCCTTTATATTTTTTCAATTAATAATCATACGCAGGCGAGGTGGTGTTGTTCCATGGTACACCTCATGATCCAAGCAGCCACGCGTCCTGGCAGGCCCATCAAAGGGGCTCGGATCAAAGAGCATGCTGTGCCCGAGTCAATGCGTTGATACACAAGCCAAAAAGTCAACAAATTCAAGGTTAATTGGGCCAGAACTCTAAGGCCTGTACCTCCTAAATTGGGACTACACTCTACTCTGGTTTGCAATTTCTTTCAAATTCTTTACTTATTTTTATTTTATTAAATCATTATGTTATTTATTTTATTGCTTTAATTTAATTAAATATTTTTCACAATACATAAAAAATACAGAAAAATCAGAAAAGGCCAAAAAATATAATTTTTATTTTAATTACTTTTATAAATAAATTACATGTAATTATTTAGTTTAATTAGGTTTTTAACTTTAATTCCTTTTTAATAAAAATCCAAAAATATAGAAATAGGTTAGTTAATAATTTTTATACCTTTTAATTTTCCCTTTTTTATCACAATATTATTTATTTAGTTATTTTATTTTTTATAATCAAATTTGCACATAAATAAATTAGGGTTTAAATTAGGTTAAATTTCAATATCTTTCATAATAAACTTAAAAAACATTAGAATTAGGGTTTGACGTTTCATTTTATTTTAATCAATTCTTTTTCTTTTAAATCTTAAAAAACAAAATACCAAAAACATTCCCATTTTAATTTTAAATTCTTTATTCATTAATTTGTTGCAAAAGGGTCCAACGCCCGTACTTTTAATTATTAATTTCGCGCATTTTACTTTGTCGTTTATTATAATTATGTACATGTCCCAAAGCCTTGTAACGATTTTATTTCTTGCACTTTTATTCGCTTTATTTATTTTTCAGTCCAAATCGGGTCCGGTTTAATTTTGGCGATGTGGACCCGCGCCATTTGTAATAGCTGTAGATTTATTTTCCCGCAACTTTATAACTGTTAAAAAAGCATGCAAGAATGAATGGCCCTAATTAAAATCAAGCGTAGATCACAATGAACATGACAAGACAAATATCAATGAACATGACACACGAACCGCACACACCACCCCTAGGGTACGCCTCACTGTTGCCTTTCGAAAGGTGATCGTCGAGTAGAGGACGTCTTAGTAAGTCCTCATGATCCGGGAACCTGGCATGAGGGTAGCTTCTAAGGTGTCTTCCCGTTGCTCTGGTGATCACCACGTCCCTAAAACTCGAATTGACCCGAACACCTCCAACGGTGGTGCTACCTACCTCTCAATGGTGGGATGGCACTACTTTAAAGGACTTCTACACAGACGAATTTCTTAGGGTAGGTAGGTTCTCGTAGATACTTGCTCTCTTCAAAAACAAATAAAAATCTTTTCACACCAACACTTTTCAAAAACTTTCAAAACAAACTTTTCAAACACTCTGACGTACGAGTTGAACTGAAACTTTTCAAAGAATATTTTTGAAACCCACATTGAAAAGCAAACAAACAATTTTGAAAACACATTGAGCAAGTATCTAAGAGCCCATGGATAACCATGGATAGAAAGGGTGCTAACACCTTCCCTTTCTATAACCTACCTCCCGAACCGAGAGCAATCTCTTTTAAGGAATTTTTCTGTGCTTTTGTCCTTTCCAGTTGGAGAAAACAAAAGACGGTGGCGACTCTTGCTTCCGCGACATTTCGCGAACCAGCTTTAAAACAGTCAGTTCCAGATCCACCGATCACACAATGTCTTATGCTTCTTTCCCATGCACACATTTTTTAGCAACCTATCAATCAGATAGGGTTCATCCCACAAATACCATTTTGAATCATTATAAAATTTCTTTCTTTGTTTCCAGTTTAATGTCCTCTAGTTCCAAAATTCGTTTATGTTTTATTTATATCAGAAAAAGTAGAAAGCACACACCTTTGTAATGTGTTTGATGCATTACACAAAATGAATGGAATTCTTTGATATGTAAAGATTCCAAATGAACATGTGAAATATGTCTTTTCTCGATCTTTTGAATCTACAATAATTTAGTTATAATCAGAATATCCATCAAGAAAATAATAAAATCACTTATTTGATAATCACTCAAGCATTTGATCCATGGACGGTAAGGAAAAATGATTTTTTTTCTTATTGCAAGATTTAACCTTTCATAGTCAATGCACATCATTCACCTGATAACTGTTCAGGTTGAAATGAGCTCATCTTTTTCATTATTGATATCAACTGTCTTTACTTTCTTCAAGATCGCGCGAACTAGACTCATTCATGCATTATCAAATTTAGGATCAATCACTCTAATTTCTAAAAAATTTACCACTTCTTTCTGAACTACTTCTTTAATTGTTGGGTTCAATCTTCTTTGAGTTTGTATGACTGATTTGTATTCCTCTTCCATCTTAATTTTGTGAGCTCAATGCCCGGGACTTACCATCTTAAATCTGAAATGCTCCACCGGGGAGAATATTGATTTTTCTTTAGAACATTCACAAGTTTTGTCTTTTTTTTTTTATGTTAATTTGTCATTAACAACGGTAGGTTTGGTGGATTCTCCCCTAGAAATATTTATTTAAGTGCTTAGGTAACTCTTTGAACTGTATTTTCTATTCCTCTAGTGTGTCTTCTATTAGCCCCCTTCGGTCAATTCTTCAAACTTTATTTTAATTTTCTTGATTTAGTGTCTTCTAAGAGTCTCACATATGTTTTCTCTTCCATCTCTAACATTTATTTTTCTTTTATTATCGGATTCATTATAACTATTTCCAGTGCTTGAGAGGCTATTTGGTTTAAAGTTGTGCCTTCAATTATTTCTTCAATTTCATCGCAATGAGTTTGTTCATTCATGTGATGCATCGCCTCGAAAATGTTGACCAATATTCATTCATCATGAAATCACAACGTTAATTCTCCCATTTACATGTAATTCACCAATAGTATAAGGAATGATAAAATTACATGAGTCTTTTAATTTGAGCGGTAGTTTCTACTGAGTTATTGTATTGCACTCTTTATTTAGATGTATTTGACCCATATCTTTTAGTTTCTTTTTCTTTTTTCCAGTAGATCTTTCACAAATTCTGCGTAAATTGGCATTTTCTTTAAAGCCTCTCAAAAAGGGATTTTAACTTATATTAAAGTCGTTCTATTTCTTTAATGAAAAATAATTTATGTTTTTATCGTTAAATTTCTACTAAAATTTCTATATTATGATTTGTCACGTTATTTAAAAATTGATATATATCTTCACTTTTAATTTAATACAAAAGTGTAAAAGAGAATTAAAATAGTTCGAATTTAAAATATATGAATTTATTTTGTAAATGTCAAAAAATAAGGCGAACAAAACTCTAATTAAACTTTGTTTCTAATATATAACTTTTTTAAAAAAAATAAATTAAATGTACTAAAATATATTTTTTATCAATATTCTTTTTTTAGGGTTTAGATAATAGCTTCTTTAAAGCAAATTAAAAGAATAAGTTTTATTTAAATATTTTTACATTTAAAAATAAATAAGTTAAATAGACATCCACTTTTATTATTTTGATATAAATCAACGGTTGAAGAATAACTCTTTTATTTTGAAGGGATAATTCAATTGGCTTGAAACCCTTGAGTTAAAGATAAAAAGAATCAAAGGTTCAAGATTTAAGATAACTAGTCCTCAGCAAGTTGGAAACCATGTGATTTCACAATTTAATGTCAAGCTTTAGAACAGTCAAATTGCTAACTATGTTTACTTTTTGGTAACAACTTGCATAGTACTTAAATTAATTTGTTAGTACAACAAACTAAGACGTGCACATGGTAAAGATATAGCCAACACCAGACATATTTTAGTAGAAAA
The DNA here is from genome assembly GCA_948472305.1 of Vicia faba. Classification (NCBI taxonomy): domain Eukaryota; kingdom Viridiplantae; phylum Streptophyta; class Magnoliopsida; order Fabales; family Fabaceae; genus Vicia; species Vicia faba. The sequence continues at coordinate 1,467,823,986 of OX451736.1, read as the reverse complement.
TTTTTCTTTATATTTAATGGTGATGAGTTTTATCTTTAAAAATTCAAAAATGAATTTAAATATGTATTTATAAATATATTTTGTAAATTTGAGATATTAGATGATTTCGAATATGCATATCTGAAATCATTTCTAAAAAATTTAAATTAAATGACTTCAAATATGTATATCTTAAATCACTTAATATTTCAAATTTATTTTAATTATATTTTAAAAAAATATTTATTTATAATATGATTATAATATAATTAAATTGAGTTATTATTAATAAAAAATAACTTAAATTTATAATTAAAAATTAAATATTAAAATAAATTTATGATATAAAATTAAATAATAAATATACTAATTAAAATTTTAATTATAATAATAAAATGTAATTGTCTTTTAATTATTTATTTAAAATTATGAATAATTTTTAATAAAAAAGATAAGAAAGTTAATTGTAATTTCAAAAGTTAAATTTAATTTAGATGACATTTTTTAATTTTTATTATAGAATTGATAATTAATTATTATATTATAATTAAAAAATTTATTATATTAAAACGATATTTATATTATAATTAAAACTTGAATGTTATTAATAATTAATAATATTATAATATAATATTTAATATTAAATGAAAAGATTCTTGTAAAAAATGATGAATAATTTATAAATTATAGAGATCTTCTATATTAAATAGATATATGTCTCATAAATAAAAATCAAATTAAAATCAAAATAAATTTGAGATATTAAATTATTTCGAATATATATATATCTGAAATCATCAAATTTCAATTTTACTTATTTTTTCGAATATACATATTTGAAATAATTTAATATTCAGTTATTGAGTTATTTAAAATATATATTTTCGAACAAATCTGTAAAAAAAATTGAAATTTAGTGATTATATATATAAAAATATTTTGAAAATTTCACAAAAAAACAAGAAGCCTATTAGGTGGGAAAATAAATTGTCATTTTATTATGAGAACGTGGAACTTCACAATCTATCATATTCACTCCTCTCTTATATCTATGTAAGTGTCCTTCCAGTTACAACAATTATTTATTTTCTCTTTGCATCACTTTACTCAATTTGTAGAATCTTAAATTATATATGATTGCTAAAAGTCAAAAACCTGGACTTATAGCAGTGTTACAAAATAGTGTAAAAGTCGTGAGATACCGCAGAGAAGCTGTAAATAAATGGCACGTAGTACGTACTCTGAACTATAAGCTCTACTCAGTTTTGTTTAAGCTTGAAAAAAACAAGTACATCACATACACATACACACAACTTCATCTGACAGATTCTATGAATAAAGGAGTTTAATAGCGACCCATCAAGGGCTAATAAACTTTATCTTATTTAAGAATTATAGAAATTTCACTTGCAATTTTTCTTTATGGAAATGCTAAATAAACACACAATTCAACAATAGCACATATAAAATATGGTTTTTAAATAATTCATTTACCTCATTTTGCGTACAAGACAGATACTAACGGTAGTATATGATAGCATAGTTTACTTCAAATATATGATAGCATATACGATATCGGTGGGATAAATGTCTTTATTTTTTGTTTTGTTTAAATAGCTGATCTCTTTTCATTAAGATGTCAAGTAATTAAGAAATTCATCCATCTATTAACAAATTCAACTATAATGTTTGGGACAAACTTAAAAGATGAATATTATTCCTTCTGGGTAAGAAGTTTTCCTTGATGATAGAAATATCAACTACTAGCTGTCTCGAGTTCAAAACTCTTGTCGTTGTTGAGTTATATAGATGAAATATAAAGTGGTATCTGCAAATGTTGAATTTTAGATTTTGAAATATTTGTCACCGAAAAAATTATCAGGTTGAGTCGCGGACTAGGTCGCTCTCTTTAAGACGTTTCGCGACACTGCTCAAAATTATGCAAAACAGTCAAACTACCGCGCCGTCTCCAGGATAAAACAACTCAGTTCTATACTGTACGATTACTACTTGCATGATAGATAATCGGTCTAGAAATACACCCTCTGATGGTACAAGACCATTCAAATATGGTATCAACACCACTCGTAGTATCTGGTACAAAGACCAGTCATAATAATTTCTCAAACAAAAAGAAACTCAAATAATTCTCCAAAGAGAATATAATAATGGTCATTTGACCACTCATAATAATTTCTCTAACAAAGAGAAATTCAAATAATTCTCCAAAGAGAATTCAAAAGATTAAACTTGAAAATTTCTCAACTCAAATGAGGAGAAATTAACATAATTCTCTAAAAAGAATTCAAGAAAATACTCGGAAAATTCAACGAGTAGGAAGAAAGGGGAAGAAGATGGCGCTTCGATAATTCGAGAGACGCAGAGTTATGAGAGTGAGGAAGGAAAAACTAATAGAATAGTTTTTGGTGTAATTTAGAATGAAACATATGCACTCCTTATATAGTGAAGTAGGATAGTTAATATTTCTCACATGAGCAATGTGGGACTAAATGGTTTTTTCAACCAAAAAATATTCTAACAATGTGGGACTTGAGAAATTTTTAAATTCAACATATTGAAACATGGACATGTTCCAACAATCCCCCACTTGAATTTAAAAAATTGATTTTAGAAGTAACGTCAAACGTTTCTAAGATTGTGCATAAACAAAGGTGTCTACGACTTGAACCTTTGCATAGAAAGTAGGATTCCAATTCAACAAGAGTGACACAAATGTCTTGAACTCTATCTCAGACATCAAATCCGCACACAACCTTTTCTTAAGGTGTATTCTAATAGCCCGTGCTTTAATGGCCCTGCACGTGTATCCCAGTTTAATGAAGGCTCTAGGAATTCTGCCTCGAAATTCCATAAGAACCGGCCTAAGTTCCACAATCACATAGGTGAGTCTATCAAGAGTACTCCTGTAGCCTAGGTACTCCCTCATACAGAGTATATATCTCATTAAGAGTTTCTATTATCTCATCCTCTTATTACTTCAGGATTCATGCTTTACTTGCATGATCATCTCATATTACTCATAACTTGTTATTACCCATTGAACCTATTTCTTGGGATCTCCAGTCATTTAGGTCGGGTTACCATCATGAGCAACTCATTTTCCTATAGGCATTAGTCCCATCTTATATGATGTATTATAGACTTTCTCTCTAGCTAATCCTTTCGTCAAAGGATCTGCTAAATTTTCATCAGTGCGTACATGATCCACTGTTACAGCTCCTTTAGAGATACAATCTCTAACAGTTTTGTGCTTTCTTCTTATTTGACGTCTTTTATCATTATAATAACGGTTCTCAATTTTTGCAATAGCCACGATACTATCGCAATGGATCAACACAACTGACATATGTTTTTCCCATAAGGGAATCTCAGTTAGCAAGAATCTTAACCAACTTGCTTCTTCACTAGCAGTCGCTAATGCTATATTCTCAGGATAATATGTTTCTTTGATTTCCAAGATACAACTCATCTAGCTATGTTGAATACATAGCCACTAGTTGCTTTAGAATCATCTGATAAGGTATTCCAATCTGCATCATTGTATCCTTCAGGTACAATAGGAAATCTCTGATAATGTAAACCGAGATTCATGGTCCTTTTAAGGTACCGTATGACTCACTCAATAGCTTGTCAATATTCATTACTCAGTCTACTAGTAAACCCGCACAACAATCCCACGACATATGAAATGTCAGGTTTAGCACAATCAATGGAATACATAAGACTTCCAATGATGCTCGCATATTCTGTTTATCTAACACTTTCACCAGTGTTCTTAAACAGCTTCACAATTGGATCATTTAGTGTGCTCACAAGTTTACTGTCAAAGTAATTATATTTCTTTAAGATCTTTTTCACATATTGTGATTGGTCCAAAGAAATTCCTTGCTCGGATTTTGTGATCTTGATACCAAGAATCACACTCACTTCTCCGAGGTCTTTCATATCAAAGTTGTTGCACAACAACGATGTCATATCATTAATGGCCTGAATGTTTGATCTAAATATGAGTAGATTGTCTACATATAGACATATGATAGTGCAAATACAATTCTCAAATTTGTAATAAACGTATTTGTCACTTTCATTCACTTTGTACACATTTGATATCATTAAGTTATCAAACTTTACATGTCATTGCTTTGGAGCTTGTTTTAGCCCACACAAAGACTTATCTAACTTACAAACCTTGTTTTCTTATCCATAGATCACAAACCCTTCCGGTTGTTTCATATAGATTTCTTCTTCTACGTCACTGTGATACGGTGGGAGAACTGACTTGGGATTTGCGTTTATGTTCGCAAATGTTTTGGTTTAGCAAGAGTCGCCACCGACTTTTTATTTTATCCTAAGGAAAGGTCAAAAAGCACAGGAAAGACCTTTGAGATGTTTCCGTGGGTTCGGGGGGTAGATTATGAAAAGGTAAGGTGCTAGAACCCTTTTCATCCATGGTTATCCATGGGCTCTTAGTTACTTGTTTTATATCACTTGCCTTTATTTTTCAATTGCTTGAAATGGTGTTTTGTGTGTGTGGTTTTGAAAATGTTTTGAAAAAGATGCCTTGTCTAGGCAACCTTTGTAACAATTCGTTTGAATGTTTTACAAAGGTGTTTGTCTTTTTGAAAAGATGTTTCAATGTTTTTTGAAAGTTTGTTTTGAAATTGTTTTTGAAGTTGTGTTGTGGAGTGTGTTTTGAAAAATGGCAAGGATGCTTTGCAAGTTTTTTGATCAAGTAACTAAGAGTTGTCTACCCTATTTTACTCAAAGATCTTTCTTACGTTTTTAACCCTTTTAACAGTGTTACTTCACCATTGTATTTGGTGAACAACCTTGTGTTAGGATGTTGAACGGGACGGGCGTTGGGACGTTTATATAGTCATAGAAGGTAACATATGTGACGTTTTAGCAATGTCGTTTTAGGGACTAGATTGTTTACCGAAGGCAACATCGAGGGTCATCGAGAGACTACGATCTTTTATCGAGGGTCTTTGCTAAAACGCCCATGCTCGAGGGACATGCCTATTTTCCGAGGCAACAAGTGAGATTACCCTAAGGGTGCATGTGTGCAAAGTGTGTTTTATTGCATGCATTTGTCTTTGATTTTTAGGTTTTCTACTTGTTGGTTCTATCTTTCCATACACACCTAGTTACTAGCATTTGTATAAAAGTAATAAAAAGTGCAAAAAAATAAATCCTACACTATTACAACCATATTGAAGTGCATAGAAATTGTAAGTGTTTGGATGTTGGCATGTTTTTTTGGTAAAACCAGTTGTGTGAATGTCATGACTGATGTCATAACATTCTGGGACACAAGGTACACTCTGCAGAAAAAGAATGTCATACAGGAGCTGCTTAATATGAGTGTTTAGCTGATCATTATGCAATGATCATATTTATTGCATTCTACCAAAATCTGTAAACAGGATTCTTGTTGTCATAACCAATGTTAAGACATCCTGTACTGAACTAACCTTGTGCAGATTTATTATTTTCTGAGAAGTTTCAGGAATCTGGTTATTCAGTCCAGATCAGATTCTCACGTGGACTTAGGTTAACTTTGCTTAACCCTAATCTGGTTGTTAAAGTCCCATGACCAAGTCTTGAGGTTAACCCTAATTAACCCTAGCTATTTTCGTGGAAGCCCTAACTGAAGAATAGCAGCCTATATATTCCTCATGAAGATTGTTGGTGAAAGACACTTTTGACAGAAGATCAATAAGGGACTGTATAGTTGTAACTACTGTAATCCAAGCAATTATCATTGTGATAAGTGACTTGGAGTAGGATTTGATTGTAAGGGTTGTGTATCACTCAAAGCTTTGAAGCACGAGTGTTTGTGTCACTTGATTAAAGCTTTAAAGCAAAGTCAAGTTAGGGTTGTGTATCACTCAAAGCTTTGAAGCACGAGTGTTTGTGTTACTTGATTAAAAGTTGTGAAGCAAAATCAAGTGTATGTTCTAAAGAGTGTCTTCATAATTTCGTTAGTCAATTGTTTAATATCACTGCTGTGATTGAGGGGGAGTGAGTAGGAACTCGGGTTTAAGTTGAACTTAGATTGAAGTTGCATTGGGTAGGTCTTAAGTGAAGGAGATAAACTGATTGGTTTATTCCTGAATTAATATCTCTTATAGTGGATTTCCTCCCTGGCTTGGTAGCCCCCAGAGTAGGTGTTGTTACACACTGAACTGGGTAAACAATTGACTGTGTTATTTACTGCTTTTAGTTTTACTGTCTTGAAGAGTGTCAGATACGGTGTCATAACATTCACTGTGACGTTAAGTATCTGCAGCCAGAATTTCAATTGGCATCAGAGCAGGCACCCTGCCTGTCTTACTGGGTGAGATCTAGGGATATTATTTTCTGGCGCTATGGACAAAGAAGGAGGTTTTGGAAACAGACCACCCATTCTGGATGGATCAAATTATGACTACTGGAAACCTCGTATGATTGCCTTCTTAAAATCACTGGACAAAAAGGCTTGGAGAGCTGCTGACAAAGGATGGAACCATCCCACCATAACTGGGAAAGATGGGACAACCAGTCTGAAACCTGAGGAAGAATGGAGCAAAGAAGAAGATGAGTTAGCCCTGGGTAACTCCAAAGCATTAAATGCCTTGTTCAATGGAATTGATAGAAACATATTCAGACTAGTACATCAATGTGAACTGGCCAAGGAGGTTTGGGACACTCTCAAAACTACCCATGAGGGCACATCCAAAGTAAAAATGTCAAGGCTTCAGATGCTGACTACCAAATTTGAGAACCTAAGGATGATGGAAGACGAGACCATTCATGAGTTTCACATGAACATCTTGGAAATTGCCAACACCTCAGGAGCATTAGGAGAAAAGATGTCATAAGAAAAGCTGGTGAGAAAGATTCTCAGATCCTTGCCTAAAAGATTTGCAATGAAGGTGACTGCTATAGAGGAAGCTCAGGATATCTGCAACTTGAAGGTGGATGAACTCACTGGGTCTCTTCAGACCTTTGAGATGGGGATCAGTGACAATGTTGACAAGAAAAACAAGAGCATAGCACTTGTATCTAACACTGAAGATGAAAACAAGGAGGATGAAGAATAAAATATTTCAGAAGCTATAGCCACGCTTGGAAGACAGTTCAACAAACTCATCAAGAGAATGGACCCAAAGTCAAGGTCAAATGTTAAAAACATTCCTTCTGACATCAACAGATCCTATGACTCTAGCAGAAGACCAAAGTCTGAAGAGAAGGGAAATCAAAGCAAAGGAATTCAATGACATGGATGTGAAGGATATGGGCACATTCGAGCTGAATGTCCAACCTTTCTTAAGAAACAAAAGAAAGGAATGTCTGTTACTTGGTCTGACTGTGACTCAGAAAGTAATTCTGAAGAAGAATCTGACAAACTAGTTACTGCGCTATCTGGTATTTGTGAATCTGATAGTGACTCTAGTGATGAGGAAGTCACATTTGAAGAACTGGCTGACTCCTACAAGAAGTTATGTATCAGAAGTGCTGAAGTCTGTCAGCAAAATGAGAGACAAACAAAACTCATAGTAAAGCTGGAGGCTGAGAAGAAGGCAGGCATTGATACTATAAGTCATCTAGAAGGGGAAGTTCAAATGCTAAACTCAAAACTTGACCAGATGACCAAATCTGTCAAGATGTTGACAAATGGAACTGACAAATTAGAAGAAATCCTTCAGGTTGGACAAAATGTGGGAGACAAGTCTTGTCTGGGATTTGTGGCAGCAAAGAAATCTATTGTAGACAAGAAGAAGATCAGGCCTGATAAACAAATGTCAAAGCAGATGTCACAACATAGCACTCAACATCGAGAACAGAGAAATATGAAGAAAAAGTATCAAAGATGGAGATGTCATCATTGTGGGAGGTTTGGTCACATAAAGCCATTCTGCTTCAAATTATATGGATATCCTAATCAGACCCCAGTTGTCAAACCTAAGTCTAACAAGACACCATATACTCAACAGTGGAAGAAAAAGGCTATTGCCCTGATAGCTTACACCTCTCTTAGAGTCTCTGCAAAGGAAGACTGGTACTTTGACAGTGGATGTTCTAAACACATGACTGGAATCAAGAATCTTCTCAATAATGTTAAACCTCACACTACTAGTTATGTGACTTTTGGAGATGATGCTAGAGGAGAAATCAAAGGAGTTGGAAACTTGGACTGCCCTGGAGTTCCAAACCTCAATGAAGTATTGCTGGCAAAAGGCTTGACTGCTAATCTTATAAGTATCAGTCAATTATGTGATCTAGGATTCAAGGTCAACTTCACCAAGTCAGAATGTCTTGTAACTAATGAGAAACAAGAAGTTGTAATGAGAGGTGTCAGATCTAAAGACAACTGCTACTTATGGGATTCTGAGAACACTAATTATTCTTCTGTGTGCTATATTGCCAAAGAAGAAAAAGAAGTGAAACTGTGGCACCAAAAACTTGGTCATTTACATCTAAGAGGAATGAAAAGGATTATATCCATGGAAGCAGTCAGAGGGATTCCAAGGTTGCAAATTGATGAAGGGAAAGTCTGTGGTGAATGTCAGGTTGGAAAGCAGACTAGAATGTCACATCCAAAGTCAAGACATCTGACCACCTCTAAAGTGTTAGAACTTCTACATATGGATCTGATGGGACCAATGCAGGTAGAAAGTCTTGGTGGAAATAGATATGCCTATGTTGTTGTGGATGATTTTTCCAGATTCACCTGGATTAACTTCATTAGAGAAAAGTCTGATGTATTTGAAGTATTTAAGGAACTGTACAAAAGAATTCAAAGAGAGAAAGAAAGATGCATTGTCAGAATTAGAAGTGATCATGGAAAGGAATTTGAAAACAGTAAGTTTGATGAGTTCTGCTCCTCAGAAGGAATTAATCATGAATTCTCTTCACTCATAACTCCTCAACAAAATGGAGTTGTGGAAAGGAAAAACAGGACTATACAGGAATCTGCCAGAGCAATGATACATGCCAAAAGACTTCCTATTCATTTTTGGGCTGAAGCTATGAATACAGCCTGTTATGTCCATAACAGGGTCACCTTGAGAAAGGGAACATCAGCCACCATTTATGAACTTTGGAAAGGAAGAAAGCCTACAGTGAAGTACTTCCATGTATTTGGAAGCAAATGCTATATTCTGACAGATCGTGAACAAAGGAGAAAGATGGACCCTAAAAGTGATGAAGGAATATTCCTAGGATACTCTACCAACAACAGAGCTTATAGGGTATTCAATTCCAGGACCAAGGTTATGATGGAATCTATAAATGTCATAGTTGACGATTACCATGAGGAAACAAATGTCCCATATGATGTTGAGACATTCTTTGAGACTTCAACTCAAAAGGATGATATTCCTAAAACTACTTCATCAGAATCTGAATCAAAGGAAGCTAACAAAGACCCTTCCATCAGAATTCAGAAAGATCATCCTAAGGAACTCATCATAGGAGATCCTAACAGTGGAATCATTACAAGATCTAGAGAAATCATCTCAAACTCTTGTTTTGTATCTAAGATTGAACCAAGAAATGTTAAGGAGGCTTTAAATGATGATAGAAAGAGCACCTCTGGAGGATGTTTCTTCTTAGGAAATAATCTTGTCTCCTGGTTCAGCAAGAAACAAAACTGTGTGTCTCTATCTACTGCTGAAGCTGAATACATAGCAACTGGTAGTAGCTGTTCTCAAATGATCTGGATGAAACAGATGCTTACTGAGTATAATGTCACACAAGATGTTATGACATTGTACTGTGACAATCTAAGCACTATCAACATTTCCAAGAATCCTATTCAGCATATCAGGACCAAGCATATTGACATTAGACATCACTTCATCAGAGATCTTGTAGAGGAGAAGACGATTAAACTGGAACATGTTGCCACAGAAATACAACTGGCTGACATTTTTACCAAGGCACTTGATGCAAATCAATTTGAAAATTTGAGGGGCAAGCTGGGTATTTGCCAACATGAAGATATGTAGCAATTAATTTTGCTCAAAACAAGGGATGAGAGAGATTTTTTTGTTAAGTCTACTCTGATTGGGCTAATCATCTACTTCTTTATTTCTTTCCAAGATTTTAAGAAGTTGAAAAGACATTCATATATCTCACTCCTCTCGTGTTTCTGCAACATTCTTCAATCTCTCAAACGAAGACTGCACTATTACTGCTACCTGTTTTCTAAAACTCTCAAAATGTCTCAACTATCCATGACATCATCCTCTTCAAAGAAGACTGCTTCTTCCGCATCCTCTGATCGAGAACCTAGGGCAATCACAAACTGTATGGATTCTGATGTTCTGGAGATAACTCCTCTTCGTGAACTGGAAGCTGACCCCACTAAGGTTAAGAAGCTGCGAACCAGTCATGCAAGAAGGTCACAAGCTTCTTCATCTGGTAAACCCTCTCAACCATCATCTTCTGTTCCTTCAGAAATAGAAAATAGGGAAGGCTCAATTTATGTTCATCAAGCTATAGCTAGACTTGTCACTAGGATTCTAAATGAGAATCACTCTGTACCTGGCATTTCTGTACCCTTGAATCAAGAATCTGCTAGTCCAAATGTTGAAATAAATCCAGATGTCACTCAGAATGTTGAGACACCGGATGATAACATTAGGAAATCTCCTGAAAATTTTGATGATCACCAGAACCCTAATGAGAAGGATGTTGAACCCCCGATTATTGATGTTGATGAAGAATACTCTGATAATGACTTAATTGAAAATATCAACCCTAGCATAGCTAGAAGGATGATGAACAGAAAAGGAAAGCAGGATGCTGCCAAAAGCATCTCCAAAGAAAAGACTGCTGATATTGTTCATAAGAAAACCAGGTCTGAGAACAAGACTGGAGTAGAAACTGTGAAGGTTGGATTGTCAAAAGGGAAGGTGAAAACTCGAGTACCTGCTGGTATTCTCTCAAAACCTGTGAGACAACCAATAGCAAAGAAAAGGAAAGAGCCTGAACCCTCTGAAACTGATGAGGAATCAGAATTTGAATTTGATGTTGAAGACATTCCTCTCAAAAGGAAACTCTCCTCAAGCAAAATGCCTAAAGTCCCTGAAGTCCCCACTGACAACATTTCCTTTCACCATCCTGAGAATGCAAACAGGTGGAAGTATGTAAGTTTGAAAAGGATAGCCTTGGAAAGAGAACTGAACACCAGTGCCATGGAATGTAAAGAGATCATGGATCTAATCAAAACTGCTGGTCTAACAAATACGATGGTAAAGTTTACCAACTGCTATGAAGTTCTTGTCAAAGAATTCATAGTGAATTTATCTGAAGGGTGTGCTAATGGAAAGTCAGCTAACTTTAAATGTGTATATGTGAGAGGAAGGAAGGTAAATTTCTCTCCCTCTGAAATAAACAAATTCCTAGGAAGACCAAATGATGCTTGCCCTGAGCTAGAGGTTACTGACAACCAAGTGTGCCAAACCATCACTGCAAATCAAGTCAAGAGCTGGCCCTTAAAAGGGAAACTGAATGCAAGCAAGCTGAGCATGAAATTTGCCATTCTGCACAAAATTGGTGCAGCTAACTGGGTTCCCACCAACCATAAATCAACCATCTCCACAGGCTTGGGAAGATTCATTTATGTTGTTGGAACCAGGACAAACCTTGACTATGGAAAGTATATCTTTGATCAAACATTAAAACATGCTGGAAGCTATGCTATTAAAGGCCCTATTGCCTTTCCCTCTCTCCTATGTGGTATAGTCCTTGCTTAGTATCCTGACATTCTAGTTGAAAAAGATACTGTATGAAAAAGAGCCCCTGCTCTTGGGTTGCACTATAAGCTATTTCAGGGAACACATGTTCCTGACATTGTCATGACATCAGCTGAGACATCAACTGTGAAATCTCATTCCAAGAAAACTGATGTTATAGCTGTGTTGAAGGAAACCTGCAAAGAGCTTGACACAAGGAAAAGGACTCTTGAAGACCTGATTACTAGACTAGAACAGGAGGAGATTGAAGGACAAAGGAGGGAAGAGGATGCTGCTAAAGACCAGCTTCATGCTGAAGATAGTTCCTCCTCTGAAGATGACATTGCTTGAAGATCATTGCAGTTGAAAAGTTTGTTGCTGGTACCTGATGCTGCAAATGATTTTTGATTTTTTTCTCTGTGTTTTTATTATTCTTTTTGGATGACTGTATAACCTAAAAGTACAAGTATCTTTGGCCTATTTATGGCTAAAGAGGGGGAGAAGAATTTGTGTGATAATTTTGGTAGAATTAGACTTGGTGGATACTATTAATTCTGCTTCTTTCTAATCTCTGATTGTTTATGGGTTTTAGCCAAAAATTTGCCAAAGGGGGAGTTTGTAAGTGTTTGGATGTTGGCATGTTTTTTTGGTAAAACCAGTTGTGTGAATGTCATGACCGATGTCATAACATTCTGAGACACAAGGTACATTCTGCAGAAAAAGAATGTCATACAGGAGCTACTCAATATGAGTGTTTAGCTGATCATTATGCAATGATCATATTTATTGCATTCTACCAAAATCTGTAAACAGGATTCTTGTTGTCATAACCAATGTTAAGACATCCTGTACTGAACTAACCTTGTGCAGATTTATTATTTTCTGAGAAGTTTCAGGAATCTGGTTATTCAGTCCAGATCAGATTCTCACATGGACTTAGGTTAACTTTGCTTAACCCTAATCTGGTTGTTAAAGTCCTATGACCAAGTCTTGAGGTTAACCCTAATTAACCCTAGCTATTTTCGTGGAAGCCCTAACTGAAGAATAGCAGCCTATATATTCCTCATGAAGATTGTTGGTGAAAGACACTTTTGACAGAAGATCAATAAGGGACTGTATAATTGTAACTACTGTAATCCAAACAATTATCATTGTGATAAGTGACTTGGAGTAGGATTTGATTGTAAGGGTTGTGTATCACTCAAAGCTTTGAAGCACGAGTGTTTGTGTCACTTGATTAAAGCTTTGAAGAAAAGTCAAGTTAGAGTTGTGTATCACTCAAAGCTTTGAAGCACGAGTGTTTGTGTTACTTGATTAAAAGTTGTGAAGCAAAATCAAGTGTATGTTCTGAAGAGTGTCTTCATAATTTCGTTAGTCAATTATTTAATATCACTATTGTGATTGAGGGGGAGTGAGTAGGAACTCAGGTTTAAGTTGAACTTAGATTGAAGTTGCATTGGGTAGGTCTTAAGTGAAGGAGATAAACTGGTTGGTTTATTTCTGAATTAATATCTCTTATAGTGGATTTCCTCCCTGGCTTGGTAGCCCCCAGAGTAGGTGTTGTTACACACTGAACTGGGTAAACAATTGACTGTGTTATTTATTGCTTTTAGTTTTACTGTCTTGAAGAGTGTCAGATACGGTGTCATAACATTCTCTGTGACATTAAGTATCTGCAGCCAGAATTTCAGAAATGTAAAGGACAAAATAAGATAAAAGGAAGTAAAAAATGAGCTCCTTCGATTTGGGCAGGAGCAGCCTTCGATTTGTAATCTGTTGGCCTCCTTCGATTGGGGCTGGCAACAACATGTTGTGCCTTTCGACTGGGCCTGGAACCTGTATAAGATGCAATATGCCTTTCTGCCTCCTTCGACTGGGGGTTGAAAGCAGTGAGGGAATGCCTTTCGATTAGGAGCTGGAAGTCAGTGAAGGCATGCTTTTCGTTTGGGCCTAGAAGTCAACATGGTTTTCCTCCTGGTTGTCCCTTTCGTTTTACCTGGAGAAAGAGCGTAGAAGCCAGAAGCTTCGTTTCCTATTTCCTGTTTCCTGTTTCTTTCATTTCAAGCATTAAATGGCAACATGGCCTGAGGCCATGCTAGTATTTGTCTTTCAAACAGTTTAACAGTTAAAGCAAGTTCAGGTAAACAGAAAGCAAAAACGAAAGGGTTTAGCTCTGAAAACATATTAAGTAGGTGGAAACGAAAAGAACCAAAGTGTTATGTACATGTTTTGAAATGAAAGGGAAGATTATTCACATATTATGCCATGAAACGAAAGGTTTAAGGGTAAGAGTGACTTACCTTGCTGGAGGCTTTGAATGGGTGTGGGACCTTGAGTGGAGGCCCAGGGTTCTGGATTTGAAAGAGGGGGCCAACAGTTGTGCCTGGAATGCTGGATTCGAAGGAAGGAAAGAAACAAGTCTTATGTTTCTTTCCAAACTGGATTCGAAGGATACTGAAGAGTATTTGTTCTTCAGAATCGAAGGAAGTGAGTATGTGATTCTGGTTTTTTTTATTTCTCAAGTGTTGATGAACTTGAGAGTTTTACTGTGTTTGAGAAAATTTGGGGGATTCGTTCCTCTGGTCCAAAGATCCTCTTAAACATGTGTTGGAGCCTCTTATTTATAGGTAAAGTTGGCTTAAGCTTTTGGAGGGAAAACAAAATAATTTGAACAATTTGAGTAAACTGCTCTTTGCAGCCTCCGAGGGACAATGCTTTATGCTATTTCGGTGCAAGAATGGGGCAGTGTTTCAGGACTGCTATGTAGCAGTTTTGGCCAGTGTACCATGTCTGAACTTGGCAGCAAGCATCTTTGAATATTTTAGCCTTTCATTTTGACCCTCCTTCGACCAGATTCTTATTCCAACATATTGTTTGACTTTCTTCCAACAAGTGTCCTTCGAACGAATCACCTTTGTGCATCGTTTGTAGGGGCCAAATGTGTCTTAAGGAGGCTCATGTCTAATCGAAAGCTTGCATGCCAGGGGGTACATGTGGTCAAACGAAAGACAAAATGTTCATATTCGAAAGAGACAAATAGGGAGCAAGAGGTGCAAATCGAAGGATGTTAAAAGAGAGCCTTTTGCCTTGGAAATGAAATAGATTACAAGAGGCTCTTTTCCTTGTGAATCCAAACCAAACTGTGTCAGATTGCCATGCCCAGTCGAAGGATGCAAGCCAAGCTTGTGTCGAAAGAGGTCAAAAGGCCAATCGAAGGATGCAAGCCAAGCTTATGTCGAAAGAGGTCAAAAGGCCAATCGAAGGATGCGAGCCAAACTTGTGTCGAAAGAGGTCAAAAGGCCAATCGAAGGATGCAAGCCCAACTTGTGTCGAAAGAGGTCAAAAGGCCAATCGAAGGATACAAGCCAAGGTTGTGTCGAAAGAGGCCAAAAGGCAAATCGAAAGAGCTGAAACGAAGAACACTTGTATTTCTCCAATTTTTGTCAAAATAATATTTTTATCTGTTTTCTCCCTTTTTGACAGTTTCCTTTTAATTTTGGTACTGGAAAATCCAAATGCACTTGTTCAAGCTTGAACCTTGAAAATCCTTGTAAGAAAGGCCTTGAGAATTGAGAGGGCAAATTTTGGGGTACAATAGTTGCCCCTGTTCAATTTTCTTAAACCTAAGGATATAGATTGGCTTTCGAGCCTTTCGTGATCTGAAGGTGGAAGATAATTGAACACTAGAGTGCCCAAAAATTTGCACTCGCATGGTGTAGTATCAGCATTGTGATGTCGGGAATGGGCTTACAGATGCCATTTGGAGATTGTGACAGAAACTTGTTGGGGATGGGCTTAAAGATGCCATCTGGAGATGTGATAGAAAGTTGTTGGATATGGGCTTAAAGATGCCATCCAAAAGTGATTGTTGAATTGTTTGAGCTGGTCGAGTAGATAGTTGTCCTGGCTGGTTTCAGGTATTAATCTCTGACCTGAGAAAGAAAGATAGTTTTCCTGGCTTGCTACAGGTATTGTGATGTCGGGAATGGGCTTACAGATGCCATTTGGAGATTGTTGGTAGGTGGTTTTGTCTTTGTTGACGGGTTGTCTCCAGGTTGTCTCCATTAACGGGTTGTCTCCATTGATAGGTTGTCTCTATTGACAGGTTGTCTCCATTGACGGGTTGTCTCAATTGACAGGTTGTCTCTATTGACAGGCTTCGCCTCAGAAAAATCTTTAGGAATCGATTTAACTGATTTTGTCTCCATTGACTGGCTTCGCCTCAGAAAAATCTTTAGGAATCGATTTAACTGATTTTGTCTCCATTGACTGGCTTCGCCTCAGAAGAATATTTAGGAATCGATTTAACTGATTTTGTCTCCATTGACTGGCTTCGCCTCAGAAAAATCTTTAGGAATCGATTTAACTGATTTTGTCTCCATTGACTGGCTTCGCCTCAGAAAAATCTTTAGGAATCGATTTAACTGATTTTGTCTCCATTGACTGGCTTTGCCTCAGAAAAATCTTTAGGAATCGATTAAACTGATTTTGTCTCCATTGACTGGCTTCGCCTCAGAAAAATCTTTAGGAATCGATTTAACTGTTTTTGTCTCCATTAACTGGCTTCACCTCAGAAAAATCTTTAGGAATCGATTTAACTGATTTTGTCTCCATTGACTGGCTTCGCCTCAGAAAAATCTTTAGGAATCGATTTAACTGATTTTGTCTCCATTGACTGGCTTCTCCTCAGAAAAATCTTTAGGAATCGATTTAACTGATTTTGTCTCCATTGACTGGCTTCGCCTCAGAAAAATCTTTAGGAATCGATTTAACTGATTTTGTCTCCATTGACTGGCTTCGCCTCAGAAAATCTTTAGGAATCGATTTAACTGATTTTGTCTCCATTGACTGGCTTCGCCTCAGAAAAATCTTTAGGAATCGATTTAACTGATTTTGTCTCCATTGACATAATTGAGAATTTAACTGCATCTTTCCTGAAAGGTAAAGGTCAGTCATATGCAATGTATGATATGGATCAAGCAATGATGTTCTCAACATAAATGAGATTGTATGGTATGATGTGTATATGCATGTATCATGATGTATGGAAATGTGATGTTTTAGTTGGGGAAAATAAATCCCGAACAACTGCTGGAGAGTAGGGTTGAATTCTTCGTTTCCACTGGGGATGATGAACGAAGATGATTGCAAGAATAAACCTGCAGGAGAGGATGACTCTGTTGGGGAATAAACTGGTGAAAAGACTACTCTGCGGGGAATTACTCTGTGGGGAAGAGATACTTTGCTGAGATTTTAATGATAAACTCCGCTGGGGATTCCGTTGATAAGCTCTGTTGGGGATTTTGATGATGAACTCCACTGGGGATAGAAAGAACTTCGTTGGGGATGATCTTTCAGTTGCAACTCGCTGAGGATAACCCAGTTAGACTCTTGTGGGGATAACCTCTGAATTTGGCTGAGGAGACTTATTTGTGCTTCGTAGGGGATAAGCTTCCAGAGTCTACTGGGGAAGATGATTCAACTCCATTGGGAAGCTTTTTTAGAATGCGCTGGAGAGATAACTCTATTGTGGTATCTTGTATTCCTTCGGGGGAACATTCTTATATTCTGTTGAGGAATATTAAGATTGTCAGGGATGCTCTTACGCTTGCTGGAGAATATCTTTATACTCCGTTGGGGGATATTAAGATCTTCTGGGGATACCAAGCCTTTTCGGGGCTGACGGTAGACTAACTCTGCTTGGGGGAGAGTTCAGGAGTCTCGGTTGTCCGTTGCTCTATTGAGGAGTCGAAGTTGAACTGATATCTGGTCGGGTCCAGGTTTCACAGTAACTTGCTGGGAATTGTAGAGTAGTCTACCGGGGAAGAGGAGTTGTGGTCCTTTGATTTGTAGTAGTCGGATAGGAAAACTCAAGCTGGGGAATCTGTAGTTTGTTGGGGAAATAAACCATGTTGTCGGTCTGCTTGAGAGGTGATGACTTCATTGGGGGAAAGTCCTTGAGGATTCTTGGGGTTGTCTCAGCTGGGGAAAGGTGTTCAGAGATTAAACTTTGGCTGGGGAGTCATCCTATGAGAAGGACTTTGGGGAGACTTGTCATTTCCCCTAGTAGCGAATGTTTGTGGCATTGCCAAAAAGTTTGATTGTATGTAACCCTTTGTCGGGGTTGATGTTCAATGCCCCAAGTGACGGAGATGGAGACTTACCCCTAGTTACTTTGCACTTCTTTAGAGATTTCTTGAAATCTTGATTGGACTGCCCCAGGTGTGCTAGATAGTGACATGTCATGCCCCCTTGTTGATAGGAGATTTGTCAATGGAAGTGTCATCCTTCTTGAATAGATTTTGTTCACTGAGAGGGCTTTCATTCATCGGATATTCGTTGTGTGAATTTCTCCGCTGTCAAACAAATAGCCATATGCAAACAACGATATTCAAATAATGCAAAGTTTATGCTTGTCTTGAAATTTTGAAAAATGCGTTTTTTAGGAGAAAACTTTTTATAAGACAAATTCAACACAAGATTTAGGGCGAAGCCTTACAGGAGTCAGTATACCTTTTGTAACAGTATGCTTTCGAACTAACCCATGCTTCAATTAGGACTTTTGAAGGGTTGTAACGTGGCTTGGTTCACGGTTTAAGAAACAAAGGATAAAGGCTCAAAGTGTATTTGTACCCACCCGTTCTTCGTGATGTTCTTCAATCCTAAGCTCAGTTAATTGTGTGTCGAACTCTGTTCGAGTTTGGAACGACATTTTGGTGATGGTTCACACCAGTTGGATTTTGGAAGGCAGTCATTTTTGCAACATTTGTAGCGACCTCGTTCTTTTGATTTGTTATCCCTAACTTTTGCCTGACTGTTCCTGTTTTCGAGATTACAGTCAGCGGGATGCCCTAGCTTTCTTAAGCCTCCTTTGTAGGTTTTGGCTTAGTGGGATTATTTATTTATTTTGAGAGGTAATGACTGCCTATGAGATAAGGAACCATCACTGTCTTTTGATTCCCAGGGAATGTTTTTGATGTCATTCGTTGTATTATGAACTGAGAGTTTACGACTTCAATGCACATCTTTTTTTTTTGAATTAACTGAGAGACTACCCTGCCCCAGGTTTAAATCAAAGGTTTCATTTTGTTTTAAAACAGAAAACTCCTACTTCTTTGGCTCGAAGGGGTTGACTAGGGATTATCTTCCTTATAACTCCAGTGTTTAGGATTTGAAAGAAATGCATGTACATCGTCAGCAAGGTTTGTTCAAAAGCATACTGTATGAGATTATGGCATTGTTTCGTCATCCTCCCTCTAAAGGCTTGTAACTTTTAGCAAGAGTTAAATGTCATAAAGAAGGTAAAAAAAACATATTTTAAATGTAATGAAAGGATGAATTCAAAACAAACATATGCAATGCATTAATGAAACAGAGTTTGACATTAACAGATAATTGTCTGAATAACAAAAGAAATTACAGCTCGAAAATTCAAAAAGGAACAAAAGTCTCTTGGTTCGAATTTTGTCATTTCAGGTGGAGAACCCTTAACGGAAGATTTTCATCTCGCCATCCGGCATGAATTCCAGCACTCCTTCGTCGATCAAGTCTTGGATCTTGTTCTTCAGAGTCTAACAGTCGTCGGTGTCATGTCCTGGACTATGGGAGTGGTATACACAAAATGCATCGGGACGAAAGCCAGGAGCAGAGGTGTTGGGATTCCGGGGAGGGTCCTTTAAAGTAATCAGATTGACCTCTAACAAGCGTTTCAGTATTAGAGATGATGGTATATCAGTCTCAGAGAAATGTCTTCCAGATGCATTTCGCTTGCGCCGATTACCCCGTTGATGCTGGCGAGGTTGCTGCTGGGCTTGTGACCCTGAAGCATACTGGGGAGCTTTTCCTTTGTCTTCTTGTCTCAAAGGAGTTTGAACGATGATTTGATCTTCAACCCTAGTTGTTTGCCCCACTTGGTTATTTTGAAGCAGCTTGTTGACGAGGACCCTGAGCTCTTCTTGTCTTTAAGCTAAGTCTTGAATGAGAGCCATCTGGCCCACCAGCTGTCCCATCATCTGGATCTTCATTGTTGCCAACTCGATTTGTAGCCCTTCCGACTGATCATTCCTGACACTGCCTGAATTCCCTAGGACCATGCCCCTTGTGAGGAGAGCTTTCACTTCTTCTTGCCCCTGGGACAGGTTCAAGAACATTTCTTGAAGTTGGGCGTTTTGAGCCCGGAGATCTTGGTTGTCTGGTTGGAAAGCCATTGCTACTGAAATAAACAGTAGGAGAATAAGGAAACATGAAAAGGAAAACCTGTTATGATGCAATGCATGATATGTGAATGCATGTTTTCAAGAATCTCTCGGGGTAAACACGAGAAAAATGTTAGAGGTTGAACTTTGATCAACATCTTTGATTGGAGAACTTCGTATCAGTGGATGTCTTTCCACTAGAATCAATCTCACCATGTCGAGTGGGTCATAGCCCCTAATTCAAGTTGTTGCATTTGATCTTTGACGGTGTTTGTTCAGAGGAAAATCTTCTTGTCCTTTGGTAGACGTCTGGTTCAACGTGACCCTGCATCAAAAGACCCTCGAGATCCTTGAAATGGTTATTGAAAATGCTATGGTATGATGTTATGATGTTATGTACATGTATGCAGAAGTAAGCAAGTATATATACAGACAATCATATTCACACAAAGCAGACAAGTCCTTAGGTTTAGGCTTGCATGGGGTTTGTAGGTAAGTACCCTCTTGAAGTTAGTTGGCTCAACCTGTCCTAAAATAGAAACCGGGTTCTAAGGAGCTCAATATCACTGGATTATTTTCTATGTTCATTGTTTTGGTTTAGCCACTTAACTGGCGACCAAAATATTCCAAGAAAACAATCCTCAATGAGTGTAGTATCGAGTATCTACCAACTTCGGACTGCACCAAAGTCGGTCATCTCACTACCCCTAAAAAGGCCAAGATGGTCAAGTAAGGTTCTAAGAGTTCGTTAGTGCTTCATGACATCACTCAGCGGCCCCGTATTCTCCTTGACTACTCAAGGGCTACCGGTACCCACAAATATGTCACACTAACATAGCTACTGCTTCAACCATGTCAGTATACCCCGCACAGTTCCCTCACAGTTTATTGCTATTTACCTAAAAAGGTGCCCCCAAATCCGGGTGTAGGACTAAACAAACCTAAGCAAGGAACCCAAAAAGTAAAGCAATCAAAGCAATCAAAGCAAGCATGTAAAGGTGATCTAAAACCCTAAGGTAACCCCACTTTTAGAATACTCCCCAGCAGAGTCGCCAGTTCTATGATACGGTGGGAGAACTGACTTGGGATTTGCGTTTGTTTTCGCAAATGTTTCGGTTTAGCAAGAGTCGCCACCGACTTTTTATTTTATCCTAAGGAAAGGTCAAAAAGCACAGGAAAGACCTTTGAGATGTTTTCGTGGGTTCGGGGGGTAGATTATGAAAAGGGAAGGTGCTAGCACCCTTTTCATCCATGGATATCCATGGGCTCTTAGTTACTTGTTTTAGATCACTTGCCTTTATTTTTCAATTGCTTGTAATGGTGTTTTGTGTGTGTGGTTTTGAAAATGTTTTGAAAAAGATGCCTTGTCTAGGCAACCTTTGTAACAATTCGTTTGAATGTTTTACAAAGGTGTTTGTCTTTTTGAAAATATGTTTCAATGTTTTTTGAAAGTTTGTTTTGAAATTGTTTTTGAAGTTGTGTTGTGGAGTGTGTTTTGAAAAATGGCAAGGATGTTTTGCAAGTTTTTTTATCAAGTAACTAAGAGTTGTCTACCCTATTTTACTCAAAGATCTTTCTTACGTTTTTAACCCTTTTAACAGTGTTGCTTCACCATTGTATTTGGTGAACAACCTTGTGTTAGGATGTTGAACGGGACGGGCGTTGGGACGTTTATATAGTCATAGAAGGCAACATATGGGACGTTTTAGAAATGTCGTTTTAGGGACTAGATCGTTTACCGAAGGCAACATCGAGGGTCATCGAGGGACTACGATCTTTTATCGAGGGTCTTTGCTAAAACGCCCATGCTCGAGGGACATGACTATTTTCCGAGGAAACAAGTGAGATTACCCTAAGGGTGCATGTGTGCAAAGTGTGTTTTATTGCATGCATTTGTCTTTGATTTTTAGATTGTCTACTTGTTGGTTCTATCTTGCCATACACACCTAGTTACTAGCATTTGTATAAAAGTAATAAAAAGTACAAAAAAATAAATCCTACACTATTACAACCATATTGAAGTGCATAGAAATGTAAAGGAAAAAATAAGATAAAAATAAGTAAAAAATGAGCTCCTTCGA
Organism: Vicia faba; assembly: GCA_948472305.1. Lineage (NCBI taxonomy): Eukaryota > Viridiplantae > Streptophyta > Magnoliopsida > Fabales > Fabaceae > Vicia > Vicia faba. The sequence goes on along the minus strand of OX451736.1, from coordinate 1,467,801,984 downwards.
TTTGGGCAGGAGCAGCCTTCGATTTGCAATCTGTTGGCCTCCTTCGATTGGGGCTGGCAACAGCATGTTGTGCCTTTCGACTGGGCCTGGAACCTGTATAAGATGCAATCTACCTTTCTGCCTCCTTCGACTGGGGGTTGAAAGCAGTGAGGGAATGCCTTTCAATTAGGGGCTGGAAGTCAGTGAAGGCATGCTTTTCGTTTGGGCCTAGAAGTCAACATGGTTTTCCTCCTGGTTGTCCCTTTCGTTTGACCTGGAGAAAGAGGGTAGAAGCCAGAAGCTTCGTTTCCTATTTCTTGTTTCCTGTTTCTTTCATTTCAAGCATTAAATGGCAACATGGCCTGAGGCCATGCTAGTATTTGTCTTTCAAACAATTTAACAGTTAAAGCAAGTTCAGGTAAACGAAAAGCAAAAACGAAAGGGTTTAGCTCTGAAAACATATTAAGTAGGTGGAAACGAAAAGAACCAAAGTGTTATGTATATGTTTTGAAATGAAAGGGAAGATTATTCACATACTATGCCATGAAACAAAAGGTTCAAGGGTAAGAGTGACTTACCTTGCTGGAGGCTTTGAATGGGCGTGGGACCTTGAGTGGAGGCCCAGGGTTCTGGATTTGAAAGAGGGGGCCAACAGTTGCGCCTGGAATGCTGGATTCGAAGGAAGGAAAGAAATAAGTCTTATGTTTCTTTCCAAACTGGATTCGAAGGATACTGAAGAGTATTTGTTCTTCAGAATCGAAGGAAGTGAGTATGTGATTCTGTTTTTTTTTTAATTTCTCAAGTGTTGATGAACTTGAGAGTTTTACTGTGTTTGAGAAAATTTCGGGGATTCGTTCCTCTGGTCCAAAGATCCTCTTAAACATGTGTTGGAGCCTCTTATTTATAGGCAAAGTTGGCTGAAGCTTTTGGAGGGAAAACAAAATAATTTGAACAATTTGAGTAAACTACTCTTTGCAGCCTCTGAGGGACAGTGCGTTATGCTATTTCGGTGCAAGAATGGGGCAGTGTTTCAGGACTGCTATGCAGCAGTTTTGGCCAGTGTACCATGTCTAAACTTGGCAGCGAGCATCTTTGAATATTTTATCCTTTCATTTTGACCTTCCTTCGACCAGATTCTTCTTCCAACATATTGTTTGACTTTCTTCCAACAAGTGTCCTTCGAACGAATCACCTTTGTGCATCGTTCGAAGGGGCCAAATGTGTATTAAGGTGGATCATGTCTAATCTAAAGCTTGCACGCCAGGGGGTACATGTGGTCAAACGAAAGACAAAATGTTCATATTTGAAAGAGACAAATAGGGAGCAAGAGGTGCAAATCGAAGGATGTTAAAAGAGAGCCTTTTGCCTTGGAAATGAAATAGATTACAAGAGGCTCTTTTCCTTGTGAATCCAAACCAAACCGTGTCAGAGGCCCATGCCCAGTCGAAGGATGCAAGCCAAGCTTGTGTCGAAAGAGGTCAAAAGGCCAGTCGAAGGATGCAAGCCAAGCTTGTGTTGAAAGAGGTCAAAAGGCCAATCGAAGGATGCAAGCCAAACTTGTGTCGAAAGAGGTCAAAAGGCCAATCGAAGGATGCAAGCCCAACTTGTGTCGAAAGAGGTCAAAAGGCTAATCGAAGGATGCAAGCCAAGCTTGTGTCGAAAGAGGCCAAAAGGCCAATCGAAAGAGCTGAAACGAAGAACACTTGTATTTCTCCAATTTTTGTCAAAATAATATTTTTATTTGTTTTCTCCCTTTTTGACAGTTTCCTTTTAATTTTGGTACTGGAAAATCCAAATGCACTTGTTCAAGCTTGAACCTTGGAAATCCTTGTAAGAAAGGCCTTGAGAATTGAGAGGGCAAATTTTGGGGTACAACAGTCACCATTTAAAAAAGTTGTTTTAACATCCATTTGGTGTACTGTTAAGTTATAAATAGCAGCTATTGAAATAAGTACCCTAATGGATGTAATTCTAGTGACAGGAGAAAAGGTGTCGAAGAAATCTATATTTTCTCTTTGTCTAAAACCCTTGGCAACAAGGCAAACCTTGTATTTATCAATAGTTCCATCAGGTTTTAGTTTCTTTTTCAAAACCCATTTAAAACCGATTGGTTTGAAACCAGGAGGCAAGTCTACTAAGTGTCAAGTCTTGTTAGATTCTAGAGATTATATCTCATCATTGATAGCTTCTTGCCATAACTAAACATCCAGAGATGACAAGGCTTCTTGAAGATTTATTGGATCTTCTTCTACATTATAAGCCGCATAATCAGGCCTATAGTTTTTAGCAACTCTTACTTGTTTACTTCGTTGAAGTTCTGTTTCTACATTATCGTTGCTTTCTGTGCATCTTATCACATGAATGTGACTCGATTGTGTGCCCCCACTATTTCTCAATTTGAAAGGAAATTTGTCTTCATAGAATTCAACATCAGTTGATTCTATGATCACTTTTGCCTTTAGGTCATAAAACCTATATGCTTTAGTGTTTGCTGCATACCGAATGAAAACACATTCATATGCTCTACTAACGAGTTTAACTCGTTTCAGATCCAGAATTCTGACATAAGTCAGACAACCCCAAGTTCTCAAATAAGACAAGTTTGGTTGTCTTTTCTTTAATATCTCATAAGGAGAGATATCACATTTTGACTTGGGGACTCTATTCAGGACATAACAAACAGTCAATAAAATTTCCCCCCACCAGTGAGGTGCAGCACCAGAATTCATCATAATTGCAACAACAAGTTCAGTAAGAGTTCTATTATTTCTTTCTGTTTTACCATTCATTGCAAGATAGTATGGTGCACTCGTTTCATGTACAATTCCATGTATAAAATTCATTAATAAACTAGAATCATACAATTTATCTATCACTACAAATTCGTATTATATCATTTTCAAATTCTTTACAAAAAATTTAAACATATAAACTTCATTCTTCATAATGACGTACAAATATACCCCAATAGACTGACTAAACCATGTCTTATTTAAAAGAAAACCAGAAACAATATTCTTTCTAATTTTAGGAACATGCATGACGTTCTTTAAGATTAAAGTCTTCTTGAAGGTGAAATTTAGCTCCATGTCTACAATTCCAGCAACATTCATGGTATGGCCATCTCCCAACAACACTTTCTTATCTTTAGTATTCGTGTATGTTTAAACATAACACGATCATAACAGACACAACGAGAGACGCATGTGTCTATCCACCAACCAACATATCCATCAACCATGTTGATTTCAATTACCATAGCAATAAATTGCCCATTAGTCAGGTTGACCCATGCATTAGGGATAACACCAAGAAGTTCAAGCTTACTTCTACATTTCTTAGTCATATGACTTGATTTTCCATAGTTAAAACAAAGGGAAACCAACGTCATTTCTTTTAGGTGGTGGTTATTGCCTAGTTGGAGCTATTGGGATCATAGAAGGATTCCCATTCTTAATTCGGTTCGCAATATTGTGGTTCTGATTCTTTAATCATTTGCCAAATGGCTTCAGAACTACACCAAATTTCTTTTTGTTGTTTGAAACAACCAAGACTTTTTATTTTTGATATTGTCTCTAAGATTCCTTTTTTGTTTTTTGTTTTTTAAACATTCAAACTATAGAGTAGTTTGTCAATAATAAAACCAATTTGAAATTGTTCATTTAAACACATACCTTTTGTGATGGTCTTTTAAGCAATCTTTTGAAGTTCGTAATATTGAGCCTCCATCGACCTTACATCTTTGCATTTGATACTTGAATTAGCGGCTAACAACATACTTCTTTGCTTCAGCTTCTACGTCATACTTCTTTTTCTAAGTCTTTCAATCTTGTTTTGCAGTATCACATCAACTGTAATTATCATACAGATCATCTGCGAGTCTATTCAAAATATGATTTTGTAGAGATTTTCATTCTCTTTCTATAAGGTGATTTCTTTACTATGCTGTAAATCATCCGCTTTAATCTGTGCAGCAGATTCAACTTCAACACTATTAAGTGTTCCTTCTAAATCTCCAGATTTACTACCGTTAGTTTGTTCGATTGATTCAGAAGGAGCAACAGAATGTCATCGATTAAAACATTAGCAACTTTTTTCAACATTAAGAACTTCATCTTTTGTTGCCAACGTTTAAAGTGACTTCTCTCAAACATGAACGATTTCTCAACGACAATATCTGCAAAAGAACCAATAATTTCTTCGGTAGTCATGGCAGTTTGAAACGTCTTAAAATTGTTGAATTTTGGATTTTGAAATATTTGCCACCGAAGAAATTACCAGGTTGAGTCGCGGACTAGGTCGCTCTCTTTAAGACGTTTCGCGGTACTGCTCAAAATTATGCAAAGCAGTCAAACTACCGCGCCGCCTCCAGGATAAAACAGCCCAGTTCTATACTGTACGATTACTACTTGCATGATAGATAATTGGTCTAGAAATACACCCTCTGATGGTACAAGACCATTCAAATATGGTATCAACACCACTCGTAGTATCTGGTACAAAGACCAGTCATAATAATTTCTCAAACAAAAAGAAACTCAAATAATTCTCCAAAGAGAATATAATAATGGCCATTTGACCACTCATAATAATTTCTCTAACAAAGAGAAATTCAAATAATTCTCCAAAGAGAATTCAAAGGATTAAACTTGAAAATTTCTCAACTCAAATGAGGAGAAATTAACACAATTCTCTAAAGAGAATTCAAGGAAATACTCGGAAAATTCAACGAGTAGGAAGAAAGGGGAAGAAGATGGCGCTTCGATAATTCGAGAGATGCAGAGTTATGAGAGTGAGGAAGGAAAAACTAATAGAATAGTTTTTGGTGTAATTTGGAATGAAACATATGCACTCCTTATATAGTGAAGTAGGATAGTTAATATTTCTCACATGAGCAATGTGGGACTAAATGGTTTTTTCAACATATTGAAACATGGACATGTTCCAACAACAAATATTTTGATGCTCAAGTCAATGGTTGTCAAACATTATATATATAGCACATTTGGAAATGCGGTGGAAAAGTGTCAAACGTGCATTTTGCCAAAAGCTCCAATTTATTACTTCTCTTTTCACGGTACAAGTGCATTGAAATGTGTTGTAGACTCAGGTTTGCTTGGCTAGAAGCTTAACCAAATATAACCGTATAAAATTTAGAGAATTTTATGCGTATTTTGATTCGACATAAATGGTCATCTATATATGGGTTTTATTAGGGATTTAAACAATCATTACCTTGACTTTAATCATTGTCGTTCAAACTGACAAATATCAGCGTATAATTCATAATGTTATCTAACGGTCCTACTTCAGTTGCCTACTTGAATCACATATTTTTTTATGGTAGGTGCATGTCTACTCCCTATGTCATAGAATACTATGATATACAACCGATATTAAGATTGGTATTTTGTTTTCTTACATTATTGACCTAATACCACATGTCATAAATCTTCGTGTCTATATCGGACTTCGAGTCAATATTGAGTTTCCTTTTGATTTGGGTCGAGTTCCGAGGCTGAGATTAGATAGGAACAAATTCTTTTTCTGTTCCTATAATTGTTGAAATTAATTTAATAATTAATATATACAAGACATGTTCAATACACATATTAAAATTATAACCATACTTTAATGAGGAAAGTAATTCGACAAATGAGCATTCATAGAAAAAAGTTTTAGAGTCTACAATATGTAGATCTATACAAAATCATTAGAATACTTAGATGAATCCAAAGTAAAAGGTCTTTAAACAATCACAAAGATGATCCTGAAACACAAAGAAAGAGAGGTAAATGATGGACACCCGTTGTCTTGTAGTTCTTCTTAAACCAAGACTCCTTATGCATTAGGCATCTTCAGACAAAGAGAAAAGATAATATTCAAGTTGTCTAGTATATTAGAGACCATAGTTTATATATAAGATTCTCATTATTCTAAAATAGGTCATCACGATATCCACTCATATTGAACTCATATAAATTAATTAAATATATAATTAATTACTCAATTAGAAATCTAATTAACATTATTATTTTATTTAATCACTAATCAATTAAGGTGTCTAATTGATAAATAGCTATATATAATTGTACTTATTAAAAAGTAAATGGATGAGTGATATCCCTACGCGAGTAGGGGATAATCAGAGGCCTTTGTAGTTAATGGTGGTTAGGACTTTCTCACGGTAGTGAGAGACCCTGTTTGGTAGTGGTGTTTGGTTTAGAGAGAGCAAGCACACATGAGGTGAGAAGATTTGTGTTTATGCATGTAGACTAAAGATATAATGATATATCTCCCCAATCTCTAGAGTTGAGGTATTTATAGAGACTCTTGGGTCTAAAGTTTAGGAAACCGTAAGAGGTGGAAATCGTTCTTCCTTGATAGGGGGCACTGTTCATTGTCTATTTTCTAGGGAGTCATGGTATGGCTCTGTTCGTGTGGTTAGTGGGTGGTGTTTACCGGTATTTTTGGTAACCAATCACGAGTTTAGAAAGCAAGTGAGATTAACTCGAAAAATCTCCAAGCTATTTGTGCAAATGATTTGTGTGAACACACATGCGTGTGAATTGAATACAGTTGTCGTTTTCATGATAAAGGTGCATAAACAAAATTTAAATGAAGTTAAGTTGCAGTAAATGACAATGTAAAATGCAGTAAATGATATTAAACTGAAGTAAAGTGAAATTAATAAAAAGCAAATGTTACATTTAAGGAAACAAGAAAATAATGAAAAAACTGGACGCAGACATATACATATTTCTCACACATTGTTTTGCTATTTGACTCGGATACTCCAGTGGTATGGAGAGTATGTATGAAACATTGCGACATTTGTTGAAATGTATCAGTATGCTATTTATTCTATTTATAAGATAACTGTGATACGGTGGGAAAGAACTGACTTGAAATTCTGGCAACAGATACTTAATGTCACAGTGAATGTTATGACACCGTATCTGACACACTTCAAGACAGTAAATTAAAAATAGTAAAGAACACAATCAATTGTTAACCCAGTTCAGTGTGTAACAACACCTACTCTGGGGACTACCAAGCCAGGGAGGAAATTCACTATAAGAGATATTAATTCAAGAATAAACTAACCAGTTTATCTCCTTCACTTAAGACCTACCCAATGCAACTTCAATCTAAGTTCAACTTAAACCTGAGTTCCTACTCACTCCCCCTCAATCACAACAGTGATACTAAACTATTGATTAATGAGATTATGAAGACACTCTTCAATACACACACTTGATTTTGCTTCAAAGCTTTAATCAAGAGACACAATCACTCGTGCTTCAAAGCTTTGAGTGATAAACAACCCTAACTTGATTTTACTTCAAAGCTTTAATCAAGAGACACAAAAACTCGTGCTTCAAAGCTTTGAGTGATACACAACCCTTACAATCAAATCCTACTCCAAGTCACTTATCACAATGATAATTGCTTGGCTCATAGTAGTTACAACTATACAATCCCTTATTGATCTTCTGTCAAAAGTATTCTTAACCATTAATCTTCATGAGGAATATATAGGCAGACTATTCTTCAGTTAGGGCTTCCATGAAAATAGCTAGGGTTAACTAAAGTTAACCTAAAGACTTGGTCTTAGGCTTTCATCATACCAGATTAGGGTTAAGCAAGGTTAACCTAATGTCCACGTGAGCATCTGATCTGGACTGTATACATCAACTCAGAGAAGCAAACCAGATTCCTGAAAATTCTCAGGAATAATAAATATGCACAATTGCTAGATCAGTACAGGATGTCTTAACATTGGTTATGACAACAAGAATCCTTCTCACTGATTTTGGTAGAATACAATATATATGATCATTGCTTAATGATCATGATAAACACTCATACTGAGTAGTTCCTGTATGACATCCTTTTCTGTAGAATGTACCTTTATCCCAGAATGTTATGACATCAGTCATGACATTCGTAACTCTGGTTTTACCAAAAAAAATGCCAACAAACAAACACTTACAAACTCCCCCTTTGGCAAATTTTTGGCTAAAACCCCTAAATAATCAGAGATTAGAATGCAGCAGAATTTTTAATAACAGCTACCAATATCTAATTCTACCAAAATTACCACAAATTCTTCTCCCCCTTTTTAGCCATAAAGAGGCCAAAGATACTTGTACTTTAAGTTATACAGTCATCCAAAAGGAAATTAAAAAAAAAACAGAGATAATAAGAGGTCATTTGGCAGCAACAAGTTCCAGTAGCAATCTTTTCAGCAAACACTGACCTTCAGGCACTGTCATCCCCTGAGGAAGCACTATTTTCAGCATTATGCTGGTCTTCATCAGCATCCTCTTCCCTTATTTGTTCTTCATTCTCCTCCTGTTCTAGTCTATCAATCAGCTCTTCAAGAGTCCTTTTTCTTGTATCAAGCTCTCTGCAGGTTTCTTTTAGCACAACTATAACATCATTTTTCTTGGAATGAGTTTTGACAGTTGATGTCTCAGCAGATGTCATAACAATGTCAGGGACATGTGTTCCCTGAAACAGCTTATAGTGAAAACCAAGTGCAGGGGCTCTTTTGCATACAAAGTCTTTTTCAACCAGAATATCAGGATACTGATCAATGATTATACCACACAGGAGAGAGGGAAAGGCAATAAGGCCTTTAATAGCACAGCTCCCAGCATGTTTCAATGTTTGATCAAAGATGTAGTTGCCATAATCAAAGTTTGTTCTGGTTCCAACAGCATAGATAAATCTTCCCAAACCTGTGGAAATGGTGGATTTATGGTTGGTGGGAACCCAGTTAGCTGCACCAATTTTATGCAGTATGACAAAATTCATGCTCAGCTTGCTAGCAGTTAGCTTCCCTTTCAAGGGCCAGTGCTTGACTTGCTTGGCAGTAATGGTTTGACAAATCTGGTTGTCAGTAACTTCAAGCTCAGGTTGAGCATCATCAGGCCTTCCTAGGAATTTGTTTATTACAGTAGGAGAGAAATTTACCTTCCTTCCTCTCACATACACACTCTTAAAATCAGCTGACTTTCCATCAGCACACCCATCAGACAAATTTACTATGAATTCTTTGACAAGAATCTCATAGCAGTTGGAAAACTTGACCACAGTTTTCATTAGGCCAACAACTTTGATTAGATCCATGATTTCCTTACACTCAATAGCACTGCTGTTCAGCTATCTCTCCAAGGCAATCCTTTTCAGAAACACATACTTCCACCTGCTTGCATTTTCTGGATGGTGAAAGGAGATGTTGTCAATGGCAACTTCAGGAACCTTAGGCAGTTTGATAGAAGAGGGTTTCTTCCTGAGAGGAATGTCTGGAACATTGCTCTCAACATCAAAGTCAAAGTCTGATTCCTCATCAGATTCAGAGGGTTCAGGATCCTTTCTTTTCTTGGATATGGGTTGTCTCAAAGGTTTTGAGAGACTACCAACATGTACCCTAGCTTTTACCTTACCCTTCCCTTTTGAAGTTCCAGTCTTCTCAGCCTTGTTCTCAGGCTTCGCCTTCTCATGCACACCTTCAGTAGCCTTCTCTTTGGAGGGGCTTTGAGCAGCATTCTGCTTCTCTTTTCTACTCATCATCCTTCTTGCTATGCCAGGGTTGATATTGGCAATTAAATCATTGTCAAAGAATTCTTCATCAACATCAATAACATGAGGTTCAACAGCCTTGTCAGTAGGGTTCTGGTTATCATCGGGTTTTTCTGGAGATTTCCTAATGTTGTCATCAGGTGTCTCAACATTCTGAGTGACATCTGGATCCCTTTCTACATTAGGGCGAGCAGTTTCTTGGTTCAAAGGTACAGATATGCCAGGAACAGAGTGATTCTCATTAAGAATCCTAGTGACTAGTCTGGCAATAGCTTGATGTACATAAGCAGAACCTTCCCTATTAGCTATCTCTGGAGGAACAGAAGATGATGGTTGAGAAGATTTACCAGAGGGAGAAGCTTGTGATCTTCTTGCATGTCTGGTTCGCAGCTTCTTGACCTTAGTAGGGTCAACTGCCATTTCATGAAGAGGAGTTATCTCAAGAACATCAGCTTCCATGCAGTTTACGATTGCCCTAGGTTTGGTGCCAGAAGGTGAGGACGAAGCAGTCGCCTTTAATGAAGATGATGACATGGATTGTTGAGACATCTTGAGAGATTTAAGAAACAAGTAGTAGCGAGTGTGAAATATTTGTTTGAGAGAATGGAGACTGTTGCAGAAAAGAGAGAAGAGGGAGATAAATGAATGTCTATTCCACTTCTTAAAATTTTGGAAAGAAAAAGGGAAACAAATGATTAGCCCAATCAGAATAGACTTAACTAAAATGTTTCTTTCATCCCTTGTTTTAAGCAAAATTAATTGCTACATCTCTTCATATTGGCAAATACCCAGCTTGCCCCTTAAATTTTCAAACTGACCAGCATCAAGTGCCTTGGTAAAAATGTCAGCCTGTTGTAGTTCAGTGGCAACATGTTCCAGCTTAATCACCTTTTCCTCCACAAGGTCTCTGATGAAGTGATGTCTAATGTCAATATGCTTAGTCCTGCTGTGCTGTATAGGATTCTTGGAAATGTTAATAGTACTCAGATTGTCACAGTACAATGTCATGACATCTTGTGTGACATTATACTCAGTTAGCATCTGTTTCATCCAGATCATTTGAGAATGGCTGCTACCAGCTGCTATGTATTCAGCTTCAGCAGTGGATAGAGACACACAGTTCTATTTCTTGCTGAACCAAGAGACAAGATTATTTCCCAAAAAGAAGCATCCTCCAGAGGTGCTCTTTCTATCATCAGCACTACCAGCCCAATCAGCATCATAGTAACCAGACAAAATTGGTTCACATCCATGAGAGTACAACATGCCATAGTTGTAAGTTCCATTCATATACTTCAGAATTCTTTTCACCTAGTTGATGTGACTTACTTTGGGTTCAGCCTGGTATCTTGCACATACTCCAACTGCAAAAGCAATGTCAGGTCTGCTGGCTGTTAAGTATAGCAGACTTCCTATCATGCTTCTGTACAAGCTTTGATCCACATTTGCCCCACTTGTGTCTTTAGACAACTTTAAATGAGTAGGTGCAGGAGTCCTTTTGTGACTGGAATTCTCCATTCCAAACTTCTTGACAATATTCTTTGCATACTTGCTTTGAGACAGAAAAATTGAGTCTTCCATCTGTGTGACTTGCAGTCCAAGAAAGTAGGTCAATTCTCCCATGAGGCTCATTTCAAATTCAGCTTGCATCTGGTCAGCAAAATGTTTAACCATTTTATCTGACATTCCTCCAAACACTATCTCATCAACATAAATTTGAGCTATCATTATCTTTCCTCCTTCATTTTTGACAAAAAGAGTTTTATCCAAGCCTCCTTTCCTGTATCCTTTGTCAGTGAGGAATTTTGTCAACCTGTCATACTAGGCTCTAGGAGCTTGTTTCAGACCATATAAAGCTTTCCTCAATTTGTAGACATGATCAGGACAGTTTGGATCCACAAATCCTTTAGGCTGTTCCACATATACTTCCTCACTTAAGTACCCATTTAGGAAGGCACTCTTTACATCCATCTGAAATAACTTGAACTTAAGGAGACAAGCAACTCCCAATAGAAGTCTGATTGATTCCAGTCTGGCTACAGGAGCAAAAGTCTCATCAAAATCAACCCCTTCAACTTGAGTGTATCCTTGAGCAATAAGCCTTGCCTTATTTCTGGTGACAATTCCTTCAACATCTGATTTGTTCTTGTAGATCCATTTTGTGCCAATGATGTTTGTTCCTTCTAGTCTAGAAACTAACTCCCATACTTCATGTTGCTTGAATTGGTTCAATTCATCTTGCATTGCTCCAATCCAGTATTCATCAGTCAAAGCCTCCTTAACATTTTTTGGTTCAATCTTAGATACAAAGCAAGAGTTTGTGATGATTTCTCTAGATCTTGTAATGACTCCACTGTTAGGGTCTCCTATGATGAGTTCCTTAGGATGATCTTTCTGAATTCTGATGGAAGGATCTTTGTTAGCTTCCTTTGATTCAGACTCTGATGAAGTAGTTTTAGGTACATCATCCTTTTTAGACACTTGAGTTGAAGTCTCAAAGAATGTCTCAACATCATATGGGACATTTGTTTCCTCATGGTAATCGTCAACTATGACATTTATAGATTCCATCATAACTTTGGTCCTGGAATTGAATACCCTATATGCTCTGCTGTTGGTAGAGTATCCTAGGAATATTCCTTCATCACTTTTAGGATCCATCTTTCTCCTTTGTTCATGATCTGTCAGAATATAGCATTTGCTTCCAAAGACATGCAAGTACTTTACTGTAGGCTTTCTTCCTTTCCATAGTTCATAAATGGTGGATGATGTTCCCTTTCTCAAGGTGACCCTGTTATGGACATAACAGGCTGTATTCATAGCTTCAGCCCAAAAATGAATAGGAAGTCTTTTGGCATGTATCATTGCTCTGGCAGATTCCTGTATAGTCCTGTTTTTCCTTTCCACAACTCCATTTTATTGAGGAGTTATGGGTGAAGAGAATTCATGATTGATTCCTTCTGAGGAACAGAACTCATCAAACTTACTGTTTTCAAATTCCTTGCCATGATCACTTCTGATTCTGACAATGCATCCTTCTTTTTCTCTTTGAATTCTTTTGCACAGTTCCTTAAATATATGAAATACATCAGACTTTTCCCTAATGAAGTTAATCCAGGTGAATCTGTAAAAATCATCCACAACAACATATGCATATCTCTTTCCACCAAGACTTTCCACCTGCATTGGACCCATCAGATCCATATGTAGAAGTTCTAGCACCTTAGTGGTGGTCAGATGTCTTGTCTTTGGACGTGACATTCTAGTTTGCTTTCCAACCTGACATTCACCACAGACTCTCCCTTCATCAATTTGAAGCTTTGGAATCCCTCTGACTGCCTCCATGGATGTGATCTTTTTCATCCCTCTTAGATGTAAATGACCAAGTTTTTGGTGCCACAATTTCACTTCCTTTTCTTCTTTGGCTATAGAACATACAGAAGAGTAATTAGTGTTCTCAGACTCCCATAAGTAACAGTTGTCTTTTGATCTGACTCCTCTCATTACAACTTCTTGTTTTTCATTAGTTACAAGACATTCAGACTTGGTGAAGTTGACCTTGAATCCTAGATCACATAATTGACTGATACTTATGAGATTATCAGTCAAGCCATTTACCAGCAACACTTCATTTAGGTTTGGAACTCCAGGGCAGTCCAAGTTTCCAACTCCTTTGATTTCTCCTCTAGCACCATCTCCAAAAGTGACATAACTAGTAGTATGAGGTTTAACATTATTCAGAAGATTCTTGATTCCAGTCATGTGTTTAGAGCATCCACTGTCAAAGTACCAGTCTTCCTTGGTAGAAACTCTAAGGGAGGTGTGAGCTATCAGGGCTGCAAACTTTTTCTTCCACTGTTGAGTATATGGTGCCTTGTTAGACTTAGGTTTGACAACTGGGGTCTGATTAGGATATCCATATAATCTGAAGCAGAATGGCTTTATGTGACCAAACCTTCCACAATGATGACATCTCCATCTTTGATACTTTTTCTTCATATTTCTCTGTTCTCGATGTTGAGTGCTATGTTGTGACATCTGCTTTGACATTTGTTTATCAGGCCTGATCTTCTTCTTGTCTACAGTAGATTTCTTTGCAGCCACAAATCCTAGACCAGACTTGTTTCCCACATTTTGTCCAGCCTGAAGGATTTCTTCCAACTTGTCAGTTCCATTTGTCAGCATCTTAACAGACTTGGTCATCTGATCAAGTTTTGAGTTTAGCATTTGAACTTCACCTTCGAGATGGCTTATAGTATCAGTGTCTGCCTTCTTCTCAGCCTCCAACTTTACTATGAGTTTTTTCCGTTTCTCATTTTGCTGACAGACTTCAGCACTTCTGATACATAGCTTATTGTAGGTGTCAACAAGTTCTTCAAATGTCACTTCCTCATCACTAGAGTCACTATCAGAGTTACAAATACCAGCTAGTGCAGTAACTAGTTTAGCAGATTCTTCTTCAGAGTTACTTTCTGAGTCACAATCAGACCAAGTAACAGACATTCCTTTCTTTTGTTTCTTAAGAAAGGTAGGACATTCAGCTCGAATGTGCCCATATCCTTCACATCCATGGCATTGAATTCCTCTGCTTTGATTTCCCTTTTCTTTAGACTTAGGTCTTCTGCTAGAGTCATAGGATCTGCTAATGTCAGAGGGAATGTTCTTGACATTTGACCTTGACTTTGGGTCCATTCTCTTGATGAGTTTGTTGAACTGCCTTCCAAGCATAGCTATAGCTTCTGAAATATTCTCTTCATCACCCTCATTATTTTCATCTTCAGTATTGGATACAAGTGCTATGCTCTTGTTTTTCTTGTCAACATTGTCACTGATCCTCATCTCAAAAGTCTGAAGTGACCCAATGAGTTCATCAACCTTCAAGTTGCAGATATCATGAGCTTCCTCTATAGCAGTCACCTTCATTGCAAAACTTTTAGGCAAGAATCTAAGAATCTTTCTCACCAGCTTTTCTTCTGACATCTTTTCTCCCAATGCTCCTGAGGTGTTGGAAATTTCCAAGATGTTCATGTGAAACTCATGAATGGTCTCATCTTCCATCATCCTTAGGTTCTCAAATTTGGTAGTAAGCATCTGAAGTCTTGACATTTTTACTTTGTATGTACCCTCATGGGTGGTTTTGAGAGTGTCCCAAACATCCTTGGCCAGTTCACATTGATGTACTAGTCTGAATATGTTTCTATCAATTCCAATGAACAAGGCATTTAATGCTTTGGAGTTACCCAGGGCTAACTCATCTTCTTCTTTGCTCCATTCTTCCTCAGCTTTCAGACTGGTCGTCCCATCTTTCCCAGTTATGGTGGGATGGTTCCATCCTTTCTCAGCAGCTCTCCAAGCCTTTTTGTCCAGTGACTTCAAGAAGGCAATTATACGAGGTTTCCAGTAGTCATAATTTGATCCATCCAGAATAGGTGGTCTGTTCCCAAATCCTCCTTCCTTGTCCATAGCGCCAGAAAATAATATCCCTAGATCTCACCCAGTAAGACAGGCAGGGAACCTGGCTCTGATACCAATTGAAATTCTGGCAACAGATACTTAATGTCACAGTGAATGTTATGACACCGTATCTGACACACTTCAAGACAGTAAATTAAAAACAGTAAAGAACAAAATCAATTGTTAACCCAGTTTAGTGTGTAACAACACCTACTCTGGGGGATACCAAGCCATGGAGGAAATTCACTATAAGAGATATTAATTCAGGAATAAACCAACCAGTTTATCTCCTTCACTTAAGACCTACCCAATGCAACTTCAATCTAAGTTCAACTTAAACCTGAGTTCTTACTCACTCCCCCTCAATCACAGCAGTGATAATAAACTATTGATTAATGAGATTATGAAGACACTCTTCAATACACACACTTGATTTTGCTTCAAATATTTAATCAAGAGACACAATCACTCGTGCTTCAAAGCTTTGAGTGATAAACAACCCTAAATTGATTTTGCTTCAAAGCTTTAATCAAGAGACACAAACACTCGTGCTTCAAAGCTTTGAGTGATACACAACCCTTACAATCAAATCCTACTCCAAGTCACTTATCATAATGATAATTGCTTGGCTCACAGTAGTTACAACTATACAATCCCTTATTGATCTTCTGTCAAAAGTATTCTTAACCATTAATCTTCATGAGGAATATATAGGCAGACTATTCTTCAGTTAGGGCTTCCATGAAAATAGCTAGGGTTAACTAAAGTTAACCTAAAGACTTGGTCTTAGGCTTTCATCATACCAGATTAGGGTTAAGCAAGGTTAACCTAATGTCCACGTGAGCATCTGATCTGGACTGCATACATCAACTCAGAGAAGCAAACCAGATTCCTGAAAATTCTCAGGAATAATAAATTTGCATAATTATTAGATCAGTACAGGATGTCTTAACATTGGTTATGACAATAAGAATCCTGATTACTGATTTTGGTAGAATACAATATATATGATCATTGCTTAATGATCATGATAAACACTCATACTGAGTAGTTCCTGTATGACATTCTTTTCTTCAGAATGTACCTTTATCCCAGAATGTTATGACATCAGTCATGACATTCACAACTCTGGTTTTACCAAAAAAAATGCCAACAAACAAACACTTACATGACTATTTTTGGAATGCTGGTTTGCGTTTTGCGTTTGTTTCCGCAAAATGTCGCGGTAAGCAAGAGCCGCCACCGTCTTTTATTTTATCCAACAAGGAAAGGAAAAAAGCACAGAAAAATTCCTTTTTTGAGATGTTTCTCGGGTTCGGGGGGTAGATTATAGAAAGGGAAGGTGTTAGCACCCTTTCTATCCGTGGTTATCCACAGGCTCTTAGGTACTTGCTCAAAGTGTTTACAAAATTTGCTTTTCTTTGTATTTGTGGGTTTGAAAGAAGTTTGTTTTTGTTTGAAAGGAGTGTAAGTGCGAAAAGTTTTATTTTGTTTTAAGAGGAGCAAGTACTTAAGAACCATCTACCTACTCGAAAAAGGAATCAATTTGTGCGAATGTCCTTTAGACAATTCTAGCCCACTATTGATGAGTAGGTAGCATCGTCGTTGGAGTTTTGATGGTCAATTCGATTAAGGGACGTGTGGTCACTAAAGCAATGTTAGGACGCCTTAGCGGTAACCCTAATGTCTTAGATCATTTTATCCGAGGCAACCGTTTCGAGGCAACTATGATCTTTGGACAAGAGGATGACCTCTAAAACTTCCTATACTTAATGACCACGTTCGAAGGCAACCAAGTGAGGTGTACCTTAGGAGTGCGCATGTGCGAGTGTGTTATTTCGATTACTTTTATCTTTGTACATGTCATGGGTGAGCTATGTTGATTTTGAGTTCATACATTTGATCTTGTCATGCATTCCATATTATCAAACATCTAGCAGAGTATAGTTGCGGAATTTAAATTGCGGAAATTAAATCTAAACTATTACAAGGCGTCGGGTATTTACATCGCCAAAAGCAACCCTTTAATTTAAATTGCGGAAAATAAATAAAGCGATAAAATAATTAAAGTCCTATTTAAAGCTATTACATTCCGGAAGAAAGTACAATAATATGAAAATATAGATCGCGTGCGAAAAAATTAAATCGGCGCATTTTTTAGGGTTTTGACCCTTTTTTTGAAAGAAGTGATTTTTTTTGTTATTTTTGAATTAAATGGAACTAAATCTAAATTAATTATTAAATAAGTTAATTAATTAATTAAAAAAAGTATTTTTGAATTTTTGAGTATTTAAAGAAATAAAATAAATTTGGTCAAAATTAGTAAAACCTAGTTTTTCTACATTAATTTTGTTTATTGCGAAAATATTGAAATTATACCTAATTAAAGCTAAATCAATTAAATTAATTTATTTACAAAAATAAAGTGATGATTTTAATTTTAATAAATAAAATATATTTTTTGTGGTTTTGATTTTATTAAGAAAAATGTTAATTGATTAGTTTAAATAATAATAATAAAAATTTAAACAAAACAAATAAATAAATAAAGAAAAGAAAGAAAATAAAAAGAAATACTCAAGGGGGTTCATGCCCAAATGGAGGGTGAGATTAGCATTTTTTTTTAGGCCCATGTACGTTGGCCTGCTTTGACTTTTGCCATTCCACGCGTGTGCATTGACTTGGGAATATGGTGGACTTGCAATCTTGGCCATTGGATTTGGCCTGAAGGCCATCTGGCAAGCATCAGAAGGATGGTATATGGTGAACCACACACTTGGCCTTGTACTGGATCTCCTGGAAAAAATTAACACAAATGTATGGGGGACCTGGGATTCGAACCCAGGTCCCATTGGACTTTGCACTAGCGCCACCACCACTGGACCACTGTGTTTCTTTTGTTAGTGGAATAAGCACTAAATAATATATTGGAAAACAATCAATATGCCTGGAATAAAAAAAAATGAGCGCGAATAACTTGAATCAGCGAATGAGACATGGCCACGTAATCGTCTTCTTCAACGAAACCTGGTTTTCTTACCTGCGGATTTTTATCCGCAGCAAAATCCAAAGCTTGTTCCTAAAATCAATTTCAAGCCATGGAAATTAATTCTAAGACCATAGTCTTGCTCGTCTCCTTCTCATGAATTCATCCATGTCCATGATTTGCCTCAATTTTGCCTGAGATTGAAACGCCTAAAAACAAGAAACCCAAACCCTAGTTTCGGGTATGGCTTTACAGGCTACAAAAACTCAATCAAATATTGCAGATAGTTTGGAAATCATACAAAGATCAAGAATATGTCCATGATTTATCAAAAAGATGCAAGAATCCAAGGTTACGATTTCAAATGCAGGGTCGTGTTTAAGGAGACTTACAACGCGTTTGATGAGGTTTCAGGGCTTGATTTTGATTCCTATAGACTCAGTGGACGTCTAGCAAGAAGATAGCGTCGATTTTTTTCCTTTGAATTCGCCTCTAACCAAGATTTCAGTTCCAAGCTTTTTTGAGTTTTTTTCAAGTTTTGTATTGGTGATTATGCAGCCTATTGGTCATTATTTTCGTGCCTTTGCCTTGTACAAGTATAAGGGAATGAATTAGGTTTAGTTTTGGGCTTTGAATCCATGAGCATCGATGATTTAGGATTTGCTTTGATCTTCCATGAACAAGCTTCCAAATTTGTCAAAAAATCCAATATTTGTTCATGATATGGCTTGATTCGAGTTTGATCTTGTCCATGATGATAATAAAGACACGTATCACTCAAAAAGATACCAAGTGATTAAGATTTGGATTTTATTTAGATTTAAATTGATTAAAAATGAATTAATTCAATAAAAATCAAGTAAAATATAAAAATTAATGAATGGACATAAAACTGAAGATAGGACACGTGTGTAGTGTGACAAGATCAAATCAAGTGGTAAAAAGTGGGCCCATTTGACAAAATTTGAAGTTTTGGGCATAGTTGACTTTTAGCAATTTTGGAAAAATGCCCAACTTCAACAATGAATAACTTCTTCAATTTTGAACTTTTGGAGGTGTTCTTGGACTTTTTAGAAACCTTGAGATGTCCTTTAACCAACCCTTTTGGTCTCATCTTATTTTTATATTCCATGCTCAAGTTATAAGCTTTGGAAAAAAAGGTGTTTTTGTTGACTTTCAAAAATGACCTATAATGTCCAAATTTGTAACTTTTTGTGAGTGCATTTATTAATCTTGGGGTGTGAAGATGGATTGTAGTAAATTTCATCCTCTTCAAAATGAGCTTTGGATGGGTCATTTATCATAAATTATGAGAAAGTTATGCTTGGTCAAAGTTGAGTTGACTTTTCCTACAAAACCCTAATTTAGCAACTTTTGAATCTTCATGAATCTTGAGCAATCCTTGATGAATCATGATCAACCCTTGATAAAATGAAGAATTATCCTTCAAAATGAGAATTTTGACAAAATATCTTGAGGTTTGACTATTTGTAGGTCATAGTTGACTTTTGCCCTAGCACAGTCGACTTTTGGACCTCTTGAGCAATTGACTGACCAAACTTCCTTTGCAAGGCTTGAAATTTGACATGGATGAACTTGAGAACTTATTAGGACATTGGGGAGCACTTGAGGTCATTTGGATGTAAGGACCTTGATGCAACACAAAACCCTAATTTGAGGTTGATTGCCTTAGGAGGTGATTTGACTGTCCAACTCTTGAGCAATCTTGAGCCACTTGGAGATTATTCTTGAAATGTCTTGGGAAATATGGGAGGGCAAATTTTGGGGTACAAAAGTTTCCCCTGTTCAATATTCTTAAACCTGAGGATATAGATTGGCTTTCGGGCCTTTCGTGATCCGAAGGTGGAAGATGATTGAACACTAGAGTGCCCAGAAATTTGCACTCGCATAAAGTGGTATCAGCATTGTGATGTCGGGAATGGGATTACAGATGCCATTTGGAAATTGTTGGTAGGTGTTCTGAACTTCAACTGGAATACGAATCAGGGAGATCTTGTCATCGATCTGACTGAACCAGAGGAGGTTTTGTCTTCTTTGACGGGATTGGCGTCAGAAAAATCTTTAGGAATCGATTTAACTGGTCATGTCTCTATTGACTGGATTTGTCTCCTTTGAATGGATTTGTCTCCTTTGACTGGATTTGTCTCCTTTGACTGGATTGGTATCAGAAAAATCTTTAGGAATCGATTTAACTGGTCATGTCTCTATTGACTGGATTTGTCTCCTTTGACTGGATTTGTCTCCTTTGACTGGATTTGTCTCCTTTGATTGGATTTGTCTCCTTTGACTACGTTCGCATCATAAAAATCTTTATTAATCGATTTAATTGTTTTTGTCTTCTTTTACAGCATTCGCATCAGAAAAATCTTTAGGAATCGATTTAACTGGTTTTGTCTCCATTGACTGAATTGGCCTCAGAAAAATCTTTAGGAATCGATTTAACTGGTTTTGTCTCCATTGACTGAATTGGCCTTAGAAAAATCTCTAGGAATCGATTTAACTGGTTTTGTCTCCATTAACTGAATTGGCCTCAGAAAAATATTTAGGAATCGATTTAACTGGTTTTGTCTCCATTGACTGAATTGGCCTCAGAAAAATATTTAGGAATCGATTTAACTGGTTTTATCTCCTTTGACATGGTTGAGAATTTAACTGCATCTTTCCTGAAAGGTAAAGGTCAGTCATATGCAATGCATGATATGGATCAAGAAATGATGTTCTCAACATAAATGAGATTGTATGGTATGATGCGTTTATGTATGTATCATGATGTATGGAAATTTAATGTTTTAAGTGGGGAAAATAAATCCCGGAGCTGCTGGAGAATAGAGTTGAATTCTTCGTTTCCGCTGAGGATGACGAATGAAGGTGATAAACTTGTAGGAGAGGATAACTCTTTTGGGGAATAAACTGATGAGGAGATTACTCCGAGGGGAATTACTCTGTGGGGAAGAGATGTTCTGCTGAAAATGTCACTGATAAACTCTACTGGGGATTCCGCTGATAAGCTCCACTGGGGATTTCAACGATAAACTCCGCTGGGGATGGATTACCGTTGCTGGTGATATTAAATCTGTTGAGGATTGAATTCCTGCTTGTGAAAGGAAAGAACTTCGCTGGGGACGATCTTTCGGTTGCAACTTGCTGGGGATAACCTGTTAGACTCTTGTGGGGATGACCCTCTGAGTTTGGCTGGGGAGATTTATTTTGTACTCCGCTGGGGGTAAACTTCCAGAGTCTACTGGGGATGTTGATTCAACTCCATTGGGGGAGCTTTTTCAGAGCGTGCTGGGGAAATATTAACTCCACTGGGGGTATCTTGTATCCTACCGGGGAACATTCTTATACTCTGTTGAGGAATATTAAGACTGCCGGGGGTACTCTTATACTTGCTGGGGAATATTCTTATACTCCGCTGGGGAATATTAAGATCTTTTTAGTGCTGATGGTAGACTAAATCTGCTTGGGGAGAGTATTGTTGATTCGTTCACGGTTGCAAGTCTCAGCTGGGAGAGCTACCATTACTGCCTTACTCTGCGGGGAGTGAAGATATCTTAGCCATATTCTTCAGCTGAATCTACCTTTGTACCTGGTGAACAAAGCAACCACACAGCTCGGACAATTCTTATTGCCCCTGTTTCTGATGTTACCCGTAATTCGTCTTTTGTTTCGCATGTAAGTATTTATGATCAGCAATTAATGTCAAATGCATATATCAAAATGAACATTGGACGTTCTTTGCAAAACAAAACAGATAAAGGAAAAACAGTTTGAAATTTGTCTGAAAATGAATTTGTATTGATTTGGAAGTGTGATCGGTGGGAATGAGAACTGACTGTTTTGGAATGCTGGTTCGCGTTTTGCATTTGTTTTCGCAAAATGTCGCGGTAAGCAAGAGTTGCCACCATATATTATTTTATCCAACAAGGAAAGGACAAAAGCACGGAAAAATTCCTTTTTCGAGATGTTTCTCGGGTTCGGGAGGTAGATTATAGAAAGGGAAGGTGTTAGCACCCTTTCTATCCGTGGTTATCCACGGGCTCTTAGGTACTTGCTCATTGTGTTTTCAAAATTTGCTTTTCTTTGTGTTTGTGGGTTTGAAAGAAGTTTTTGTTTTGAAAGGAGTGTAAGTGCGAAAAGTTTTTGTTTTGTTTTCAAAAGAGCAAGTACTTAAGAACCATCTACCTACTCGAAAAAAGGAATTAATTTGTGCAAATATCCTTTATACAACGCTATCCCACTATTGAGGAGTAGGTAGCATCATCGTTGGAGTTTAAGGGTCAATTTAATTAAGGGACGTGTGGTCACTAAAGCAATGTTAGGACGCCTTAGAAGTAACCCTAATGTCTTAGATCATTTTATCCGAGGCAACCGTTTCGAGGCAACTTATGATCTTTGGACAAGAGGGCGACCTCTAAAACTTCCTATACTCAATGACCACGTTCGAGGCAACCAAGTGAGGTGTACCCTAAGAGTGGCATGTGCAAGTGTGTTATTTTTCAGTTATATTATCTTTGTACATGTTATGGTGAGCTATGTTGATTTTAAGTTAAAGATTTGATCTTGTCATGCATTCCCTATTATCAAACATCTAACAGTTAATAGTTGCGGAATTTAAATTGCGGAAATTAAATCTAAACTATTACAAGGCGTCGGGTATTTACATCGCCAAAAACAAACCCTTTAAAATTAAATTGCGGAAAGTAAATAAAAGCGATAAATAAATAAATAAAATCCTAAGTTAAAAACTATTACATTCCCGAAACAGTTACAATATTGGATAAAAATAACACGCGTGCGAAAAAAGTAAATCGGAGTGTTCTTAGGGTTTTGACCCTTTTTATTAAATAAAGCATATTTTTGATATTTTTTGAATTAATAATCAAGTCTAAGTTAATAATTGAATTAATTAATTAAATGAAAATATTTTTGAGTTTCTATTTTAATTAAGGAAATAAAATAAGAATGGTTAAAAATATTAAAAACCTAATATTCTAATTTGATTTTAATTTATTGCAAAATATATTATTATTAAACCTATTTAAACTAAATAAATTAATTATTGTTTATGTACAAAAATAGAATAATGAAATTAATTTTAATAAATAAAAAATATTATGTTTTTGTTTTCTGATTTTATTGAGAAAAATAATTGGTTAGTTATTACTTAAGATAATAATAATAATAATAATAAACAAAAAATAGGAAAATAATGAAAAGAAAATAATAAAAAAAAGAACAAACTCAGGGGGTATTGGGCCCAAAGAGGGGGTTTGAATTGCAATTTCCAGGCCCATTTTCGTCCAGCCTGCTTGACTTTTGTGATTCCATAGGCGGATGTTGACCAGGGTTCATGGTGAACCTTCAATCTGGATCATTGGATCTGCCTTGTGGGCCACTTGGCATTTGAGATCTGGAGGCATATGATAATCCACGCTTGGAGTGCTGCATGTGAATACCTGGAGAAAAAATCAAATAACGTTTTGGGGGACCTGGGATTCGAACCCAGGTCCCAAGGGGGTTTCTCATAGCATGCTTGCCAACTCAACCATGCTGCTGCATTGTTAGTGGAATACATAATAAACACTATATTGAAAACAATTAATTATGCCCTAAAAATGAAAAAACGCGCTAACAATTTAAATGGACCAATAACGCAGGGACACGTTATCATCTTCTTCAACAAATCCCTGGTTATTTACCTTCGGATTTTTATCCGCGGGAAGATTCATGGGATGTCTCAAAAATCTTTCCCAGGCCATGTAAATGCAAGCTATGGGTACCAATGTGATCGTCTCTCTTCCCTGAGCACGAATATGGTCATGGTTTGCCTTGATTGTACCTGTGCCAAGAATGCCTAAAAACAACACAAGAAAACCCTAGATTCGGGTATCATGATACAGGCTCTAAAAATAAATTGAATATTGCCAAAATGTTCTAAATCAAACAACAAACACAAAGATGCCAATATTTTAAAGAAAAGATGCAAGAATTGGAGAATTGGATTTCATGTTCAGAGCTTGGTTCGTGATGACTTACAGTGCAATTGATGGCGTCTCAAGGGCTGGTTTTGATTGCTACAGCTTCAGGAGGTTGCTGGCAAGAGAGCTACGTGAAGCTTTTGCCTTGGAAACGCCTCTAAATAAGAATTCGATCTCTCACTTTTCACCCTTTTTTCAATTGAGTTTGCCGTTTTTGCAGTTCTTTCAACGTGTTCTTGATGTATGTGGCTTGTGTGTACATAAAGGAATGTATTTAGGTCAAAACTTGGGCCTTAGTCCATATGCATTGAAGATGGAAGATTTGATTTTGATCACCATTATCAAGTTTACAAACATAGGCCAAATCTGATTTTTTTTATACATGAAAAGCCTTGATATGAATTTGATTTGATGAATCATGATAATTTAAAGTTACAATGATCAAAAAGATATCATTCCATTCATTTTTTAGATTTTGTTTGATTTAATATTGATTAAAAATGAATTAAATCAATAAAAATTAAATAAAATAGAAAAATAAATGATTGGTCATGAAATTAAGGATGGGACACGTGTGTGGCATGAAAAGACCATATCAAGTGGAAAAAAGTGGGCCCTTTTGTCAAAAATTGGAGTTTTGAGGATAGTTGACTTTTGACAATTTTGGAAAAATGCCCAACTTCAACAATGCATAACTTCTTCAATTTTGAACTTTTGGAGGTGTTCTTGGACTTTTTAGAAACCTTGAGATGTACTCCAACCAACAGTTTTGGTATCATATAATTTTTATCTTCCATGCTCACGTTATAAGCTTTGGCAATAAAGGTGTTTTTGTTGACTTTCAAAAATGACCTATAATGTCCAAATTTGTAACTTCTTGTGAGTGCATTTCTTGATCTTGGAGTGTGAATATGGATTGTAGTAAATTGAATCCTCTTCAAAATGAGATTTGGATGGGTCATTTCTCATAAAGTATGAGAAAGTTATGCTTGGTCAAAGTTGAGTTGACTTTTCCTACAAAACCCTAATTTAACAACTTTTGAATCTTGATGAATCTTGAGCAACCCTTGATGAATCATGATAAACGCTTTATCAAATGATGAATTATCCTTCAAAATGAGAATGTTGACAAAAAATCCTGAGGTTTGACTGTATTTGGGTCACAGTTGACTTTTGCCCTAACACAGTCGATTTTTGGACTTCTTGAGCAATTGACTGACCAAACTTTCTCTGCAAGGCTTGAAATTTGACATGGATGAACTTAAGAACATATTAGGACATTGGGGATAAATTTAGGTCATTTGGATGTAAGGACCTTGATGCAACACAAAACCCTAATTTGAGGTTGACTGCCTTAGGAGGTGATTTGAGTGTCCAACTCTTGAGCCATCTTGAACAACTTGGAGATGATTCTTGACATGTCTTGAGAAATATGGGAGGGCAAATTTTGGGGTACAACAGTTGCCCCTGTTCAATCTTCTTAAACCTGAGGATATAGATTGGCGTTTGGGCCTTTCGTGACCCGAAGGTGGGAGATGATTGAACACTAGAGTGCCCAGAAATTTGCACTCGCATGAAGTGGTATTAGCATTGTGATGTCGGGAATGGGCTTACAGATGCCATTTAGAGATTGAAGATGGGAGATGGGCTTAAAGATGCCATCCGAAGGAGTGTCGATCGCGTAAGAAATTCCTTAGCGAGAGCTTGTATACCTGTTGTTGAGGAAGATTCCGCTGAGGAATGTTGTTCTTAGGAGAAGTAGAACTTTAGGAGCTTCGGTCGTCCGTTATTCTACTGGGGAATCATCTCTGTTGAAGAGATGAGAATGAACTACTATCTGGTCGTAACCCAGGCTTTATAGTGATAAGACCGACTGCTATCTGGTCGCAATACAGGCTTTTCAGTGACTTACTGGGGTGATGAGATTAAACTTGCTATCTGGTCGTAATCCATGCTTTGCAATACCTCACTTCTAATCTGGTCGAAACCCAGGCTTCAGAAAAAATCAAGTGGTTATCCGGTCGCATCCGGGCTTCAATGTGAATTTAGGGTATACTAATATCCGGCCGACTCCGGGCTTCTTAGTAACTGTCCATGTAAACTGCTATTTGGTCAGAATCCAAGTTTCACAGTGCTTTGTACCGCTATCTGGTCGTAATCCAGTCTTCACAATGTGTTATACCATTATCTGGTCGAATCCAGGCTTCATGGTGTCACGTACTGCTATCTGGTCGAATCCAATCTTCACAATACCTCACTTCTTATCTGGTCGAAATCCAGGCTTCAGAATAAATCAAGTGGTTATCCAATTGTATCCGGGCTTCCCTTTGACTGTTGAGTTTACTAGTATCCGGTTGAATCCGGGCTTCATAGTAACTGGATGGGTAAACTGTTATCTGGTCGTAACCCAAGCTTCAGTGTCCCTTAACGCTATTTTGTCGTAATCCAGGCTTCACGATGTATCATACCACTATCTGGTCAAAATCCAGGCTTCGTAGTACTCTTGGTTGCTATCTGGTCGTAATCTAGTCTTCACAACATCTTCTACCATTATCTAGTCGTAATCTAGGCTTCATGGTCTTGTATTGCTTTCTGGTCGTAATCCAGGCTTCACAATAACTTGCTGAGCTGTTATCCGGTCGTGATCCAGGCTTCACGACTTGTGTTTATGATATACCACTGTGATCGGTGGAAATAGAACTGACTGTTTTTTAAGCTGGTTCGCGAAATGTCGCGGTAAGCAAGAGTCGCCACCGTCTTTTATGTTCTCCAACATGGAAAGGACAAAAGCACAACAAAATTCCTTTTTCGAGATGTCTCTCGGTTCGGGAGGTAGATTTATAGAAAGGGAAGGTGTTAGCACCCTTTCTATCCGTGGTTATCCACGGGCTCTTAGGTACTTGCTCTTATGTTTTTTTCAAAAATTGTTTGCTTTTCAAGTGTATGTGGGTTTTGAAAAAGTTTCGTTTGAAAAATTTCTAGGTAACTCTTGTATCTGTCCTCAAGAGTGTATGAAATATTTGTTTGAAAACCTTTTGAAAGTGTAAGTGTGAAAAGATGTTTTTGTTTGTTTTGAGAGAGCAAGTACCTAGGAGAAATCTACCTACTCTAAGGAATTAGGCTGTGTAAGAGTCCTTTAGATAGTGCTATCCCACCATTGAGAGGTAGGTAGCACCGTCGTTGGAGGTATTCGGGTCAATTCGATTATTAGGGACATGTATGGTCACCAAAGCAATGGTAGGACGCCTTAGTGGTAACCCTAATGTCCTAGATCCTTTTTATCCGAGGCAACCGTTTCGAGGCAACTGGATCTTAGACAGGAGGGCGACCTCTAAAACACCCTATACTTGATGACCACTTCGAGGCAACCAGTGAGGCGTACCCTAGGAGTGGCATGTGCATGTGTGTTGTTTTTCAGTTAAATTGTCTTTGCATGTTATTTGTGAGCTACAGATTGGTTTTATTTTTCATACAAGTCTTTCATGCATTTTTAACAGTTAAGAGTGCGGACAATAAATTGCGGAAAAGGGTAAATCTAGCTATTACAAGGCGCGGGTCTATACATCGCCAAAAGCAAAAACCCATTTGGAAAATAAGTGCGAGAAAAAATAAATAAAGCGATAAAAGCCTAATCAACTATTACATTTCTGAGCAGATACATAAATAATCAAAATAACGAATTAAAAATAATATGCGCGCGAAAGAATGAATCGGGACGTCCTTAGGGTTTTGACCCTTTTGAGAAAAGAATTGAATTGCCCCTTTTTTTTTGCAATTAAATAAATATTAACCCTAATTCTAATTAATTAATTTATTAAAAGAAAAAGAATGTTTTTGTGTTTTTTATGTTTTTAATGAAATAAAATAAAAAAAGAAATTAAAAGTGTAAAAAAAAACCTAAGTCTAATTCATTTTTATTTATTGTAAAAAAAAGATTAAAATTAAACCTAATTAATAAGAAGACTAAATTAATTAATTTGCATTTATTTACAAAATAAGTTAATAAATAATAAAAATGTTTTTTGGTTTTCTGAATTTTATGGTGAAAAAATGTTAATTTGTTAATTAATTAAATAATACTAATAATAATTACTAAAGAAAATAAAAGGAAAAAGAAAATAAAAAAAAGAATAATAAACCAAGGGTGTTGGGCCAGCATTGGGGGTGAAGAAGTAATTCCAGCCCATTAAGCCAAGCCTGCGTTGACTTCTGGATCAGGTGTGCCAGCGTTGACTGGGGATTATTGTGGTCCTTCATCTTTTGTCATCAGATCTAGGCTCAAGGACACATGGCGCCTTATTGTTTGAGGCGTATGATGGAATACACTAGCAAGCCTGCATGGGAACCTATTAAGAAAAATAAGAAACAATTATTTGGGGACCTGGGATTCGAACCCAGGTCCCAAGGGACTATGCACAAGCGCCTTGGCCATCTGAGCTACACGTTCCAATTGAAATAATAATAAGCAGTTAATATTATATGTAATAAAAACAATATCCTGGAAATAAAATAAAAATGCGCGCGTTTAGTTTGAACAGGCCAGTCACGCTGTGACGCGTCATCATCTTCTTTAACAAAAATGCTGGTTATTTACCTGCGGATTTTTATCCGCAGGTAATTTCGTAGGCTTTGCTTAGAATCGTCCCTAGGCCTCAAAAAAACCATTCTAAGACCATGGTTGGTCTCGTCCAAGCCTCCTGAGTTCATCCACGCTTATGATTTCTTTTGATTTCACCTGAAAGCAAAATGCCTAAAAAACACACAAACAAACCCTAGGTACGGGTATCATCATACAATGCCTAAAAACGAAATTGAATATTATGGTTACGTCAGAAATCAAACAAGGAGTATGAATATGCTAACTTTTTTGAGAAAAAGTGCAAGAATGGAGAATTGAGGTTTTGTGTTCAGGGGTCTATATTTGAGAACTTACAGCGCTTGGTAGGTAGTCTTAGGATGCGTTTGTGATCGCCTTAGCTTCAGGGTATGACAAGGAAGAAGGCTACGTGCTTAGTTTTGTATGAAAATGCTCGCAACACAGTTTTTGGTCTCACACTTTTTGACAATTTCTGAATTTTGCTCTGGCCGTTTTAGCAAGGCTTGGGTTGTGAATTAGGTTTGTAATGCTTGCTTATGTATGTGTGAACGAAATTAGGTCAGCAGCTGAACATGTATCCTTGTGCATTGAAGCCTTGAGATCTTGTTGACCACCATTAAAGGACCTTTCCATATTTGAAGCAAATCCAAGATTTTGTGCACCAAAAGGCTTGGCACGAAATTATTATCTGGCACATGACATATAAAAGCCATTCAAGTCACCAAGATGCCATTCCATTAATTTTTTGATTTTATTTGAATTATTATGGATTTAAAATGAATTAAATCTATAAAAATTAAATAAAATAGAAAAATAAATGTTTGATCTTGAAATTAATCATGGGACACGTGGGTGGCATGACAAGGCTGAATCAAGTGGAAGAAAGTGGGCCCTTTTGTAAAAAATTGAAGTTTTAAGGATAGTTGACTTTTGCCATTTCACAAAAATTTCCCAACTTCTCCAATGCATATCTTGCTCAATTTTGATCATATGAACATGTTCTTGGACATTTTGGAAAGGTCTTGAAGTCCTTTAACCAATGCCTTTGGTCCCATGTCATTTGGATTTACCAATCGTAAGTTATGGTCTTTGACTTAAAATGCCTTTTTGTTGACTTTTGAAAATGACCTATAATGTAGAAATTGATAACTTTTTGTGAGAGCATTTCTTGGACTTGGAATGTGAAGATGAGTTGTCGGAAATGGCATCCCCTTCAAAATGAGCATTGGATGGGATTTTTATGATGAACCATGAAAAAGTTATGCCCTGGTCAAGTTACAGTTGACTTTTCAACTGTCCCAAAATGGAAACTTTTGCATCTTGATGATTTTTGAGCCATGCTTGTGGAATCATGATCAAGACTTGATCAAATGATGATTGTGGCTTCAAAATAAGATGTTGACCAAAAATTTTGACTTTTGACTGCCAAATGACCATTTTACCCCTATAGTTGATTGTGAAGCAATTAGGGCTTTTGACTGTGCAACTTGATGCTGTGAGTCTTGAAACTTGACATGTAGGTGCTTTACAATGTATATGAGCATATGGGACTTGATTGAGACATTGAAAACCTCAACTTCCTTGAGGGAAACAAAACCCTAATTTTGACTGGCTTAGGAGGATGTTTGACTGTGCAACCTTTGAGAAGTCTTGAACCATTTGAAGATGATTCTTGCCAAACTTTGAAGAATATGGGAGGGAAAATTTTGGGGTACAACAACCACTATCTGGTCGAATCCAGGCTTCATGGTGCTTACTGAGCTGCTATCTGGTCGTAATCCGGGCTTCATGGCTCACTGGGGAATAAACTATTATTCGGTCGTTCTCCGGGATTCATAGCTTACTTTTGAGAGATGTCACTATCTGGTCGTAATCTTGGCTTCGCAGTAGTCTGATATTGTTATCCGGTCGTAATCTGGGCTTCGCAATACGCTGTAGAAATCAAGATACTATCCGGTCGTACCCGGGCTTCATAACTTGAATTTTGATTGTATATTTCCTGAAATGGAAGGGTTAGCTGTATGTAATGCATGATATGTATCAGGCAATGATGTTCTCAAAATAAATGAGATTGTATGGTATGATGCGTATATGAATGTAGCATGATGTATGGACATGTAATGTTTTAGCTGGGGAAAATAAATCCCGGGGCTGCTGGAGAATAGAGTTGGATGCTTCACTTCCGCCAGGGATGGTGAACGAAGATGATTGTGAGGATAAACCTGCAGGAGAAAAGAACTCCGTTGGGGAATAAACTGATGAAGAGATTACTCTGAGGGGAATTACTTTGTGGGGAAAGGATATTCTGCTGAAGATTTTAACGATAAACTCTGTTGGGGATTCCGCTGATAAGCTCCGCTGGGGATTTCAATGATAAACTCCGTTGGGGATGGATTACCGTTACTGGTGATACAGAATCGGTTGAGGATTGAACTCCTGTTTGGGGAAAGAACGAATTTTGCTGGGGATGATCTTTCAGTTGCAACTTGCTGAGGATATCCCAGTTAGACTCCTGTGGGGATAACCCTCTGAATTTGACTGGGGAGATTTATTTGCGCTCTGCAGAGGATAAGCTTCCAGAATCTACTGGGGAAGATGATTCAACTCTCTCGGGGAAGCTTTTTTTAGACTGCGCTGGGGAAATGACTTCACTGTGGATATCTTGTATTCCGCCGAGAAACATTCTTATATTCTGTTGGGGAATATTAAGACTGCCGGGGATGCTCTTATGCTTGTTGGAGGATATTTTTATACTCCATTGAAGAAAATTAAGACCTTCTGGGGATACCAAACCTTTTTAGGGCTGATGGTAGATTAACTCTGCTTGGGGAGAGTATTGCTGATTTGTTCAACTACAAGTCCTAGCTGGGAGAGCTACCATTACTGTATTGCTCTGCGGGGAGTGAAGGTATCGTAACCATCTTCTTCAGCTGAACCTACCTTGGTACCGGGTAGACAAAGTAACTACACAGTTTGGACTTTTCTTATGCCCCTGTTTGTGATATTACAAGTAATTCATCTTTTGTTTCTCATGTAAATATTTATGATTAGCAATTAATGTCAAATGCATATATCAAAAATGAACATTGGACGTTCTTTGCAAAACAAAATAGATAAAGGAAAAACAGTTTGAAATTTGTCCAAAAATGAATTTGTATTGATTTTGAAGTTTGGCCTGTAAATAGGCGTTTTTGTACAAGAGGCTGACGTCCTAGTAAGAGAACGCCGCCGAACAGATAAAATTTATACAATTTATGAAAAAGAAACAAAACAGCTATGTGAATAATCCCACTGGGTTCCAACTCTGTTATTGCCTTTATATCTTCAAGCATCTCATCACTTTGCTGCTTAGTTGAAGATGAATCTGATTGATTGGTGTCGTCTGAGCTTGATGGTTGATACCGAAGTCTGGATGCGAGGTGATCCAATGAGACATAGTATTACGCTTTAATCCCTAACTTTTGCCTGGACCGCCCTTTTGGGTTTTCAGTCCACCGGGATACCCATTTTTGCCCAAGCCACCTTTTCAAGTTTTCGACTTGTCGAGTGTACAGATTATTTTCAATTTCATCCCTTATTTTTTCCCGAACCCTTTTGGTTCGCTGGGAAGCCCTTATTTTTGCCTAGGCCAGTCAACCTAGAGGGTCTTTGATTATGTGTGGTATCTTTTCACTATGTCTGCATTGACGGGGTGAGGAAGGTCGTCACCATCCATGGTGGTTAGAATCATAGCTCCTTCTGAGAAAATGTTCTTAACCACAAATGACCCTTCATAAGTAGGGGTCCATTTGCCCCTGGGATCACCTTGAGGTAGAATAATGCGTTTGATTACCAGATCCCCAAATTGATACTCTTGTCGTCTAACTTTCTTGTTAAATGCCTTGATCATCCGTGTTTGGTACGTCTGACCATGACAAATAGCAGTAACTCTCTTTTTGTCGATTAGGTTCAGCTGATCAAGTCGGGTCTGAATCCAGTCCTCTTCACTCAAACCCGCATCCTTCATGATCCGAAGAGAGGGTATCTGAACTTCAATAGGCAAGACTGCCTCCATGCCATAAACCAAGGAATAGGGTGTTGCCCTGTTGATGTCCGTGTTGAGGTACGGTATCCATGAAGAGCAAATGGTAACATCTCGTGCCAATCGTTGTATGTCACTGTCATATTCTGCACAATCTTCTTAATGTTCTTATTAGCTTAGTGATCATCTTCTTAGACCTGAGGATGTAGATTGGCTTGCGTGCCTTTCGTGATCCGAAGGTGGAAGATGATTGAACACTAGAGTGCCCAGAAATTTGCACTCACATAGTAGAATATCAGAAATGTGATGGCGGGAATGGGCTTACAGATGCCATTTGGAGATATGATGGGTGGGGGGATGGGCTTATAGATGCCATCTGAAGATGTGGCAGAATCTTGTCGGGAATGGGCTTATAGATGCCATTTGGAGAGATGGTGGATAGGAGGATGGGCTTATAGATGCCATCTGAAGATGTGACAGAACTTTGTCGGGAATGGGCTTATGGATGCCATTTGGAGATGTAATGGATAGTTGTGGAGACGGGCTTAAAGATGCCATCCGAAGGTGTCGATCGCGTAAGAGATTCCTTAGCGAGAACTTGTGTACTTTGAGAAAGGAAGATGGTTTCCTGGCCTGTTACAGGGGTTGATCTTCAAACTCTTCATGCAGATATGCCCTGGTTGGATACAGGTATCAAATCTACAATCAATCACTCACAGATATGCCCTGGCTAGATACAGGTATCGAATCCGGAATTTGTCGTCTACAGATATGCCCTGGCTAGATACAGGTATCGAGTCTCTAAACTCTTCATGCAGACATGCCCTGGCTGGATACAGGTATCGAATCTACAATCAATTACTCACAGATATGCCCTGGCTAGATACAGGTATCGAATCTGGAATTAGTCGTCTACAGATATGCCCTGGCTGGATACAGGTATCGAATCTCTAAACTCTTCATGCAGACATGCCCTGGATGGATACAGGTGTCGAATCCACAATCAAATCACTCACAGATATGCCCTGGCTAGATACAGGTGTCGAATATGAAATTTGTCGTCTACAGATATGCCCTGGCTGGATACAGGTATCGAATCTCTAAACTCTTCATGCAGACAAGCCCTGTCTAGATACAGGTATCGAATCTACAATCGATTACTCACAGATATTCCCTAGCTAGATACAGGTGTCGAATCTGGAATTAGTCGTCTACAGATATGCCCTGGCTGGATACAGGTATCGAATCTCTAAACTCTTCATGCAGACATGCCCTGGCTGGATACAGGTATCGAACCTACAATCAATCACTCACAGATATGCCCTGGCTAGATACATGTATCGAATCTGGAATTGGTCGTCTACAGATATGCCCTGGCTGGATACAGGTATCGAATATCTAAACTCTTCATGCAGACATGCCCTGTCTAGATACAGGTATCGAATCTACAATCGATTACTCACAGATATGCCCTGGCTAGATACAGGTGTCGAATCTGGAATTAGTCGTCTACAGATATGCCATGGCTGGATACAGGTATCGAATCTCTAAACTCTTCATGCAGACATGCCCTGGCTAGATACAGGTATCGAATATACAATCAATCACTCACAGATATGCCCTGGCTAGATACATGTATCGAATCTGGAATTTATCGTCTACAGATATGCCCTGGCTGGATACAGGTATCGAATCTCTAAACTCTTTATGCAGACATGCCCTGGCTAGATATAGGTGTCGAATCTACAATCAATTACTCACAGATATGCCCTGGCTAGATACAGGTATTGAATCTGGAACTGCGACAGTTGATAGTAATCATCTTTTGATTGACCTTTCCCTAAAAAGGCAAAACATTAGTTGTATGCAATGTCATGATGTATGAAATGCATGATGTCATGATGTTCTCAAAATGAGATCGTGTCGTATGCACTTTATCATGTATGTAAACAGGATGTATGAAATGTGAAATGTCTATGAATGTATTTTCGTCTAGGAAAATAAATCCTTGACGAATACCGGGAAATTGTTGAATCCTGGGCTGATGTTGAAGAGTAGAGTTCTTCGTTTCCGCTGGGGATGGTGATTGCAAGAATAAACCGGTAGGAGGAGATGACTCCGTTGGGGAATAAACTTGGTGATGAGATTACTCTGCGGGGAATTACTCTGTGGGAAGAAATACTTCGCTGAGGTTTTGATGATAAATCCGCTGGTGATTCCCATGATAAGTTATGTTTGAAGATTTGATGAACTCCGTTGGGGGATAGGAAGAACTTCGCCGAGGACGATCTTTCTGTAGTAATTAGCTGAGGATAACCCAGTTATAAGCTCTGGTGGGGAATAACCTTTGAATAAAGCCGTGGAGAAGCTTTCGTACTCTGCGGGGATAAGCTTCCAGAATCTACCGGGGATAAGCTTCCAGAATCTACTGGGGAGATTGATTTAACTTTCCTGGGGAAACTTTTGAACTGTACTGGGGAAGTGGCTCCACTGGGGTGTCTGGTATTCCGCCAGGGGAACAATCTTATATTTCTGTCGAGGAATATTAAGACTGCCGGGGATGCTTGCTGAGGGATATCTCTATACTCCGCTGGGGAATATTGAGATTTTCTGGGGATACCCAACTTCCTTAAGGCTGATTGTAGGCTAACTCTACTTGGGGCGAGTGTTGCTGACTTGCTAGGGATACTGTGCCTTTATAGGGCTTATGGGAGACCAACTCTGCTTGAGGAGAGTATTGTTGATTCTGGTTTTACTCGACGGGGAGTGAAGGTATCTTGGTTACGTTCTTCAGCCGAACCTACCTTGGTACCTTGGTGGACAAAGCAACTAGATTGCTTAGACAACTCATTATTGCCCCTGTTTCTGATGTCACCTGTAATTAGTCCTTTGTTTCGCATGCAAATATTTATGAGTTAGCAATTAATGTCAAATGCATATATCAAAAATGAACATTGGACGTTCTTTGCAAAGCAAAACAGAAAAAGGAAAAAACAACTGGCAATTTGTCTGAAAAGTGAATTTGTATTGGTTTTTGAATTTTGCCTGTAAATAGGCGTTTGTGTACAAGAGGCTGACGTCCTAGTAAGAGAACGCCGCCGAACAAAATAGAGTTTATACAATTTTGTACAAAGGAAAACAAAACAGCTATGTGAAAAATAACCCCACTGGATTCCAACTCTGCTATCGCCTTTATGTCTTCAAGCGTCTCATCACTTCGCTGCTTAGTTGAAGATGAAGCTGATTGATTGATGCCGTCTGAACCTTATAGTTGATACCGAATTCTGGATGCAAGGTGATCCAATGAGACATAGTATTACGCTTATCCTTAATTTTTGCTTGAACCGCCCTTTCGGGTTTTCAGTCCATCGGGATACCCATTTTTGCCCAAGCCGCCTTTTCAGGTTTTCGACTTACCGGGTGTACAGATTTTTTTCATTTCATCCCTTATTTTTGCCCGAACCCTTTTGGTTTGCCGGGAGGCCTTTATTTTTGCTTAGGTGTGTCAACCTAGCGGGTCTTTTATCATGCGTAGTATCTTTTTACTATGTCTGCATTGGCGGGGTGAGGAAGGTCGTCACCATCCATAGTGGTTAGAATCATAGCTCCTCCTGAGAAGATATGTTTAACCACAAATGGCCCTTCGTACGTAGGGGTCCATTTTCCCCTGGGATCACTCTGAGGTAGAATGATGCGCTTGATTACCAGATCTCCGACTTGATACTCTTGTCGTCTGACTTTCTTATTAAATGCCCTGATCATCCGTTTTTGGTACGTTTGACCATGACAAATAGTGGTGAGTCTCTTTTCATCGATTAGATTTAATTGATCAAGTCGAGTCTGGATCCAGTCATCTTCGCTCAAACCTGCATCCTTCATTATCCAGAGAGAGGGTATCTGGACTTCAATAGGCAAGACTGCTTCCATGCCATATACCAAGGAAAAGGGTGTTGCCCCTGTTGACGTCCGTGCTGAGGTACGGTACCCATGAAGAGCAAACGGTAACATCTCGTGCCAATCTTTATAGGTCACTGTCATCTTCTGCACAATCTTCTTAATATTCTTATTTGCCGCTTCGACAACCCCATTCATCTTCGGCCGGTAAGGAGAAGAGTTGTGGTGCTGTATCTTGAATTGCTCGCAGAGCTCAGTGATCATCTTGTTATTAAGATTTGTACCATTGTCCGTAATGATCCTCTCAGGTACGCCGTATCGACAGATCAGGTTATGCCGAATAAACCGTGCTACGACATTCTTGGTTACCGTAGCGTACGAAGCTGCTTCAACCCACTTTGTGAAGTAATCAATCGCTACCAGGATGAAGCGATGCCCGTTGGATGTCATAGGTCTGATCTCGCCGATCATATCAATGCCCCACATTGCAAAAGGCCAAGGTGCTGTCAAGACGTTCAGAGGAACTGGAGGAACATGCACCTTATCAGCATAGATCTGGCATTTGTGACACGTCTGAGAATGTTGGTAACAGTCAGCTTCCATTGTGGACCAGAAATATCCTGCCCGAAGGATCTTCTTTGCCATGGTATGTCCACTGGAATGCGTTCCGAAGGTACCCTCATGCAGCTCTGTCATGATCCTTTCTACTTCAGTCTTATCCACACAATGCAGTAAGGTTGAATCATGGTTTCGTTTGTAGAGAATGCCATTAATGAGGAAGAACTTTGCCGCGAATCTTCTCAGAAACTTCTTGTCGTTAACAAATGCACCCTTGGGGTATTCTTGAGCTTCCAAGTACCTTTTCACTTCATGATACCAAGGTTTTTCAGTTACCTCTTCAGCCTCAAGATCACAGCAATATGCAGGTTCATCCAATTTCCAGATAATGATCCGGGGAGCCTCGTTGTCCCATTTGACTTTGAACATAGAAGACATCGTAGCCAACGCGTCTGCCAACTGATTTTCTTCTCTTGGGAAGTGTTCAAAAGTTATCTCTTCGAAATGGGGAATCAACGTCAATACATACTCCTTGTAGGGAATAAGGGGCAAAGGGGATTTATTTTCCTCTAGCCAGGTTGATAATCTGAGTCAGAGGCGATGACCCACTTGACATGGTGAGCTTTGACTCTTGAAGAAGGTTCCCCTAACCAAGGTTGTTTGGAAATCAAAACCAGACATGATGACTTAAGTCAGGGGCTATGACCCACTCGATATGGTGAGCCTTGACTCTTGAAGAAGGACTCTCAACAATATGCAGTGCCTTCAATCAAGCTACAAAATGCCAATTCTAACAAGTTTCTCTGTCTACCCTGCGAGATCCTTGAAAGCATTGCATGCATATCATACATATCATTGCATTACAGGTATCCTTTGTTACAGGTCACTTACCTTCTTCGCTGTTTATTTCAGCAATGGCTTCCCAACAAGATAACCAGGGTCTTCATGCTCAAGAGACTCAGTTCAGGGAGATCTTCCTAAGCCTATCCAAGGGGCAGGAAGAGTTAAGGACACTCCTCATGGGGAATCTGGTCAAGAACAGTCCAGAAGACAGTAAGGATGAACGGCTGAAACATCTGCAAGCTGAGGTAGATACAATGAGGACTCAGATGCTGGGGCAGGTGGCCCTTATCCAAGGCTTATCTCGGGAGCAAGAAGAGTTGAGAACCGTGATCAACCAGCTTCAACAAGACAGTATGAAGCAAGTAGTCATGGCTGGGGACCAAACCGGTAATCAGCCTCCAAGAAGTCAAAGGTTTGGTTTGATGAATAGACCTCTCCGAGCTGCTACTACTTCACAGGTCCAACAACGACCTCACCAAGAACAATGGGTTGATCAGAGCAAGCCAGACAAGCCCAAGAGGCAATTCACCCAGCTCAACATGTCGCTGTTTCAAGCTTTACAACACCTGTTGAGACTGAATCTGATTACACTAAGAGCTCCTCCCCGGAATCCCAACATCTCTGCTCCTAACTATCATCCCAACAAAAGATGTGCATACCACTTCGATAGTCCTGGACATGACACTGCCGACTGCTGGGCTCTGAAGAACAAGGTCCAGGACCTGATTAATGAAGGAGCAGTGGATTTCACCCAAGTGGGTCAGGCTGAGTGCTTCTATCATCCCTACAAGATTCACCATTTGAAGTAACAAGCCCTGAAATGAGAAGACTTTTTGTCTATTAGAATTTACAAGTTGTAATTTTCTTTTGATTGTTCAAACATTTTATTCGTATCAAACGTTGTTATTGCATTAATGCATCACATATGTCTGTTTTGAATCAATATATTCACATTCGCTATATTCAAACTGCTTTCATTTTTTGATGTCAACTCTCGATTAATAATTCTAAGCCTCTTGAGGGAGGATGACGAAAACAATACCATAATCTACAGTATGCTTTTGAACAGACCCCGCTGATGAGGTACAGGCATTGTTTCAATTCCTAAACACTGGAGTCATAAGGATGATAATCCCTCGTCAACCCCTTCGAGCCAAAGAAGTAGGAGTTTTTCTTTTCACAAAAAATTAAACCCTTAATCATAACCCGGGGCAGGGTAGTTCTCTAAGTTGATCCAAGTGCACAACGAATAGCACCAAAGGAGTTCTTACAAAAGAAAGACAATGATGGTTCCAAACAAGCATAAAGACAGGCAGTCATTACTTCTCAAAATAAAAAGCCCAGTAAGTCAAAACCTATGAAGGGGACTTACAAACTGGGGCATCCCACTGACTGTAATTCCAAAAAAAAAGAAACAGTTCAGGCAAAAAGACATGGATAAACAAAATCAAAAAAGAAAGAGGCCCTACAAACCCTCAACAAAAAAATGATGACTGCCTATCCAAAATAAATCGTCAACATCCGAACCATCACTGGTATATCAAGACAAAGACTCAAACAAGGTCTAACGCACGATCAACTGAGTTTAGGTTTGAAGAACATCACGAAGAGCGGGTGGGTACAAATAAACTTTGAGCCTTTATCCTTTGTTTCTTAAACCGTGAACCAGGCCACGCTACAACCCTTAAAAGTCCTAGCTGAAGCATGGGTTAGTTCGAAAGCATACTGTTACCAAAGGTATCCTGACTCCTTAAGGCTTGCTATAAAATATTGAGTTGACATCACATTTTACAAAATTTGCTGGTTTTACTGAAAAATGCATTTTTCAAAAACTTCAAGACAGACATAAGCTTTGAATTTTTAACATAACTTTGTTTGCATACGACTATTTGTTTGAACAACATAGAAGCTCGCACGAAGAATATATAGTGAACAAAAGCACTTCCAATCAAGGGGCATGACATGATCATTGTCCGTCATCTGGGGCAGTTAAGTCAAGATTCAGAGAATATCTCAAATGCCAAATAGCCTGGGGCAAATCTCCATCTAGATCACTTGGGGCATTGGGCGATCAAACGAAGATCTTCTGGTGGCATGGAAACACAACAACAGGGGCACCTCCCTACATTCTGAGAACGTGGACATAGTCGAAAAAATACTACGCAAAATCAAAGACCCGCTAGGTTGACACACCTAGGCAAAAATAAGGGCTTCCCGGCGAACCAAAAGGGTTCGGGCAAAAATAAGGGATGAAATGAAAAAAATTTGTACACCCGGCAAGTCGAAAACCTGAAAAGGCGGCTTGGGCAAAAATGGGTATCCCGGTGGACTGAAAACCCGAAAGGGCGGTCCAGGCAAAAATTAGGGATTAAAGCGTACGACTATATCCCGGTATCTCGTCACTTGCCTACCAGAAGAGGATTTGTCAAACGGAAGTCATCAAACACCTTCACAGGTACCTTCTTCTCCAACAGAAACTGGGGCAATAATGAGTTGTCTAAATGATCCGGTTGCCCTGTCCACCGAGGTGCCAAGGTAAGTTCAGCTGAAGAATGCGACCAAGATACCTTCACTCCCTGCAGAGCGAACGCGTCTCCCCGGTTTTATTCAAAGGTTATTTCTCCACCAGAGCTTATAACTGGATTATCCTCAGCTAAAAGCCACGGAAAGATCATCCTCGGCAAAGTTCTTCTTATTCCCCGGCGGAGTTCATCAAAACTTCCAACAGAGCACAACAACGGTATCTCCAGCGGAGTTATCCTCATCAACCTCAGCAAAGTACCTCTCTTTCCCCGCAGAGTAATCTATTCGCCAAGTTTATTCCCCAACGGAGTCATCTTCTCCTACCGGTATTCTTGCAATCATCATCCCCAACGGAAACGAAGAATCTCACTCTTCAACATCAGCCCAGGATTTGACTTCCCGGCATCCGTCAAGGATCTATTTTCCCAGACAAAGATACATTCATAACATCACATTGTTATACATCATGATACATGCATATACGCATCATATCATACAATCTCATGTGTTGAGAACATCATTGCTTGATTCATATCATGCATTGCATATGACTGACCTTTACCTTTCAGGAAGGATACAGTTAAATGATCAGTTATGTAGACGAATACAGTCAAAAGAGACCAACCCAGTCAAAGAATACAAATCCCGTTAAATCGATGCCTAAAGATTTCTCTGATACAACCCGTCGTTATAGACACTCGTCGTTATAGACACTCGTCGTTATAGACACTCGTCGTTATAGACACTCGTCGTTATAGACACTCGTCGTTATATACACTCGTCGTTATAGACACTCGTCGTTATAGACACTCGTCGTTATAGACACTCGTCGTTATAGACACTCGTCGTTATAGACACTCGTCATTATAGACACTCGTCGTTATAGACGCTCGTCGTTATAGACGCTCGTCGTTATAGACGCTCGTCGTTATAGACGCTCGTCGTTATAGACGCTCGTCGTTATAGACACTCGTCGTTATAGACACTCGTCGTTATAGACACCCGTCGTTATAGACACTCGTCGTTAAAGACCACCCGTCCATGGAAATAACCTGTCAGTAGAGACACCTCACCAACCTTTCTGAATTCCAGACTCGATTCCTGTATCCTGCCAGGGCACGTCTGAAGAGTTTGAAGATCCGATTCCTGTATCTTGCCAGGGTGTATCTGTTGACGACTAACATTACCAGACTCGATTCCTGTATCTTGCCAGGGCACGTCTGAAGAGTTCGAAGATCCGATTCCTGTATCTTGCCAGGGTGTATCTGTTGACGACTAACATTACCAGACTCGATTCCTGTATCTTGCCAGGGCATGTCTGAAGAGTTCGAAGATCCGATTCCTGTATCTTGCCAGGGTGTATCTGTTGACGACTGTATTCTCCGGACTCGATTCCTGTATCTCGCCAGGGCACGTCTGAAGAGTTTAAAGATTCGATTCCTGTAACCAGCCAGGGCACATCTACACAAAGAGTTTGAAGATCAACTCCTGTAACAGGCTAGGTAATTATTTTCTTTTCTCAGGTACGCAAGTTCTCGCTAAGGAATCTCTTACGCGATCGACACCTAGATGGCATCTATAAGCCCATCCACATACCAACAGTCTCCAAATGGCATCTATAAGCCCAT
This sequence comes from Vicia faba, assembly GCA_948472305.1. Taxonomy (NCBI): domain Eukaryota; kingdom Viridiplantae; phylum Streptophyta; class Magnoliopsida; order Fabales; family Fabaceae; genus Vicia; species Vicia faba. Next base: position 1,467,759,908 of record OX451736.1, on the reverse strand, counting down.
TCCCGACAAGGCTCTGTCACAACTCCAAATGGCATCTATAAGCCCATCCTCCTATCCATCAGTCTCCAAATGGCATCTGTAAGCCTATTCCCACCATCATACTGCTAACACACTCTATGTGAGCGCAAATTTCTGGGCACTTTAGTGTTTAATCATCTTCCACTTTTGGATCACGAAAGACACGCAAGCCAATCTACATCCTCAGGTTTAAGAAGATTGAACAGGGGCAACTGTTGTACCCCAAAATTTGCCCTCCCATATTTCTCAAAACATTTCAAGAAAAATTCACAAGTCCAACCCGGCACATCATATTCAGGTGTTCTTTCGCCAAGATATCTCTGATAACTTATGCTCAAATTCAGGTTCGGCTCAAGAGTCAATTCTTTAAAGAAGGTATCCGACTGTGTGAGTTTTCTCGAAGAAATATGGTGAAAAAGTATGCTGAAAGTATAGTTTTTATGCGCTAAAAAATTCATAACTTAAAGATCGTGGCTCGTTTTGAACCCGTTCCGGTGGCCAAAATTCCGTCTTGACATTATCTACGTTTTCATCTCTCACGGCTGGAAGCCAATTTCGATCAGAAGGTCTTCAAAAATGTGGATTTATCAAGTATTTTCGTACAGAAAATTTGTGACAGAAGTATATTTGCGTCATGTTCAAAAAATCATAACTTGGTCGATTTTCATCGTATCGAGCTGGTTCCGGCGCCAAAATTTCACGAATTGAGTTGGCTACATTTTCACAGGAGGTATCGAGTTCGAACGGTATTCAAAAGGCCTTCATTTTTTGCTTAGAGTGTGTGACACGCCGAAAATCCTGAATGCTGAATATTATTTCATCTGGGCCGAAACTTCGAAAATTCATAACTCGGTCAATTTTTATCGGATTGGACTCATATTTTTACACAAGGTCACTGACTCATAGATCTACAACTTTTCTTCAAAAGTCGAGACCAAATTATGCACCAATCAATACCAGTTTTTTATTGAAGAACGTGTCAGAGTCGACACCGGAGCCCAAAATAAGTTTGTCTGAGCTGAAACTTCAAAAATTCATAACTAATTCACCGTTTATCCGATTGAGCCGATTTTCGGACAGGAGTTAGTTATCGATATCGGCTACATTTTGTTTTCACATTTCAACTTCAAAAATTACACTTAAGTCCCTGCGATTTAGCTTGGAAAGTGACGAACTCAAGTGAATATTGGAGGCCCAATTGCACATTCAAAGCCCATTTTCTTTACCCTAATTTCCATTATATAATCACCTTCTTTTCACACAAACCAGAGAGGAGGAAAAGAGAGAAAAAAACCTTGCCACAACACTGTTAGAATATCAAATTCTTTCAAGAACCCTAAAACCTTGAAATCCTTATTACAAATCTCTCTCTCACTACAAACAAGCCATCACAGTTACAAACCAACACCTCACTACTTCTTCAGTAAGGATAAGGCTGGCTTGATCTCCATGATCCAAAGGGCATAAAAGCATCCAGGTCACTAATTTTCCAGTAAGGGTAAGAGTGATTTGATCTCCATGATCAAAAGGGTATAATCATTCATACATGTCATATTGTGCCTAAACATTAAATTTCTTCATATATTGGCTTTATTTGCATTTTATGATTTTATTTAATGTGTTCATGAGATTCAACACTGTAGATTTAGACAGGATCCCATGCAGGTTCATTAAGGAACGTTGAGGCCAAAACACAAATGGCCAAAAGCCAAAAGCCAAATGGCCAAAACAAAACGGTTTACACATGACGCCAATAGCTGTTTCACCCCTCCAATCAGGCTCGTATACTCCTGAACTCTCTCTCTATTTTTATTATTTTCCTTTAATTAATTAATCGTTATTCTTTTTATTAATCACTAACCAATTAACATTTTTTTCATAATAAAATTCAGAAAACTAACATTTTTAGTATTATTATTATTTAGTAATTTCACTATTAATTATTTTTTGTAAATAAATTCTAACAAATTAATTTAGTTTAATTAGGTTTAATTTTGGCTTTTTCATAATAAATAAAATAAATTAGAATTAGGTTTTACTAACTTTTGATTTTATTTTATTTTATTTTTATTTTTCATTAAAGACATTAAAAAACCAAAAATACTTTTTTCTTTTATTTAAATAATTAGTTTTAGGTTTAATATTAATTAAATACAAAAAACACAAAAAAACACCTTTCTTTAATTAAATAATAATTAGACTTTAATTTAATTTAATTTCAAGCAAAGGGTCAAAACCCTCGGACGTCCTAATTTTAATTCTTTTCACGCATTATTTCTTTCGATCATTATGTAACTGTTTCTCAGATGTAATAGTAATTAGGTTTATCTTTCCGTCTTTACTTTCCGCATCTTTTATTAAAATGGGTCTTTGTATTTTGGCGATGTATAGACCCGCGTCTTGTAATAGCGTAGGATTTTACCTTTCCGCATTTAAATTTCCGCACTTTTAAATTCTAATTGCATGAAAGAATGAATGACTAATTAAAAACAATGCGTAGATCACCATGATACATGTACAAGATAAAACATAACATGAAAATAACACACAAATTCACACACCACTCTTAGGGTACGCCTCACTGTTGCCTTACCCTTGAAACGTGGTCGTCGAGTATAGGACGTTTTAGTAAGTCCTTATGTCCATGACATGATCCAGTTGCCTCGAAACGGTTGCCTCAGAATTAAAAAGGATCAATGGCATAAGGGTAGCTTCTAAGGTGTCCTACTGTTGCTCTGGTGACCACACTGTCCCTACAAACGAATTGACCCGAACACCTCCAACGACGGTGCTACCTACCTCTTAATGGTGGGATAGCACTACCTTAAGGACATTTACACAGCCTAATTCCTTAGGGTAGGTAGATGACTCATAGATACTTGCTCTAATTCAAAACAAATCAAAACTTCTTTTCACACCGACACTTTTCGAAAAGCTTTCAAAACAATTTTTCAAACACTCTTGAGGACTGATACAAGAGTCGATCTGAAATCTTTAAACGAAACTTTTTCAAACCCACTCACAATTGAAAAGCAAACTTTTGAAAACACAAATGAGCAAGTATCTAAGAGCCCATGGATAACCATGGATAGAAAGGGTGCTAACACCTTCCCTTTCTATAAATCTACCTCCCGAACCGAGAAACTATCTCATAAGGAATTTTGTTGTGCTTTTGTCCTGTCCATGTTGGAGAAAATAAAAGACGGTGGCGACTCTTGCTTCCGCGACATTTCGCGAACCAGCGTTAAACAGTCAGTTCCAGATCCACCGATCACAGAACTGGCGACTCTGCTGGGGACATTTTATAAAGTGAGGTGTACCTTAGGACTAAGATCACTTGTGTTTTCAATTGTTGTGCTTGTTTTCTTTATTATTGTGGGCTGTTTCGGAGTTACATAGATCCTAACCCGGATCTGGGGATACCCTGTTAGGTAGCATAAGCTGTGAGGGACCTGTCTGGCGTAGACCGACATGGGTGAAGCAGTGGCTACGTTGGTGTGGCGCCTTGGTCTGTACCGATATCCCTTATGTCGCAACGAGGGGAATATGGGTCTTCTGAGGAGTCATTAAGCACCAACCGACCTTAGAACCTTAAATGACCCAACTTGGCCAATAGAACAGTAGCAGTATGCTACGCCCATTGAGGCTAAACTCTCGTGATGGTTCTGGCCGCAAGAAAAGATTGCGATGCTGGAGTTATGACCGATTGAGGGTAGTCAGTGATATTGGGATCCTCTAGAACCCGATTACTTCTGATAGGACAGGTCTTAACCAACAAACTGAAAGAGGGTAATACCTAGACCCCATGCTGGCCTAAACTCTAAGGGCTTCTCTTGTGTGACTTGTGTGCCTTCCAAATTGACTATTTGCATGCTTGTTATCTGACACTTGAGTTTCTTGCAGGTTTTGTTTACAGTCCTTAATTGGGACTCATAATAGGATTTGCCTACATTACCCCATGCATAGCATAACATCATACCATTGCATACATCCCGCATAAGGACTAATCCGTTTCAAGGATCTCAAGGGCTTGTGATGCAGGTCATGATGAATCAGAATGTCTAGCAATGGGCAAAGGGGATTTATTTTCCTCTAGCTAGGTTGATAATCTGAGTCAGAGGCGATGACCCACTTGACATGGTGAGCTTTGACTCTTGAAGAAGGTTCCCCTAACCAAGGTTGTTTGGAAATCAAAACCAGACATGATGACTTAAGTCAGGGGCTATGACCCACTCGATATGGTGAGCCTTGACTCTTGAAGAAGGACTCTCAACAATATGCAGTGCCTTCAATCAAGCTACAAAATGCCAATTCTAACAAGTTTCTCTGTCTACCCCGCGAGATCCTTGAAAGCATTGCATGCATATCATACATATCATTGCATTACAGGTATCCTTTGTTACAGGTCACTTACCTTCTTCGCTGTTTATTTCAGCAATGGCTTCCCAACAAGATAACCAGGGTCTTCATGCTCAAGAGACTCAGTTCAGGGAGATCTTCCTAAGCCTATCCAAGGGGCAGGAAGAGTTAAGGACACTCCTCATGGGGAATCTGGTCAAGAACAGTCCAGAAGACAGTAAGGATGAACGGCTGAAACATCTGCAAGCTGAGGTAGATACAATGAGGACTCAGATGCTGGGGCAGGTGGCCCTTATCCAAGGCTTAGCTCGGGAGCAAGAAGAGTTGAGAACCGTGATCAACCAGCTTCAACAAGACAGTATGAAGCAAGTAGTCAAGGCTGGGGACCAAACCGGTAATCAGCCTCCAAGAAGTCAAAGGTTTGGTTTGATGAATAGACCTCTCCGAGCTGCTACTACTTCACAGGTCCAACAACGACCTCACCAAGAACAATGGGTTGATCAGAGCAAGCCAGACAAGCCCAGGAGGCAATTCACCCAGCTCAACATGTCGCTGTTTCAAGCTTTACAACACCTGTTGAGACTGAATCTGATTACACTAAGAGCTACTCCCCGGAATCCCAACATCTCTGCTCCTAACTATCATCCCAACAAAAGATGTGCATACCACTTCGATAGTCCTGGACATGACACTGCCGACTGCTAGGCTCTGAAGAACAAGGTCCAGGACCTGATTAATGAAGGAGCAGTGGATTTCACCCAAGTGGGTCAGGCTGAGTGCTTCTATCATCCCTACAAGATTCACCATTTGAAGTAACAAGCCCTGAAATGAGAAGACTTTTTGTCTATTAGAATTTTCAAGTTGTAATTTTCTTTTGATTGTTCAAACATTTTATTCGTATCAAACGTTGTTATTGCATTAATGCATCACATATGTCTGTTTTGAATCAATATATTCGCATTCGCTATATTCAAACTGCTTTCATTTTTTGATGTCAACTCTCAATTAATAATTCTAAGCCTCTTGAGGGAGGATGACGAAAACAATACCACAATCTACAATATGCTTTTGAATAGACCCTGCTGATGAGGTACAGGCATTGTTTCAATTCCTAAACACTGGAGTCATAAGGATGATAATCCCTCGTCAACCCCTTCGAGCCAAAGAAGTAGGAGTTTTTCTTTTCACAAAAAATTAAACCCTTAATCATAACCCGGGGCAGGGTAGTTCTCTCAGTTGATCCAAGTGCACAACGAATAGCACCAAAGGAGTTCTTACAAAAGAAAGACAATGATGGTTCCAAACAAGCATAAAGACAGGCAGTCATTACTTCTCAAAATAAAAAGCCCAGTAAGTCAAAACCTATGAAGGGGACTTACAAACTGGGGCATCCCACTGACTGTAATTCCAAAAAAAAAGAAACAGTTCAGGCAAAAATACATGGATAAACAAAATCAAAAAAGAAAGAGGCCCTACAAACCCTCAACAAAAAAATGATGACTGCCTATCCAAAATAAATCGTCAACATCCGAACCATCACTGGTATATCAGGACAAAGACTCAAACAAGGTCTAACGCACGATCAATTGAGTTTAGGTTTGAAGAACATCACGAAGAGCGGGTGGGTACAAATAAACTTTGAGCCTTTATCCTTTGTTTCTTAAACCGTGAGTTGTCCAGCACACACCCCATTGAGTTGTCCAGTACTGTCAAGTATAAGATTAGAGGTCTCCCTTCAACCGGTGGCATAAGAATGGGTGGTTCTTGGAGATACTCTTTGATTCTTTCAAAAGCGGCCTGACATTCATCGTTCCAACATACCACTTGATCTTTTTATTCAGTAGCTTGAAGATTGGTTCACAGGTAGCAGTTAGATGTGAGATGAATCGGGCAATGTAGTTCAGCCGTCCTAGAAAGCCTCTGACTTCTTTCTCTGTCTTGGGAATTGGAATCTCTTGTATGGCTTTCACCTTGGCAGGGTCCACTTGAATACCTTTGTCGCTCACGACGAAACCTAGCAGTTTTCCAGATCTCACCCCAAAGGTGCACTTGTTTGGGTTCAACCTCAGCTTGTACAACTTCAGACGGCCAAACAGCTTCTGTAGATGGTCAAGGTGTTCCTCCTCAGTTTGGGACCTTGCAATCATATCGTCGACATACACTTCAATCTCATGATGGATCATGTCATGAAACAAAGCAACCATGGCACGTTGGTAGGTTGCTCCAGCATTTTTCAACCCAAAAGGCATGACCTTGTAGCAAAAGGTACCCCACTGAGTAACAAAAGTGGTCTTCTCCATGTCTTCAGGAGCCATCTTGATCTGATTATAACCGGAGAAGCCGTCCATGAAGGAGAATACTTTATGCTGAGCAGTGTTGTCAACCAGAACGTCGATATGAGGCAGAGGGAAATCATCCTTAGGGTTGGCCCTGTTCAAATCCCTGTAATCAACACACATTCGGACCTTACCATCTTTCTTCGGCACTGGAACCACGTTGGCAACCCACTGAGGGTAAGAAGTCACTGCTAGAAACCCGACATCAAATTGTTTCATAACCTCAGCCTTGATTTTCTCGGACATCTCTGGACGCATACGGAGGACCTTCTGTTTAACCGGAGGGCAGTCTTCTTTGGTAGGCAAGTGATGGACCACAATGTCAGTATCCAACCCAGGCATGTCTTCGTAAGACCAGGCAAAGATTTCCACATAATCATGCAACATCTGAGTCAACCGTTGTTTCACACTGAGCTCTAGATTGGCACCAATCTTGACTTCCTTCCTGTCTGTCTCAATACCCAAATTTATTGTTTCCACTGGCTCTTCATGTGGCTGAATGGCCCTCTCTTCCTGGAGCAACAGTCTTGCAAGCTCACCAGGCACTTCGCAATCATCTTCACCTTCGTCTTCGGCTAAGTTGATCGGATTTTCGAAGTCATAACTGGAAGTAGAAGAGTCGTTACCAGTGAGATCCAGAGTGGATTGGAACCTGTATAGGTGAGTGTGTGTAAATATAGTTGTTTTGAAATATATAAAGAAAGAAAGGGAGCGCAAGATTTGAAATGTGAAAAACGTCCAATGCTTTTATTCATGATATATGAAAGTGACAAATAACAAGCCCTCACAAATGAAGCCACGGTGCCCCGGGTAAGACACCGGGCCATAAAGTTTAGTAATATTGTTTGTTACAAATTCAAAACAAAGGAGTTCATTACTGAGTGACAAAAGTAATAGGTATGAAATCTTTCGCTGTCCAGTTGCTTGGTCCACCATTGGTTGTTGGGTAGATCCAGCTGTCGAACTCAGATTCTTCCACTTCGTCCTCAATAGCATTTACTCCCGGGTTAGTGATGAACACGGGAGGTCTTCCAATCCTTGCCTTGCGAACATCCCTCTGAGCTTATGCAGTGAAACCTAAGCCAAATTTGTCAGTCTTTGGAGTGAAATCAGGAAGTCGGCCGCAGTTTGCACACTCACCCTTCTCGATCACAGCCCGGGCATCCTTCAAGGAAGCCATCTTCGAAGGAGAGTCTTCTTCAGTCGCTGTCTCTGCTGCTGCCAATGTCTGAGGCACCTCTTCAAAGTGTTGAAAGGGGGTCTCAATGAACTCCCCATCCATCTCTACGTACCGGAACGAGTTGAGGTGGCTGACCATATATTCCTCTTCCCCTTGAACTGTTACGATTTTCCCTCTGATCGGGTACTTAAGCTTCTGATGTAATGTGGAGGTCACAGCTCCAGCCTTGTGGATCCATAGACGACCCAGCAAACAAGAATAGGATGGTCGGATGTCCATCACATAGAAAGTAGAATCAAAAACTTAAGAACCAACCCTGATTGGAATGTCAACTTCCCCATGTACCATCCTTTTCGACCCGTCAAAGGCCCGGACAACAATGTTACTAGGCTTGAGCTCTAAACCCTCACAATCCAACCTGTCTAGGGCCTTCTTGGGTAATACGTTCAACGAAGAACCGATGTCTACCAACACATGGGCAAGAGTAGTTCCCCTGCATTCAATGGAGACATGTAGGGCATCGTTGTGGTTCTTTCCCTTGGCAGTTAGATCGGCGTCAGAGAAACCCAACCCATTATCAGCAGTCAAGTTGGCCACACAATCGGTAAATTGATCAGCAGACGTTTCTTGTGGCACGTGGGCCGTCTTCAGAAAGTAAATCAGGGCCTTGGCATGGGCCTCTGAACACAACAACAGTGATAGCATAGAGATCTTAGAGGGGGTGTGCCCCAGCTGCTCAACTACGTTGAAATCACTCTTCTTGATAATTTTAAGAATCTCTTCCATCTCTTGCTTGGAAGCCTCAACATTGGTTGTCTTCGGTGCCTCCGTCTGGGCAGGCACATCAGTAGCAATCCCTTTGCCCCGAGCGTCAGATGACTCGGCAGCAGGGGTAGAAATAGGAACTTGGTCAGGCAGGGAAGTGGGCACACTTGCAGGTGTAATGACGAGAGGCCTCTGAATAGCTGGTGGCGCAATATCAGGTGAGAAGAGCCTACCACTACGAGTGACTTTGGCAGGCCCGGTGATGTTGCTGACACTGGTACTAGTATCAAACTCTTGCTTTACTCCAAGCACATAAACATCTGCCCTATAGTGCCAAGGGACAGCTTTGTCAGATGTATAGGGGATGGGCCCCGGAACAGTAATGATGATGGGAGCAATCTTCTGTGTAGACATGATTTTGACAGGCTTCTTTGAGGGAGCCTTAGGAGGGTTGTTGAAAATAGTAACAATGGACACTTCTTCAGCAGGGACAGCGGGAGCAATAACCTTTTCGAACAAGATCTCTTTATTATCCATCAGGTTTTGGACGCCTGACTTCAATAAAGGACAACCAGCAGGTGAAACAGAACATAGAAGGCAACCTTTACTACATCCCGGAAATAAACCGGCTAGCAACAGGTTCCTTTTGACGGTCAATAACGGAGTAACAATCTCATCCACAGGGGCTACATACCGATCTTCTTCCATAGCATTCACTCCATGCTGGGGCATGGGAGCAGTCACAACATTGGGCCTTTCGGGCGCCTCGAACTGTATTTCTTTAGCATCAATAAGGTCCTGAACGTTATTCCTTAGAGCCCAACAATCATCAGTAGAATGCCCCGGGCTATCAGAGTGATAAGCGCAACAGGCGTTGGGGTTGTACTTTGGAGAGGTTGTGTTCACTACCTTCGGAGCTTCTTTGACAGTTACCAGACTGGTCGACAGTAGTTGTGGCAATATCTGAGACAGGGTCATACTGAGCCGAGTGTACTATCTTTTAGGTCTCTCAACCCTTGGTTGGTTATACTGCTGAGGAGCAGCAGCAGGCTTAGAAATAACCACCGCGTTGACAGCTTGGCGGCGTTCCGGTTTATTTTGTCTTCTGGGACCATACACAGCACTAGCTTCCTTCTTGAAGGGCTTCTTTTCAGTACTCGAGGAGGCACCTTTCTGTATCTTCCCCGACTTGATACCAGCTTCTATCCTCTCACCAGTCAGAATGAGGTCTGTAAACCCAGCAGAGGAATTACCAATCAGGTGATTAAAGAATGGACCAGACAGGGTCCCCAAGAACATGTCCACGAGTTCACGGTCAGTCAACGGTGGCTGCACCCTGCCAGCCAGGTCTCTCCACTTCTGCGCGTACTCCTTAAAACCTTCACCCGTCCCAAGTGACATACCCTGGAGTTGGGTACGCGTGGGAGCGAGGTCGGAATTATACTGATACTGCTTATAAAATGCAGTAGCCAAGTCCTCCCAGTTTCGAATACTGGCTCCATCCAGCTGATAGAACCATTCGAGTTGAGCCCCTAAAAGGCTATCCTGGAAGAAATGGATCCATAGGTTCTTGTCTGCAGTGTAAGGTTGGATCTTCCTTACATAAGAACGGAGGTGCAGTTTTGGACAGGAAGCCCCGTCGTACTTCGCAAAGGCAGGTGCCTTGAACTTGTGTGGGATCACCACCCCAGAAGATAAACCTAGATCTCCAAAATCCAACCCAGGCACACGTTGAATCTCCATAGCATTTAACCGGTCCTCCAGCTGTTTGTACCTGTCCTCAGTAGGAGGGTACTGTTCGTCATTGAAATTTGTCTCGTTGTCGGAGACCGCAGGACTAGGAACCTCTCTCCCTTGTGGGATGTCTTTCCCTGCAGAGGAAGTAGCCTGATCAGCCTCATTCTGCAGTGTATTCCCAAACCTCCGTCCAGTGTTAAACAGCACAGTCCTCTTCTTCTTCTTCTTCTTCTCCTTCAAGAGCAGAGTCTTCAACTCCTGTTGACTCTGGGCTAAGCTCATGACCAGCTCTTGGAACTGGGCGTTCTGGGCCTGGAGGGCCTTGATAGCTTGTTCAGTAGTAGGTTCAGGATTCATGATGATTGTTGAAATAAACAGCGAAGAAGATTAAGCAACCTGTAGAAAAAGGGTACCTGTTATGCACATGATGCATGATATGCTATTTATGCAATGCATTCAAGGGTTCGAAAGTTCAAATTCGTTGTAGACAAAAGAGGAACACACGTTATATTAAGAGATAATCTGTTCAGTACATCAAGGCCTCATGGGCAAAACATTACAAAATAATTAATCCCAAAAGACACTGCGCGTCCTCTTTGGAGCTATGTAAGTGTTGAGAGTCTTTTCCTCGTGCAGTAGGCGGGTGAGCTCCAAGACCTTCTTCTCACTGGCATGTAGACTGGTTTCAAGAGAATTCCGCTCTTCCTTGAGTTGGATCCAGCTTTTTTGCATTTCTTCCCAAGATGTTGGCATGTCAGGATGTTGGATGGTGTAGGGAACCTCTCCTTCCAAAACAGGCTCTTTGATCATGGGGAGAACATGAGGATATGGCATCACCAACTTCTGGGAGCGGGCTCGTACCCACTTGAGATAAGGCTCCAGGGGGATGGAGTTCTTGTGCCCCAGTGTCTTACTATCTACCCTGTTGGGCATCCTCCAAGCTCTGATAAACCTCTGGCGAAGTCCTTGTGCATCATCGTCGAAGTCAAAAACTATATCAGGAATCAACATGTCATGAGGGCCATCCCTCCGAGCATATCCAAAATGTCTCAAGGCCAAACATGGGTTGTAAGTAATGCCCCCTCTAATTCCGAGAAAAGGAACATTAGGAAACTCTCCGCAACAATCAATGATAGTGGCATTTTCTCTGGACCGAGAACACCAATGTATATCAGCATGTGTAAGAGTCATCAATCATTGTGACCATCTCAAACCCCGCTCGTTCTTCAAAACTGATTGTGGAAGGTGCGAAATAAACCACCTTACCAGGAGAGGAGTACAGCACATGAGAACACCTCTTTTTCTCATGGTTCGAGTGTAACATGAGTGGAGGATGTCCCTAAGCAACGTAGGTATAGGATTCCTGGACATGAAGATCTTGACAGCATTGATATCTATAAGCTGATCTGGATTCGGGAATAATACCAATCCATAGACAAGGAGTGCCACAACTTCTTCAAAGGCTTGTAGGTCAAGGGAATTCCAACATTCTTGTGCCTTCTCAAACAGGAACTTTGCCAAGAATCCTTTGATACCACTTCTAACTTCCCAATGTCCCTTGATGTCAGATGGTTGTAGGCATAATGCTTTAGCAACCTCTTCAAGTTTTGGTTCCTTTTCCGTACCGTTGTAGGGTAGTTGACTAAGGATAGGAATCTTCAGAAGTTGAGAAAACTCTTCTAAAGTAGGCACCAATTGATAATCCAGGAAAGTAAAACAGTGGTGCAAAGGGTCAAAGAACTGGAAGAGAACTTTTATCATATCCTCTTCAATGTTGGTATTGACCAAGCTGATGAGTCTACCATGCCTTTCACTGAAGGAAGAGTTCTCGGGAATCCTGGATGTAAGCTCCTTAAACTGAGGAGGGACCCTTACAAGGTTGATATGAATTATCTTTCTACAGAGAGATTCCATGTCCTACAAAACAAGAACAAAGATGAAGATCCGAACCCTTGAAGTGGTTAGTAAATGCATATGATGTTGTATGATGTTATGATGTTATGATAAAAACACACCACAAGTATTCACAAAAAGCAAACATGATAAGGCACACAAGTCACACCAGACAGCCCTTAGAGTTTAGGCCAGCATGAAGTTCAGGTACTACCCTCTTGAAGTTGGTGGGCTCAAAAACCTGTCCTATCAAAAGTAACCGGGTTCTAAGGATCTCAATATCATTGGGTTGTTTTCTGTGTTCATTGTTTTGATTTAGCCACTGAACTGGCGATCAAAATATTCCAAGAAAACAACCCTCAATGAGTGTAGTATCGAGTATCTACCAACTTCGGACTGCACCAAAGTCGGTCATCTAACTACCCCTAAAGAGGCCAGGATGGTCAAGTAAGGTTGCTAAGGTCAGTTGATGCTTCACGACACCACGCGGCGGCCCCGTACTCTCCTTGACTTGACTCAAGGGTTACCGGTACTCACCAAAGTGCCACATCAACGTAGCAAACTGCTTCAACCGTGTCGGTATACCCCACACAGTTCCCTCACAGTTTTGTTGCTACTTTCTAAAAGGTATCCCCCAGATCCGGGTTAGGATCTATGAAACTCCCAAAATAGGCCCACAATATTAAAGCAAACAAAGCAAGCAATTAAAAACATAAGAGTGGTCTAATCCTAAGGTACACCTCACTTATAAGTTTCCCCAGCAGAGTCGCCAGTTCTGTGATCGGTGGAAATAGAACTGACTATTTTTTAAGCTGGTTCGCGAAATGTCGCGGTAAGCAAGAGTCGCCACCGTCTTTTATGTTATCCAACATGGAAAGGACAAAAGCACAGCAAAATTCCTTTTTCGAGATGTCTCTCGGTTCGGGAGGTAGATTTATAGAAAGGGAAGGTGTTAGCACCCTTTCTATCCGTGGTTATCCACGGGCTCTTAGGTACTTGCTCTTATGTTTTTTCAAAAATTGTTTACTTTTCAAGTGTATGTGGGTTTTGAAAAAGTTTCGTTTGAAAAATTTCTAGGTAACTCTTGTATCTGTCCTCAAGAGTGTATGAAATATTTGTTTGAAAACCTTTTGAAAGTGTAAGTGCGAAAAGATGTTTTTGTTTGTTTTGAGAGAGCAAGTACCCAGGAGAAATTTACCTACTCTAAGGAATTAGGCTGTGTAAGAGTCCTTTAGATAGTGCTATCCCACCATTGAGAGGTAGGTAGCACCGTCGTTGGAGGTATTCGGGTCAATTCGATTATTAGGGACATGTATGGTCACCAAAGCAATGGTAGGACGCCTTAGTGGTAACCCTAATGTCCTAGATCCTTTTTATCCGAGGCAACCGTTTCGAGGCAACTGGATCTTAGACAGGAGGGCGACCTCTAAAACACCCTATACTTGATGACCACTTCGAGGCAACCAGTGAGGTGTACCCTAGGAGTGGCATGTGCATGTGTGTTGTTTTTCAGTTAAATTGTCTTTGCATGTTATTTGTGAGCTACGAATTGGTTTTATTTTTCATACAAGTCTTTCATGCATTTTTAACAGTTAAGAGTGCGGACAATAAATTGCGGAAAAGGGTAAATCTAGATATTACAAGGCGCGGGTCTATACATCGCCAAAAGCAAAAACCCGTTTGGAAAATAAGTGCGAGAAAAAATAAATAAAGCGATAAAAGCATAATCAACTATTACATTTCTGAGCAGATACATAAATAATCAAAATAACGAATTAAAAATAATATGCGCACGAAAGAATGAATCGGGACGTCCTTAGGGTTTTGACCCTTTTGAGAAAAGAATTGAATTGCCCCTTTTTTTTTTGCAATTAAATAAATATTAACCCTAATTCTAATTAATTAATTTATTAAAAGAAAAAGAATATTTTTGTGTTTTTTATGTTTTTAATGAAATAAAATAAAAAAAGAAATTAAAAGTGTCAAAAAAAACCTAAGTCTAATTCATTTTTATTTATTGTAAAAAAAAGATTAAAATTAAACCTAATTAATAAGAAGACTAAATTAATTAATTTGCATTTATTTACAAAATAAGTTAATAAATAATAAAAATGTTTTTTGGTTTTCTGAATTTTATGGTGAAAAAATGTTAATTTGTTAATTAATTAAATAATACTAATAATAATTACTAAAGAAAATAAAAGGAAAAAGAAAATAAAAAAAGAATAATAAACCAAGGGTGTTGGGCCAGCATTGGGGGTGAAGAAGTAATTCCAGCCCATTAAGCCAAGCCTGCGTTGACTTCTGGATCAGGTGTGCCAGCGTTGACTGGGGATTATTGTGGTCCTTCATCTTTTGTCATCAGATCTAGGCTCAAGGACACATGGCGCCTTATTGTTTGAGGCGTATGATGGAATACACTAGCAAGCCTGCATGGGAACCTATTAAGAAAAATAAGAAACAATTATTTGGGGACCTGGGATTCGAACCCAGGTCCCAAGGGACTATGCACAAGTGCCTTGGCCATCTGAGCTACACGTTCCAATTGAAATAATAATAACCAGTTAATATTATATGTAATAAAAACAATATCCTGGAAATAAAATAAAAATGCGCGCGTTTAGTTTGAACAGGCCAGTCACGCTGTGACGCGTCATCATCTTCTTCAACAAAAATGCTGGTTATTTACCTGCGGATTTTTATCCGCAGGTAATTTCGTAGGCTTTGCTTAGAATCGTCCCTAGGCCTCAAAAAACCATTCTAAGACCATGGTTGGTCTCGTCCAAGCCTCCTGAGTTCATCCACGCTTATGATTTCTTTTGATTTCACCTGAAAGCAAAATGCCTAAAAAACACACAAACAAACCCTAGGTACGGGTATCATCATACAATGCCTAAAAATGAAATTGAATATTATGGTTACGTTAGAAATCAAACAAGGAGTATGAATATGCTAACTTTTTTGAGAAAAAGTGCAAGAATGGAGAATTGAGGTTTCGTGTTCAGGGGTCTATATTTGAGAACTTACAACGCTTGGTAGGTAGTCTTAGGATGCGTCTGTGATCGCCTTAGCTTCAGGGTATGACAAGGAAGAAGGCTACGTGCTTAGTTTTGTATGAAAATGCCCGCAACACAGTTTTTGGTCTCACTTTTTTGACAATTTCTGAATTTTGCTCTGGCCGTTTTAGCAAGGCTTGGGTTGTAAATTAGGTTTGTAATGCTTGCTTATGTATGTGTGAACGAAATTAGGTCAGCAGCTGAGCCTGTATCCTTGTGCATTGAAGCCTTGAGATCTTGTTGACCACCATTAAAGGACCTTTCCATATTTGAAGCAAATCCAAGATTTTATGCACCAAAAGGCTTGGCACGAAATTATTAGCTGGCACATGACATATAAAAGCCATTCAAGTCACCAAGATGCCATTCCATTAATTTTTTGATTTTATTTGAATTATTATGGATTTAAAATGAATTAAATCAATAAAAATTAAATAAAATAGAAAAATAAATGTTTGATCTTGAAATTAATCATGGGACACGTGGGTGGCATGACAAGGCTGAATCAAGTGGAAGAAAGTGGGCCCTTTTGTCAAAAATTGAAGTTTTAAGGATAGTTGACTTTTGCCATTTCACAAAAATTTCCCAACTTCTCCAATGCATATCTTGCTCAATTTTGATCATATGAACATGTTCTTGGACATTTTGGAAAGGCCTTGAAGTCCTTTAACCAATTCCTTTGGTCCCATGTCATTTGGATTTACCAATCTCAAGTGATGGTCTTTGACTTAAAATGCCTTTTTTTTTACTTTTGAAAATGACCTATAATGTAGAAATTGATAACTTTTTTTGAGAGCATTTCTTGGACTTGGAATGTGAAGATGAGTTGTAGGAAATGTCATCCCCTTCAAAATGAGCATTGGATGGGATTGTTCTGATGAACCATGAAAAAGTTATGCCCTGGTCAAGTTACAGTTGACTTTTCAACTGTCCCAAAATGGAAACTTTTGCATCTTGATGATGTTTGAGCCATGCTTGTGGAATCATGATCAAGACTTGATCAAATGATTATTGTGGCTTCAAAATAAGATGTTGACCAATTTTTTTGACTTTTGACTGCCAAATGACCATTTTACCCCTACAGTTGATTGTGAAGCAATTAGGGCTTTTGACTGTGCAACTTGATGCTGTGAGTCTTGAAACTTGACATGTAGGTGCTTTACAATGTATATGAGCATATGGGACTTGATTGAGCCATTGAAAACCTCAACTTCCTTGAGGGAAACAAAACCCTAATTTTGACTGGCTTAGGAGGATGTTTAACTGTGCAACCTTTGAGAAGTCTTGAACCATTTGAAGATGATTCTTGCCAAACTTTGAAGAATATGGGAGGGAACATTTTGGGATACAACAAACACTATCTGGTCGAATCCAGGCTTCATGGTGCTTACTGAGCTGCTATCCGGTCGTAATCCGGGCTTCATGGCTCACTGGGGAATAAACTATTATTCGGTCGTTCTCCGAGCTTCATAGCTTACTTTTGAGAGATGTCACTATCTGGTCGTAATCCAGGCTTCGCAGTAGTCTGATATTGTTATTCGGTCGTAATTCGGGCTTCGCAATACGCTGTAGAAATCAAGATACTATCCGGTCGTACCCGGGCTTCATAACTTGAATTTTGATTGTATATTTCCTGAAATGGAAGGGTTAGCTGTATGTAATGCATGATATGTATCAGGCAATGATGTTCTCAAAATAAATGAGATTGTATGGTATGATGCGTATATGAATGTAGCATGATGTATGGACATGTAATGTTTTAGCTGGGGAAAATAAATCCCGGGGCTGCTGGAGAATAGAGTTGGATGCTTCGCTTCTGCCAGGGATGGTGAACGAAGATGATTGTGAGGATAAACCTGCAGGAGAAAAGAACTTCTTTGGGGAATAAACTGATGCAGAGATTACTCTGAGGGGAATTACTTTATGGGGAAAGGATATTCTGCTGAAGATTTTAATGATAAACTCTGCTGGGGATTCCGCTGATAAGCTCCGCTGGGGATTTCAATGATAAACTCCGTTGGGGATGGATTACCGTTACTGGTGATACAGAATCGATTGAGGATTGAACTCCTGTTTTGGGAAAGAAAGAATTTTGCTGGGGATGATCTTTCAGTTGCAACTTGCTGAGGATATCCCAGTTAGACTCCTGTGGGGATAACCCTCTGAATTTGACTGGGGAGATTTATTTGCGCTCTGCAGGGGATAAGCTTCCAGAATCTACTGGGGAAGATGATTCAACTCTCTCGGGGAAGCTTTTTTTAGACTGCGCTGGGGAAATGACTTCACTGTGGATATCTTGTATTCCGCCGGGGAACATTCTTATATTCTATTGGGGAATATTAAGATTGTCGGGGATGCTCTTATGCTTGCTGGAGAATATTTTTATACTCCATTGAAGAAAATTAAGACCTTCTGGGGATACCAAACCTTTTTAGGGCTGATTGTAGATTAACTCTGCTTGGGGAGAGTATTGCTGATTTATTCAACTGCAAGTCCTAGCTGGGAGAGCTACCATTACTGTATTGCTCTGCGGGGAGTGAAGGTATCGCAACCATCTTCTTCAGCTGAACCTACCTTGGTACTGGGTAGACAAAGTAACTACACAGTTTGGACTTTTCTTATGCCCCTGTTTCTGATATTACCAGTAATTCATCTTTTGTTTCGCATGTAAATATTTCTGATTAGCAATTAATGTCAAATGCATATATCAAAAATGAACATTGGACGTTCTTTGCAAAAAAAATAGATAAAGGAAAAACAGTTTGAAATTTGTCCAAAAATGAATTTGTATTGATTTTGAAGTTTGGCCTGTAAATAGGTGTTTTTGTACAAGAGGCTGACGTCCTAGTAAGAGAACGCCGCCGAACAGATAGAATTTATACAATTTATGAAAAAGAAACAAAACAGCTATGTGAATAATCCCACTGGGTTCCAACTCTGTTATTGCCTTTATATCTTCAAGCATCTCATCACTTCGCTGCTTAGTTGAAGATGAATCTGATTGATTGGTGTCGTCTGAGCTTGATGGTTGATACCGAAGTCTGGATGCGAGGTGATCCAATGAGACATAGTATTACGCTTTTATCCCTAACTTTTGCCTGGACCGCCCTTTCGGGTTTTCAGTCCACCGGGATACCCATTTTTTCCCAAGCCACCTTTTCAGGTTTTCGACTTGCCGAGTGTACAGATTTTTTTCAATTCCATCCCTTATTTTTTCCCGAACCCTTTTGGTTCGCCGGGAAGCCCTTATTTTTGCCTAGGCCAGTCAACCTAGCGGGTCTTTGATTATGCGTAGTATCTTTTCACTATGTCTGCTTTGACGGGGTGAGGAAGGTCGTCACCATCCATGGTGGTTAGAATCATAGCTCCTTCTGAGAAAATGTTCTTAACCACAAATGACCCTTCATAAGTAGGGGTCCATTTTCCCCTGGGATCACCTTGAGGTAGAATAATGCGTTTGATTACCAGATCCCCAACTTGATACTCTTGTCGTCTAACTTTCTTGTTAAATGCCTTGATCATCCGTGTTTGGTACGTCTGACCATGACAAATAGCAGTAACTCTCTTTTTGTCGATTAGGTTCAGCTGATCAAGCCGGGTCTGAATCCAGTCCTCTTAACTCAAACCCGCATCCTTCATGATCCGAAGAGAGGGTATCTGAACTTCAATAGGCAAGACTGCCTCCATGCCATAAACCAAGGAATAGGGTGTTGCCCCTGTTGATGTCCGTGTTGAGGTACGGTATCCATGAAGAGCAAATGGTAACATCTCGTGCCAATCTTTGTATGTCACTGTCATATTCTGCACAATCTTCTTAATGTTCTTATTAGTCGCTTCTACAGCCCCATTCATCTTCGCCCGGTAGGGAGAAGAGTTATGATGTTGTATCTTGAATTGCTCGCAGAGCTTAGTGATCATCTTGTTGTTGAGATTGGTACCATTGTCCGTAATGATCCTCTCTGGTACACTGTATCGACAAATCAGATTGTGCCGAATAAACCGTGCCACGGCGTTCTTGGTTAACGTAGCAAAGGAAGCTGCTTCAACCCACTTCGTAAAGTAATCAATTGCTACTAGGATGAAACGATGCCCGTTGGATGCCGTAGGTCTGATCTCTCCGATCATATCGATGCCCCACATTGTAAAAGGCCACGGTGCCGTCAAGACGTTCAGAGGAATTGGAGGTATGTGCACCTTATCAGCATAGACCTGACACCTGTGACATGTCCGAGAATGCTGATAACAGTCGGCTTCCATTGTGGATCAATAGTATCTTGCCCGAAGGATTTTCTTTGCCATGGTATGTCCACTGGAATCAGTTCCAAAAGTACCTTCGTGTAGCTCTGCCATGATTCTTTCTGCTTCATTCTTATCCACACAACGCAGTAAGGTTGAATCATGGTTACGCTTATAAAGGATGTCATTGCTGATGAAGAACTTCGCCGCGAACCTCCTCAGAAACTTCTTGTCATTAACAGATGCACCCTCGGGGTACTCCTGAGCCTCAAGATACCTTTTCACCTCATGAAACCAGGGCTTTTCTATCACCTCTCCAGTCTCAATATCACAGCAATGTGCAGGTTCATCCAATCTTTCAATGATGATCCGAGGATCTTCGTTGTCCCAATTGACCTTGAACATAGAAGACATCGTATCCAACGCGTCCGCCAACTGGTTCTCCTCTATAGGGAAGTGTTCAAAGGTTATCTCCTAAAAATGTGGAAGCAACGTCAATACATACTCCTTGTAAGGGATAAGGTTCGGGTGTTTCGTATCCCACTCGCCTTTGATCTGACTGATCACGAGAGCAGAATCTCCGAAGACACTCAGAAACTTAATCCTTAGGTCAATTGCTGCTCGAAGACCCATGATGCACGCTTCATACTCCGCCATGTTGTTGGTGCAGTTGAAACATAGTCGGGAGGTAAATGGAGTATGAGAGCCTTTACGAGATATGATCACAGCACCAATGTCGTTACCCAAAGCATTCGAAGCTCCATCAAAGTATATAGACCATCGGGATCCTTCCTCAGGTCCTTCATCCGGTCCAGGTGTCTCACAATCAGTTATCAACATGATATTCTCGTTCGGGAATTCAAAGTTCATAGACTGGTAATCATTTACTGCCTGATGTGCCAAATGGTCTGCCAATACACTTCCCTTAATTGCCTTCTGGCTAGTATACTGGATGTTATACTCAGTCAAAATCATCTGCCATCTTGCTATTCTTCTGGACAAGGCAAGCTTTTCGAAGATATACTTGATTGCATCCATCTTCAATATCAACAGAGTAGTGTGAGTCAGCATATATTGTCTCAGCCGGCGAGCAGCCCATGCCAAAGCGCAATAAGTTTTCTCGAGCAGTGAGTATCGGGTCTCACAGTCGGTAAACCTTTTGCTAAGGTAATAAATTGCATGCTCTTTTCGGCCAGACTCGTCATGCTGCCCCAACACACACCCCATTGAGTTATCGAGCACTGTTAAGTATAAGATCAGAGGTCTCCCTTCAACTGGTGGCATCAGAATGGGTGGCTCTTGGAGATACTCTTTGATTCTTTCGAAAGCGGCCTGACATTCATCGTTCCAATGTACCACTTGATCTTTCTTCAGTAGCTTGAAGATTGGCTCACAAGTAGCAGTTAAGTGTGAGATGAATAGGGCAATGTAGTTCAGCCGTCCCAGGAAGCCTCTAACCTCTTTCTCTGTCTTGGGAGCTGGCATCTCTTGTATAGCTTTCACTTTTTCCGGATCCACTTGAATACCTTTGTCGCTCACGATGAAACCCAGTAGCTTACCAGACCTCACCCCGAAGGTGCACTTGTTCGGGTTCAACCTTAACTTGTACAACTTCAACCTGTCAAAGAGCTTCTGTATACGGTCAAGGTGTTCCTCCTCAGTCTGGGACCTTGCAATCATATTATCAACGTATACTTCGATCTCATGATGGATCATGTCATGAAACAAAGCAACCATGGCACGCTGATATGTTGCCCCAACGTTCTTCAACCCAAAAGGCATGACCTTGTAGCAAAAGGTACCCCACTGAGTAATAAAGGTGGTATTCTCCATGTCTTCGGGAGCCATTTTAATCTGATTATAACCGGAGAAACCATCCATGAAGGAGAAGACTTTGTGCTGAGCGGTGTTGTCAACCAAAACATCGATATGAGGTAGAGGGAAATCATCCTTGGGGCTTGCCCTGTTCAAATCCATGTAATCAACACACATTCGGACCTTACCATCCTTCTTCGGTACCAGAACTACATTGGCAACCCACTGAGGGTAAGAAGTAACTGCGAGAAAACCGGCGTCAAACTGTTTCATAACTTCAGCCTTGATTTTCTCAGACATCTCTGGGCGCATTCGGCGGACCTTCTATTTTACTGGAGGACAATCTTCCTTGGTAGGCAGGCGATGAACCACAATATTAGTATCCAAACCAGGCATATCTTTGTAAGACCATGCAAAGATCTCGACATAATCATGCAGCATCTGAATCAATCGTTGCTTCACACTAAGCTCCAGATTTGCACCAATCTTAACTTCCTTCTTGTCTATCCCAGTACCCAGATTCACTGATTCCACAGGCTCTTCGTGCAGCTAAATAACCCTCTCTTCCTGAAGTAACAAACTTGCAAGTTCACCAAGAACTTTGCAATCATCTTCACCTTCGTCTTCGGCTAAGTTGATCAGATTTTTGAAGTCATAACTGGCAGTAGCAGAGTCGTTACCAGTGAGATCTAGAGTGGACGTGGACCTGTATACGTGAGTGTGTGTAAAATAGCTGTTTTGCAATATATAATAAAGAAAAACAAGGAGCGCAAAATTTGAAATGCAAGAACGTCCAATGCTTTTATTAATGATATATGAAAATGACACACATAAAGCCCTCACAAATGAAGCCACAGTGCCCCGGGTAAGACACCAGGCCATAAAGTTCAAAACATTGTCTGTTACAAATTCAAAACAAAAAGTTTCATTACTGGGTGGGCATAGAATCCTTCGCTGTCCAATTGCTTAATCCACCATTGGTAGTAGGATAGATCCAACTGTCAATATCAAACTCTTCATCATCGTCATCCCTGATAGCATTCACCCCTGCATCTTGTTTAGGCTTCTCTGGTGCTCCGAACTCGATCTCTTTCGCATCAATCAAATCATGTACCTTGTTCTTCAAAACCCAACAATCATCTGTATTATGCCCCGGGCTATCAGAGTGAAAAGCACAACGGGTATTAGGTTTGTACTTTGGTGATGTTGTATTTGGACTCTTTGGGGCTTCCTTTAGAATCACCAGATTGGTCTTCAGCAACTGTGGCAGAATCTGCGATAAGGTCATGCTGAGACGGGAGAATTGCTTTCGAGGTCTCTCGTCCTTTTGTTGATTTTTGTGCTGAGGAGCACCAACAGGTTTTGAAATAACAATCGCGTTAATAGCTTGGCGGTGTTCAGGTCTATTCTGTCTTCTCGAACTGTAGACAGCACTGGACTCTTTCTTAAACGGCTTCTTCTCGGTGCTCGATGAGGCACCCTTCTGTATCTTACCAGCCTTAATGCCAGCCTCAATCCTCTCACCGGTAAAAATAAGCTCTGTAAACCCAGATGAAGAGCTTCCAATCAGGTGGTTGAAAAATGGACCAGACAGGGTCCCCAGAAACATGTCCACAAGCTTCCGATCAGCCAAGGGTGGTTGCACTCTTCTCGCGAGGTCTCTCCACTTATGAGTATAATCTTTGAATCCTTCACCTGTTCGCATTGACATACCCTGGAGTTGGGTACGCGTGGGAGCAAGGTCAGAGTTGTACTGGTACTGCCTGTAGAAAGCAGTAGCCAAATCTTCCCAACTGCGGATACTGGCTCCGTCTAACTGATAGAACCATTCCAGCTGAGTCCCTGAGAGACTGTCTTGAAAGAAATGGATCCATATGTTTTTATCAGTGGTGTACGGATGAATCTTCCTCACATATGACCGGAGGTGCAGCTTCGGACAAGAAACTCCGTCATACTTGGCAAAGGCTGGTGCCTTGAATTTGTGGGGAATTACCACCCCAGATGATAGACCTAGATCACCAAAGTACAGACCAGGCACTTTCTGAACTTCCATAGCATTCAACCGGTCTTCGAGTGGTTTGTATCTATCCTCAACAGGAGGATACTGTTCTTCATCATAGTCCGTCTCGTAGTCGGAGACCACAGGGCTAGGAGCCCTCCTTTCCTCTTGACTATCTTTCCCTCCATATGAGGTGGTCATATCAACTTCATTCTGTAGCCTGTTTCCAAATCGGTGTCCTGTGTTGAACAAGATTGTCCTCTTCTTCTTCTTCTTCTTCTTCTCTTTCAGAATCAGGGTCTTCAGATCTTGCTGACCCTTAGCTAGATTCATGAACAGCTCTTGGAATTGGGCATTCTGGGCCTGTAGGGCCTTGATGGCTTGCTCAGTTGAAGGTTCAACAGACATGATGAGTGCTGAAATAAACAACGAAGAAGATAAGAGCCCTGTAATGGGTACCTATTTATGAAGTGCATGAGATGAAATGCGTATGATTATGATTTCAAAGACAATCGGGAGATTCAAATTTGTAAACCAGAAAGGAAACACATTTTATTAGATAAACTTTGGAATTCAAATTGTTCAATTGATGCCCTCAGGGCGTTACAAGAATGGAAATACTGAAAAGTAAATGAAAACTGGAAAAGAAACAATCAAAGGTCAATCAACGCTCCCATGGTCTCTTCTTATCAGCGCGGACATAGTCGTTGAGAATCCGCTCGTTCTCCAACTGCCTAGTCAGCTTCTGGATCTTCTGCTCTTGCTCGTTGAACTTCTCTCAGTAAGAATCCCTTTCTTCCCTCAGCTGCATCCAAGACCTTTTTAGTGCCCCAATATCAGTGGGCATATGAGGATGGAGGATGGTTGGAAGAACCCCTTCTTCATTATCAACTTCAACAATGATAGGCCGGACAACTTCATATGGCATACCTAGCTTTTGGGCACGAATACAGACCCATCTGAGATATGGCTCCATTGGAAGTGAAGTCTTTGGACCCAACTCGTGTGGATCAAATCCGTGAACTCTATCCCAGGCCTTTATGAATCTGCGACGTTGTTTGCCGCTATCCCCTTGAAAATCAAAGACGATACTAGGCATTAACAACTCATGAGGTCCTTCTCTTCTGGCTCTCCCAAACTGACGTAGAGCTAAGCACGGATTGTAAGAAATTCATCCATGGGTTCCTAACAGTGGAACATTGGGATACTCTCCACAGCGATCAATGATAGCCTCCTCATCCATACCCTTGAGAGTCCAGATGATGTCATTATGGGAGAGAGACATAACCCTATAAGCCCAGCCCATGCCTTCTTTATTCTTCAGCACTGATTTGGGAAGGTGCGAAATAAACCACCTTGCAAATAAAGGAGCACAACACATCAAGGTTCCCCGCTTTCGGGCAGTACGAGCATAAAGCTGATGAAGGATGCCACCCAAGAGAGTGAGCACAAGATTGCGAGAGATGAAGATTTTCACCGCATTCACATCAACAAAGGAGTCAGAGTTCGGAAACAATACCAAGCCATATATCAGAAGAGCCAGAATATCTTCGAACGCCTTAAAGTCTAGGCTATCCCAGAAATAATTAGCCTTACCAACCAAGAACTTAGTCAGAAAGCCCTTTGCTCCACTTTTAGTTTCCCAATTAGCCATTACCTCTTCTTTGGTCAAATGAAGGGCTGCAGCAATCTCTTCGGGCCTAAGAATCTTTTCCCAACCAGTAAACGGGGTCTGCTCCAGAATAGAGATACCGAGCAGATCAGAAAACTCTTCTAAGGTGGGGACCAACTGGTAGTCATGGAAAGTAAAACAATGGTACAGCGGATCATAGAACTGGACTAGGACACTCATCATCTGCTCGTCCAATTTGGAGGTGACCAAACTGAGAAGATAACCATGTCTTCTGAGGAAGGAAGTAGTATCAGGCATCTTTGCAACCAACTCTTTCAGCAAGGTGGGAACCTGGACAAAGTTAATCCAGATGGTATTCCTACGCATGGTGTGATACGGTGGGAGAACTGACTTGGGTTTTGCGTTTGTATTCGCAAATGTTGCGGTTAGCAAGAGTCGCCACCGACTTTTTATTTTATCCTTAGGAAAGGTTAAAAAGCACAGCAAAAACCTTTTGAGATGTTTTCTTGGGTTCGGGGAGTAGATTATAGAAAGGGAAGGTATTAGCACCCTTTCTATCCATGGTTATCCATGGGCTCTTAGTTACTTGCTTAGATCACTTGCCTTTTGTTTTCAATTTGTTTTAAATGGTGCTTAAGTGTGTGGGTTTGAAAATATTTTGAAAAGAGGCCAATGTGGTGGCAATCTTTGTAATGATCCATGTGGGGATGTATACAAAGATGTAAGTCTTTTGAAAAGGTTTTCATTTGTTTTTGAAAGTGTAGTGAGGTGTGGTTTTTGAAATAGGCAAGTGTTTTTGTTTTGCAAGTTTGATTCAAGTAACTAAGAGGTTATCTACTCCTAAATTTCTCAAAAGATTATTGCTATGTTTTAACCCTTTTAACGAGTTTGTTCCACCATTGTATTTGGTGGACAATCTTGTGTTAGGATGTGAGAGGGACAGGCGCGGGTCATCGTTTAGGCCATAATTGCAACGGCGTTAAATGTCTTTGGGCAATTTTCTTTAAGGGACTTGATCATTTGTTTTTGTTTGTTTTTGAAAAGTTTTATCGAGGGACTATGATCATTCAAATTGTTTGCTTTGCCCAAAGAAGTTCAACATACAATATGGTCCATTTATTTGAAGGCAACAAGTGGAATACCCTAGGGGGGTGCAAGTGTGATTTGTGTGTCCATTTTCATGCTCATTTATCTTGTATTAGGTCAAACTATTTTTTATCGTTTTTTTCGCATACAAACCCTAATTCTAACATGTTATCATTAGAAAGCAATAAAGTGCGAAATTAAATTTACTAAGCTATTACAAAACCAAATATGGGAAGGGGGGTACAAATGTTCAAATGGGGATATTGACAAGAATTTAAATCTAAATTATTACATCATTTTGAATATTTGCAATTAATCAATGTACAATATTAAATAAGAATGCAAGATGTAAAAGAAATATTTTGTATATGTATGAAAAAAATATTATTTATGTAAAAGAGAAAAGAAAATAAAAATATATTATTTTTGGAGTATTTTGAATTTAGGGCAAAAACCCTAATTTTAAAAGAAAATGCATTATTATCTAATTTAATACAACTATTTATTTATTATTTATAAAAATAAAATAAAATGAAGTATATTATGAAAAAAGTATTTTTGTATCAAATATTAATAAAATGAAAAATTCAAGTATTTTTATATTTTATCATAAATATATTAATAAACATATATATATATATACATATATTAATTTCTTAAATATGCATTATACACAAAATAAATATTTATTTAATATTTTAATAAAATAAATAAAAAGAGTATTTTTTATGTGAAATATTTTTAGAAGGTAAACAAAAAATAAAAAAATGTATTTACACTATTTTTCTAATAATTCTAATAATAGTATATATATAATATTTACATATAAACAAAGGTAATAAACAAATAAATATGCAATAAATACAAAAAATGATGGAAAAAATATTTTCAAAATTTTAATGTGCTGGGAAAAAATAAACAAGTCAAACAAAAAAGGAAAAAGTCAAAAATGTTAAAAAATGAACAAATGGGCTCAGGGGGGTGAGAAAATGGAAATATGGTGCAAAAAGAAGAAACCACACAGGCCCAGCCCATGTAGCTTCATCTTCAACCTCAGAACACTTCCTTGTTCAAAAACACGCGTTTTCTAACTCCTCATTCCTTGATCTTTTGCCAAATCTTCCAACATGAAACCTGTAGAGCTTGAAACCACGGTTCTAGACATATAAAGAAGTCAAGCTAACTCTCAGAAATGAGAGAGAATTTCTTCTCTCCCAAATCCTGACCTAATTTTTTAACCATGTTCAGACATAAAATTCTCTAAGCACACGAAATATAAATGAAATCTAAACATATGAGCATGTTCAGGGCTATGATTGTGACATATTTTCTTCACAAACCTAAAGCTAACAATGCCTAACAAGAGAGATAGAACTCCATGAATGTACCTGTTCAGTTGGAATCGTGCTTTGCAATGGAGGATGTTTCAGAGTAAAATGATGATTGGTATAGCTTCCTTGAAGTGTAAGGATGCTTTTCCAAGTCCTACTTTGTCTTGAAACTCCCTGAATCGAGCTAGTGAACTCCAACTGCAAAACAGAAAATTAAAAATGGTGAAGTGGCTTGGAGGTGTTACAGGTCAGGTTTCAGGACATGGTTAGCTTGCATAAGCACTAGGGAATGTGTGTGAACTGGTTTTTGCACAAGAACTTGAGGGAAATAGGAGTTAGCAATCAAACTGCAGAGACAACTCTGTTTTTGCAGTTTGATGGTGTTTTTGGTTTGAGGATGTTTGGGAGGTCAATGGCTCGTGTAGAAGCTTGGATATGTTCTATGGAATGTGTTTGATAACTTCTTTCTTGTGTTTTTTAGCTGAGATGAGAGATGGCCTAAGTTATGGACTTTTCTTCTATGTTAAGCAACAAAATGCCACTTGATGTTTCTAGCCTGTACAGGCCCTCCCACTATGCTGCTATCCCTTACCTTGATCAGTGCAATTTGCTCACAAACTTGTGCCAAGAAGATCTTGATTGTACCACTTGGATTGCAAACTTGACATAAAGTTCTTCTTTTCAAGAATGGAAATAGTGCTTTTTCTAGTTTAGGCTTAATTCCTTGTGTAATGACCAAAGGCTTAGAATAACAACTTGGTTCAATGGTTTTGCATTAAATTTATGAGTGTCAAAGGGTTTTAGGGCCTGCAATGTAGCACAAACTATGCTGATTTGAAAATGGTCCAAGTTATGAACATGTTCATGAACCATTCCAAAGTGGATTTTTGCCAACTTGTGAAATTCGAATCTCTCAAGTTATGAGGTTGTTTGATGAGTTCTTGGACATTTTGGAAAGCTTGGAATGTGTAATACAATCCATCTTTGAAATGAAAATTAAAATTCCAAGTGGAAGGGTATGAAAAGTGGCCTTGAAGTGGGGTAGAAAACCTTGTCAAAATAGGTTAAAATTTCACTAAGTTAAAAATGGTTTAGTGCCCTTATTCAAAAAATTGTAACTTGAGATACAAGCTTCAAATGAGAAAACTTTGTGAATCAAAGTTGTAGATTATGCAACAAGCTACAACTTTCATGTTTTGACTTTTGTTTGAATCCAAATGGATCTTGGTGAAAAGATGGGGCAAAGTTGGGAAAAAATTAGGGTTTTTCATAACTTAGAAAAATTCTAAGTTATGAAAAATTCCATTTTCAAACCCTAATTTGCATTTTGTGATTTCTTGGTGAACAAGTTTCATAATTTGGCATGTTTTGATGAAAAATGAATCTTGACTCTTGATTTTGACCAAAAAGTCAAAGTTTGACTTTTCAGTATACAGTCAAAATTGATCAATTGACTGGGAAATTCAACTGTCAATCTTGTGTACTTGGGATATTTTGAGCTTGATGAACATGTCAAGATAATTCCATGAGGTCCTTGAGTCCATATGTGAACTTGGTTTGCCATTGGCTAGGTCAAACAGTCAAAAATTTCCTTTGTGCAGTCAAAACCCTAAAAATGACCATTTTGCCCTTTTGGTGATTTGATCAAATTTCTTGTGGAATTGTGATCCAAACTTGATCAAATGGTTCATGTGAGTTCATAATGTTGATGTGGATCAAATTTCATGAGGTTTGACTGTCAATTGGCCACAGTTGACTTTTTCCCCAATACAGCTGATTTCTAGGTCAACTGTCCAATTGACTGGGCAAAAACTTGGAATCAAGACTTGAAACTTGGTATGGGTAAACTTGGGAGTCCAATATGAAGCATGAAAGTCATCTTAGGCATTTTAGGTCAAAACATCCTTGGGCAAACACAAACCCTAATTTGAGTCCACAGTGCAAGAAGAAGTCTTGAGCAGGGGAAACCCTAATTGGATCTTGATCTTCAAAGGTCTTGTGATGAGAAAATGTTGAGGAAATGGGAGGGCAAATTTTGGGGTACAACAGTTGCCCCTGTTCAATCTTCTTGAACCTGAAGAGTTAGATTGGCAAGTTTGCCTTTCGTGACTCGAGGGTAAAAGGAGATTGGACACTAGAGTGCCCGGAAATTTGCACTCGCATGCTGGAGTCTCAACAATGTGATGTCAGGAACGGACTTATAGAAGCCATTTGGAGAGGTAGTAGATAGGGAGATGGGCTTATAGATGCCATCTGGAGATGTGACAGAACTTTGTCGGGAATGGGCTTATAGATGCCATTTGGAAGTGTCGATCGCATAAGAGATTCCTTAGCGAGAACTTGTGTATTCGAGAAAGACGGATGTTTTCCTGGCTTGTTACAGGTGTTTGATCCTCAGTCTCCTTATGTAGATATGCCCTGGCTGGATACAGGTATTGAATCTACAATTGGTTGCTCACAGATATGCCCTGGCTGGATACAGGAGTCGAATCTGGAAATAGTCGTTAATAGATGTGCCCTGGCTGGATACAGGAATCGAATCTTCGAACTCTTCAGACGTGCCCTGGCTAGATACAGGAATCGAGTCTGGAAACGTGGTCAACAGATATGCCCTGGCTGGATACAGGAATCGAATCTGGAGATGTTGTAGTTGATAGATGTGCCCTGGCTGGATACAGGAATCGAATCTTCGAACTCTTCAGACGTGCCCTGGCTAGATACAGGAATCGAGTCTGGAAACAGATCACTCTCAGATGTGCCCTGGCTAGATACAGGTATCGGATCTGGAATTGCGACAGTTGACGGTAATTGTTTTTGGGATTGTCTTTTTCCTGAAAAGGCAAAAAAACGTAAGTTGTATGCAATGTCATGATGTATGATATGCATGTTGTCATGATATCCAACATGAGATGTTGTATGCGTTTCATCATGTATGTAAGCAAGATGTATGAAAATGTGAAATGTTTATGGATGTAATTTCGCCTTAGAAAATAAATCCTTGACGGTCGGCCGGAGAATTGCTCTGTGGAAGAGATACTTGGCCGAAATTTTGATGCGAGGCCTGTTGAGGACTCTAATGATGGATTCCGTTGGGGATAATGACGATAAACTCCGCTGGGGATTGAAGGAACTTTGCCGAGGGCGGTCTTCCGTGGTTTTTAGTTGAGGATAAACCCAGTTATAAGTCCTTGTGAGGAAATAACTCTAAATAAAACTCGGGAGAGACGTCCGTGCTCCGCAGGGGATAAGCTTCCAGAATCTACTGGGGATGAGCTTTAAGACCTGCCGGGGAATGTTGTGTCCTTTCAGGATCGACGGGGACCCAACTCTGCTTGGGGAAAGTACTACTGAACCTGACTTTACTCTGCGGGGCGTTTGAGATGATTTGGCCACATTCTTCAGTTGAACCTACCTTGGTGCCTTGGCGGACAAAACAACCAGACATGCATTAGACAACTTCAATTGCCCCTGTCTCTGATGTCACTTGTAATCGATCTCTCGTTTCATATGCAAATATTTATGAATTAGCAATTTAATGTCAAATGCATATATCAAAAATGAACATTGGACGTTCTTCGCAAGACAAAACAGAAAAAGGAAAACAATGGTAATTTGTATGGACAAGTGAATTTGTATTGATTTAAACTTTGCCTGTGAATAGGCGTTTTTTGTACAAGAGGCTGACATCCTAGTAAGAGGATATCGCCAAATAGTATAGAGTTTACAATTCGAAAAAGGAAACAAAACAGCTATGTGAACAATCCCACTGGGTTCCAACTCTGCTATCGTCTTTATGTCTTCGAACGTCTCATCGCTTTACTGCCTGGTCGAAGATGAAGCTGATTGGTCGATGCCGAAATCTGGAGCCAGATAGTTGATGCCGAACTCCGGATACGAAGTGATCCAATGAGACATAGTGTTACGCTTTATCCCCAACTTTTGCCTGGACCGCCCTTTTGGGTTTTCAGTCCACCGGGATACCCATTTTTGCCCAAGCCGCCTTTTCAGGTTTTCGACTTGCCGGGTGTACAGATTTTTTATTCATTTCATCCCTTATTTTTGCCCGAACCCTTTTGGTTCGCCGGGAAGCCCTTATTTTTGCCTAGGTATGTCAACCTAGCGGGTCTTTTATTTATGCGTAGTATTTTTTCACTATGTCTGCATTGGCGGGGTGAGGAAGGTCGTCACCATCCATGGTGGTTAGGATCATGGCCCCTCCTGAGAACACACGTTTAACCACAAATGGCCCTTCGTATGTAGGGGTCCATTTGCCTCGGGGATCACTTTGGGGAAGGATGATGCGTTTGATTACCAGGTCCCCAACTTGATATTCTTGCGGTCTGACTTTCTTGTTAAATGCCCTGATCATCCGTTTCTGATACGTTTGACCATGACAGATAGCAGTGAGCCTCTTTTCGTCAATCAGATTTAATTGATCAAGTCGAGTTTGGATCCAATCATCTTCATTCAAGTCTGCATCCTTCATTATCCAGAGAGAGGGTATCTGGACTTCAATTGGCAAGACTGCCTCCATGCCATAGACCAAGGAGAAGGGAGTTGCCCCGGTCGACGTCCTTGCTGAGGTGCGGTACCCATGAAGAGCGAACGGTAACATCTCGTGCCAATCTTTATAGGTCACTGTCATCTTCTGCACAATTTTCTTGATATTTTTATTGGCTGCCTCTACAGCCCCATTCATCTTCGGCCGGTAGGGAGAAGAATTGTGGTGCTGTATCTTGAATTGTTCACAGAGTTCAGTGATCATTTTGTTATTGAGATTGGTACCATTGTCCGTAATGATTCTTTCTGGGACGCCGTACCGACAGATCAGATTATGCCGGATGAAACGTGCCATGACACTCTTGGTTACCATGGCGTAGGAAGCTGCCTCAACCCATTTCGTGAAGTAATCGATCGCCACCAAGATGAAGCGATGCCCATTGGATGCCGTCGGTCGGATCTCACCGATCATATCGATGCCCCACATTGCGAAAGGCCAAGGTGCCGTTAGGACATTCAAAGGAACCGGAGGGACATGCACCTTGTCAGCATAGATCTGGCATTTATGACAAGTTCGGGAGTGTTGGTAACAATCGGCTTCCATTGTGGACCAGAAATATCCTACCCGAAGGATTTTCTTAGCCATGGTGTGTCCACTGGAATGCGTTCCAAATGTACCTTCATGCAGTTCCATCATGATTTTCTCTGCTTCTGCCTTATCCACACAACGTAGCAGAGTTGAATCATGATTCCGTTTGTAGAGAATGCCGTTGCTGAGGAAGAATTTTGCAGCAAACCTCCTCATGAACTTCTTATCATTGACGGATGCACCTTCAGGGTATTCCTGAGCTTCCAAGTACCTCTTCACCTCATGATACCAGGGTTTTTCAATAACCTTCTCAGCCTCGAGCTCGCAGCAGTATGCCGGTTCGTCCAACTTCCAGATAATGATTCGAGGAGCCTCATTGTCCCATTTAACTTTGAACATTGAAGACATCGTAGCTAGGGCGTCCGCTAGCTGATTCTCCTCTCTAGGGAAGTGTTCGAAAGTTATCTCTTCAAAGTGGGGAAGCAAGGTCAACACATACTCCTTGTAAGGAATAAGATTCGGGTGTTTCGTATCCCACTCGCCTTTGATCTGATTGACCACGAGAGCGGAATCTCCGAAGACACTTAGAAATTTTATCCTTAAGTCGATTGCAGCTTGTAAACCCATGATGCATGCCTCATATTCTGCCATATTGTTGGTGCAGCTGAAACATAATCGGGCGGTGAGGGGAGTATGAGTTCCTTTGGGAGATATGATTACAGCGCCGACGCCGTTACCCAAAGCATTGGAGGCTCCATCAAAATGCATAGACCATCGGGATCCTTCCTCAGGTCCTTCATCCGGTCCAGGTACTTCACAGTCAGTTACCACCATGATGTCTTCGTCCGGAAAATCAAAGTTCAATGATTGGTAATCGTCCATAGGTTGGTGTGCCAAATGATCTGCCAGTACACTTCCCTTAATTGCTTTCTGAGTTGTATACTGGATGTCATATTCTGTCAAGATCATTTGCCATCTCGCTATTCTTCCAGACAGAGCGGGCTTTTCAAATATGTACTTGATGGGATCCATCTTTGAAATCAATAAAGTAGTGTGAGTCAGCATATACTGTCTCAGTCGGCGAGCAGCTCATACAAGAGCGCAGCAAGTTTTCTCAAGCAGTGAGTAACGAGACTCACAGTCGGTAAACTTTTTGCTCAAGTAATAAATAGCGTGCTCTTTTCGGCCAGACTCGTCATGCTGCCCCAGCACACACCCCATTGAATTGTCAAGTACTGTCAAGTATAGTATCAGAGGTCTTCCTTCCACCGGGGGCATAAGAATGGGTGGCTCTTGGAGGTATTCCTTTATCCTTTCAAAGGCAGCCTGACATTCATCATTCCAGCGTACTACTTGATCTTTCTTCAGTAATTTGAAGATTGGCTCACAAGTAGCAGTTAGATGTGAGATGAATCGGGCAATGTAATTTAGTCGTCCCAGGAAGCCTCTAACTTCTTTCTCTGTTTTTGGAGTCGGCATCTCTTGTATGGCTTTTACCTTGGCAGGGTCCACCTGAATACCTTTATCACTTACAATGAAACCTAGCAATTTTCCGGATCTTACCCCAAAGGTGCATTTGTTAGGATTCAACCTCAGCTTGTATAACTTGAGTCGGTCAAACAACTTCCTCAGATGGTCAAGGTGCTCCTCCTCAGTTTGAGACCTTGCAATCATGTCATCAACGTATACCTCAATCTCATGATGGATCATATCATGAAATAAAGCAACCATGGCACGTTGATAGGTTGCCCCAGCATTTTTCAATCCGAATGGCATGACCTTATAACAGAAGGTGCCCCACTGAGTCACAAAGGTAGTCTTCTCCATATCCTCTGGAGCCATCTTGATCTGATTATACCCGGAAAAACCATCCATGAAGGAGAACACCTTGTGTTGAGCTGTATTGTCAACAAGGACATCAATGTGAGGTAGGGGGAAGTCATCCTTGGGGCTGGCCCTGTTCAGATCCCTGTAGTCAACGCACATTCTGACTTTACCGTCCTTCTTCGGTACTGGCACTACATTGGCAACCCACTGAGGGTAAGAAGTCACTGCGAGGAACCCGGCATCAAACTGCTTCATAACCTCGGCCTTGATCTTTTCAGACATCTCTGGACGCATCCGTCGGACTTTTTGCTTTACTGGAGGGCAATCTTCCTTGGTTGGCAGGTGGTGAACTACAATGTCGGCGTCCAAACCAGGCATATCTTCATAGGACCAAGCAAAAATTTCCATGTAATCTTGTAGCATCTGGATCAATCGTTGCTTCACGCTGAGCTCTAGATTGGCACCAATCTTGACCTCTTTCCTATCTGTCTCAGTACCCAAGTTAATTGTCTCCACCGGCTCTTCATGTGGTTGAATAGCTCTCTCTTCCTGGAGTAGCAGTCTTGCGAGTTCACCAGGCACTTCGCAATCATCTTCACCTTCGTCTTCGGCCAAGTTGATCGGATTTTCGAAGTCATAACTGGCGGTAGCAGAGCTGTTACCAGTAAGATCCAGAGTGGATTGAAACCTGTATAAGTGAGTGTGTGTGAATATAGTTGTTTTGCAATATATATAACACAGAAAGGAAAAAGAGCACAAGATTTGAAATGCAACAAATGTCCAATGTTTTGATTGATGATATATGAAAATGTCATACAAAAAGCCCTCACAAATAGAGCTACGATGCCCCGGGTAGGACACCGAGCCAACAAAGTTTTAACATATTGTTTGTTACAAATTGGAAATCAAAAGAAATTAATTACTGCATGACAAATGTGATAGGGGTAAAATCCTTTGCCGTCCAGTTGCTTGGTCCGTTGCTGGTAGTCGGGTAGATCCAACTGTCAAACTCTGCTTCCTCTACATCCTCCTCGATAGCATTCACCCTTGAGCTGGAGATAAACACCGGAGCCTTTCTGATCTTCTCTTTGCGCACAGCCTTCTGAGCCTCTGCAGTAAAGCCTAGCCCAAACTTGTCGTTCTTCTGAGTGAAGTCAGGAAGCTGACCCCAGTTTGCACAATTGCCTTTCTGAACCACAGCCCGGGCATCCCTTAGGGAAGCCATCTTCAAGGAATCATTCTCTTTGACCGTTGTCTCTGCTGCTGCTGAAATTGGATGTACCTCCTCGAAATGCTGAAAGGGGGTTTCAATAAACTCCCCGTCCATCTCAA
The DNA here is from genome assembly GCA_948472305.1 of Vicia faba. Classification (NCBI taxonomy): domain Eukaryota; kingdom Viridiplantae; phylum Streptophyta; class Magnoliopsida; order Fabales; family Fabaceae; genus Vicia; species Vicia faba. The sequence goes on along the minus strand of OX451736.1, from coordinate 1,467,724,216 downwards.
TGTATCTGAAGGAATTCAAATGGCTCACCATATACTCCTCTTCTCCTTGCACAGTGACGATCTTCCCCCTGACGGGATACTTCAGCTTCTGGTGCAAGGTAGAGGTCACTGCCCCAGCTTTATGGATCCAAGGTCGACCCAGTAGACAAGAGTACGATGGACGTATATCCATCACATAAAAGGTAGAGTCAAACACTTGAGAGCCCACACGAATAGGGATGTTAACCTCTCCATGAACCATCCTTTTAGAACCGTCAAAGGCCCTGACGATGATATTGCTGGGCTTCAATTCCAGGCCTTCATAATCCAGACGGTCTAAAGCCTTTTTTGGTAGAACATTCAAAGAAGAACCAGTATCCACCAATACATGCGCCAGAGTAGTGCCCCTGCTTTCGATAGAGACATGCAGGGCATCATTGTGGTCCCTCCCTTTCGTGGTCAGGTCAGCATCTGAAAAACCCAAGCCATTGTCTGCTGTCAGATTTGCTATGCAATCAGTGAACTGGACTGCAGACGTCTCCTGCGGCACATGGGCCGTCTTAAGAAATGAGATCAAGGCCTTAGCATGGGCCTCGGAGCACAGCAATAAAGAGAGCAGAGAGATCCTGGAGGGCGTATGCCCCAGCTGCTCGACAACATTGAAATCACGTTTCTTTATTATTTTCAGAATCTCCTCCATTTCTTGTCGGGAGGCCTCAGCATTTATGGGTATTGGTGCCTCCATCCGGGCAGGCTCTTCTTCAATCCCTTTGCCCCGAGCATTTGATGACTCGGCAGCAGGGGAAACAACTTGATCAGCAACAGGAACATGTAAACTTGTAGGTATTATAAGGAGGGGTTTTCGGATAGCGGGCGGTACAATGTCAGGCGAGAAGAGCCTGCCACTGCGGGTGACCTTGGCCGGACCAGTGATATCGCAGATACTGGCGCCAGTGTCGAATTCTTGCTTGATTCCATTTACATACACGTCCGCCCCATAATGCCAGGGGACAACTTTATCAGACACGTAGGGGAGAGGCCCCGGAACAGTAATAATCACAGGTGCCACAGTCATGGTTTGGACAGGCTTCTTCGGGGGAGCCTTGATTGGATTTTTGAAGATGGTGACCACAGAAATTTCTTTTATCGGAACCAACTGAACAGCAGACTTCTTAAACAGAATCTCCTTGCTATCCATTAGGCTTTGGATGCCTAACCTCAGCAAGGGACAACCAGATAGGGAAACAGCACAGAACAGGCAACCTTCACCGCAACCCGGAAATAAACCGGCCCGCAGTAGGTTCTTCTTAACGGTCTTCAGAGGGGTAACAACTCCATCTACCGAAACAGCATACATTTCTTCCTCAATGGCATTTACTCTATGCTGGGGCATAGGAGCAGTTACAACATTTGGTCTTTCCGGCGCTTCAAACTGAATTTCCTTTGCATCGATCAGATCTTGCACTTTGTTTCTCAAGTCCCAGCAATCATCAGTAGTGTGCCCGGGACTATCAGAATGATAAGCACACCGGGAATTTGGGTTATACTTAGGAGACGCAGTGTTGACGACCTTAGGAGCTTCTTTGAGGGTCACCAGGTTGGTGGATAACAGTTGGGGTAAAATTTGAGATAAGGCCATACTCAGCCGAGTATACTGCCTCTTGGGCCTTTCGCTTCTTTGTTGATTGTACTGCTGAGGAGCAGAAACAGGTTTGGAGATGACCAAAGCATTGACGGCTTGACGACTTTCGGGCTTGACTTGTCTTCTAGGACCATAGACGGCACTTGCTTCTTTCTTAAACGGCCTCTTCTCAGCACTGGTGGAGGCAGCCTTTTGTATCTTGCCTGACCTGATGCCAGCTTCAATTCTTTCTCCCGTCAATATCAAATCTGTAAACCCAGCGGAGGAGTTACCGACCAAATGATTGAAAAACGGACCAGACAACGTCCCTAGAAACATATCAACCAGCTCTCGATCAGTCAATGGAGGCTGCACCCTGCCAGCCAAATCTCTCCATTTTTGAGCGTACTCTTTGAACCCTTCACCCGTTCCTAGAGACATACCCTGAAGTTGGGTACGCGTAGGAGCAAGATCAGAATTGTATTGGTATTGTCTGTAGAATGCGGTTGCCAAATCTTCCCAGTGTCGGATGCTAGCTCCATCCAATTGGTAGAACCAATCAAGCTGTGACCCCGAGAGACTATCTTGGAAGAAGTGAATCCAGAGGTTCTTATCTGCCGTGTAAGGTTGGATTTTCCTTACGTACGACCTTAGATGTAGCTTTGGACAGGAGACCCCATCATACTTGGCGAAGGCAGGCGCCTTAAACTTGTGTGGAATTACTACTCCAGAAGATAACCCTAAATCTCTGAAATCCAGCCCCGGCACATTCTGAATTTCCATGGCGCTTAAGCGGTCCTCCAATTGCTTGTATCTGTCAGCAGCAGGTGGGTATTGTTCGTCGTTATAGTCCGTCTCGTTGTCGGAGACTGCGGGACTAGGAGCTCCTCCCCCTTGGGGACTGTTTTTCTCAGCAGAAGAAGTGGTTGGATCAGCTTCATTATGGAGTGTGTTCCCAAATCTGCGTCCGGTGTTGAACAATGCAGTCCTCTTTTTCTTCTTCTTCTTCGGGAGTAGAGTCTTCAACTCTTGCTGACCTTGGGCTAGGCTTAGGACCATCTCTTGAAATTGTGCACTTTGGGCCCGAAGGGCCTTGATTGCTTGCTCACTGGATGAGTCTGGATTCATGATGACTGTTCAAACAAACAGCGAAGAAGATTAAGCAACCTGTGAAATAGGGTACCTGCTATGCATATGGTGCAATGGAATGCGTATGTTTTATGTTTTCAAAGACAAACAAGATTCAACTTTGTAGACAAAAGAGAAACACACTTCATTAGATTAAAATTTTCAATTGTTCAACAACTTGCCCTTAGGCATTACAGGAATGAAAAATACTGGAAAGGAAATAAACTACAAAAGGAAACAATCAAAGCTCATCAATGCTCCCATGGCCTCCTCTTTTCAGTGCTGATGTAATTGTTCAGGACCCGTTCTTCTTCCAATTGCTTAGTCAGCCTCTGAATCTTCCGTTCCTGCTCGTTGAATTTTTCCCGATAGAAATCCCGTTCTTCCTTTAGCTGCGCCCAAGATCTCTTCATGGTGTCAAAATCAGTAGGTATCTGAGGAGGGAGGACAGTTGGAGGAACCCCATCTTCATCAGGAGTTTCAAGAATGAGAGGTCTAACAGCTTCGTAGGGCATACCTAACCTTTGAGCACGGATGCGGACCCATTTGTAATAGGGCTTCAATGGCAGGGAAGTCTTTGGTCCCAACTCATGTGGGTTGGCTTTGTGGATTCTGTCCCAAGCTCTAATGAATCCCTGGCGTAGTTTGTCACTGTCTGCCTGAAACTCAAAATGGAAGTGAGGAACCAGCATTTCATGAGGCCCATCTCCTCTGGCTCTTCCAAACTGTCGGAGAGCTAAGCATGGATTGTAAGAGATTCCTCCTTGGATACCAATCAATGGGACATTAGGGTATTCTCCGCAACGGTCGATAACAGCTACCTCATCCAAACCTCTGAGAGTCCAGGTGATGTCATTATCAGTGAGAGACATTAACCTCCGAGCCCAACCTTTTCCTTCTTCATTCTTCAGCACGAACTTAGGAAGGTGCGAAATAAACCACCTTACTAGCAAAGGAGCACAACACCACGGAGTTCCCCGTTTTCGAGCAGTACGAGCATAGAGTTGTTGTAGAATATCACCCAAAAGAGTGGGTACCAGATTCCGAGACATGAAGATCCTTATGACATGGATACTGATAAAAGTGTCAGGGTTTGGAAACAATACCAGACCATAGATCAAAAGAGCCAGGATATCCTCATATGCCTTGAAGTCCAAGTCATTCCAGAAATCATTAGCCTTGCCAACCAGAAATTTGACCAAAAAGCCTTTGATCCCATTTCTAGTTTCCCAGTTGGACAAAACCTCTTCCTTGGTCAAGGGGAGAATTGCAGCAATCTCCTCAGGCCTAGGAGTCTTTTCCAAACCAGTGAATGGAGTTTGTTCCAAGACAGGGATCTCAAGCAAATAAGAAAATTCTTCCAGGGTGGGAACCAGCTGGTAGTCTTGAAAGGTGAAGCAATGATACAGAGGGTCATAAAATTGGGGCAGAACACTTATCAGTTGTTGGTCCCATTTTGCAGTGATCAAGCCAAGGAGAGAACCATGTCTGTTGATGAAGGAAGAAGTGTTTGGAATCCTTCCAACCAAATCCTTGAGTAAGACTGGTGGTTGAACAAAGTTGAGCCGGACAGTATTTCTAGGCACGGGCATCATGATGTCCTACAAAACAGAGCAAAGATGAAACCTTTTTGTCTTTGAAATGGGTTAGCCTTTTATACAGGATGCATGCAATGGTATGATGGCATGATGCTATGATGAAGCACACCACAAGTATTCACATAGGCAAATGAGGCACACAAGTCACACAAGACACCCTTAGGTTTCAGGCCAGCATGAGTTTCAGGTATTACCCTCTTTTGGTTTTGTTGGTTAAAACCTGTCCTATCAAAAGTAACCGGGTTCTAGAGGATCTCAAATCATTGGCTATCCTCAATCGGTCATAACTCCAGCATCGCAATCTTTTCTTGCGGCCAGAACCATCTCGAGAGTTTAGCCTCAATGAGTGTAGCATACTGCTACTGTCCTAATAGCCAAGTTGGTCAATTTAGGGTTCTAAGGTTGGTTGGTGTTTAATGACCCCTTAGAAGACCTATATTCTCCCCGTTACAACACAAGGGATATAGGTACAGACTAAGATGCCACACCAACGTAGCCACTGCTTCACCCATGTCGGTTTACGCCGGACAGGTCCCTCACAGATTATGCTACCTAAAAAGGGTATATCCCAGATCCGGGTTAGGATCTATGAACTCCGATGCAAAACCCACAAATATAAAAGCAAACAAAGCAAGCAATTGAAAACAAAGGTGATCTAAGCCCTAAGGTTACTCCACTTTTAAAAGTTCTCCCCAGCAGAGTCGCCAGTTCTGTGATACGGTGGGAGAACTGACTTGGGTTTTGCGTTTGTATTCGCAAATGTTGCGGTTAGCAAGAGTCGCCACCGACTTTTTATTTTATCCTAAGGAAAGGTTAAAAAGCACAGCAAAAACCTTTTGAGATGTTTTCTTGGGTTCGGGGAGTATATTATAGAAAGGGAAGGTATTAGCACCCTTTCTATCCATGGTTATCCATGGGCTCTTAGTTACTTGCTTAGATCACTTGCCTTTTGTTTTCAATTTGTTTTAAATGGTGCTTAAGTGTGTGGGTTTGAAAATATTTTGAAAAGAGGCCAATGTGGTGGCAATCTTTGTAATGATCCATGTGGGGATGTATACAAAGATGTAAGTCTTTTGAAAAGGTTTTCATTTGTTTTTGAAAGTGTAGTGAGGTGTGGTTTTTGAAATAGGCAAGTGTTTTTGTTTTGCAAGTTTGATTCAAGTAACTAAGAGGTTATCTACTCCTAAATTTCTCAAAAGATTATTGCTATGTTTTAACCCTTTTAACGAGTTTGTTCCACCATTGTATTTGGTGGACAATCTTGTGTTAGGATGTGAGAGGGACAGGCGCGGGTCATCGTTTAGGCCATAATTGCAACGGCGTTAAATGTCTTTGGGCAATTTTCTTTAAGGGACTTGATCATTTGTTTTTGTTTGTTTTTGAAAAGTTTTATCGAGGGACTATGATCATTCAAATTGTTTGCTTTGCCCAAAGAAGTTCAACATACAATATGGCCCATTTATTTGAAGGCAACAAGTGGAATACCCTAGGGGGGTGCAAGTGTGATTTGTGTGTCCATTTTCATGCTCATTTATCTTGTATTAGGTCAAACTATTTTTTATCGTTTTTTTCGCATACAAACCCTAATTCTAACATGTTATCATTAGAAAGCAATAAAGTGCGAAATTAAATTTACTAAGCTATTACAAAACCAAATATGGGAAGGGGGGTACAAATGTTCAAATGGGGATATTGACAAGAATTTAAATCTAAATTATTACATCATTTTGAATATTTGCAATTAATCAATGTACAATATTAAATAAGAATGCAAGATGTAAAAGAAATATTTTGTATATGTATGAAAAAAATATTATTTATGTAAAAGAGAAAAGAAAATAAAAATATATTATTTTTGGAGTATTTTGAATTTAGGGCAAAAAGCCTAATTTTAAAAGAAAATGCATTATTATCTAATTTAATACAACTATTTATTTATTATTTATAAAAATAAAATAAAATGAAGTATATTATGAAAAAAGTATTTTTGTATCAAATATTAATAAAATGAAAAATTCAAGTATTTTTATATTTTATCATAAATATATTAATAAACATATATATATACATATATTAATTTCTTAAATATGCATTATACACAAAATAAATATTTATTTAATATTTTAATAAAATAAATAAAAAGAGTATTTTTTATGTGAAATATTTTTAGAAGGTAAACAAAAAATAAAAAAAATGTATTTACACTATTTTTCTAATAATTCTAATAATAGTATATATATAATATTTACATATAAACAAAGGTAATAAACAAATAAATATGCAATAAATACAAAAAATGATGGAAAAAATATTTTCAAAATTTTAATGTGCTGGGAAAAAATAAACAAGTCAAACAAAAAAGGAAAAAGTCAAAAATGTTAAAAAAATGAACAAATGGGCTCAGGGGGGTGAGAAAATGGAAATATGGTGCAAAAAGAAGAAACCACACAGGCCCAGCCCATGTAGCTTCATCTTCAACCTCAGAACACTTCCTTGTTCAAAAACACGCGTTTTCTAACTCCTCATTCCTTGATCTTTTGCCAAATCTTCCAACATGAAACCTGTAGAGCTTGAAACCACGGTTCTAGACATATAAAGAAGTCAAGCTAACTCTCAGAAATGAGAGAGAATTTCTTCTCTCCCAAATCCTGACCTAATTTTTTAACCATGTTCAGACATAAAATTCTCTAAGCACACGAAATATAAATGAAATCTAAACATATGAGCATGTTCAGGGCTATGATTGTGACATATTTTCTTCACAAACCTAAAGCTAACAATGCCTAACAAGAGAGATAGAACTCCATGAATGTACCTGTTCAGTTGGAATCGTGCTTTGCAATGGAGGATGTTTCAGAGTAAAATGATGATTGGTATAGCTTCCTTGAAGTGTAAGGATGCTTTTCCAAGTCCTACTTTGTCTTGAAACTCCCTGAATCGAGCTAGTGAACTCCAACTGCAAAACAGAAAATTAAAAATGGTGAAGTGGCTTGGAGGTGTTACAGGTCAGGTTTCAGGACATGGTTAGCTTGCATAAGCACTAGGGAATGTGTGTGAACTGGTTTTTGCACAAGAACTTGAGGGAAATAGGAGTTAGCAATCAAACTGCAGAGACAACTCTGTTTTTGCAGTTTGATGGTGTTTTTGGTTTGAGGATGTTTGGGAGGTCAATGGCTCGTGTAGAAGCTTGGATATGTTCTATGGAATGTGTTTGATAACTTCTTTCTTGTGTTTTTTAGCTGAGATGAGAGATGGCCTAAGTTATGGACTTTTCTTCTATGTTAAGCAACAAAATGCCACTTGATGTTTCTAGCCTGTACAGGCCCTCCCACTATGCTGCTATCCCTTGCCTTGATCAGTGCAATTTGCTCACAAACTTGTGCCAAGAAGATCTTGATTGTACCACTTGGATTGCAAACTTGACATAAAGTTCTTCTTTTCAAGAATGGAAATAGTGCTTTTTCTAGTTTAGGCTTAATTCCTTGTGTAATGACCAAAGGCTTAGAATAACAACTTGGTTCAATGGTTTTGCATTAAATTTATGAGTGTCAAAGGGTTTTAGGGCCTGCAATGTAGCACAAACTATGCTGATTTGAAAATGGTCCAAGTTATGAACATGTTCATGAACCATTCCAAAGTGGATTTTTGCCAACTTGTGAAATTCGAATCTCTCAAGTTATGAGGTTGTTTGATGAGTTCTTGGACATTTTGGAAAGCTTGGAATGTGTACTACAATCCATCTTTGAAATGCAAATTAAAATTCCAAGTGGAAGGGTATGAAAAGTGGCCTTGAAGTGGGGTAGAAAACCTTGTCAAAATAGGTTAAAATTTCACTAAGTTAAAAATGGTTTAGTGCCCTTATTCAAAAAATTGTAACTTGAGATACAAGCTTCAAATGAGAAAACTTTGTGAATCAAAGTTGTAGATTATGCAACAAGCTACAACTTTCATGTTTTGACTTTTGTTTGAATCCAAATGGATCTTGGTGAAAAGATGGGGCAAAGTTGGGAAAAAATTAGGGTTTTTCATAACTTAGAAAAATTCTAAGTTATGAAAAATTCCATTTTCAAACCCTAATTTGCATTTTGTGATTTCTTGGTGAACAAGTTTCATAATTTGGCATGTTTTGATGAAAAATGAATCTTGACTCTTGATTTTGACCAAAAAGTCAAAGTTTGACTTTTCAGTATACAGTCAAAATTGATCAATTGACTGGGAAATTCAACTGTCAATCTTGTGTACTTGGGATCTTTTGAGCTTGATGAACATGTCAAGATAATTCCATGAGGTCCTTGAGTCCATATGTGAACTTGGTTTGCCATTGGCTAGGTCAAACAGTCAAAAATTTCCTTTGTGCAGTCAAAACCCTAAAAATGACCATTTTGCCCTTTTGGTGATTTGATCAAATTTCTTGTGGAATTGTGATCCAAACTTGATCAAATGGTTCATGTGAGTTCATAATGTTGATGTGGATCAAATTTCATGAGGTTTGACTGTCAATTGGCCACAGTTGACTTTTTCCCCAATACAGCTGATTTCTAGGTCAATTGTCCAATTGACTGGGCAAAACTTGGAATCAAGACTTGAAACTTGGTATGGGTAAACTTGGGAGTCCAATATGAAGCATGAAAGTCATCTTAGGCATTTTAGGTCAAAACATCCTTGGGCAAACACAAACCCTAATTTGAGTCCACAGTGCAAGAAGAAGTCTTGAGCAGGGGAAACCCTAATTGGATCTTGATCTTCAAAGGTCTTGTGATGAGAAAATGTTGAGGAAATGGGAGGGCAAATTTTGGGGTACAACACATGGGCATCATGATGACCTACAAAATAGAGGAAAGATGAATCCCTCCTGTCTTTGAAATAGGTTAGTCCAATGCAAGATGTATGCAATGTTATGATGTCATGATGTCATGATAAAAGGCACATCACAAATATCCACAAACAGCAAACATGGTAAAGGCACACAAGTCACGCAGAGAGCCCTTATATTTCAGGATGGAAAGGAGCTTAGGTACTACCCTCTTTCAGTTCAGTTGGTTTAAACTTGTCCTAAAAATAGTAACCGGGTTCTAGAGGATCTCAATATCACTAACTACCCTCAATCGGTCATAATTCCAGTTTAGCAACCTTTTCTTGCAGCCGAAATCATCGCAAGAGTTTAGTCTCAATGAGTGTAGCATACTGCTACTGTTCTATGGCCAAGTTGGTCAATTTAGAGGTTCTAAGGTCAGTTGGTGCTTAATGACCCCTTAGATGACCCATATTCTCCTCGTTCCAACACAAGGGATATCGGTACAATCTAAAGTGCCACACCAACGCAGCTACTGCTTCAATCGTATCGGTCTACGCCATATAGTTCCCTCACAGTTTATTGCTATTTACCTAAAGGGTATCCCCAGATCCGGGTTAAGATCTATAGAACTCCGATACAAGACCACAAATATAAATCATTCAAAGCATATAATTGAAAACACAATGATCTAATCCTAAGGTACACCCCACTTATTAATACTCCCCAGCAGAGTCGCTAGTTCTGTGATACGGTGGGAAAGAATTGACTGTTTTTGGAATGTTGGTTTGGGTTTTGCATTTGTTTCCGCAAAATGTCGCGATAAGCAAGAGTCGACGTCGTCTTTTATTTTATCCAACAAGTAAAGGAAAAAAGCACAGAAAAATTCCTTTTTCGAGATGTTTCTCGGGTTCGGGGGGTAGATTATAGAAAGGGAAGGTGTTAACACCCTTTCTATCTGTGGTTATCCACGGGCTCTTAGGTACTTGCTCAAAGTGTTTTCAAAATTTGCTTTTCTTTGTGTTTGTGGGTTTGAAAGAAGTTTTTTTTTTGTTTGAAAGGAGTGTAAGTGCGAAAAGTTTTATTTTGTTTTAAAAGGAGCTAGTACTTAAGAACCATCTACCTACTCGAAAAAGGAATCAATCTGTGCTAATGTCCTTTAGACAATGCTAGCCCACTATTGATGAGTAGGTAGCATCGTCGTTAGAGTTTTGAGGGTCAATTCGATTAAGGGACGTGTGGTCACTAAAGCAATGTTAGGATGCCTTAGCGGTAACCCTAATGTCTTAGATCATTTTATCCCAGGAAACCATTTCGAGGCAACTATGATCTTTGGACAAGAGGACGACCTCTAAAACATCCTATACTCAATGACCACGTTCGAAGGCAACCAAGTGAGGTATACCCTAGGAGTGCGCATGTGCGAGTGTGTTATTTCGGTTAATTTTATCTTTGCACATGTCATGGGTGAGCTATGTTGATTTTGAGTTCATACATTTGATCTTGCCATGCATTCCCTATTATCAAACATCTAGCAGTGTATAGTTGCGGGATTTAAATTGCGGAAATTAAATCTAAACTATTACAAGGCGTCGGGTATTTACATCGCAAAAAGCAACCCTTTAATTTAAATTGCGGAAAATAAATAAAGCGATAAAATAATTAAAGTCCTATTTAAAGCTATTACATTCCGGAAGCAAGTACAATAATATGAAAATATGGATTGCGTGCGAGAAAATTAAATCGGCGCATTTTTTAGGGTTTTGACCCTTTTTTTGAAAGAAGTGATTTTTTTGTTATTTTTGAATTAAATGGAACTAAATCTAAATTAATTATTAAATAAGTTAATTAATTAATTAAAAAAAGTATTTTTGGATTTTTGAGTATTTAAAGAAATAAAATAAATTTGGTCAAAATTAGTAAAACCTAGTTTTTCTACATTAATTTTGTTTATTGGGAAAATATTGAAATTATACCTAATTAAAGCTAAATCAATTAAATTAATTTATTTACAAAAATAAAGTGATGATTTTAATTTTAATAAATAAAATATATTTTTTGTGGTTTTGATTTTATTAAGAAAAATGTTAATTGGTTAGTTTAAATAACAATAATAATAATTTAAACAAAACAAATAAATAAATAAAGAAAAGAAAGAAAATAAAAAGAAATACTCAGGGGGGTTCAGGCCCAAATTGAGGGTGAGATTAGCATTTTTTTGAGGCCCATGCACGTTGGCCTGCTTTAACTTTTGCCATTCCACGCGTGTGCATTGACTTGGGAATATGATGGACTTGCAATCTTGGCCATTGGATTTGGCCTGAAGGCCATCTGGTAAGCATTGGAAGGATGGTATATTGTGAACCACACACTTGGCCTTGTACTGGATCTCCTGGAAAAAATTAACACAAATGTATGGGGGACCTGGGATTCGAACCCAGGTCCCATTGGACTTTGCACTAGCGCCTCCACCACTGGACCACTGTGTTTCTTTTGTTAGTGGAATAAGCACTAAAAAATATATTGGAAAACAATCAATATGCCTGGAATAAAAAAAAATGAGCGCGAATAATTTGAATCAGCGAATGGGACATGGCCACATAATCGTCTTCTTCAATGAAACCTGGTTTTCTTACCTGCGGATTTTTATACGTAGCAAAATCCAAAGCTTGTTCCTAAAATCAATTTCAAGCCATGGAAATTAATTCTAAGACCATAGTCTTGCTCGTCTCCTTCTCATGAATTCATCCATGTCCATGATTTGCCTCAATTTTGCCTGAAATTGAAACGCCTAAAAACAAGAAACCCAAACCCTAGTTTCGGGTATGGCTTTACAGGCTACAAAAACTCAATCAAATATTGCAGATAGTTTGGAAATCATACAAAGATCAAGAATATGTCCATGATTTATCAAAAAGATGCAAGAATCCAAGGTTACGATTTCAAATGCAGGGTCGTGTTTAAGGAGACTTACAACGCGTTTGATGAGGTTTCAGGGCTTGATTTTGATTCCTATAGACTCAGTGGACGTCTAGCAAGAAGATAGCATTGAGTTTTTCCTTTGAATTCGCCTATAACCAAGATTTCAGTTCCAAGTTTCTTTGAGTTTTTTCAAGTTTTGTATTGGTGATTATGCAGCCTCTTGGTCATTATTTTCGTGCCTTTGCCTTATACAAGTATAAGGGAATGAATTAGGTTTAGTTTTGGGCTTTGAATCCATGAGCATTGATGATTTAGGATTTGCTTTGATCTTCCATGAACAAGCTTCCAAATTTGTCAAAAAATCCAATATTTGTTCATGATATGGCTTGATTCGAGTTTGATCTTGTCCATGATGATAATAAAGACCTGTACCACTCAAAAAGATACAAAGTGATTAAGATTTGGATTTTATTTGGATTTAAATTGATTAAAAATGAATTAATTCAATAAAAATCAAATAAAATAGAAACATTAATGAATAGACATAAAACTGAAGATATGACACGTGTGTAGTGTGACAAGATCAAATCAAGTGGAAAAAAGTGGGCCCATTTGACAAAATTTGAAGTTTTGGGGATAGTTTACTTTTGGCAATTTTGGAAAAATGCCCAACTTCAACAATGCATAACTTCTTTAATGTTGAACTTTTGGAGGTGTTCTTGGACTTTTTAGAAACCTTGAAATGTCCTATAACCAACCCTTTTGGTCTCATCTTATTTTGATATTCCATGCTCAAGTTATAAGCTTTGGCAAAAAAGGTGTTTTTGTTGACTTTCAAAAATGACCTATAATGTCCAAATTTGTAACTTTTTGTGAGTGCATTTCTTGATCTTGGGGTGTGAAGATGGATTGTAGGAAATTGCATCCTCTTCAAAATTAGCTTTGGATGGGTCATTTCTCATAAAGTATTAGAAAGTTATGCTTGGTCAAAGTTGAGTTGACTTTTCCTACAAAACCCTAATTTAGCAACTTTTGAATCTTGATGAATCTTGAGCAATCCTTGATGAATCATGATCAACCCTTGATAAAATGATGAATTATCCTTCAAAATGAGAATGTTGACAAAAATCTTGAGGTTTGACTATTTGTAGGTCACAGTTGACTTTTGCCCTAGCACAATCGACTTTTGGACCTCTTGAGCAATTGACTGACCAAACTTCCTCTGCAAGGCTTGAAATTTGACATGGATGAACTTGAGAACTTATTAGGACATTGGGGAGAACTTGAGGTCATTTGGATGTAAAGACCTTGATGCAACACAAAACTCTAATTTGAGGTTGACTGCCTTAGGAGGTGATTTGACTGTCCAACTCTTGAGCAATCTTGAGCCACTTGGAGATTATTCTTGAAATGTCTTGGGAAATATGGGAGGGAAAATTTTGGGGTACAAAAATAACCATCGACGATGGTTTCATCCACTATGGAACCATCATGCTTTAATCCACGTTTGATCTTTAGGTTCTCACTAGTGTGCCTACGTGTCACCCATGATTCTCTCTCTCTTTACAGCCCATGTTGAGTTATTACCGTTTAAAACTTCCCACTACCTTATGAGAGTAACGGTCCAACGTGTTGTCGTCGTTGCTTGCAAAGATCTTTTGAACTTGTAAAATTACTAAGTCTTTTAACCTTTCGTGGTTTAGTCGACTGGTGTATTTGTTGCAATGAAGGTCTTATCGACTCTCCTTTTCAAGATTTTATACATGTTCCAAATGATCCTAATCTTGTGGGTATGTTCATGAGATTCCCCCAAACTATATTTCCCTTCGTCGACAGCATGATGGATACTCTGTCAACGCTTTGTCCTCAATATTCTTTAAAACATTTTCATTAATGTATTTTAACAACAAATGTATTTTTATTTTGACATTCTTTGTTGACTTTCTTGTAGATAAAAATCCAAGTGTAACAGATGCCCCCCAAAAAATGTCGTCTTCTACCAAAATCGGAGGGGAGAAATATGTTATTTTTTGTAACTACTTCGTCATTGTTTCCCATGTATTGTACACATCATCTCAAACATACTTTATGTCAATCATCATGACTAACTTTTTACCAAAATATCACGTCTTAAAAATGTGCAACTGACAATCCGTCATTATTCTGGTTTTCGAAGGGCATTTAATAGCCACTAACAAAAAATTAAAATTTTATTTTTAATTTCATTAACAGACTTTCCCACAACTCGAGGCCATTTATTGGCTCCGAACACACCACTTGTCCACGCTTCTGAGAGAAAATATTTTCCATCTTTTCTCTTTCTATTTAAACCATTTTATCCTCTAACTTTCATTTTCTTCTTTCATTCACACTTCTGAGACATCTAGCACGAAAAACCATAACAATGTTACCCACCTTTTTCTTGCTACTTCCAGCTCCTGTCTTTTTTCAGGCACTCCCAATTTACAATGGCACCTAAATGCATCTTCCAGGAATATAATCCATTTTCCGCTATTATTGATGAAACGACCCTCATTAATAACCAGATGTATGTCCCAAAACCTCCACTTGAAGATGCTCGCAGAAGACCTTGGTACACAAACTCGTTGGTTCCTTACTCTGTTGTAGGCATTACTCTCGCTTTCATGGGTCTTATCCCCAAAGCCATTGTACCAACCTCATGTTTTTCGGACTTTTTTATGATTTTCCATGGACGAAATCACGTGGTCTTCAGAAAGTCCTCCTTGGATTTATGCTTTTTGAAGAATAGGGTGTTTCATTTTTATCCCCCCCCCCCTTGATGATGCTGAATCAGCTTATATCGAATGGCTGAATAAGGTAGAGGTCAAAAGGAGAGTCGTGTGGGAAGAACATGAGATTTATGAACTCATACAACTATCGAGGGTATGCCATAAATACAATAATGTCATGCTTCTCGCTACCACATGTTTTTGGGAGGCTTCATTGATTTAGCTGCCATCGTTGGCCTACGACCAACTAGGGTGGATTATAAGCCCATGAAGCATGATTTTGGTAATAAATTCTCCATCAGTACCTATAACGCCTTTATTTAGGAGCATCATGGCTTTGGTGATATTGTCAACTCGCATGAGCATATATCGTTTTTAACTTACTAGCTATGTCGCTACGTCTTCTGTCCCTATGGGGTCTAAATCACTGAGATGTACGTGTCTCTGGCCACCCAACTTCGTGAGTAGAAGGACATTTTCCTTAAAAAACTTATCCTTGCGAGCTTTTATGAGTCGTTGGGACACGCGTCCAGAGACCTAGTCAATCGAAGCAATCTCGACAACCTTCAAATATGAGGCTCTACCTGGTTATTACAATTGTGGCTTAACGCCACTTTTGCCCATGCACTGGATGTCCATATCCCTCATAATGCTGAAGTAAGTGCTAAGGGTACACAACTCGCTCAATTCACTTATGACTATGGTAAGGCTATGTTAAAGGAAGCCTTCGAGAAATAATTCTATATCTTTTACCACTGTAAAACTTTTGATCCAGCTATGGCTCCATTTGTCACTCGATAGTGTGTCCCATCATGGTTTCGTGGGCCATTTTCCCATTCCACCGACAAAGGGGAAAAGGTTATTCATGGCATCCTTCTGGAATGTTTTCGGGTTGCGGCTCTGTGGACGAAATTTATCACTAAAAAAACAAGGATAAGTCTTGGTGCGTACTAATTTAACCTAGTGTCTGGGAAATTTGTCACTAGCCAATTTCTTCCCAAGCCTCTGGTCATTGAGCTATAGGGTTTATTTATCTCCACCGATGAAAGAAAAGAAGAGACTCTGGTGGGTTGCATCAAGTTTTTTCAAGATAAACCCTATATCTACCTTCTTTCAAATACTCTCTCTCTTTTTACTACACAAAAGAGTTTGAAGACTGGTGGAGTTCTTATTATATCAAGGTGGCATCTTTCTGGCGTATGTCAAAGTGCATATTTCATGCTTTCGCCTTTTAAATGGAAAAAGGCAAAGTAAGTCAAGGCGCACCTTTTCGACTGATTAGTCATTAGACATGGTTCTTGATTATGGCCTCTGTCTTGTAACCTTTTGGTGTATTTCAGGTACATCTGAACCTGCAAAAGATACTTAAAGAGCCACCACTTCTAGCAGAGGTTATAAAATGATCCAGAGAGCTTCACAAGTAAAGTCATGATTCCTAGTCCCTTTTTAGATCCTTGCTTTTTCTCGTATGACATTCGACTGTGTTTTCCAGGATCATACAAAGCTTATGGACTCTTCTAGTGTTGGCACTTCTATACATCCAGATGTGGAATAAATAAGCCTTGATCTCTCACCCTGGTGGGAAACTCTGGTTTATATAATTTTTAATTATATCTTCCCGTCTAACCTTATTCCATGGTCTGATATTTGTTGTTTACATTAGTCTCCGGAGAAAGATTATGAACTCTATAGTGAGGATGAAGCCTTAGGTTCTCCTTCACTCTCTCCTAAGAAATCCATATTTTAGGCGGCGATAGGCTCCGACCCAGCTCCATCTGTTGCCACTACTACAAATAATACATTTCATGATGAAGCTTTCAGCTTAGCTAGAAAAAATCAAGGTATTATGCCAAGGTGCGCCATGTTTTATTTTTTTATAAAAATAAAAACAACATATTCCCTCGACTTTTAAGAATTTCATTTTCCACCTGGGTGTCTTCTTTCAGGCCCATGGCGAAAAACCCAAAATACCTCCAGACTTCGGATGTGCATATCCGAACGCACCAAATATTTTTTTAAGGGATTCATTCGGGTATGAATATATGGAATAACCAAATAGTTCAATATTAGGTTATTTTGGACATGCATATCCGAAATAACCCAATATTTCATTTTAAGGGATTTTTAGATATGCATATCCGAAATAACCCAATATCCCAAATTGAGTTATTATTAAATTTATAATTGAAAATTAAATATTAAAGTAAATTTATGATATGAAATTGAGTTACTTTAATAATAACTCAATTTAATTATATTATAACTATATTATAAATAAACATCTTTTCAAAATAAAATCAAAAGAAATTTGGGATATTGAGTTATTTCGAATATGCATATCCGAAATCTCTCTGAAAATGAAATATAAGAGTTCATTCGAATATGCATATCTGAAATAACTAAATATCCCACATTCGAAAGATGTGTTCGGATATGCACATCCGAAAGGTATTTTCGAGTTTTCTAGGGGCCTGCAAGAAGACACCCAGGTGGAAAAAGAAATTCTCTAGTTTTTAATAAAATCAAGGGGAAAAACAAATCAGAACACGCTTCAAATCCCAGCTATTGCAGTTTATGTTTCTATTTGTTTACAAGTGAAAACTTGATGATCTATCCCTTCGGTTTCCTTAATAACCAAGGGAAAAATAATCAGATTTTGCTATAAGAGCACTCGTTAAATAAATTTTACCCTAATCTTAACTTATA
The DNA here is from genome assembly GCA_948472305.1 of Vicia faba. NCBI lineage: Eukaryota > Viridiplantae > Streptophyta > Magnoliopsida > Fabales > Fabaceae > Vicia > Vicia faba. The sequence continues at coordinate 1,467,706,720 of OX451736.1, read as the reverse complement.
TGTTATCTCCCTAAACTAGTATGCATCATTCTTTGGAATATATTGCAAGATAGAAAATTTTTCAACATTCTTCTATCCTTGAACAAAACATTGTGTATGCCCTTGCAATCTATCTCACATAATAGTGTTGATGTTGTATTTTTGGAATAACTCTCTGTTAAAGAATGTTGGAAAAGTTTCCTATGATAGATTACAAGTGCAGAAAATCATTCATGCTTCCAAGTTAAACAAAAAAGGTTGTTTAACCTTTGAAAAGACATGTGCAACAAAATATGGAATTGCAACGATGACGATGAATCTAAATTTTTTTAAATATTCTATGTAAATAATGTAATGTTAATATATATATATATATATATATATATATATATATATATATATATATATATATATATATATATATATATATATATATATATATATATATATATATATATATATATATATATATATTATTCACCTTGATTTTCTTCTATAATCGAGAGGGGCTTACTTATTTTATTGTATTTTTTATTTAAAATAAAAAATATTTTTCCCTAGGTTTTCTTTAAACTGAGGGAATATATTACACAACTACAACAACGAATCTCTACGTGTATTCTTAAAGGAACAACACTTAAGATATTGTCAAGACATCAATCCACAAGAAACTATCAACATCCACCATTATATATCTTTCTTATGAAAGCATTTGCCTTGATAACATTTGCTCAAGATAATGAAATTTTGGAACTTAAAAAAGCTTGAAAAAGTTTTAAATGGTGGATTGCAAGTGCAGAAAAAACATTTCTAATGTTTGGAACTGCTAACTCCTTACTTGGAGTAGATAGCTCTTCAGAAGTTGATTGCATGCAATACATATAACTTTAAAATAATTAGCACAAAATGTATCCAACAAGATATGGATTAGAGAAAAGATGTATTGTTCTCCAAGAACAACAACTACTATGATAACACTGCATTTGTTGTAATAATGCAATTTAATATTCTATGTAGATACTGTAATGTAAAAAAAACTTATGCATCTTTTACCTCAGTTTTTGTCAAAAACCAAGGGTATAATTCTAGCATGATAATTGAGGATATTAATCTTCATCCTTAAACAAATTTGTGACATCCATTTCGTGAATATCAAAGCTCAAGAAACTCCCATTAGTGATCTGCGTGGAACCTAACAGACATCCATTATAAAAGCATTCTGAATAACATGAAAACTTTGAAGCTTAAAAAACTTGATAAAGTTATCTATGATGGATTGCAAGTGCATAAAATTATTTGTGTTAAAGGTTTCTGTTCTTCAATAATTAATTTTTTGACAGTGCGCTTCAATAATTATATATTCATTTATTTAACTAACTATTTTCTTGTTTACATCAGAAACAAATAAAAACAAAAGGGATCTCGAATATATTGCATCCAATATTTTATCTTCCCTGACATTTCAATGAAACGAGAATCCAACATCTATCTTCACCAACAGTGATGACGATGGATCGAATTCAAAATTATATATATATATATATATATATATATATATATATATATATATATATATATATATATATATATATATATATATATATATATATATATATATATATATATATATATATATATATATATATATATATATATATATATATATATATATATATATTTACAGAAATATTTTGTGTAAACAATGTAATATTATGGGTAACAATTAATTTATAAATATTTTGTAGTTTGTAACGAATTTTAAAAAAATGAATCTTACCCCTCGGTGTTATTGATAAGCCGAGAGGTTTGATGCGCTAGTTTAGAAAATATTAAAAGTGCAGAAGCTGGGGTTCAAATCCATGTGCATACGCATTTTCCCCTTGGTGTTTTAAATCTGATGGGTAAGGTTGATACTTTTCATGATGCCCTTCGTTACCTTGCTTCTTAATTAGAGGTTAAATGCATTTTGCATCGGAGGTGAAATGTGTTTTTTGTAGTAGTGTACTTAGGTAATTTGATACTCTATTTACCTCTTGTATGTTTGTTTTAGTACATGCCATAACTCATTTCTTTCTTCAAAAAGGCTCTAGGTTTCAACCTTGGTGATTCCCCCAGCTCAGACATCCCTCGTTTTATTGCTCGCTCTCATGATGATCTTTCCAGCATCCAATATATTACTCTTGCACCCACTACCTCACTATCTACTCAAGATGGTAATTATGTGGTCAACCAAGTGGGATAACCAACAAAGAGGGATTTGGTGGCCACTGCAGAGGAGGTGGAAACTCAGGTAGATGAGCTTGTGCCTGACACTCTTTGGAACTTTGTTATTGAAGAGATACTCCCTACCCAGGAATCTATTTCTTTCTTCTGAGGTTCGTGTGAGCCTCCTACTCTCGAAGATAGGAAAGAACATACGTATTCATCACCTGACCCTGATCCATAATCCAATATTTCAAATTCTGGACCGCCATATGACCCTCCATGCTTCTGCATCGACTACCAATCCAATAGGTTCATGCATGAAGCAGTAAGAGAATCGAATCGATCTTTTCAAGCGTTTTGTACACACATATGAGGATCTTGATGTTATTTATTTTATTTCTCCCGTAGCACCCTTAGAATCCAACTTTGATGAGTTGTTTGAGTGATTGAAGTAAAAAATGGTTAATATAGACCTTCTAGGCGTTGTCTTTAACAATCACCCCGCTCTTACCGAGCTTAAAGAGTTGGTGTCTCTATTGAGTTGACCAGAAGTTCCAGCTCACATTTTTGCTATTGTACTAGATATAAAGCTCCTTTTGAATCACGTTATTCAAACTGCAAAACTTAAGAAGGACTCTGTGAGTTGTGTCGAAGGCAAGTTCGACGCCTTTGCTCAACAACGACATTTTGTGTCTCAGTATCAACAAAATATTTCTCATTGAGAAGCCAAAATTGTTGAAAAAAACAAGTTAGCCTCCATCGTTGATGTCATTTCATTCTGGAACCACTAACTTAACTAGTTGTAGATGGCTCTCGGAGAAGTGAAGAAGAAAAGAGCTTCCATAGGCACTTCTGATTAAGGTTCCCTCGACCAAAATATGGTTGACGAGGTGAACTTAGGAATAGACCAAGGAAAGGTTGCTCGTGACTGGAAAGAGTAGTGGATCGGTTGAATTAGATGTGTTGGTAGTCTGTGAGTGATTGTGTAAAACTTGGGGTGGTGGGAGTAGTTAGTTACTAGCATTATTTAATTAAAATTAGAGGAATTAAATAATGTTAGTAATAGTTAAATAATTATTTAATTATTTTAATTATTTAGTGGTTTTATTTTATTATTAGGGAATAATAATAAGAATAATAAAAATATAATTATGAATTAGAGGTTAGAAAGTTTCACTCTGTTTTGATCATGAAAAGAGAAAGAAAGAGAGAAGACAAAATCTAGGGCATGGGGAAGATTGCCATTGTAGAGGAGAAGAAAGTTCAAGCTAGGATATCTAAGGTAAGTGTGGGGTTCTGATTATCTAATGAGTTGTATAATGATTGGTGGGTATGGATCAATTACTTGTTAGAACTTAATTCTACTTCATGTGTTAAAGCTTCAATGGTGAAATTTAGTTTGGTGACGATGTTAGGTGCAATTGATAATGATGAATTGTATGTTTATGTCGATGTAAATGAGTGTGACTTAATTGTGTGAATTCATGTTTTTAATTGTGTTTTTGTGAATTAGAATGTTGCTAATGAGGCATGTGATTAGGAATTGATACTTGGAATCTGATTTGTGTATTGTGTGAGAGTTTGGGATGTTTAGGTGTAGAGAAAAAGCAATCTTTGTGTCAAAAAATAGCAGAAAAGTGATTCTACAGTGATGTAACTGATTACTTCATTTCATGTAACCGGTTACATGAACAAAAACATGAGACAATGGCGCTGTTACAGTGATGTAACCGATTATTTTATCTGATGTAACCGGTTACATGAAAAAACTGCTTTGTTGAAAATCTTTCAAAATTCATATCTTGAGCCGTGAGTGTCCAAATGACGCGTTGTTCGAATAGTTGGAAAACTGATTTAGTGTACTTTAACTTAAAATTATTTTTTGCACTAGAATTCCAACTATTTGACGCATGGACATGTGTTTTACGTGTGTCTAGTTCAATTGTTTTGTGGAATGTTTGCAAATGCATTATTATTTTTTGCTATATCGTTGATTTATTGTTTCTGCATGTTTTGGCAGGTGTTTAGTGCATGGTGGCTATTAGTGGCGAGGTACATTAACTATGGCGAATGTATTTGTGCGTGTTATCATGTTGTATGCATAATATGTGTGGATTTGGTATGTAATGAGTTATGTTGTTTTGTGGAACTTGTGTAAAGGCATTATACTTGTTTGCTATATCATTGTGTGGTTATTGCTGCATGTTTTAGCATGTGTTTGGTGCATGGTGGCCAGTAGTGGTGAGGTACATTGACTATGGTGGAGGTCTTTGTAAATTTTGTTGTGTTGCGTATATAATATATTACATGCATTCAGGGTGTTGGATGGACGTCCGTAATTGGTGAGCTCAATCCCATAGTACGGATTGGGTGCGAGTAGCTAATTCCTATGGTGATGGATTAGTGAAGCTTTACATTAGTAACGATTTTGGATGGAGGTCCGTTTGGAGAGCTTCAATCTTAGGTGGGGATCGGAGCGGTGAACCTGAGAGTTTACATCTTGGTACCACATGCACTGAGTCGATGTTGTTGAGTCTCATTGCACTGCATTGGCTTGGTGTTGTTGTATTGTAGATGTGTGATATGTTGTAGGAATGTATGTTGTGCTTGTTATAATATGTTGCTCACTTGTTATTATGCATTCCATTATATAATCATGATATCTCACCCTTACTGTTTGAATGTTTCTTCTACGTGGGTAACATGCAGATACTTAGGAGTAGTTCAGCGTTGGAGTGAGTGGAAGATGGTGTAACAACCTAAAATTCATAATTATTTATTTAATTGTTTTGGTATGAATATTTGTGATTATTGGTGAATATATGAAGTCTTGTTGAATTGTATGGTGTGATGATAGTATGTTGTCGGGTAGTGTTGGTGTAAGGAGATAATGAGAATTATTTATAATTTAGATAAGTAGTTATAATTAATTAGATTTATTCTAATAATTAAATAGAGATAATAATTGGTGTAAATAAGTTACAGGCATAATGGTGATGTTGTGTGAAGTAAGTGAGAGCAAGAGTGGAATAACATAATAAGAGTCATGGGGGTGAGAGTGACAAAATGGAATATTAAAGTTTTGAGCATTCATTCTGGAAGATCAAGTTTTGGGAGTAATTTATAGAGAAAGAGCTAGGGAATTGAGAAACCCAGAGGATTTTGGTAGAGAACGCGAAGAGGAAAATCATCTGCTAGGAATTACCAGGTAAGGAGAGTGATCCTTATTATTATCATTGATATGAGGTTTAGGTATGTGTGATACGGTGGGAAAACTGACTTGAGGTTTTGCGTTTGTGTTCGCAAATGTTTCAGTTTAGCAAGAGTCACCACCGACTTTTTATTTTATCCTAAGGAAAGGTCAAAAAGCACAGGAAAGACCTTTGAGATGTTTTCTTGGGTTCGGGGAGTAGATTATGAAAAGGGAAGGTGCAAGCACCCTTTTCATCCATGGTTATCCATGGGCTCTTAGTTACTTGTTTAGATCACTTGCTTTTGCTTTTCAATTGTTTGAAATGGTGCTTTGTGTGTGGTTTTGAAAGATGTTTTGAAAAGAGGCCATCGTTGTGGCAACCTTTATAATGATTCTTGTTTGAATGTATACAAAGATGTATTGTCTTTTGAAAAGATTTCAATGTTTGAAAGTTTGTTTTTGGGAAATGTTTTGAAATTGTGTTGTGAAGTGGGTTTGAAAATAGCAAGGATGTTTTGCAAGTTTTGATCAAGTAACTAAGAGTTATCTACCCTATTTTACTCAAAGATCTTTCCTATATGTTTTTAACCCTTTTGACAGTGTTATTTTACCATTTCATTTGGTAAACAACCTTGTATTAGGATGTTAAACGGGACGGGCGCAGGTCATCGTATAGACCATGATAGCAATTGTGTTAAGTATTTTTGGCAAATTTCCCGAGGGACTAGATCATTTTGTATAGGCAACCAAGATAGCGTCATCGAGGGACTATGATCTTTTGTTTTGCCAAAGTACCCAACATGCATAACATGGCCCATTTTAAAGGCAACAAATGGTTGTAACCCTAGGGGTGCAAGTGTGCATTGTGTATTGATTTTTATGCATTTTTGTCTTTGCATTAGGTCAAGCTACTTGTTAATTTTGGATTTTTGCATACAAACCCAAATCTCTAATCATGGCATAATTGAAAGCGTAAATGCGTAAAATAAATCTACCACTATTACAACATGATTATGGGGAGGGGGATACAATTTTAAATGGGGAATATTTGACAAGAAATTAAAACCCTAATTTTACTATTACATCCAAATTGAATAAATGGCATAAATAATAAAGGAATAATATTTAAATAAACAAATTAAATAAATATACAAAATAATATGAATATGCAAAAAGGTTTTGTTTATTTTCATGTATAAAAATATTCAATGTAAAAAGCAAGAAATAAATAAAAAGATTATTATATTTTTTTTATTAAGGGGTAAAACCCTAATTTTTAAGAATATAAATATATTGACTATATTATTTATATACAATAAAATAAAATAGTGTATATACAAATAATAAAATATATTTTGGAAAAAAGTATTTTTTAAGTATAAAAATAAAAGTATAGTATTTTTATGTTTTTTTTATTCTAAAGTATCTATTAAATAAAAATAAAAGTATGTATATATATTAATTATATTAATCATGTACAAAAAATAAAATAAAATATATACAAGATAAAAATATATTTAGAATATTATTTTTGAGTGTAAATAAAAGAATAAAAATAAAAGGTATAATTATATTATTTTCACGTTTTCAATAAATAGAAATATATATATATATATATATATATATATATATATATATATATATATATATATATATATATATATATATATATATATATATATATATATATATATATATATATATATATATATATATATATATATATATATATATATATATATATATATATATATATATATATATATATATATATATATATATATATATATATATATATATATATATATATATATATATATATATATATATATATATATATATATATATATATATATATATATATATATATATATATACTAATTAAATTGTTTTTTATGTTAGAAAAAATAGAAATAAAATGCAAAATAAATGTAAAAAATTATAAAATATTTTTTTGGGTATTTTTTATGTTTGGAAATAATAAAATAAAATCATAAATGAAAATAAAATAACAAAACATAAAAATATGAAGAAATGGGCCAGGGGGTGTATTCAGCAAAAGAGGGGGGGTGCAAATAGTGAGAGGACCAAAGCCCAGCCCAAGCCACTTCATCTTCAACCTCTGACTTCAAATTTCGCGCGCGCCCTGTACAATTGCTAGATCCTGCATACAAGCTCTATTGTAAAAACACATAACATCAAAGTTGTAGAGCTTTTCAAGACGGATCCAACCATATAAAAAACTTGTCCTAACTCTCAAAGACCAGAGAGAATTTCTCTGGCCCTAAAATCTAACCTAATTTTTTCAGGATGTTCATGGACCAAATTCTCTTAGCACGCTTAATAAAAATGAAAACTGAGCATATGTACAGCTTCATGGCAATAAATACTACATTTCTTATTCACAAACCTAAGTCTAAAGTTTCCTAAATAGAGAGATAGGAAGTTGATAAAAACCTATTTCAGTTGACTTCGTGTATGGCAATGTGGAGCTTTTCAACAAGGCCTGAGATGTCTGGGAGCTTGCTTGAACTTTACTTGACCTTCTCCAATGTCTAACTTGCCTTGAATGCACTTGAACAAGCCTACAGAACTCAACCTGCACAAGCTCAAAATGAAAATCGCAAACCCTGTAAATGGAGTTACTGTTGGTGTTTAAGGTTTGGGATAACTTGGATGGATTAAATGGAAGGTGTTTGAATAGGTTTGGGGCAAAACGCACGAGCAAATTGTGCTATGGAAGTCAAGATGCAGATGCTGCCCTATTTTGCCAATGGAAGGTGATTTTGAGCTATGGGATGTTTAAGGGCTCAAAGGGTCGTGTTTTTGGTTCAAGGGGATGTGAGAAAGATGTTTCAAAAGCTTGCACCAGTTGGTTTTAGCTGATGTTCCAGTTCTTGTGTTTTGGACAAATTTCTTGGTTATGAAGCAAAGTGTGTGAAGTAATGTGAAACAGGCATGTACAGGCTATCCATATGCTTGCACCCTCTGCTCTTGGCCCCTATAATTTGTGGATTTGATTTGCTGCATAAGATCTGGACCAATGCTCAAAGATTGTGGTTTGACATAAAGCAAGATTATGGCAAAAATGGTAATGTACCTTTTTCTACTTAAGGATTAATCTAATGTGCAATGCTCTAATGACCAAAACAATGCCTTAGACCAATGGTTTTGCACTTAATTATTGAGTGTGGAATGGTTTTGAGGCCTGTAATCTAGTGCAAAGCAAGCTAATTTGAATTTGCAACTTGTATCACAATGAACATGCCATGGATGAAAAGTGAGTTTTTGCCAACTTCAAGCCTACGATTCTCCCTAACCACAAATGAGTTTGGAGAGTTCTTGGACATTTTGGAAAGCTTGAAAAATGATCTACAAGCCATCTTTGAAATGAAATTTGAGATTACAAGTGGAACTATGTGAAAAATGGCCATGAAGATAGGTCAAAATCCTGCCTAAACTAGGGCAAAATTTCACTAAGTTAAAAGTTTTATGGACCCTTATTCCAAAAATCATAACTTGAGATCTAAGCTTCTTTTGGGAAAACTTTGTGAATGAAAGTTTAATATTTTGTGGAGGAATACAAATCTCATGTTGGAAGTTTTGTTTGAATCCAATTTCATCATGGTGAAAATGTTGGGCAAAGTTAGGAAAAATTAAGAAAATTTCATAACTTAGAAAAATTCTAAGTTATGAAAATTTTCAACTTTAAACCCTAATTTGCAAAAATGGGTTTCTTGATGAACAAGTTTCATGTTTTGACACATCTTGATGAAAAATGACCATTGGCTCTTGATTTTAACCAAAAAGTCAGCGTCTTTTCAGTGTACAGTCAAAATTTGATTAGTGGACTGAAAAATTTATCTGTCAATCCAATGCACTTGAGATCTTTTGAACCTTGTGAATAGGTCAAGATGATGCCATTAAGTCTTTGAATCCATGATTGAACCCAATTTTCCATTGGCTAGGTCAAAAATCAGAAATTGCCCTTGTGCAGTCAAAACCCTAAAAATGACCATTTTGCCCTTTTGGTGATCTGATCAAATTTCTTGTGGAGTTGTGGTCCAAACTTGATCAAATGGTTAATATGAGTTCATAATATTGTTGTGGATCAAAAATTGTGAGTTTTGACTGTAAATTGGCCACAGTTGACTTTTTCCCCAATACAGTTGATTTCTAGGTCAACTGTCCAATTGACTGGGCAAAAATTTGATTCAAGGCTTGAAACTTGGTATGGACAAACTTAGGAGTCCAACATGAAGTATGAAAGTCATTTTGAGCATTGTAAGTTAAAAAATCCCTGTGCAAACTCAAACCCTAATTTAGGTCAATAGTGCAAGGAGATATCTTGAGCATTGCAAACCCTAGTTTGGCCTTGAGTTCAAGGAGCCTTGTGATGAGAAATGTTGCTAAAATGAGTGGGAAAATTTTGGGGTACAACAGTTGCCCCTGTTCAATCTTCTTGAACCTGAAGAGCTAGATTGGCAAGTTTGGCCTTTCGTGACTCGAAGGTGAAAGATGATTGGACACTAGAGTGCCCGTAAATTTGCACTCGTCAAAATGTAGCTGAGGGAATGGGCTTAAACATGCTATTTGGAGATGGTAGAATATTGCTGGAGATGGGCTTAAAGATGTCATCCAAGACTTGTTTGTCAAGAATTGGGAGAATGAATGTCAGAATGGTATCCGTATCTGGAACGTATCTGAGTTATATCTGGAGATTGGATTCGTATGAGCAAAGGGAATGGTGTCCGTGTCTGGAGTGTATCCGAGTTGTAACCTTATTTGATTCTTGAATGAATATCAGAATGACTACCGTGTCTGGAGTGTATCTGTATTGTATTTGAATTCTGAATGGGCGACAGAGAAACATCCATGTATGGAGCATCTCTGGGCTGGGGATAAATTCCGAATGATTGACAGAATGGCAACCGTGTCTGGCGCGTATCTGGACTGTATCTGAAGTTGAGATCTGTATGAGTAGCAGAATGACTTCCGTGTCTGGAGTGTATCCGTACCGTAACTGAGATCTGAATAAGTGACAAAATGACTTCCGTGTCTGGAGTGTATCTGAACTTGAATTTGATAGTTGAATCTAAATGAGAAATAGAATGGCTTGTGTCTGGAGCGTATCTAGTCTGTATCCGATTGTTGAAGTCTGAATGAGTAGTAGAATGACTGTCGTGTTTGGGGTGTATCTATACTGTATCTTGACTTTGAAATTCTGAATGAGTAGTAGAATGACCGTCATGTCTGGGGTGTATCCATACTGTATCTGAAATCTTTGAACATTTGTTAAAGGTAGCTTTTAATCTTATCCTGAAAAGGGTAAAATGTTAGCTAAAACACAAAGTTATGTTGCATGATATGTATGACGCAATAAAATGTGTTTTATGATATATGAATATAATATATGCGTATGTAAGTCGATTAGCTGTCTTGCTGAGGAAAATAAATCCTTGATAGCTGGAGATAATGAAATCTTTGACTGTTGTCGGGGGAAATAAACCCTTGACTGCTGCTGGAGATTCAAAACCTTTGATTTGTTGAGACTGAGAACATCCTTTGGACTACTGCTGGGGATTGAAAATCCTTGGTGACCTGTGGGGATTAATAAGAACTTTGACAACTTCTGTGGGGAGTTGAGAATCCTTCATGTCTTTCCTGGCGGATAAGGAAAACTCTGACGATCTCTACTGGGGAATTAAAACCTGGGAGGCTTCAACTGGAGAAATAAGAACAAGAATCTTCGTTCTGCTGGGAAATAACTCTGTGGGGAGAATGTTTATCCTGTTGGAGAGTTTTCAAAAGCTTGGGTTGTATGCCAATCTACTGAGGATCTATGGAGGGAATTGGATGGTGTTCCACCGGGGTTTAAAGGTTGAAGTTTTTGGACTACATTGAGGAAGAAAGTTTTATCTTCGCTGGGGATTTGTAGTTCAAAGTCTTCTGGCTCCACTGGGGATCGGGAGTTTAAAAACCTAACTCTTATGGGAATTTTGAAACTTAACTCCGCCAGGGATGTGTATTTCAAGGTTTTAGCTCTGTTGAGGATCTGAATGACACACTGCAGGGGATTTCCTCCCGAATAGCATAAAGACGTCTTCCTATACTTTAAACCTATCAGTGATTATCCTTTCTCATTCCGTTTTATTTGTAAGCAGTGATTATATTCAAATGCATATGCTCATTTAATAAATCATTGGACGTTTTCAAATAAAACATAAGTGTAAAAAAGAAAGAACAAGCAAATTTCTGCATTTTGAAATATCTTGGTATTAACTTTGTGTAAGTATTTTGTACAAAGGAGACAGACATCCTAGTAAGAGAATGTTGTCATAAAAATGAGGAAAATTTATACAAAGAAAGATGGCTATGTCTAACAATTCCATGGGGTTCCCATTCTGCTATAGCCTTCACAATTCTGAATATCTTATCCATTCGTTTCCTCGTCCGCAGATGATTGGATTGATCAAAAGCTTGGAGCTTGTCTGTGAATAGATTATCCTTAAAGTGATCCGACGAGACATAGTCATACGCTTTAATTCCCTAACTTTTGCCTGGATCGGCCTTTCGGGTTTTCGATCCACCGGGAAACCCTTTTTTTCCCAAGCCGCCCTTTCGGGTTTTCGAATTACCGGGTGTACAACTTTTTTTTTTATCCCTAATTTTTGCCTGAACCGTCCTCTCGGGTTTTCGATTCACCGGGATGCCCATTTTTGCCCAAGTCTCCCTTTCGGGTTTTCAACTTGTCGAGTCGTTTATGTGTAGTATCTTTTGACTATGTTTGCGTTCGCAGGGTGCGGCATGTCATCACCGTCCATGGTGGTCATAATCATTGCCCCACCAGAAAAGATGTTTTTGATCATAAATGGTCCTTCGTAAGTAGGAGTCCACTTGCCCCTGCGATCACTTTGCGGTAAGATGATCCGCTTGATTACAAGGTCCCCGACTTGATATACTTGTCTCTTGACTTTCTTGTTGAAGGCCTTGATCATACGTTTCTGATACGTCTGACCATGGCAAACAACAGTAAGTCGCTTTTCGTCAATCAAGTTAAGTTGATCAAGCTGGGTCTGAATCCAATCGTCTTCACTTAAAACAACATCCTTCATAATCCTCAAGGAAGGGATCTGAACTTCCATAGGTAAAACAACTACCATGCCATATACTAAAGAAAAGGGGGTTGCCCCGGTTGAAGTACGCACCGTGGTACGATATCCGTGCAGAGCAAACGGTAACATCTCATGTCAATCCTTGTAGGTGACCGTCATCTTTTGAATGATCTTCTTGATATTTTTGTTCGAAGCTTCAACAACATCGTTCATCTTTGGCCGATAGGGAGATGAATTGTGATGTTGAATTTTGAACTGCTCGCACAGAGCAGTGATCACAGTGTTATTCAGGTTTGTACCATTGTCTGTGATGATCCTGTCGGGGATACCATACCGGCATATGAGGTTCTGCTTGATGAAGTGGGCAACCACATTCTTTGTAACGGAGGGGAAGGAAGCTGCTTCGACCCACTTGGTAAAGTAATCAATAGCCACCAGGATGAAGCGATGTCCATTGGATGATGTAGGCTTGATTTCTCCAATCATGTTGATTCCCTACATTGCGAATGGCCAAGGAGCCGTTAGGACATTGAGAGGGACTGGAGGAATATGTACCTTGTCAGCATAGACTTGGCATTTGTGACAAGTACGGGTGTATTGATGACAGTCGGCTTCCATGGTAGACCAGTAGTAGCATGCCCTTAGAATCTACTTAGCCATCGTATGTCTGCTCAAGTGGGTGCCAAATGTGCCACTATGCAGTTCAGTTATGATCTGCTCAGCTTCAACCTTGTCCACACAACAAAGCAGAACACAATCATGGATGCGCTTATATAGGATACCATTGCTCAGGAAGAACTTGGCAGCAAATCTCCTTAAGAACTTTGTGTCGTTGACTGAAGCTCCTTCAGGGTATTCTCGAGTCTTGAGATACCTTTTGATTTCATGAAACCAGGGTTGTTCCACTACTTCTTCGGTATTAATCTCATGACAGTGCGCGGGTTCATCCATTCGCTCGACGGTGATTTGGGGAGCCTCATTATCCCAGTTAAGTTTAAACATGGATGACATTGTAGTTAGCGCATCTGCTAGCTGATTCTCTTCTCGCGGGAAGTGCTCGAAGGTTATCTGCTCGAAATGTGGTAACAATGTTAGGACATGTTCTTTGTAAGGGATGAGGTTAGGGTGTTTAGTATCCCATTCTCCTTTGATTTGACTGATAACCAAAGTTGAGTCCCCAAATACGATCAAAGATTTGATTCCTAAGTTAATAGCAGCCTTGAGACCAAAGATACAAGCTTCATACCCGACCATGTTGTTGGTGCAGCTGAAGCAAAGTCTAGCAGTGAAAGGTGTATGGCAACCTTCTGGAGAGGTAAGTACCGCGCCGATACCGTTGCCAAGTGAATTTGAAGCACCATCAAAGTACAGGGTCCATCGGGATCCTTGTTCAGGTCCGTCATATGGTCCCTTACCTTCAATGTTGTCCAATGTCATAATGTCTTCGTCGGGGAAGTTGAACTTCATGGATTGGTAATCTTCGACGGCTTGATGAGCTAGATGGTCAGCTAGTACACTCCCCTTTATAGCTTTTTAGGTTGTATACTGGATATCATACTCAGTCAGGATCATCTTCCATCTAGCGATTCTTCCGGATAAAGCAGGCTTCTCGAAGATGTACTTGATCAGATCCATTTTGGAAATCAGCAAAGTGGTATGTGTCAACATATACTGCCTTAGTCGGCGAGAAGCCCATACCAAAGCGCAACAAGTTTTCTCGAGCAGTGAGTAGCGGGTCTCACAGTCGGTAAACTTTTTGCTAAGGTAATAAATGGCATGCTCTTTTCGTCCAGACTCGTCATGTTGGCCCAGTACGCACCCTATTGAATTTTCCAAAACAGTCAGATACATGATTAAAGGCCTTCCTTCGACGGGTGGCATCAAGATAAGAGGTTCCAAAAAATACTCCTTGATCTTATCAAAAGCAACTTGACAATCATTGTTCCAATCAACCACCTGATCTTTCTACAACAACTTGAAGATTGGTTCACAGGTAGATGTTAGGTGAGAAATAAATCTTGCAATGTAGTTTAGGCGTCCCAAGAAACCTCTGACCTCCTTTTCAGTGTGGGGGGCAGGCATTTCTCGTATAGCTTTGACTTTGGCAGGATCAACCTCGATGCCTTTGTTACTGACGATGAATCCCAAAAGTTTACCGGACCTGACTCCGAAAGTGCACTTGCTAGGGTTTAGTCTGAGCTTGTATTCTTTTAATCTGACAAACAACTTTTGCAGATGGTCGAGGTGTTCTTCTTCTGTCTGTGAACGAGCTATCATGTCGTCTACGTAGACTTCAATCTCATGATGTATCATGTCATGAAACAAAGCTACCATGGCTCGCTGATAGGTTGCCCCGACATTCTTCAGTCTGAATGGCATCACTTTATAGCAGAAGGTACCCCACTGCGTAACAAAAGTAGTCTTCTACATGTCTTCGGGGGACATTTTGATCTGGTTGTACCCTGAAAATCCGTCCATGAAAGATAATACTTTGTGTTGAGTTGTGTTGTCAACCAATATGTCAATGTGTGGTAGTGGAAAATCATCTTTAGGGCTAGCCCTGTTTAAGTCTCTGTAGTCCACACACATTCTGACTTTTCCGTCCTTCTTAGGCATGGGCACAATGTTAGCAACCCATTATGGATAGGAAGTAACAGCCAGAAAGCCAGCATTGAACTGCTTCATCACTCCAGCTTTGATCTTTTCAGACATATCGGGCCTCATTCGGCGGACTTTCTGTTTGATTGATGGACAATCTTCTCTTGTAGGGAGACGGTGAACCACAATATCTGCATCCAGTCCTGGTATGTCTTCATAGGACCAGGCGAAGATCTCAACATATTCATTCAATAGCTGAACTAAGCGCTCTTTGACACTTGGCTCCAGGTTGGCACCCACTTTAACCTCTTTTCTGTCTTCGGCAGTACCCAAATTGATAGTCTCTAACAACTCTTCATGGGGCAGAATAGCCCTTTCTTCTTGTTGCAAAAGTCTAGCCAACTCTCCAGGCACTTCACAGTCTTCATCACCTTCGTACTCGGCATGATTGACCAGATCTTCAGAGTTGCTAAAGGCCACAGCAGAATTGTTACCCATGGAATCCGGAGTGGATGGGTACCTGCATTTTGTGAGTGTGGGTGTGTAAGGGATAGCCATCCTTAAACAAAATAAAATGTAAAAGGAAAGAAAATAAACACAAAAGTTTATAGATGAAAACGTCCATGATTCATTAAAAATGGCATATGAAAATGAAGAATTAAAACCCTTACAAATGGACCTATGTGCCCCGGGAAAGGCACAAGGCAAAAGAGTGTACGAATTGTTTAAAAGTTATTACAGACCAACATAAATGTTCAAAAGATAAACTACTGATTGATGAAAGTAATGGGAACGAAGTCTTTCGCCTCCCAGTTGTTCAGTCCCCCTTCAATGGTCGGAAAGATCCAATCTTCAAAATTTCTTCCTTCTTCATCATCCTCTAAAGCATGAATTCCGTGATGAGTGATTTTCAGTGGTGGTCCTCCAGCCCGGTAGCAACGCACAACTTTCTGGCTAGCAGCAGTGAAACCCAATCCGAACTTATCTGTCTTGTAAGGAAATTCTGGCAGTTGACCTCACACTGTACTTCCTCCTTCCTTGATTACAGCCTTTGCATCTTTAAGGGATGACATCCGGGACACAGGCTTGGTAATGATGGGCACACCAGTCATTGTCTTGGCTACCGCAACTTCAGGAGAAACCTCTTCAAAGTGTTGGGAAGGTGTTTCTATGAATTCACCATCTAACTCCATGTAGAGGAAAAAGTTAAGGTGGCTTATCATATACTCCTCCTCACCATGAACTGTTATGATCTTACCCTGGACTGGGTATTTGAGCATTTGGTGTAGAGAAGAAGTGACTGCCCCAGCATTGTGGATCCATGGCCTTCCAAACAAGCATGAATATGAAGGACGGATGTCCATCACATAAAATGTAGAGTTGAAAATTTCTGTTCCCACTTTAATTGGGATGTTCACTTCTCCGTGAACCATCCTCTTAGAACCGTCGAAGGCTCTAACAATGATATTACTGGGCTTTAGGGTCAAACCTTCACAGTCTAGCTTGTCCAATGCTTTCTTTGGTAGGACATTTAAAGATGAGCCGATATCAACCAGCACATGAGCAAGTGTGGTCCCCCTGCACTCTACCGAAACATGCAGCGCATCATTATGTTTTCTTCCCTTGAACGTTAGATCGGCATCAGAAAAGCCCAGACCATTGTCGGCTGTAAGGCTGGCTACACACTCTTGAAACTGATCCGCAGAAGTTTCTTGAGGCACGTGCACCGTCTTCAGGAATTTGATCAAGGCTTTGGCATGAGCCTCGGAGCAGAGCAATAGAGCCAACATAGAGATTTTTGAAGGGGTTTGCCCTAGCTGCTCTACGACATCATAGTCGCTCTTCTTAATTATCTTTAAAATCTCCTCCATTTCCTTTTGGATGGTCTCGGGGATAACCAAAGTCTGAGCCCTCGTCCTGATGGGCGCTTCTTGGATCCCCTTACCTTTATCAGCGGTAACAGCAGAGGGTACAACTTCGGGAGCAACAAATTCTTAGATCACTGGACTTTGCACAGATATCTTGATAGGCACAGGAGCCCTTGAGGGTCCGAAGACTGCCCGTGGAGGAGCAATCTCCGGAGAGAAGATTCTTCCTCTACGAGTTATCTTACTCGTCCCTGCAATATTTCCTACATCAGGAGTTTCTTCATCGGAATTCTCTTCGGCTGATTCGATCTTCTTGACACCATGGTAGAAGATCTCTCCTCCATAATTCCATGGTATTGTCTTGTTGGACTTATATGGGATAGGCCCCGACATGGTAATCTTCAGCGGTACAAACTTTGGATTAGGTGTAATCTTAACAGGCCTTTTACAGGTCTTGGAAAGATTGTCGGAAATGGTGATTATAGCAATATCATTGATTGGAGTAATAGGAGTAACATGAGCAATAATATCAACAAGAGTTTTCTAAAAGAGGATCTCTTGAGTATCCATCAGGCGTTGGATGCCTGATTTCAACAGCGGACAATCGAATTGCAAGGTTGAACAAAAGTAACAATCCTTTTCACAGCCCGAGAAAATCCCGGCTCTCAACAAATTCATCTTGATCATTGGCAATGGAGTCATTAAGTCATCAACAACAGTAA
Organism: Vicia faba; assembly: GCA_948472305.1. Lineage (NCBI taxonomy): Eukaryota > Viridiplantae > Streptophyta > Magnoliopsida > Fabales > Fabaceae > Vicia > Vicia faba. Next base: position 1,467,689,040 of record OX451736.1, on the reverse strand, counting down.
CATGAAGATCTTCCATAATAGCATGGACATTATGACCATGTTTTGGCATAGGAGCGGATATCACATTAGGTTTTTCGGGAGTGTCAAACTCTACCTCCTTGGCATCTATCAAATCTTGGATCTTGTTTTTAAGGGCCCAACAGTTGTTGGTGTCATGCCCTACACTGTCCGAATGGTATGCACATTTTGCATTTGAATGATAATAGGGAGAAGAGGTATTTGGGTTTTTCGGCGCTTCTTTCAAGTTGGTAAGGTTTAACTTTAACAAATGAGGGAGGACCTGAGCCGGTGTCATATTGATCCGGGTGAATTGCTGTTGTGGCCTTTCTACCCTTTGCTAGTTAGCTCTGGTGTGATACGGTGGGAGAACTGACTTGGAATTTTGCGTTTGTATTTGCAAATGTTTCGGTTTAGCAAGAGTCGCCACCGACTTTTTATTTTATCCTAAGGAAAGGTCAAAAAGCACAGAAAGACCTTTGAGATGTTTTCTTGGGTTCGGGGAGTAGATTATAGAAAGGGAAGGTATTAGCACCCTTTCTATCCATGGTTATCCATGAGCCCTTAGTTACTTGCTTAGATCACTTGTTTTGCTTTTCAATTGTTTGAAATGGTATCTCTCATGATTTCTCTTGTCCTAGAACTCCTCAATAAAATGGAGTTGTAGAACGAAAGAATAAAACTTTATAAGAAATGGCCAGAACCATGATCAACGACACTAACATTGCTAAGAACTTCTAGGCAGAAGCAATTAACACAACATGTTACATTCAGAATAGAATCTCTATAAGACCTATTATGGATAAGACTCCATATGAATTGTGGAAGAACAGAAAGCCCAACATCTCTTATTTCCATCCATTTGGATGTACTTGTTTTATTCTGAACACTAAAGAACATCTGAACAAGTTTGACTCTAAATCACAAAAGTGTCTTATGTTAGGATACTCTTAACGCTCAAGAGGCTATAGAGTATATAACACAAAAACCCGAATTGTAGAAGAGTCCATCAGTGTCAGATTTGATGGTAAGCTTGACTCTCAAAAGTCAAAGCAAGATAAACATTTTGTAGATATAGAAGTCCAATTTACAGGTACTGAAGACATTGCATCAAAAGTTTCTCACAAACAATCACAATCAACTCCAGAAGAAGATGTCATAAACATTACAACAACATCTGAAGAGCCTCTCCAGAAAAGACAATCCAGAAGCAGCTTAACTCATCTGGAAGACAAAATTCTGGGAAAGAAAGAAGACCCAATAAGAAAAAGATCCATATTCAGAAACTATGAAGAATCTCTCATGGGATTAGTGTCTCTGATTGAGCCAATTTCTATTGACGAAGCTCTTCTGAAAAATGATTGGATACTTGCAATGCAGGAAGAATTAAACCAATTCACCAGAAACGATGTGTGGAATCTGGTTCCTAAACCAAAAGGGTTCAACATCATTGGAACCAAATGGGTATTCAGAAATAAACTGAATGAACAAGGAGAAGTTGTCAGAAACAAAACACGGCTGGTGGCATAAGGTTATAGTCAGCAAGAGGGGATAAAATATATAAAAACCTTTGCTTCAGTCGTCAGGTTAGAATCTATCAGACTTTTAATTTCTTTTGCTTTAAATAAGGCATCACTCTTTATCAGATGGATGTCAAAAGTGCATTCTTAAATGGTTACATTGATGAAGAAGTTTATGTGCACCAACCCCCTGGTTTTGAAAATTCAAAACATCCAGAATATGTCTTTAAACTAAAGAAATCACTATATGGTCTGAAATAAGCTCCTAGAGCTTGGTATGAAAGACTAAGTAGCTTTCTGTTAGAAAATGATTTTACTAGAGGGAAGGTGGACACAAATTTATTCTGTAAGCCATTTAAAAATGACATTCTAGTTTGTCAAATTTATGTAGATGATATTGTTTTTGGATCTACTAAAGCCTCTCTGGGAAGAAATTTTGCCAAGTCTATGCAGGAAGAGTTTGAAATGAGCTTGATGGGAGAACTCAAGTTCTTTCTAGGCATCCAGAGCAATCAAACTCCAGAAGGAACATACATACATCAAAGCAATTATGTCAAAGAACTTCTGAAGAAATTTGACCTATCAGAATGTAAGCCATCCAAAACTCCCATGCATACTACATGCGTTCTAGAAAAGGAAGAGGTAAGTAAGAAGGTAGAACAGAAGATCTACAGAGGTATGATTGATTCTCTCTTATATCTTACAGCTTCAAGACCTGATATTATGTATAATGTATGTCTGTGTTCTAGGTTCCAATCAGATCCTATAGAATCTCATTTAACAGCTGTTAAGCGAATTTTCAAGTATCTGAAAGGTACTACTAATCTTGGTCTGTGTTATACAAAAACCAAAGAAAACAAATTAGTAGGGTACTGTGATGATGACTTCACTGGAGACAGAATAGAAAGAAAAGTACTTCTGGAGGCTGCCAATTTCTGGGAGAAAATCTTATCTCGTGGTCCAGCAAGAGGCAATCTACCATCACATTATCACATGTTGAAGCTGAATATATAGCAGCAGTTGGATGCAACACACAAATGCTCTGGATGAAAAGTCAGATTGAAGACTTCAACATATTTGAGAGTAACATTCCTATACTTCGTGACAATGCTTCTGCTATTTGTTTATCTAGAAATCCTATTTTACATTCTAGGGCTAAGCATATAGAAATAAAACATCACTTCATTAGGAACTATATTCAGAAAGGAATTCTTTCATTAAAATTTATTGACACAAACCATCAATGGACTGATGTCTTTACTAAACCCCTTTCAGAAGATAGGTTTAACTTCATTCTGAAACATCTCAGCATGGAATTATGTCCAGAATGAGAGTTTTATTTATGTATTCTTTAACCCTCAGAATTTTATATTTTTTGTGAACATCTGATCAATAATTCTTAAGAAGTTAGAAGGAAAGTTGTATCAGGATCTATCTAAGAAGATCTGAACAGATTCCAAACGGTTCATTTCAAATATAGAAGCGTGTAATTCACAACATCAACATTTGTCATCTTCTCACAAGAGTTTCTTCTAAGGCTGAACACGTGTTCAAATCCTGAAGAGACTAAAGCGTTGATTTGATGCATTGAGACTCCTGTCATATCGGTAATTGTTTTATATCTCTACGCCATCTCCCTATTTTCAGGAATAATTAATGCTATATAATCATTTCTTTTCACTTTTTCTTGTTAATTAAGTTTTCTATTTTTCTATAAATACACTGCTCACTTTCACTTTCATTTTTTCACTCTCAATTCTTCTCTCTATTACTTGTGTTCAATTTTTTTCTTCAAAAACTCTCAAAAGTCTATGTGAACAATGGCTTCTTCTCAAACTTCTCAAAGCTCTCAAAATGTTCCTGGGTCTTTTTCTTCAACAGCAGACAGGTACGAAGAACCCTCAAGAATACTCCTAACTCTCATTGATTCGCTGGAAATTATGTGTGAACTCATTATGGACTTCGTCATTATGAAGGAAAACGGTTACGATCTAACTCCTGGTGTTGAATTTAAAGGATGGACAAAGTATTTTGATCGTCTACTAGGTCCAGTTTTTCCAAGATTAGTTAAAGAATTCTGGATTCACGCTACTGCTTCAAATCATCAAGTTATTTCTTTTGTGATGGAAAAGAACATAGTAATCTCTGAAGATCTCATTGGGCGTTTGATAGGTCATGACAGTGGAGGTATTCGTTGCAGTGAAATGGAAGACAAATGCTCTGACCTAACAAAGATTTCAAAAGAGATTTTTTCTTTTGGTCAACTTTTAAACAAAATCAAAGATCTGAAAAACTACTTCAGAATTTGGTCAAAAATTATTTTGGGCTGTATCAACCACAGAAAACCCACAAGTTCTCCAAATTATATCAACATTGATCAACAATATCTTATGTACTTCATAGCAACCAAGGCAAAGGTTAATCTTCCTCATCTTCTGTTTAATCATATGAAGACCAGCATCAAAGAGACTAGAGAAGAAGAAAGAACAAAGAGGGACCGGATACCTCTAGGCAGGCTCATCTCAGATATTCTGACAGAAGACAAACTGGTAGAATATCTGACTGAGGCTCAACAGGTCAGCACTCTGGAAGCATATGCTGGTAAACCTTTAAACGCTAAGAATCTGAAGAAGATGAAGATCATTGACACCATTAAGAAGGATCCAACAATAACAACCAAGGAAGTCATCACAACTAGAATAGTACCTCTAAAGGATTTTCCTCTCTTCTCTCAAACAGATGCTTCTCCAGAAATTATTGTCAGATATCTGGAGGCTTGCAAAATGGACGGGACAAATCCAGAAGTGAACATTCGTGATCTGAGACAACATCCTCCGGAGATTGCCCTAAAAAAATAAAGGAAAAGGAAAGCTGCTGGAGAAGAATCTTCTCAGAAGATTCCCAAGGCTGCTAAGAAGAAAGGTAATTCATCATTTATTTCTGTTATTGAATCAGTTATGTTATCAACATCTGAAAACCCTTCCTATCCAAAATCCACAGAAGATCCATCACCACAAACCTTTTATGACTTTGACATTGAATTTGACCCCTCACTTACTCTAGAAAACATTCTGGACGAACCACCTTCTACCCATCTTGACCAAAATCAGCCAGAACTTTCTCAAATTCTTTATGATATTGATCAGTTTGATCCGCTGTTTCAAGCTCCCCACTCAGAAAATACAAACTTTTAAGCTCCCCACTCAAAATCCAAACTTTCAAGCTCCCTCCTCAGAAAATCCAACTTTTGACTCTGATACCATAACATTCATTCCTGGAATTACTTTCCCTCTCATGGTCTCACAACTAATCACAATCCACGACATCTCAGATATTCCATCTCCTTATCATTCCACTCCACCAAAATCACCACAATCACCCATTGTTATTTCTGATTCTCCCTCTCCAGTCAACCATCCAGAAGATCCCCTTTTCACTGTGATAGACTTAGAAGCTTTGGACAATCTTGTCTCATGCTCTCAAAAAATTATCGTACCAAAACCAAAAATCACCAAAGCAGATGTTGGTAAAAATTTGCTGATTTTTGAAACAAAAATAGTTGAATGGGTTAAATCTCTAAAACTAGCTTGCTTAGATAATATAAATCCCGGTGCTTCTAATTCACACTAGAACCAGTTCAGAAAATGGTTCAATTCTGAGTCCCAGAAACTTAAGGAGTTGAGTTATGAAATTGCTCAACAGAACTTCTATGATCATCTGAAAGTCTTCAAGGATCAAGTTCCGCGTTACTGGGAAAAGAAACCTCTCATTTTGCTGGACAATGTCCCCTGTGAAGATCACCAGCCTTCAGAATATGATGAACCATCCTTCGATCTTTTGTCTCTGGTTAGGGTTCAAGACAAAGGCAAGAAAGTTAAAGAAGCTACCTAGTCAGAATCAACCGCAACTTGCTTTGAAAAGGTAGTACCTTCTATTGATATATCCTCTTCATCTATGGTTTTGCAAACTCTGGAGGAGTTGAAGAAAGTGAATGCAGTGTTCAAGGAGAGACTAGACAAGCAGGATGATATATGCAAGGAAATCAAAAGGATGATAGGAAAACAAGAAGAGTCAAACAATCAGATTAAGAATTTGTTGGAAGTCCTGTTCACACGACTTCCTCCACCTCAATCTTAGTTTTGATATTTGTTTTTCTGTACTGTGTTCATTTTATTTGTTTCCTTCTGAATGTGTTTCTTGCAACCTTTTGAATACAAATCCTCTTTTCTTGCTTATAGTGTTTTTATTTCTTTTTGATTCTTGACAAAAAGGGGAAGAACGTAAGATATTTCTAATATAACAGTATCGAGATGCAGTCTCAAACATTTTGAATATCATAACTTCTTCTGTTTTTTTCTTGTCTGAAAGCAAAACAGGAACAAACTCTGTTGGGGAGAGAAGTGGACACATCAAATACTCTGATCAGAACAAACTTCAGAGAAGTATTACTTCTCTATCTGAGTACTCAACTCAGGGGGAGACCTTAACTACTTCATGTTCTTTTTGTTTCTATTGAAATATCCAAGTTTTTGTCATCATCAAAAAGGGGGGACATTGTTAGAACATAGTTTGATTCTACAACCCTTGTAAGAGTTTTGATGATAACAAATATTAAAAGAACAATTATGCTCCCTAAATTTGTATTTTATTTTGCAGAGAAGTTCTGATGGAAGAAGCTCAGAAGATGAGTTAAATAGCTATTTCAACTCTGATTCTAAACATCTCTTAAAGAAGTTCTACCACTGCAAACAGGACTCTGTGTTTCTGATTTAAAGTTCTGGAAAGAAGTAACAGTAACTTTCATCTTCTGAAGCAAACATGTTCCGAAGCGTTACAAATTAATTATTGCTATTCAAATGTAACGAGTGAAAGGGAACAAGGATCTCTATTTTTGAAAAACTCTTTAATTATCATTGATCAACATTCCAAAAGCTCCTACATGCTTCGCCTATATAAACAAAGTTTGAAGGAGAAATCGTTCACGATTTTCACGCACAGCAAAGTAGCAATCTTCATCATCTTCAAATGTCCAAAATCTAAATTGTGTAAAACATCACTTGTGATACTGTTTTATTAGAAAACATTTTTGTACACTTTTATTCAATATTGTTTAGTGAATTCCTTGAGAAAACCAGATTGTGGTTTAAACTCAAGAAGACTTTGACGATTGTCATAAGTAGCTTTGTAATCAAGTTTGATTAGTGGATTAAGACCTCGTTGAGAGAAGCGATATCACCTTGACGGGTGGACTAGAGTAGTTTGAGTTCAAACGAACCAGGATAACCAACGAGTTCTTTTATTTAAGTTTTAAAAAACCCAATTCAAACCCTTATTTCTTTTATTTTTCCATTCTTCAGCTATAAGGTTGACATCTTCGTCAAGGGTAAGATCCTCAGGGTTTCATCGATGATCTTAACTAAGGATCTTATTGAGCAAATGCTTTGGTTCTTCTTAATATCTCAAGACGTTTCTTCATTCAAAAGGCACCGAAGACAAGAGGATCGTGGTTTCTTATTCATGGAGTTTGGAGTTATCGATATTCATCTAAGGAGATTTATTAGAATTTTGTGTCAAAGCTATTTTAATCATACATATTTCCATATTCATCTTCTAGGATACATTCATTCTTCATTTTCTTATCTCAAGTTAAAGCCCAAAGTTTCTTGGATAAATATGCTTAGGTATAAGGAAAGTCATTCAGTCATTTGAAGATGCTTAAAGCGGGTGACTCATTTTCGTTTTTCAATAAAAAGTCATATCCATGGTCCTTTAAAAAGTCAATGAATCCAAGCAAGATTGATCATTTCAAGTGTGCTATATTATGGTTTGGAACTTATTATTGCAAACAAAGGAAAATATGTCATACTTTGGACATTGGGAAGTCTGTCATGTGAAGTCAAAAGTCTACAAGGTTATACTTCATTTGCAAGATCATATACCATGGACTTCAACACATAAAATCTAAGAAATAATAGGTAATGTGCTAAGAATAAATTTCTTGGAAAATATAAAATTCTATCATTGATTTCAAAAGCATGATTCAAAGATTACCAACCTTGTGCATTACAAACTCAAATCCGATACGTTTCAAGCTACATTGCAATACAAGGTTACATGATTATTCAAATACAAATATCTAGTATTACATTATGAGGGGAATTTTACAAAAGAAATCAAATTCTAAGTGTCCTAAAATCCTCGATCCTAATCTCCATCTTCATCACCATGAATGGCCAATCTTCACCACTTTCCTTTCGACTTTGCCTCATACCTTCATTAACTTCAAGTGACCTCTGTGTTAGATGCTAGCTTCAACCATGTTTGTGCTATGCCTAGACCATGCCTTTATTTTATGCTTGAAAACATGCATTAAACCATATAACAGAAATTCTCACCTGAATGAATGATTCTTCACTTTTTTCTAGAGAACCATTCACACGCGCCATTTTTCTTTAACCTCTCTCTCTCTGAGACTCTCTCTAAACCTCTACCATCATCATCACCTTCAATCCTTCAACCTTCACCTCACACTTCCATCAACGCCTCAACAACCTCTCAACAACATCACAACTCCACTCTTCGATCTTCGATCTGTGACATCATCATCTGCTGCCAATCTTCGTCGCACTCTTCATCACCATCATCACTCTGCATTAACCAACTCAAGCTCGGAAACCACGTCAACCTAGAAGCTTTCATGCGTCAGCGATTTGGCGAAACCTTCATCATCTTCGATCGAAGCGGTTTCTCTCGGACTCTCATCGTCTTCTCCGCGAATTTCATACATCAACCTTCATATTCATCGGATTTTCTTCATCTTTCTTCATCATCACTACTGATCCTGTAAAGGTAACGTAACAATAGCAACTCAGAGGCACACAAATCCAGAAATCAAACGAAGAAAGGAGTAGAAGAAAAGAAGGAAAAAAATATCTTCGGACGCTTGGTATTACCTCGTTATCTTAAAACCTTTGGATGATGTTGTCTCCGAACGGTTGCGTGTGTACGATTTAGTGAAGCTTGGTGTTGAGGATTTGCGGAGAGAAAGATGAAAAGAAGAAGAAATACCAATGTGCGATTGTGCTTCCACGATTTTTGAAGTAAAGAAGAGAGCCTCTGCGTTTCACATGTGAAGTCCAACCGTCACTCTTTTTCAACCCTTAAACCCTTTCTAAACGATGTATTTTCAATTTTGTCCTTTAATTGCTCATTTCAGCTTTTTATTTTATTTTAATTAAAGAGTATAATAAAATATTATGATATTTGTTATTGGATCTTGGTGGACCGAGCCAATTTCAGGGAGGCCCATAGCCATTTGTTTTTTTTTGAAGAAACATGGGCGGTAATGCAAAGCTGCTACTGGATCGAAGTGAGTGGGCCTGCACCAGAATTTCTGAACCTCCATCACATTCAGATTCACACTCCTACTGTTTTAGAATTTTTTGTTATATTTTAGCTTTTTTATTAAATTTTGGCATGATTTGTGTTGATCTTTTGCAAATAAAATTGATGTAAAAATACATGAATAAAAATAGGTGAAACACTCATTAATTTTAGGATTCTTTTTTAGAATTTTTATTAGAGTTTTCTATTACTCTTTTTTATGCTTAGTTATCATTTTGTTGTCATATTTTGCTAAGAGTTTGTGATAGTATTCATGAAATTTTTGTGATGTGGAATGTTTGGAGATTAATTCGTTTGATCACTTGTGCGAAGCAACTTTTGTAGAGTTTTCTTATCGCTTGCGTGACTTTTAAGAGGAAACGATCCTTCTCCGTTAGGTATCATCGTGACTTTATTTTACCATCTCATCTCTTGCACTCTTTACCACTTTCTGATGCCATGAGAAGTAGGGATAGAGATGCATGCTTTATCGCTTTTCTAGATATCATGAGAAGTAGGAAATAAAGAGCGTGCACTCGAAGTCGTTGTTTAAACATCTGTAGAAGACATTTCGCACTTGATGATCGATGATGTCACTCAATTAGAATTGAGATAACGACTTCGATCTTTGCATGCTCCCTATAGAATTTTATGGATTTATTCTTTTGATGATCGATGATGTCACACAATTAGAGTTGAGATAACAAGTTTGATCTTTGCATGTTCCCTATAGGATATTTATCCTCGCTTTTAGGTTTTTGGTACACTAACATAGTTAGAATTTCCCTTTCATCCTTCAACCTTAGGATCAAAATCGCATGCTAACATTAGGATTAGAAACTAGTTAGTTTCTCTTTTAGCATTTTTCTTCTCTCTTTTGCATATGCATTAAAACTAAAACCTTTTATTTTCCTTTCAAACTCATAAAATACTCTAAAATTACAGAAACCCTTTTTCAAGGTAAAAAAATCAACCAATCTAAACTCTTTTCGCCTTTGGGCCTTTCATCAAAACATTCAAAAGGATGTGCTAGTTCTACTCTAGGAGGTATGACGCATAAATCCCCAAAGGTCGGGTTGTACCATGTCTATTTGCCAAAGAGTCATGAGCGAAGAATTATCTGCCTTCGGGCATTTTTATTTTGAAGATACCTTGTCAGGTATGAACATGTTAGTTCCTTTCTACTACAGACGCGTGAGTCTCTCAGGGTCGAGTAGAGGTAAAATACGAAGCTTAGCATTGTTCCATTAAAAAACACAAACAATCCAAAACATGTGAACCAAACTACGACACTCTGACTTTCCTATTGCACGAGGGAGTACGTAGGCACTAGGTCGAGGGGCCTAGGCGAGCGAAGCTTTGTAAATATTCCTTCTTTTCCCCGTATTTTCTTTCGCATGCATTCCTTTTTATTAGTGAGACTTTAGACATAAATGTTTACACACCCTTAGATTAGAGAAGACGAAAGTGGATCCTGTAGAGTACCACAGACGCGTGGAGTGCTAATACCTTTCCCGCGTGTAACCGACTTCCTTACCCTTTCTCTTGGTCGTAAGACCATCTTATCCACTTCTTTGGGGTTCTCTCAATAACTTCCCTTCCTTCAGGATAAATAGAGTTTGATGGTGACTCTGTGTATTTTATTTGTTGCGCAGCACCAGGTGAGCATCACTTGAGTAGACTACTTTGTCGGGAAGCCCTCAGGCGAGCATAACTACTTGTAAATTTAAAAATGTCGTAAGTTGAGTTTCCGAACTCCATTTGATGCACCACTCGAAGCATTGGGAAGTCAAAGTAATGAACTATAGTTTTATGAAATAAAATGGGTAAAATGATGTTTTTTCCAGTACCTATGTTATTGATTATTTTTTATTATTACACGATGAATTAATGTGATGCGTGTTTTAATGATGAACTTGATGTTGCTATGATGATGATGTGTTGTACTATGATGTATTTTATGTTTTTATGGTAAATGAAGATGATAATGTGCATGTTTGAAAAATACAAATGTCATGTGAAAAATGTTTATATGATGATTACATGAATGATGATGCAATTTACTAGCCGTGGTCGAAGTATTAATGTTGTTGTGCATCATACATTCATGGTGAATGTTAGGATGTTGGTCCACCTGTGATGTTAGGACATTTTTTCAGTGAAGGCCTCAATTCTATTGTGTGGATTGAGTTCATTATTATGATGTGCTCTGGTTCCAAGAAGGAATCAATCCTATGGTAGAGATCTTTGGAGGGTGATTACCCAATGTTCATCAGTGAAGTTTGGTACATGAGTCAATGAGGTTGTATTTCATTCTTTATGTCATCGCACGATTCTTTGTTAAATGATGCTTTGATGATATCATGACTTAAGTAATGTTTTGGTGATGATTACTGATTTGATGATATAATGACGTGTGTAATAACCGGCTGAAAATATAGAGTCACCACCATTAATTTTTATCATTAGGAAGAGAATATAAAGGATAACCCTGATTTGATCAGAGATTCTAAGTTGTTGAATCGCTTTAGACGAAGGGAAGGTGTTAGGCTCCCCTCATCTACCTTGTTGACAATGATATTGGGATTTAGGTTTAAGGTTTAGGAATAGGGTTTTAGTTTTAATTAGGGGAACTCGCCATGATTTTAAGTCGTATGCCTATGAATCCTCTTATGAGGAATCAAAGTCCCAATTCGTAGTTCGTAGTTAAACTGGTTAGTATTTTTTTATGTATTATGAAATATCTCGAATTCTCCTTGAACCAAGTCTGGGTGTGTAAATAGCGGAAGTATAGACAAAGTTCGCAGTTGATAGAAGATATTTCCATAATCTTTTTTGAAAATATATATAGGTTTGAATTAAATTAGTAGAAAATTATTAGTAATATGTCGGTTAGATGTTTTCAAATATATTATGTAATACGGGAAAATAATATTTTTAATGCATGAAAAAAGGGATTTTAATGCAATTAAAGTATATAAAAAAATAAGTTAGTATTTAAGAAAGAATTTAAATTAAAATATAAACAATTTTAGAACTCATTATAAATATATTAAATATTTAAATATTAATTATACAAAATAATAGAAAATAAGTAAATAAATAAATGAATTAATAAATAGAATTATAAAAATAAATTAATTTTAATTAAAAACGCAGGGGGTGTAAAATTAGTTGATTAGTAAAATGCTAGGGTGTAAATAACAGGGCCCTAAATCCAGATATTAGATTTAGGCCCAAATCGCAGGGGGTACAAATTGAAACTGGGTAGTAATTCTAGGGGTGTAGAAATTGAAGGCCCAACTTTAGAATTTAAACTCGGCCTGTTTTCGTAGGTGGGGTGCAATTTATGGTTAAGAAAGAGTAAAAGAAAATGGGGGGGGGGGGGGGTGTTAATAGAAATGGGCCAAGGCCCAGAACAAACTTTGTTGGAGATTCATTTGGATCATGTGAGGGCAGATGTATGGTGTAGAGGGAACTAACACGGTCTGAGATGTTCGATTCGGATCATGTGGCTATCAAAAGTTAATTCTGAAGCAACGATCTAAAGTATGAGGAATGGACGGTGTTGATGAGCATATTGACTAGGGAGTATAGTAAGGTTACACATGGGATAATAGAGAGAATTATATATTCAACCTTGTTCTATTTTATTAATTTTTAGGTTCTCATATATCTCTCTCTATGCCTTATCTCTTCACCATACAAAATCCTAGAGAGAAAGGCTCTGACCTCTCTCTAAACAACAGCCCACCAGAAATCCCCTTGGTCGTGCCGACCGCTACGAATCACCCTAAAACCACCGTAAAACCCAGAATTTTGGCTGATATTCAACCGGAATCTTCATCCTAAACCCAAAACCTAGAACCCTAGGAAGAACCTTAGGAACCCTAACCCTATGTTCATACAAACCCCATGAACCTCAAGAACCTTAATCCCAAAACATAAGAACCATAACCCCAAAACCTAACCCTTAACCCCAAATTTCCCAAAAAACATCAATCTAACCTTCAATTATGCGATCACAAACATCAATGATAGTAATTTAAACAACCTAAGATAAGTGTAGGGCTTAATTGGTCCTAGGTGTGAATCTTCTCGTTTTTGTTAATTCTCCTTCGTCTGCTTTCTCTCTTTCCGCTGATCTCTTCCCTCTTTTTCTTCTACTTGCAGGTGAAACGATGGTGCGGTGGCGGGGATGACTTGAAGATTACAGGGATGTAGCACCACAGATCTAGGGTTTCGGAATTTGAAACCCATATCTCAACTCTTCTTCTTCTTTCATTCTTTGTTTGTTAATCAATTTTCTCCCCCTCGTTCTTAGAATTTTAGGTTTATTTATAGGTTAGGAATTTAGATAGATTAGGAAAGTTTTTTATTGGATTGCTGTTACAATTTATTGATTGAAGATTGATTAAGAGATTAGGTTTTAGAAGAATCTCATATTGATCCGATTATAAATTAGAGATTGAAACCTTAAGGTTTTTGTATTTATCAATGTATTTGGACAATTTGTATATGTAATTCATTCAATAAGATTTGATTGTGTTAGTAAATTGAAAGATTTGATTCGATTATTGATGTAATTTGTATTTGATTAGCACCTGGAAATCTTTTATTCTAGGCTTGGGCATTGTTGACGAGGAATAGGGCCACCGTGATGCATTAGGGTTTCCAACTCCTTGGGTTGACTTTGGTCAACGATTTAAAACACAAATACTAATAATATTTGATAATACAATAATAATATTAGTTATAATAATATAAATGTAATTAACAATAATGAAAATAACAATACTATATTAATCATAATATTAATGATAAGAATCATTTGACTCGTTCAACTTTTAAAAGAAAAACCAATGGGCCTTCAGAACCTCTTAATGGACCACGCGATTCAGAAAATCAAACATTCTCTTTATACAGCCTTTTAAAACATATTGAACATAGGCCTCTAAAGTAATGGACCCTCTGAAAAATAAACCCCCTCTTCCTATTATTAAGTTGAATAAAACTTTAACGGGCCAACAGTTTTATACGTGCATACCTCTCTTTGCAGCAAACACACCCCTCTTTAAACAAACTTGTAATGGGCTGAAATCTAAACCACAAATACACCCCTCTCTAATTATAAGAAAAAATTAATGGGCCATCAGATTTATATGGTCCATTTAGAGACAATACACCCCTTTTATGCATTTAACCCCCCTCCAATAAGGCCCAAGAGTACACCCCTTGAAACAAGAGAATTTTTATAACTTTGGAAACATAGTAATAAAATTGAAATATAAGTAAAATGAACATTGAAATCGATGGGGAAAATTTGGGGTATGACAGCTAACCCTATTTAATTATCTTCGATCAAATAGTGCGAGAATACGTAGGTCTCACACATTTGAATTGGAGGTTTATTAAATAATGGAAGGCCCTAAAATATGACTAAAAGATTATAAGGATACGATGTACAATGTTCCCAAGAGTACTGAGAAAGTAGGCACAGATGATGACGTATCATCTTACCCGAGTTTGAATAAAAGTTTAGATTGACTTAGATATGGCGACACAGATAACTCGTCAATATCTAAAAGAGATCGTAGATTTGTTGCATATTCACCGTAACCTAGAAGGTTAATAACACAAGTTTGAAGATTGAATTACTAATGCTTCGAGACTAACATAGTAAGCTTATAAAGCAGATTTTGTCTATTCATGACATGCTAGGGGGTGAATTAGAACAAAGCTTGATAACACATTGCCGCATGGAGACTAACACAATGAATTATACTGCAAATTTTGTATATTTACTACAACCTAGAGAGTAAACGATACGAGGATGAACCTTTGCATTTATCACAACCTAGAGGATAAATGACATAAGGGTAGGCTTATGTGTTCACCACGACCTAAAGGATGAACAACATAATCCTAATAATTCGCATACCTATCACAACCTAGAGGATACATAATTGAAAAATTTTGTGCGTTTATCACGACCCAGAGGATAAACAACGGGAAGATAGACTTATATATTCATTACGACATAGAGAATGAATAACATAACCCGATAATTCACATATCTACCACAACCTAGAGGATAGATGCTTGAAAAGTTTGTGCGTTTATCACAACCTAGAGGATAAACGACACGAAGATAAACTTATGTATTCATTACGACCTAGAGAATGAATAACATAAACCGACAATTCACACATCTACCACAAACAAGAGGATAGATGCTTGAAAGGTTTGTGCGTTTATCACGACCTAGAGAATAAACAACACGAAGGTAGTCTTACATATTTTTCACGACCTAGAGGATAAATAACATAATCCTGAAAATTCACATACCTACTGTGATACGGTGGGAGAACTGACTTGGGTGTTTTGCATTTTATCGCAAATGTTGCGGTTAGCAAGAGTCGCCACCGAATTTTCTTTTATCCAAAAGGAGAGGCTGAAAAGAACAGGAAATACATTTGAGATTATTTCTTGAGTTCGGGGGGTAGATTATGAAAAGGGAAGGTATTAGCACCCTTTTCATCATAGTTATCTATGGGATCTTAGTTGCTTTCTAGATCACTTGGTTTTGTTTGAAAATGTGAATTATGTGGTTTTTGAAAGTATTTTGAAAAGGCGCCTTCGTTTAGGCAAAATTTTTAATAGTTCTCGTTCGTAAGAACGTATACAAAGTGTTGGGCTTTTAAAAATATTTCATGTTTGGAAAAAAATTTGAAGGTGTTTTTGAAAGTGTTTGGTGTTTGTTTTGAAAATAAGCAAGGATGTTTGATTTGAAGATGAGCAAGCAACTAGGAACAATCTACCTACTCAAAAGTCTTTGTTCATTCTTCCTTTCCTTTGATATTGCTATCTTACCATTGATTGGTAAGAAGCCTTATCTTTGGATGTAAAGGGACGGGCGTGGATCATCGTATAGCCATGATAGCAATGTTGTGAGATATCTTAATATTTCTCTTTGAGGGACTAAGATCATTTTGAAAGGCAACATTGATAGCATCATCGAGGGACTATGATCTTTTATTTTTGATTTCTTTTGCTAAGATATCCCACATGCATAACATGGCCATTTTTGTGAGGCAACAAAGTGGAATTACCCTAAGGGTGCAAGTGTGCAAATGTGTTTGATTTACATGCCTTGTTTATCTTGATTTAGGGTTTTCTACTTATTGATTTTATCTTTCCATACAAACCCTAATTACTAGCATTTATATAAAGCGATAAATTGCAGAAAGTAAAATTACTAAGCTATTACATCATTAGGGGAGGGGGTATACAAATTTACAAATGGGGATTTGCAAGAAAATTAAACCTAATTATCTATTACAACCATATTGAATATTGTACAAGAATTGAAAAGAAAATAATGCAAGAATGTAAATGAAAAAAGAAATGCTTTTTGTTTGGTTTTTATGAAAGGGTTTAGTTTTGACCTAATTAGAGGATGATTAATTAAAATTAAGCAAAATTAAACCTAAACTAATTAATAAAGAAATTAAGTTAAAAATGTTTTTTTAGGTTTTTTTATGAAAAAGTTTTAAATTAATAATAATAATGTGAAATTTAATTAATTAAAAGAAACCTAAATTCTAAATTAATTTTAAAAGAAAGAAAATAAAATAATAATTAAACCTAAATCTAAATGTTAATTAATTAAGAAAAAAAATTAATTTGTTAAGAAAATGTTTTTAGTCTTTTTGTTTTTATAAAGAAAAATAAAATATAAATGTGAAAATAATAAATAATTTTTTTTTGGATTTTTTAATAATAAAAATAATAATGATAGTAATAATAATAATAAATAATAAAAGAAAACTGAAAATAAAATAAGAAAAGAAAAAATATAAAAATAAATGAAATAATAAAAAGAAATTGGGTCAGGAGTGTCGAAGCAAGCAGGGGGTTAGAAGCTAGCAAAAAAAACAAAGCCCAATGGTTTGGGGCCCAGGCGCTGTTGTGTTACACAAAAGAGAGAAAATGTGAGAAAAATACATAAAAGGCAGCGCTGGGTGTTGAACCCATGACCTCCCATATACACGCGCGCTACCTTTGCCACTGGAGTGGCTATACATCCGGTAACATTGACAAAACAATAAATACATAACACAAGTTATGTCCTGAATGTAACTTCATCTTCAACCTCTAGACATGGATCCTGTAACTTCACCATTTCTCAACAAAAATGAAATATGCAAACATGAAAGTTTCTCCATTTTTCCATACGAATCCAACCATATAAATATCGTAAGCTATAAATCAAAGATGAATGAGAATATCTAAAAGTACCAAATTATGACCTAATTATTTCAAGAAGTTCAAACTCAAAATTCTTACTACTCAAGCAATACAAATGAAATCTATGGACATGTATAGTTTCAGAGCAATGATGTCTACATTTTATCTTCATAAATGCAAGCCTAACAATGCCTAAATGAGAAGATAGAAGTTCAAAAAATATACCTCAAAACTGGAAATAGTGAAATGAGTTTGAGCTTGATTCAAGGTGCTGCAATGATCAGGTTAGCTTCCTCAAGTTCCCAGGAAGCTAATGCAATGATTAGCTGGAATGACTTGGAGAACTCAACCTGCAAGCTTTGTTTTTGGTTATGGAGTTTGATGCAAATGGTGTTACAGTCGTGTAACAGGGACATGGATGAGTTGTATTTGATGTAAGGAATCTTTAGGAACTAAAAGTCCAAAGAACGCACGAGGGAAATATGATTTACAAATCCAAGGTCAGAAACTGTGCAAAAATGGAGTTTTTGGGAAATTTCTGATTTGAGGGAGTTTGGGAGAGTTTCAGGGTGTTAATGCTCGTGTCTTAGCTCACAAATAGTGTCTCTATTTATAAGCAACAAGTTTGGAGGCTTGTCCTTGATCAAAATTCAAAATCACATGTTTAAGCTCAACATGTGATTTTTTTGAGAAATCAAGTTTCAAAGTCTTGTGTACTTGCTAAGGTAGAGTGGTTATGCTTTAAATACACTTGCTTCTGACTTTATAGATGGAGTGTGATCAGAGGGAACAAGTTAGAGGCTCAAGAATTGACTTTGTGCATAAAACTTGCTTTTCAAGAATGACATTCTTCACTTTCTTCCCAAAATGGCAATGTGAATTGGATAAAGCTTAAACCACTTGGATTATAGCTCAAAAGTTTATGTAATCCATTAATGATGAATAGATACACAAGTTAGAAGGTCTGCAAAGCAAGATTATGCAGCCTAACAATGAGATTGGATTATGTGTTCATCAAGAAATGACTTGTAATTCAAGAATGAAACCCTAACTTCTTGCCTTCGATTCTCCTTGCTCAATTATGACCTCAATGAGTTCTTGGAAATTTTGGAAAGCTTGTAACATCCTATACAAACTCTATGTTGGACATTTTTGAAGATTTATCTTGGAACTATGTGAAAATTTTCCATGAACTTAGGTAAAAATCTTGCCTAAACTAGGGCAAAATTTCACTAAGTTTTCAAGTTTCATGAACATGTCTTCTTAAAATCATAACATGAAATCCATGTGTGATACGGTGGCAGAACCGACTGTTTTGAAAACATGCTGGTTTGCGTTTTGCGTTTTGTATTCGCAAAATATCGCGGTATGCAAGAGTCGCCACTGACTTTTATTTTATCCAATTGGAAAGGAAAAAAGCACAGAAAAATTCCTTTTTCGAGATTTTGAGTACGGGGGGTAGATTATAGAAAGGGAAGGTGTTAGCACCCTTTCTATCTGTGGTTTTCCACAGGCTCTTAGGTACTTGCTCATTTTTCTAAAATTGCTTGTGTGTGTTTGTTTTGAAAAGTTTTTGTTTTACTTCATTTTAACCCTTGCTTCTGTCTTCAAGAGTGTTACGAAGTGTTTTTGAAAACTTTGTTTGAAAAGTGTAAGTGTGAAAAGTTTGATTTTGAGCAAGTACCTACTAGCATCTACCTACTCGAAAAAAGATTGTTTCCGTTCTCGTTTCCTTTAGACAATGCCATCCTACTATTGAGAAACAGGTAGCACAGTCGTTGGAGTTGTAAGGGTCAATTCGAAAGGGACGTACGATCACCAAAGCAATGTTAGGACGTCTTAGTAATAACCCTAATGTCTTAAGATCATATTCGAGGCAACATTTCCGAGGCAACCCTTCTGAGGCAACATTTCCGAACGGGACATTTGATCTTTGTTTAGACAGAAGGGCGACCACTAAAACACCCTATACTTAATGATCGTTTACCGAAGGCAACCGAAGTGAGAGTATACCCTAGGAGTGCGCATGTGCGAGTGATTTGATTTCAGTTATTATCTTTGCACATTAGGGTTTGCTATCCATTTTAAATTAATATGCAGTCTTGTCATACGATCCTATTAACATACATCTAACAGTTAATATTTGCGAGAATTAAAATGCGAGAAATAAAACCTACGCTATTACAAGGCTTCGGGGTGGGGGATTAATTACATAGCTAAAAAACCCGTAAAAGACGATAAATAAAGAAAATCCTAATTAAACTATTATATACTGTAAGCAGTTACATTAATATTGCAAAAAAAATATAAACGCGCGCGATGAATCGAAAACGAGAGAAATTTAAGGTTTTGACCCCAACTTCCTAAAAAATCATTTTTTTGTGTTGTTTTTGATTATTTGAGAAAATAAAGTTTAATTGAATAAATAAAAAAAACCCAATTTCTAATTAATTTGAATTTAAGAAAAATAATTAAATCGACCTATTTTTTGCATTTTTTTTATTTGAGAAAGAAATAAAAATTAAATCACATGATAACCCTAATTTTTTCTAATTGGTTATAAATATATGAAAAAGTTAGAATTAATCCTAAATTAAATTAAACTAACATTGAATTAAATTTGGTAAAATAAAATAAAACCTAATTCTAAATTTGTGAAATTTGATTTGATGATTTTTTTTGTGAAAAAAAGAAAATATTTGTGTTAGAAAACAATTTAAACAAATTAAATTAAATAAGAAAAATTAGAAAAGAAATAGAATGGGCCTGGTGGTTTTAAAAAAAAAGGGGGTGTGACTTGGCAAATTCTAGGCCCAAATGCTGATGGCCCTATTGACTTTGTCAGATTCCATGTATGCGTTTGACTCATGCCCATGGTGGACCTCCATTGGGAAGGCCTTAGATCTTGCTTGTTGAAGATCTGTTGGCTGGGTGCTGATGACGTACGATGAGTCCTTTACCATGTGGTGCATTAGATCATCCTGGAAATATTGAGAGAAAATAAAATGCACACGCCTGGGATCGAACCCAGGACGTGTGCATCAAAGACCAATAGCCTTGCCATATGCGCTGGTTCGTTTTGTTATACAAATACTGACAAGTAATTATTATATAATAAAACAAATGGTTAAACTCAAACCACACGCGAAATTCAAAACTGGCCATTCATCATCTGCCACGCCATCATCGTTCTCATGGCTTTTATCGTTTTAGATCAAGCACCTTTACCTACGGACACTGGGCGTAGGTACAAACCTTGTCCACTCCAAAACCTTGTCCCTGCATGATAAATCATAACCAGTGGTACCAATCAACTCGTTGCAACCTCACGAGCATCATGGTACCACTATCCATGGCCAATTGTCCCTGTACAAGAAAACCCTAAACACAAAGAAAAAACCCTAGCCACGACACTTTGTTGTACAGTTAATGAAAACGCAATTAAATATGACCATTAGTTTGCAAACATCATAAGGTTTAAGAATATATCAATGAATCATGCTAAATGTGCCAGAATTATGATATTCGAATTCAAGAAAGTATGGAAATCGTGTGACACTTACAGTGTGTTTCTGGATGTTAGGAAGCTTGCTAGTGGTTGAATCTTGATCCTTGGATGTCCAGCAATTGATTGGGATGGTTATAATGATTTGAATTGACCTGAAAAGTGGAAATCGGTTTGCCACTTTTCTTGAATTTTTTGAAACTTGCTCTCTCTTTCACACGCCTCCAATCTCCTTGTATTTGGTCTGCAAATGTTCCTTATGTACCCTAGAATGAATTAGGGTTGCAAACTTGTATCAAATCTCCCTCAATTAAGATTATTGATTCATGATTTGATCCTTTGTGCAAATCTTTCCAAATCAAGCAAAATGCAATCTTTTTGTGTCCAAATGAACCTTGCACGTTTTGATCTCACTTCCAGCTGTATAATAGACCTAAACATGCACAAAATCTCAAGATTTGATTAGTTTTTGATATTTTTATTATTTTATTTTGATTTTATTTGATTTAATTGAAATAAAATCAAAATAAATGACAAAAATGAAATAATGACAAATGGAAAAGATCATGGGTCGTGGTTCACATTACAAACTCAGTGTAAGCATAAAAAGTTGGGCCCATTTGACAAAAAATGCAATTTTAGACACATTTGACTTTTGGCAATTTTGCAAAAAGGATCAACTTTACCAATGCATAACTCCCTCAATTTTGACCCTAGAGAGGTATTCTTGGACTTTTTAGAAAGCTTAAGATGTCCTATAAGTAACCCTTTTATTCTCATCTAAATTGAGTCTTCCATGTTCATGTATGAAGCTTTGACCCAAAAGGTGTTTTTGTTGACTTTCCAAAATGACCTATAATGTCCAAATTCATATCTTCTTGTGAGTGCATATTTTGAACTTGGGATCTGAAGATGGATTGTAGGGAATCACATCCTCTTCAAAATGAGATTTGGAGGGGTCATTTTTGATAAAGTATGAGAAAGTTATGTTTAGTCAAAGTTGAGTTGACTTTTCCTACAAAACCCTAATTTAGCAACTTTTGGGTTTTGATGAATTGTGAGCAATCCTTGAGGAATCATGATCAACCCTTGATAAAATGATGAATAATACTTAAAAATGAGAATGTTGACCAAAAATCTTGAAGTTTGACTGTATGTGGGACACAGTTGACTTTTGCCCTAGCACAATCGATTTTTAGGCTTTTGAGCAATTGACTGAGCAAACTTCCTCTGCAAGGCTTGAAACTTGACATGAATGATCTTGAGAACATATTAGTACAATGGTGAGAATTTTGGATCCTTTGGACTCAAACATATTGATGCAAACTGAAACCCTAATTTGAGGTAGGATGCCTTAGGAGAGAGTTTGTCTGGTCAACTCTTGGACTTCCTTGAGCAATTTGAGGACCTCACTTGAAATGTATTGAGAAATATGGGAGGGCAAATTTTAGGGTACAAAAACATGCATTTATTGAAGAAGTTGTGTTCTACAATATTTTATATCTCATTGAGATCTACAACTTTCATGTTGGAAGTTTCCTTTGAATCATATTTCACCATTGTGAAAATTTGGCTCAAAGTTATGAAAAAATATGAATTTTCCAACACTTAGAAAAATTTCTAAGTTTAGAAATTTTGACTTTTCAAAATGAAATATTGACTTTTTGATTTCTTTATGAACAAGTTTCATATTTTGACATGTTTTGATTAATTGTGATCTTTGATACTTGATTTTGACTAAAAAGTCAAAGTTTGACTTTTCAATGTATAGTTGACTTTTTATTAGTTGACTGAAAATCAATTATCAATTGATCTTGAGAAATGTTTTGAGTTATGCCATTAGGTCAAAATGAAGCATTTGAATCCTTGAGGTCATGCCTCAAACCAACAAGTCATTTTCTAGGTCAAAAATAAAAAATTGCACCTTCTCAGTCAAAACCCTAATTTTGACCATTTTGCCCTTTTGATGATCTAATTAAATTTCTTGTGGAATTATGGTCCAAACTTGATCAAATGACATATATGAGTTCATGATATTGATATGGATAAAAAAATTATGAAGTTTGACTGTAAATTGACCACATTTGACTTTTTCTCCAATACAACTAATTTTAGGTCAATTGATCAATTGACTGAGCAAAAATGTGATCCAAGACTTGAAACTTGACATGAGAAATCTTGAGGGTCCAAAATGATCCATGAAAGTCATACAGGGCATTAAAAGTACATTTGTCCTTGTGCAAACTCAAACCCTAATTTTCAGTTATCAGTGCTTGAGGAGGTGTCTTGAGCTGATCAACCCTTGTGCAGTCTTGAACCAAAGGAGATCTTGTAAGAGATAATTTGAGAAATGAGAGGGAAAATTTTAGAGTACAACAACTTCCCCGGTTCAATCTTCTTAAACCTGAAGAGTTAGATTGGCGGATCCGCCATTCGTGACTTGAAGGTGGAAGATGATTGAACACTAGAGTGCCCAAAAATTTGCACTCGAAGATGGATTAGGAATGGGCTTATATATTCCATTTGGAGGGAGTGCAGGTAAACACTGGAAGAAGTATAAACACAAATATTTAGTCGATTTATACTAAAACTCGATGTTTTACCTGTGGGAAAAAGGTTAGTGAAATGCAGATGCATGCATGATGTTCACAAGATGAATGAGATCACGATAAATGCATTTTGTATGTATATGATATGATGTATGAATATGGGATTCCTATTTGTCCGGGAAAATAAATCCCTGACTACTGTTGAGGAATTTTGGGAAGATGAATCTTGGATCGCTATTGGGGAATATCTCTTGAATGTCAGCTATTATCTGGTCGGATCCAGGCTTCATAACTTGCTGAGGATGAGGAAATCAACTGCTATTTGGCCGGGTTCTAGGCTTCACGATAACTTTCTAGGGAAGGATAAATTAACTGTTATCTTGTCGTATCCAGGATTTTTAGAAAATTTCTTGGGGAGAGTGAAGTTAAGTTGCTGTCTGGTTGGATTCCCAACCTCACAATAATTTGCTGGGGATAAGGAAGTTATCTGTTATCTGGTCGGATTTCAGACTTTGCAGTAACTTACTAGAAAGGATGAAGTTGAACTGATATTTGGTCGGGTCCAGGATTCATAGTAACTTGAAAGGGTAACTACTATCTGGCCGGGTCCAGGATTCCTAGTGTCCTGCTGGGGATTGTAGCTAGTTGTTATCTGGTTGGGTCCAGGCTTCACAATGACTTGCTTTAATAGAGGAATTTTCATTGATATCTGGTCGGATCCAGGCTTCACGGGTTTTAAGGTGGGTGAAGTTAATTGCTATATGGTCGGGTCCAGGCTGCATAATAAACTTGTTTGAAAGGATAAAGTTAAACTAGTATCTGGTCGGATCCAGGTTTTACAGTAACTTGTTGGGAACTTAGCTGTTATCTGGTCGGATTCCAGGTTTCATAATAAACTTCTGAGGGGAATTGCTATCTGGTCGGATCCAGGCTTCACAATAACCTATTTGAAAAGATGAAGTTGAAAACTGATATCTGGTTGGATCCAGGCTTCACAATAACTTACTTGAAAAGATGAAGTTGAAAACTGATATCTGGTCAGATCCAGGCTTCACAGTAACTTGTTGGGGGTAGAGGCAAACTCTACTGGAGGAAAGAAGTTAAACCTTGGTCTGGTTAAGTCCAAGTTATTCTATATCTTTGAAAAGTTAAACTATTATCTGGTCGGGTCCAGGCTTCATATTAACTTGAAAATTGTACTAATATCTGGTCGGGTCCAGGCTTTATAG
Source organism: Vicia faba (assembly GCA_948472305.1). Lineage (NCBI taxonomy): Eukaryota > Viridiplantae > Streptophyta > Magnoliopsida > Fabales > Fabaceae > Vicia > Vicia faba. The sequence goes on along the minus strand of OX451736.1, from coordinate 1,467,664,607 downwards.
TATCTTTTGGAGATAGTAAAGGTTTTGTTGACGACTTCACCGAGGATTAGGGGTTGTGGTCCTATGATTTGCAACATTCTGAAAGGCAAACTCAAGCTGGAGAGGATAAACTCAGCTGGGGAAGACATGCTCAACTGGGGAGAATAGACTCAGCTGGGAAGATAAACTATGTCGGGGAAATCAAACTCAGCTGGGGAGTCATGCTACTCGTTGTTTGTTGGGGAAATAAACCCTGTTGATGAGTACTCGATGAACTGCTGAAGAGGTGAGTTCTTTGGGTAAGAGATCCATATGGCTTCTTCTTGTAGGATCAACTTAGTTGGGGAGAAAGCTGCCAAGAGATTGGGACTTTGGTTGGAGATCAACCTGTACAAAGAGACTTTGTGGGTAAATTTGTTGAGGATTGGTTTATTGTAGCCGTCTTTATGGGGATAATGTTGATGAAATAACTCTGGGGATATTCCATATACATTAAAGAGATTCTTATTGCTGCTTAGCAGGATACATGTGCCAAATAGTTTTAATTATGTTCATATGCATATGTTCGTTCAATTTTAGTCATTGGACAACTTTGCATTCAAAACAAAAATAGAAATTTTGCACTTCAAAGTATATTTGTATTGATATTTTGCCCATGAATAGGCGTTTTTGTACAGAGAGACGGAGTTCCTAGTAAGAAGAAATTATCGAAAGGAAAACAAAATTGGAAAACAAAAACAATTAGCTATGTGGAAATGATCTCATTGCATTCCAACCCTACTATTGCCCCAATGTCTTCGAATGCCCCTTTCCGTTGACAGAAGTTGACTGGATTGATCTTGGACCGTTTGAACTCGGACCTTGGTAATAAAGTTGACTGTGGTGATTCCATGTGACATAGTTATACACTTTCAATCCTTAACTTTTTCCTGGACCTCCCTTTCGGGTTTTCAGCCCACCAGAATACCCATTTTTGCCCAAGTTGCCCTTTCAGATTTTCAACTTGTCGGGTGTACAATCTTTTGTATATATTCCTAACTTTTTGCAAAACCTTTTGGTTTGCCGGGATGCCCTTATTTTTCCTAGGTGTGTCAACCTAGTGGGTCCTTTATGCGTAGTATTTTTTAACTATGTCCGCGTTTATAGGATGTGGGAAGTCTTCACCATCCATGGTAGTCAGCATCATGGCACCACCAGAGAACACTCTCTTGACAACAAATGGCCCTTCGTAGGTGGGAGTCAATTTTCCTCTGGGGTCGCCTTGTGGCAAAATGATGTGCTTTATCACCAAGTCGCCAGCTTGATATTCTCGAGGCTTAATCTTTTTGTTGAAAGCCTTGATCATATGTTTTTGGTACGTCTGACCATGACAAACAGTAACCAGTCACTTTTCATCGATCAAGTTCAATTAATCCAATCTCGTCTGAATCCACTCGTCTTCGCCTAAGCCTGCCTCATTCATAATCCTTAGTGAGGGAATCTGAACTTCCACTGGAAAAACAACTTCCATGCCATAGACCAAAGAAAAGGGAGTTACCCCAGTTGATGTTCTAGCTGAAGTACGGTAGCCATAAAGAGAAACGGTAACATCTCATGCCAGTCCTTATAGGTTACTACCATCTTCTACACAATCTTCTTAATGTTTTTGTTGGTCGCTTCGACTGCACCATTAATTTTAGGTCTATATGGAGAAGAATTGTGATGCTTAATCTTGAACTGAGTGCAAAGTTCAGTAATCATAGCATTGTTGAGGTTAGTCCCATTGTCGGTGATGATTCTTTCGGGGATACCATAGTGGCAGATGAGGTTGTGTTTGATGAATCTGGCTACCATATTCTTGGTGACTGAGGCAAATGAGGCGGCTTCGACCCATTTGGTGAAATAGTCAATAACGACAAGAATGAAGCGATGTCCATTGAAAGCAGTGGGCTTGATCTCTCCAATCATGTCAATTCCCCATATTTCAAATGGCCACGAAGCAGTCATGGCGTTCAAAGGGATATGAGGCACATGGACCTTGTCAACATAGATTTGGCATTTATGGTAAGTTCTTGAATATTGATGGCAATCAGTCTCCATTGTTGACCAATAGTATCCAGCTCTCAGGATTTTCTTAGCCATCATATGTCCGCTTGAGTGAGTACCAAAGCGACCATCATGCATGTCTTCCATAATTCCCCCTGCCTCCTTCTTGTCTACACATCGAAGTAGAGTAGAGTCATGGTTGCGCTTGTACAAGATTCTGTTACTTAGGAAGAATTTAACTAAAAATCTTCGTAAGAAATTTTTGTCATTGATGGATGCTCCCTCGGGATACTCTTGTGCTTCAAGGTATCTCATCACCTCATGCTACCATGGCTTTTCTATGTCAGTGTCAAGCTCACAGCAGTGTGTAGGTTCATCGAATCTTTCAATTGTAATCATAGGGGCTTGTTGTCCCATCTGACCTTGAACATTGAAGACATGGTTGCCAAGGCGTCAACCAACTAATTTTCTTCCCTAGGGAAGTACTCAAAGGTGATCTCTTCAAAGTAGGGAATCAGGGATAGAAAAAGTTCCTTGTAAGGGATGAGATTAGGGTGTTTAGTGTCCCAATCTCCTTTTACTTGGCTGATCACTATAGCGGAATCCCCAAACACATTTAAATGCTTGATCCTCAAATTGATGGCGGCCTTCAGACCCAAAATGCATGCTTCATACTCAGCCATATTGTTCGTGCAATCGAAGCAAAATCTAGCAATGAAAGGAGTGTGGCAACCTTCAAGGGAGATGATTACATCACCAATTCCATTACCCAAGGTGTTGGAAGCCCCATTAAAGACCATAGTACATCGGGATCCTTGTTCAGGTCCGTCATACGGTCCATGTTTCACACAGTCGGTCATTAGCATGATGTTCTCATCTGGGAAGTCGAAGTTCATAGACTGATAATCATCGACAGCTTGATGGGCCAAACGATCTGCTAGTACGCTTCCTTTGATGGATTTTTGCATCGTGTATTGAATGTCATACTCAGTCAAGATCATTTGCCACCTAGCTATCCGTCCCGAAAGAGCAGGTTTCTCGAAGATGTACTTGATTGGGTCCATCTTAGAAATCAACAGAGCGGTATGAGTCAACATATATTGTCTTAGCCGGCGAGCAGCCCATGCCAGAGCGCAGCAAGTTTTTTTGAGCAGTGAATATCTGGTTCCACAGTCGGTAAACTTTTTGCTCAGGTAATAAATAGCATGCTCTTTTCGTCCAGACTCGTCATGTTGGCCCAAAACACACCCCATAGAGTTCTCTAGTACTGTCAAGTACATGATCAAGGGTCTTCCTTCAACTGGAGGCATGAGAATAAGAGGTTCTTGCAGATATTCTTTGATTTTGTCAAAGTCAGCTTGGCATTCATCATTCCATCTGACTACTTGATCTTTCTTCAATAGTTTTAAGATTGGCTCACAAGTAACAGTCAAGTGAGATATGAAGCGAACAATGTAATTGAGACGACCCAAGAATCCTCTAACTTCCTTTTCAGAATGAGGGACTGGAATTTCTTGGATGGCCTTTACCTTGGCAGGATCAACTTCAATGCCATTATTGCTGACAACAAAACCTAGAAGCTTTCCAGATCGTACTCCAAATGTGCACTTGTTAGGGTTCAACCTTAACTTGTACTTTTTCAGCCTCTCGAATAGTTTGTACAGGTGATCGAGATGTTCCTCTTAAGTTTGAGATCTGGAAATCATATCATCCATATATACCTCTATTTCATGATGGATCTTGTCATGGAACAAAGTTACCATATGCCTTTGATATTTTTCCCCTGCATTCTTCAATCCGAATGACATGACCTTGTAATAGAAGGTGCCCCATTGCGTAGCGAAAATGGTCTTCTCCATGTCTTCGGGAGCCATCCTTATCTGATTATAACTGGAGAAACCATCCATGAAAGAAAAGACTTTATGCTGAGCAGTATTATCGACCAAGACATTTTGAAAGACAATATTGATAGCGTCATCGAGGGACTATGATCTTGTATTTTTGATTGCTTTTGCTAAGATATCCCACATGCATAACATGGACATTTTTGTGAGGCAACAAATTGGAATTACTCTAAGGGTGCAAGTGTGCAAATGTGTTTGATTTACATGCATTGTTTATCTTAATTTAGGGTTTGCTACTTATTGATTTTATCTTTCCATACAAACCCTAATTACTAGCATTTATATAAAGCGATAAATTGCGGAAAGTAAAATTACTAAGCTATTACATCATTAGGGGAGGGGGTATACAAATTTACAAATGGGGATTTTCAATAAAATTAAACCTAATTATCTATTACAACCATATTGAATATTGTACAAGAATTGAAAAGAAAATAATGCAAGAATGTAAATGGAAAAAGAAATGATTTTTGTTTGGTTTTTATGAAAGGGTTTAGTTTTGACCTAATTAGTGGGTGATTAATTAAAATTAAGCAATATTAAACCTAAACTGATTAATAAAGAAATTAAGTTAAAAATGTATTTTTAGGTTTTTTTATGAAAAGGTTTTAAATTAATAATAATAATATGAAAATTAATTAATTAAAAGAAACCTAAATTCTAAATTAATTTTAAAAGAAAGAAAATAAAGTAATAATTAAACCTAAATCTAAATGTTAATTAATTAAGAAAAAAAATTAATTTGTTAAGAAAATGTTTTTAATCTTTTTGTTTTTATAAAAAAAAATAAAATATAAATGTGAAAATAATAAATAAAAATATTTTTGGATTTTTTAATAATAAAAATAATAATGATAGTAATAATAATAATAAATAATAAAATAAAACTGAAAATAAAATAAGAAAAGAAAATATATAAAAATAAATTAAATAATAAAAAGAAATTGGGCCAGGAGTGTGAAAGCAAGCACGGGGTTAGAAGCTAGCAAAAAAAAAAAACAAAGCCCAACGGTTTGGGCCCCAGGCGCTGCTGTGTGATAAAAACGAGAGAAAATGTGAGAAAAATACACAAAAGGTAGCGCTGATCCCATATACACGCGCTACCTTTGCCACTTGGGTGGCTATACATCCGGTAACATTGACAAAACAATAAATACATAACACAAGTTATGTCGTGAATGTAACTTCATCTTCAACCTCCAGCCATGGATCCTGTAACTTCACCATTTCTCAACAAAAATGAAATATGCAAACATGAAAGTTGCTCCATTTTTCCATACGAATCCAACCATATAAATATCATAAGCTATAAATCAAAGATGAATGAGAATTTCTAAAAGTACCAAACTCTGACCTAATTATTTCAGGAAGTTCAAACTCAAAATTCTCACTTCTCAAGCAATATAAATGAAATCTATGGACATGTATAGTTTCAGGGCAATGATGTCGATATTTTATCTTCACAAATGCAAGCCCAACAATGCCTAAATGAGAAGATAGAAGTTCAAAAAATATACCTCAAAACTGGAAATCGTGAAATGAGTTTGAGCTTGATTCAAGGTGCTACAATGATCAGGTTAGCTTCCTCAAGGTCCCAGGAAGCTAATGCAATGGTTAGCTTGAGCAATGGATGGTTGGATTGGCTTGGAGAACTCAACTTGCAATACTCTATTTTTGGTTATGGATTTTGATGCAAATGGTGTTACAGTCGTGTAACAGGGACATAAATGAGTTGTATTTAGTGTAAGGAAGCTTTAGGAACTAAAAGTCCAAAGAATGCAAGAGGGAAATATGAGTTACAAGTCCAAGGTCAGAAACTGTGCAACAATGGAGTTTTTGGGTAATTTATGATTTGAGGGAGTTTGGGAGAGTTTCAGGGTGTTAATGCTCGTGTCGTAGCTCACAAATAGTGTCTATATTTATAAGCAACAAGTTTGGAGGCTTGTCCTTGATCAGAATTCAAAATCACATGTTTAAGCTCAAAATGTGATTTTTTTGAGAAATCAAGTTTCGAAATCTCGTGTACTTGCTAAGGTAGAGTGGTTATGGTTTAAACACACTTGTTTCTGACTTTGTAGATGGAGTGTGATCAGAGGGAACATGTTAGAGGCTCAAGAATTGACTTTGTGCATAAAGCTTGCTTTTCAAGAATGGCATTCTTCACTTTCTTCCCAAAATGGAAATGTGAATTGGATAAAGCTTAAACCACTTGGGTTATAGCTCAAAAGTTTGTGTAATCCATTAATGATGGATAGATGCACAAGTTAGAAGGCCTGCAAAGCAATATTATGCAACCTAACAATGAGATTGGATTATGTGTTCATCAAGAAATGACTTGTAATTCAAGAATGAAACCCTAACTTCTTGCCTTCGATTCTCCTTGCTCAAGTATGATCTCAATGAGTTATTGGACATTTTGGCTTGTAACATCCTATACAACCTCTATGTTGGAAATTTTTGAAGATTCATCTTGAAACTATATGAAAAATTTCCATGAAGTTAGGTCAAAATCCTGCCTAAACTAGGACAAAATTTCACTAAGTTTTCAAGTTTCATGAACATGTCTTCTTAAAATCATAACTTGAAATAAATGAATTTCTAGAAGAAGTTGTGTTCTACAATATTTTAGATATCATTTAGATATACAAATTTCATGTTCAAAGTTTCCTTTTAATCATCTTGCATCATGGTGAAAATTTGGCTCAAAGTTATGAAAAATATGAATTTTCCAACACTTAGAAAAATTTCTAAGTTTAGAAATTTTGACTTTTCAAAATGAAATCTTGACTTTTTGATTTCTTGATGAACAAGTTTCATATTTTGACATGTTTTGATGAATTGTGATCTTTGATACTTGATTTTGACCAAAAAGTCTAAGTTTGACTTTTCAGTGTATAATTGACTTTTCATCAGTTGGCTGAAAATCAACTATCAATCAATTGATCTTGAGAGATGTTTTGTATCATGACATTAGGTAAAAATGAAGCATTATAATCCTTGAGATCACGCCTCAAACCAACAAGTCATTTGCTAGGTCAAAAATCAGAAATTGCACCTTCTTAGTCAAAACCCTAATTTTGACCATTTTGCCCTTTTGATGATCTGATCAAATTTCTTATGGAATTGTGGTCCAAACTTGATCAAATGACATATATGAGTTCATGATGTTGATATGGATAAAAAATTATGAATTTTGACTGTAAATTGACCACCGTTGACTTTTCCCCCAATACAATTGATTTTAGGTCAACTGATCAATTGACTGAGCAAAAATGTGATCCAAGACTTGAAACTTGACATGAGCAACCTTGAGGGTCCAAAATGATCCATTAAAGTAATATGGGGCATTAAAAGTCCATTTGTACTTGTGAAAACTCAAACCCTAATTTTCAGTTATCAGTGCTTGAGGAGGTGTCTTGAGCTGATCAACCCTTGTGCAGTCTTGATCCAAAGGAGATCTTGTGAGAGATTATTTGAGAAATGAGAGGGAAAATTTTGGGGTACAACACCTACCATAACCTATGGGATATATAATTGAAGAGTGTTTTGGTAATCGAATCTTAGATAACTATACCAAAGATAAGATCAGAGTTTACCGGTTGTGTCTGTTCTCAACCTAGGTGTTCATTTGTTTTGTGGACCAGATAATTCAATGATGAGAGCCAAGAAAGTTTGTAGTTTAACCAAAATGTATTTGAAAAATGTCATGTATGATATATGTGCGTAATTCCCTAGATTGATATGGAACCCAAATGTATATGTACTGAGTATTTTGTATATGCCCCAAATGTTTGTATATGCCCCAAATGTTTGTATATGCCCCAAATGTTTATATATGCCCTAAATGTTTATATATGCACCAAATGTTTGTTGTAAATTCTTTAATATCATCTCCTTTTAAACCATGGGTTTTATGTCATCGACTCCCCCAACGTTGTATGTTGCATTGTCGTGGTGTCCTTGAGTTAATTTGAACAAGGTGAATGGTGTCAACAGGATCATTTGTATTATAGGCACATGCGTAGGCATGGACGTAGTTGCAGACATAGGTTTGGATATGGCTATGATCGCAAGCGTGGATGTAGTCGTGGATTTTCTTTTGATGTTTTTCTACCCAAAGTGCTTTTTGATGTTATATCAAATGCTTTTATTTGTCAAATCCCCAAAATGATTTCAACATAGTATTCACAAGAAATAATTGTAGTATATTTTGCAAACAAGTCCGAAAAGGAAAAAATACAATTGAAAGATTGAAAAAGTAACTGCTTTATTAATAAACATGCCTTTGAATAGGCGAGAGTACAAGATGCATTCCTTGAAAGAGGTAATTACAGAAAGTTTAGAAAAAAGCAAAAATGGCAATGAAAATGATAATTGTTACTCCTGTTTCTCCAATCTCCTTTTGATAGCTCCGATATCCTTTTCGTCTGAGTCAAATGATTTGGATTAATCCCTCTCCTTCATGGTCGTAGTCGTGTGTTGTACCCCAAAATTTTCCCTCCCATATTTCTCAAAACATTTCAAGAAAGATCTTCAAGTTGCTCAAGGAAGTCCAAGGGTTGGCCAGACAAGCTCCCTTCTAAGGCAATCTACCTCAAAATTAGGGTTTCATGTTGCATCAAGATACTTGATTCCAAGGGATCCCAAATGCTCACCATTATCCTAATATGTTCTCAATATCATCCATGTCAAGTTTCAAGCCTTGCAGAGAAAATTTGCTCAGTCAATTGCTCAAAGGCCTGAAAATCGAATGTGCTAGGGCAAAAGTCAACTGTGGCCCACATACAGTCAAACTTCAAGATTTTTGGTCAACATCCTCATTTTGAAGTATATTTCATCATTTGATCAAGGTTTGATCATGATTTATCAAGGATTGCTCACAATTCATCAAGAACCAAAAGTTGCTAAATTAGGGTTTTGTAGGAAAAGTCAACTCAACTTTGACCAAGCATAACTTTCTCATACTTTATGATAAATGACCCATCCAAATCTCATTTTGAAGAGGATGCCATGCTCTTCAATCCATAATCATCTCCAAAGTTCAGAATATGCACTCACAAAAAGTTATGAATTTGGACATTATAGGTCATTTTGAAAAGTCAACAAAAACACCTTTTTTGTCAAAGCTTCATACATGAGCATGGAATATCAAATTGATATGTACCAAAAGGTTTTCTTATATGACATCTAAAGCTTTCTAAAAAGTCCTAGAACACCTTCAAAGAGTCAAAATTGAGGAAGTTATGCATTGGTGAAGTTGGCCCTTTTTGCAAAATTGCCAAAAGTCAACTATGCCTAAAACTTCAATTTTTGCCAAATGGCCCCAATCTTTTTCACTTGTTTTAAGTTGGCAACATGGTCCAAGAGCCCTAGCCTTTTCCAATTGTTATTATCTTGTTTTTATTATTTATTTTGATTTTTACTTGAATTAAATCAATTTAAATCAAAACAAATCATAGAAAGTCCAAAATATTGAAAACTCAAGATTTTTTACATGATTCAGGTCTTAAATTCTAGCTAGCATGAGATCAAATTCTTGTAAAGGCATGGAGTGCACAAAAAGATTGGATTTGGACTATTTTTGGAAAGATATTCAAGTGTATCAAATCAAGATCAAAGACATTGATGGAGGAAGATTAAGGCCAGGTTTTCAACCCTAATTCATTCCTCAATACATATAGAAGGTATGCAGACCAAAAGAAAGGTTAGAGAGAGGTGCAGCATCGCGAACAAAACTTGAAAAAACACCAAAAAAGTGAAAACTCGAATTCATTGTTCCATGCAATTTCAAAGCTTCTTGATCATTCCAATCGTTTCCTGGGATTATAAGCAACATATACCAATCAAGAACAAGCCTTCCCAAGCCCTGAATACCACTGTAAGTCAACCACGACATCCATATATTTTTGAAATCGGTTTGCATGATTTAGACATTGATAGCATGAATTAATGATATATTCTTGATCCTTAAGACATATGCAAGCTTTCTGTATCGTTTAATTTCATTTTCATGGCCTATATTGGATTTCACCATTATTAGGGTTTCTTGCTTCAAATTGGGATCTTGGTGTACAGGTGAAATTGGGCCACGATTAGGGTACCATGAAGTTTGTGAGACTGAGACGAATGGATTGGTACCATCCATTGATTTATTGTGCTTGTACATTATTTTTGATATGCCCAGGGTTTTAGCTATGGAGAGTGTCCGTTGGTATAGGTCTGTTGTCTAAAACAACAGATCCTTGGAGAAGATGAAGACGTGGCAGACAACCATTCGCGTAGTTGAATTTCACGCGTTTTGGACTTAGCGTTTTTTGCTTTTCATATATTATCATTATTATTTATTGTATATACAAACAAGAACAAATGGCGCAGTGGTAGTGGGGTGTGTGCAAAACACTTCAGGACCTGGGTTCGAATCCCAGGTCCCCCAAATATTTCATATATTTTGTCTTTCAGTGATTCAGTGTGCGTACAAAGCCAAGGAGCATCATACGTCCTCACAATCCAGCCAGCCAAGTGTCAGGAGACCAGATCCAGAGGTCATCAATGGAGGAACACCATGGAGTCTAGTCAACACAGAGCATATGATCTTGAAGGTCAACGTGGCCTCACTCTTCTTGGGCCCAGTAGCTGTTGTTTGTACCCCCAAAAATCCCTCTCAGGCCCAATATTTCTTTCTCTATTCTTTTTCATATTTGTTTTATTTAATTTATTTATTTTATTTATTTTATTTTACTAACAAATTAATTATTTTCTTTTATCAAAAAATCATTAAAAAAATAATACTTTTCACAAATTAGGTTTAGATTTTATTTTTTATCAAAAAAATTAATTAATTTAATTAGGTTATTAATATTAGATAACTTTAATTCCTTTGGTAAATAATTAAAAATAATTAAAAAATTAGGGTTTTGTCTAAATTTAATTATATTTTATTTTTCCTAAAATAACCAAAACACAAAAAATAGGCCATGTAATTATTTTCTTTAATTAATTTAATTAACTAATTAATTGTATATTTAAATTTAAAACCTAATTCTTTTCTTAATTCTTATTAAAAAAAACAAACAACAATTTTTTTTTAATTAATTAGGTTAATAAGGGTCAAAACCCTAATTTCTTCCTGATCTTAATTTCATCGCGCGCTTTATTTTTATTTTTACCATATTGGTGTAACTGCCCACAAGTTGTAATAGTTTAATTAGGACTTTTATTTTTCATTTATCGCTTTATTTTTTTAAGGGTTTGTTTTTGGCTATGTAAATACCCGAAGCCTTGTAATAACTTAGTTTAATTTCCGCACTTAAAACTCTGCAAAATATTAAACTGTTAGATGTATGATATAGGGATGCATGACAAGAATGTATGATTAACTTTAAAACAGTTAGACAACCCTAAAATGTGTAAAGATAAATAATCTAAAATTGAATCACTCGCACATGCGCACTCCTAGGGTACACTCCCACTTGGTTGCCTTCGGTAAATAGTCATTGAGTATAGGTTGCTTTAGTGGTCACTCTCTTGTCCAAAGATCAAGGTTGCCTCAGAAAGGTTGCCTCAGATATTATTGCCTCGGATAATTTATCTAAGACATTAGTGTTACTACTAAGACGTCCTAACATTGCTCTAGTGACCGTACGTCCCTTTCGAATTGACCCTTAAACCTCCAACGATGGTGCTACCTACTCACTAATAGTGGGATAATGCTGTCTAAAGGAAACGAGCATAAAACAATTCTTTTTTTGAGTAGGTAGATTAGTTCTTAAGTACTTGCTCAATCCAAACAAACTTTTTCACACTTACACTCCTTTACAAACAAAGTTTTCAAAAACACTTCGTAACACTCTTGAAGACAGAAGCAAGAGTTAAATCGAAGTCAAAACAAAAACTTTTTCAAATCACACAAACACAAAGAAGAAATTTTGAAAATGATGAGCAAGTACCTAAGAGCCCGTAGATAACTACGGATAGAAAGGGTGCTAATACCTTCCCTTTCTATAATCTACCCCTCGTACTCAGAAATATCTCGAAAAAGGAATTTTTCTGTGCTTTTTTCCTTTCCTTGTTGGATAAAATAAAAGTCGGTGGCGACTCTTGCTTACCGCGACATTTTGCAAACACAAATGCAAAACGCAAACCAGCATTACTAAAAAAACAGTCTCGGTTCTGGCCACCGTATCATAGAACTGGCGACTCTGCTGGGGAATTAATAAGTGGGGTGTACCTTAGGATTAGTTCATCATATTGTTTTCAATTGTTTAATTTGTTTGCTTTATATTTGTGGGCTTTGTATTGGAGTTACTATAGATCCTAACCCGGTTATGGGGACACCTTTTAGGTAAGTAGCAATAGACTGTGAGGGAACTGTACAACGTAGACCGATACGGTTGAAGCAGTAGCTACGTTGATGTGGCACATTAGTTGGTACCGATATCTCTTGTGGAGCAACAAGGAGAGTATGAGGCTGCTATATGGGTCATTAAGCATCAACTGACCTTAGAACCTATAATTGACCAACTTGGCCATAGAAAGTAGCAGGATGCTACACTCATTAAGACCATACTCTCGCGATGGTTCCGGCTGCAAGAAAAGATTGCGTGAGCTGAAACTATGACCGATGGAGGATGGTCAATGATATTGAGAACATCTAGAACCCGATTACTATTATTAGGACAGGCTGAACCAACTAAACTACAAGAGGGTAGTACCTAGACTCCATGCCAGCCTGAAATTTAAGGGCTATTGTATGACTTGTTTGCCCTTACCATGTTTGCTATCTGTGATCCCTGTGGTGTGTTTTTATCATGACATCATGCATCATGACATCTCATACATATTTCATTAGACTGACCATTTCAAAGACCGAGGGGATTCATCTTTGTTCTGTTTTGCAGATTATGGCTTTTATGTGCAGAAATACCATTCGAGTCAACCTCGTGCAGATACCTGTCCAGCTCAGAGAGTTGGTTTCAAAAGTTCCTGATACTTCTTCCTTTGTTAGAAGACATGGTCATCTCCTTATCCTGGTCACTTCAAAGTTGGATGAGCAAATAATGAGTGTGTTGTTCCAGTTCTTTGACCCGTTGCATCACTGTTTCACCTTCCCGGACTATCAACTAGTCCCTACTTTGGAGGAGTTTTCTGATTTACTAGGCATATCTATTCTCGAGCAGACACCCTTTACAGGTTTGGAGATAGCTCCTAGGCAGAGGATATTGCTTCAGCCCTACATCTAAAAATGGCCGATGTAGTATCTAACTGGGAGATTCGGAGTGGGGTTAAAGGTTTCTTGGCTAAGTTTTTGATCGATCAAGCTCAACAGTTCTGGGATAGTTTGGACTTCCAAGCATTTGAAGACATCATGGCTCTCCTCATCTATGGCTTGGTTCTTTTCCTAAATCCAGATTCTTTCGTCAATGTGAACACAATCAAGATCTTCATGACTCGTAACCCAGTGCCTACTATCCTAGGTGATATTCTGCATGCTCTTTATACCCGTACTGTTCGGAGAAGGGGAACTCTCATGTGTTGTACACCGCTACTGGAGAGGTGGCTTATTTCTCACCTCCCCAAATCTGTATTAAAGAATGAGGAATGTGTAGGTTGGGCTTACAGAATCATGTCCCTTGCTCATATGAACATCCTTTGGAGTTCTAAAGATATGGAAAGAGTAGCTGTTATTGATTGATGTGGGGAATACCCCAATGTTCAATTGCTTGGAATTAGAGGAGGAATAACCTATAATCCTTGTTTGGCTTTATGAAAGTTTGGACGAGCTCAGAGAGACGGTCCTCATGAGCTGCTGCTTACAAACATTGTCTTTGACTACAAAGGGGATGTTAAGGGACATCGCTGCAGGTTTATACGAGCTTGGGGCATGGTGAACAGGTCTGACCCACATGAGCTTGGACTGAAGACTTCTCTCCTGATGCAACCTTATCTCCAGTGGGTTGGAGCCCATGCTCAAAAGCTGGGGATGCCATATGAAGGTGTTTTGCCGGTGATTGTAGAGCATACTGATGAAGAAGGTGTTCCTTATACGGTCCTCCATCCCTATATGCCTACTGATTTGGGGGCATTGAAGAGATATTAGATCCAATTGAAGGAAGAAAGGGATACCTACAGAGAGAAGTATCATGAGCAGGAACAGAAGATCTTGAAGCTTACAAGGAAGCTTGAGAATGAGAGGACAATCAACGATTATGTCAGCACGAAAGGAAAACAACCATGGGATTTCTGATGTCTTTTATTGTTTCTAGTTTAGATTTGCTTTTCAGTATTTCTTTTGTAACGCCTTAAAGGCATTTGTTAAACATTTTTTCAAGTTTTAATTTAATAAAGTGTGTTTTATTTTGGTTTACAAATTTGAATCTTCCTAAATCTTTGAAATCATCTCATACACATTCCATTACCATGCACCTCATTACATGTACCATTACAGGTTTCTTATCTTCTTCGCTGTTTATTTCAGCACAACGTGTCTTCTAAAACACCTACTGATCAAACTATTAAGGCTCTTCAAGATCAAAATGCTCAGTTCTAGGAAATGTTCTTGAACTTGGCCAAGAGTCAACAAGATTTGAAGACTCTCATCTTGAAGGACAAGAAGAAGAAGAAGAAGAAGAAAGTGGTTCTGCTGAATATGAGTCACAGATTTGGGAATAGGTTGCGAGAGGAGGTTGATTTGTCTCATTCATCTGGAGGAGGAGAGAATCAAGAAGAAAGGAAGGCTCCTAGCCCCGTGGTTTCTGACAATGACACTGATTTTAATGAAGACCAGTACCCTCCTGCTGAGGATAGGTATAAACAACTTGAAGACCGTCTGAGTGCCATGGAGGTTCAGAAGGTTCCTGGTCTGGACTTTGGAGATTTAGGGCTGGCATCGGGAGTGGTGATCCCTCACAAGTTCAAAGCTCTTGTCTTTGCTAAGTATGACGGAGTGTCCTGCCCAAAGCTCCACCTCCGCTCGTACGTCAGAAAAATGCAACCATATACTGCTGATAGGAACCTTTGGGTTCATTTATTTCAAGATAGTCTGTCAGGGACTCAGCTTGAATGGTTCTATCAACTGTAAGGAGCTAACGTCCGTAAATGGGAGGACCTTGCTGCTGCCTTTTACAAATAATACCAGTATAATGCCGACCTTGCTCCCACGCGTACTCAACTTCAGGGTATGTCTATGGGTGCGAGCGAAGGTTTTAAGGACTACGCTCAGAAATGGAGAGATCTGGTGGGAAGAGTCCAACCCCCTCTGTCTGATAGAGAGTTGGTAGATATGTTTCTTAGGACTTTGTCGGGTCCATATTTCAATCATTTGATTGGTAGTTCATCGTCTGGGTTCACTGAATTGATTATGACTGGGGAGAGAGTAGAGGTTGGTATCAGAAGTGGCAAGATACAGAATGGTGCTTCATCGAGTACAGAAAAGAAGACTTTCAAGAAAGAATCTAGTGCCGTTTACAGCTCAAGGAGCCAAAACCAACCTGAATGCCGCCAAGCAGTTAATGCGGTAGTACTATTAAGACCCACTGTTGCCCCACAACGCAACAATCAGCAAAGAGTAGAGAGACCGCAAAGACAGTATACTCGGCTCAGTATGACCTTATCTCAAATTTTACCGTAATTGTTGAAGACTAACCTGGTGACTCTGAGGGAAGCCCCGAAGAATCCCAATACCACCTCTCCGCTATATAATCTGAACGCCCGCTGTGCCTATCACTCTGATAGTCCAGGGCATGATACCAACAACTGCTGGGCCTTGAGGAATAAGGTACAAGATTTGATTGAAGCTAAAGAAATTGAGTTTGACGCACCAAAAAAACCTAACGTCATAACGACTCTTATGCCAAAACATGATGCATGAGTGAATGCAATCGGAGATGATGATGAAGAGTCAGATTTCGACAGCTGGATTTACCCGACTACCAACGGTGGCCTGTACAATTGGACGGCGAAGGACTTCTTGCCCGTTTCTTTTATTACACAATAATAGACTTTTGTTTTGAGACTTGTAACAGACAATTTAAAACTTTTACGGCCCGGTGCCTTACCTGAGACTTCGTGGCTTTGTTTGTGAGGGCTTATTATGTGTCATTTCCATATATCATCAATAAAGCATTGGACGTTTTTCTTGCATTATAAATTTTGTGCTCCTTGTTTTTCTTTTCTATCTTGCACTTTATAAAGCAGCTATTTGTCTTACACACACTCACATATCATAATACATGTCCACATCCACTCTGGATCCCACTGATAACGACTCTACTACTTCCAGTTATGACTTCGAAAGTCCGATCAACCAAGCCGAGGACGAAGGTGAGGATGATTGTGAAGTGCCTGGGGAGCTTGCTAGACTGTTACTTCAGGAAGAGAGGGCCATACAGTTGCATGAAGAGCCAGTGGAAACAATAAATCTGGGTACCAAGGAAGACAAGAAAGAGGTCAAGATAGGTGCAAATCTGGAGCCTAGTGTTAAGCAACGGTTGATACAGATGCTGCGTGACTATGTTGAGATCTTTTCCTAGTCTTATGAAGATATGACTGGGTTGGATACCGATATTGTGGTTCACCGCTTGCGAACAAAAGAAGACTGTCCTCCAGTGAAACAGAAGGTTCGCCGAATGCGCCCAGAGATGTCTGAGAAAATCAAGGCTGAGGTTATGAAACAGTTTGATACCGGTTTTCTAGCTGTTACTTCTTACCCACAGTGGGTTGGCAACGTGGTTCCGGTGCCAAAGAAAGATGGTAAGGTTCAGATGTGTGTGTGTTAGAACAAAGTTTGAATCTAATACCCTAAGTTAAAGTTTTGATGATAACAAAATGCAAGAATATATAAATTGTATGATTCATGTAAGACATATATGCTACCTAAAAATTATATTGTGTTTTACAGAAACTCTGATAAGTATCAGCATAAGAATATCATCATCAGCATCAGAAGATGAAATATCAACATCAGCATCAGAGGATGTTATATCAAATTCCAGAATCAGAAGATCAAAGCATGTGCTTATGCTGAAGCTTGATGAACATATCTGCGCGTAACAATCTAAACTCTGATCAAGACCACAACAATTCATCAGCACCTAGCAGCGTCAGAATAAGCCAAATCCAGAACACGCTTTATTGGCAACGGTATTGTACATTCAAGATACTTTATTATCAATGGCATTATTCCAGACAAAGATCTTCTCAATATGGAAAGAATGTAATTGGAATTGAAATGGAATAACTGACTCCAACGTATCATTTCCAATGCTATATAAACAAGCAAGTGAGGAACGGATTGGCTAATGCTCTACAACTCTCTACACGCCTAAAGCGATTCATCTTCATCCTCATTCACAGTTTTCTAAAGCTCTCAAATTACTTACTCTGTTGTTTTAGCATTCCAGTTCTCATAAGCTTAATTTGTGTAGTATCACAGTTGTGATAAACAGTTTTGTAGAAAACATTCAACACACTTAGATTTCATTTATCTGTAAGAAAGTATTTCCTTGAGAAACCGGTTTGTGGTTTTGACTCAAGAAGGCTTTAGCAGTTGTTAAAGCAGTTGTAATATTCAGTTGAATATAGTGGATTAAGACCTCGTTGGAGAGAGGCGAAATCACCTTGACGGGTGGACTGGAGTAGTTTGAGATCAAACGAACCAGGATAAAAATAACGTGTTGTCTGCATTTGATTTCAAGTTTTACAATTCAACCCCCCTTCTTGTGTTTTTCACTTCTTCAATTGGCATCAGAGCGCCTGGTTCTGAGCTAAAACACTTAACCGTGTCAGTACAAGATCCAGCGTCAGAAAAACACAATGGCAGGAACATATCAACACAACAGCAATGGCAACAATGAAGATAGAGACAGATTCAGCGGCAAACCTCCAGTCTTTGATAGAGAGAATTTTGATTACTAGAAAGACAGAATCAAAAGCTTCTTTCTGGCACATGATGCTGATCTGTGGGACATGGTGACAGATGGATACACGCACCCAGTGAATGCAAGCGGTCAGAAGATTGACAGGAAAGCAATGTCTGATCAACAAAAGCGTGACTTCAAAAATCACCACAAGGCCAAAACCATTCTTCTCAGCGCCATATCTTACGCTGAATATGAAAAGATATCTAACAGAGACACAGCAAAGAACATGCTTGACTCACTCAGAATGACGCATGAAGGCAACATTCAGGTCAAAGAAACTAAATCTCTTGCGCTCATTCAGAAGTATGAGGCATTCAAAATGGAAGAAAGTGAATCCATTGAAACAATGTTCTCAAGATTCCAAATTCTGGTGGCTGGTCTCAAGGTTCTGGACAAAGGATACTCTACTGCTGATCATGTCAAGAAGATCATCAGAAGCTTGCCAAAATAGTGGAGGCCAATGGTTACAGCGCTGAAGCTAGCTAAAGATCTCAACAAAATTTCTCTAGAGGAACTTATCAGCTCCCTCAGAAGTCACGAGATAGAGCTAGAAGCTGATGAACCTCAGAAGCAAGGTAAGCCTTTAGCATTAAAATCTAACAGAAAATCTGACTCTAAAGTTTTGCAGGAAGTTGAAGAAACATCTGATGGGTCCTCATCAGAAGAAGACGAACTTTCCCTCCTCTCCAGAAGAGTGAACCAACTATGGAAGTAGAGGCAAAGGAAGTTCAAGAATCCCAGAAGATCTGATCAGAATGAGTCCTCTTCCAGATACAGAAGGTCAGACTCTTCCTCTGGATACAGAAGATCTGAAGGCTCTTCAGGAAGCAGAAAGCCAAACACCAAGGACATCACTTGCTATGAATGCAACGAGCAAGGACACTATAAGAGTGACTGTCCAAAGCTTCAAAGGGAAAAGCCCAAAAAGAAGTTTGGAAGAGAAAAGAAGAAAAGTCTCATGGATACATGGGATGACTCTGACTCGTCTGAAGCTGACTCAGAATCAGATGATGAGAGAGAAAACATAGCTCTCATGGCCAACATATCAGAAGACAGTGAAGCTTCTGAATCAGACTCAGAATCAGACACCGAAGAGGTATTTCCTGACTTTGCAATTAATTTTACTAAGGCTGAACTTGCTGAAAGCCTTAACGAAATTCTGGAAAGGTACCAGTAGATCAGAGTTAAATTCAGAAACCTGAAAAGGAATCTTGAT
Organism: Vicia faba; assembly: GCA_948472305.1. NCBI lineage: Eukaryota > Viridiplantae > Streptophyta > Magnoliopsida > Fabales > Fabaceae > Vicia > Vicia faba. Next base: position 1,467,645,567 of record OX451736.1, on the reverse strand, counting down.
TCTGACTCTGACAAAACTGAGAGTCTCAAATTGGAAAATTCTGAGTTGAAAAATAAAATTTCAAAATTAGAAAATGTTTTACAAAACTCTCAGAAGGAAACAATTTCTGAAACTCCCAGCAGCGCTGATGAGATCATCAAGGAGTATGATCATAGCTTTCAGAAGTTCCTTGCTAAAAGCATAGATAGAAGCAAAATGGCTTCAATGATCTATGGAGTTAGCAGAAACGGCAGAAAGGGAATAGGATACCAAGGTAAGGTTCCTACACCAAAGAATGCCATGGATTTAACTATTAAACACACTCCTCTGAATTCACACTTTGTGTATGATCACACACATGACATTAAATATACTAGTAGTAATTATTCTGTGAAACCAAAATTCAACCAGAGTTTTGGCAAAGCTAACAAATCAGGACCCAAGAAAATATGGGTGCCTAAGGATAAAATAATACATGTTGCAGATATCTTTAGCAGCAAATCAGAAACACCAGTCATGGTACCTGGACTCTGGCTGCTCACGACACATGACGGGAAGAAGGCATATGTTCCAAAGCCTGGAACTTAAGCCTGGAGGCCACGTAGGCTTTGGAGGCAATCAGATGGGAAAGATCATTGGCTCTGGAACTGTAGGTAATGGAAATCTTCCCTCTATAAACAATGTTCTGTTAGTAGATGGATTAATGCATAATCTGTTATCCATAAGTCAATTAAGTGATAACGGTTATGATATAATCTTTAATCAAAAATCATGTAAAGCTGTTAGTCAGAAAGATGGGACTATCCTATTTAATGGAAAGAGGAAAAACAACATTTATAAAATCAAACTTTCTGAACTGAAAAGTCAGAATGTAAAGTGTCTTCTGTCTGTTAACAACGAGCAACGGATCTGGCACAGAAGATTGGGGCATGTTAGTATGAGAAGAATATCTCAGATTAACAAACTCAATCTGGTCAGAGGACTTCCTAATCTGAAGTTCAATTCAGATGCTCTGTGTGAAGCATGTCAGAAAGGCAAGTTTGCAAAACCTTCTTTCAAATCTAAAAATGCTGTTTCTACCTCTAAGCCATTAGAACTTCTGCACATAGACTTATTTGGACCAGTTAAAACTGCTTCAGTCAGTGGCAAGAAGTATGGGTTAGTAATCGTAGATGACTATAGAAGATGGACATGGGTAAAGTTCTTAAGACACAAGGATGAGTCACACTCTGTGTTTGTCACCTTCTGTAACCAAGTTCAGAATGAAAAGGATCTTAGAATCGTTAAAGTCAGAAGTGATCATGGTGGAGAGTTTGAAAACAAAGATTTTGAGTCATTCTTTAATGACAAAGGCATTCTGCATGATTTCTCTTGTCCTAGAACTCCCCAGCAAAATGGAGTTGTAGAACGAAAGAACAGAACATTGCAAGAAATGGCCAGAACCATGACCAATGAGACAAACGCTGCTAAGATCTTCTGGGCAGAGGCAATAAACACAACGTGCTACATTCAGAATAGAATCTCCATAAGACCTATTCTGGAAGAGACTCCATATGAATTGTGGAAGAACAGAAAGCCCAATATTTCATATTTTCATCCATTTGGATGTACTTGCTTTATGTTAAATACAAAAAATTATTTGAACAAGGTTGACTCTAAAGCACAGAAGTGTATTATGTTAGGATACTCTGAACGCTCAAGAGGGTACAGAGTATACAATACAAAAACACAAATTGTGGAAGAATCAATCAATGTTTGTTTTGATGATAAGCTTGACTCTGAAAAGTCAAAGCATAATGAAGTTTTTGCAGGTATGGAAGTTGAATTTACAGGTTCTGAAGACAAGTCATCAGAAGCTCTAAATAAAGACACTCCTTCAACATCAGAAAGAGGCACTGCTAGTAATCCAGCAACATCTGTTGACCAACCTCAGAAAAGAATACCCAGAAGCAGCTTGGATCACCCAGAAGAAACTATCTTAGGAAGAAAGGAAGATCCAATCAGAACAAGAGCCAGCTTCAGAAACTCTGAAGAATCCCTCATGGGACTTGTTTCTCTGATTGAACCTTCCTCAATTGATGAAGCACTTCTGGACAACGACCGGATTCTAGCAATGCAAGAAGAGCTGAATCAATTCACCAGAAATGACGTATGGGACCTTGTTCCCAGACCAAAAGGATTCAACGTCATGGAACAAAATGGGTGTTCAGAAACAAGCTGAACGAACAAGGTGAAGTTATCAGAAACAAAGCACGACTGGTAGCACAAGGTTATAGTCAGCAAGAGGGGATAGACTATACAGAAACCTTTGCCCCAGTCGCCAGGTTAGAATCTATCAGACTTTTAATTTCGTTTGCTGTTAATAAAGGCATCACTCTGTATCAGATGGATGTCAAGAGTGCATTCTTAAATGGATATATAGAAGAAGAGGTTTATGTGCACCAACCCCCTGGTTTTGAAAGTACAAAAAATCCAGAATATGTTTTCAAACTAAAGAAGTCACTATATGGTCTGAAACAAGCTCCCAGAGCTTGGTATGAAAGACTAAGTAACTTTCTGTTTGAAAAAGAATTCACCAGAGGGAAGGTGGACACTACCTTATTCTGTAAGTCAGTTAAGAATGACATCTTAGTTTGTCAAATTTATGTTGACGATATTATTTTTGGATCTACTAATCCTTCTCTTGGAAGAAAATTTTCTAAGTGTATGCAGGCAGAATTTGAGATGAGCCTCATGGGGGAACTGAAATTCTTTCTGGGAATTCAGATCAATCAAACTCCAGAGGGATCTTACATTCATCAGAGCAAATATGTCAGAGAACTTCTGAAGAAATTTGATCTCTCAGAATGTAAGTCATCAAAGATTCCAATGCATCCCACGTGCATTCTGGAAAGAGAAGAGGTAAGCAAAAAGGTAGAACAGAAGGTCTACAAAGGTATGATTGGTTCTCTTCTTTATCTGACGGCTTCAAGGCCTGATATCTTATTCAGCGTATGTATTTGTGCAAGATTCCAATTAGATCCTAGAGAATCTCACTTAACAGCTGTTAAGCGAATTTTCAAGTATCTGAAAGGTACTACTAATCTGGGTTTATTTTATAGAAAATCTAGTGATTACAACTTAGTAGGTTACTGCGATGCTGACTTTGCTGGAGACAAAGTAGAGCGTAAAAGTACTTCTGGAAGCTGCCAGTTTCTGGGAGAAAATCTGATCTCTTGGTCCAGCAAAAGGCAATCCACAATTACACTATCAACAGCAGAAGCTGAGTACATAGCAGCAGCAGGATGCAGCACACAAATGCTCTGGATGAAAAGTCAGCTTGAAGACTTCCAGATTTTTAAGAGTAACATCCCTATACTCTGTGATAACACTTCTGCCATTTGCTTAAGTAAAAATCCAATTTTGCATTCTAGGGCTAAGCATATAGAAATAAAACACCATTTCATTAGGGACTATATTCAGAAAGGAATTTTGAACTTAAATTTTATTGATACAGACCATCAATGGGCTGATATCTTCACTAAACCACTTTCTGAAGATAGGTTCAACTTCATTCTGAAGCATCTCAGCATGAAGCTCTGCCCAGAGTGAAAATGTTTTAAGTTTATATGTTAACCTTCAGAATTTGTTTTACTTCACTGTGAACTTCTGATCAATCTTCTTTCAGAAACTTAGACATGCAGATTGTATCAGATTCTATTCTTAAAGATCTGAGCGTTTCAGTTCAAGGATAGATGTGCTGTTCACTAAATCAAACAAGTGTCATCCAGTCATCAGCTTATTCCTGAGGCAGAACATGCGTGCACGTTTCTGAGAAGGCAAAGCGCTGATTGGATGCATTGAGACACATGTCACTGGTAACTGTTCCAAATATCTTTCTCAAATCCCCCAAAATCAGCAAACATTAAATGCGTGTAATCATGAGTTAAATTGTAATCATGAGTTAATTCTCTCTCTTAAAAACGTTTACATTTTCAAAACATATTTTGAAATCTATTTAAACGCCTTAACATCATTCATTAATTTTTTACCGTCTCTTACAATCATCAAAATATTTCTGTGTTCTTACTGTGTGTTCATCTTTTTCAAGAAAACCTTTTTTCAAGCTTTTTCTCAAAAACCCTAGTGTGAACATGGCGTCCTCTAGCACTGTTTCTGCAGGTTCCCAGTAAGGTGCTTCTTCTGATCAGTACCAAATTCCATTCAGAACTCTACTCACACCGGTGAAGAACTTGGAAGTTCTGTCTGAACTGATCATTGATTTCAACAGTTTGAAAGAAAATGGCTTCGATTTGACTGAAGAAATTAGGGCACAAGGATGGGAAAGGTACTTTGATAGGTTGGTGGGTCCAATGTTCCCTGTATTGGTCAAAGAATTCTGGATCCATGCGTCTTCATCAACACATCAGGTTACTTCATATGTCATGGGCAAGAAGATTGTGATTACTGAAGATCACATTGCTAGACTGATTGGATACAACGGTGGCGGCATCCGCTGTATTGACATGGCAGAAAGAGCTGGAAACACTGCCATAGTTGCTAGACAGATTTTCACGCATGGGGTTCCATGCAGCAAGATCAGAGATCTGATGGATCAGCACAGAATCTGGGCAAAGATCATCTTGGGCTGCTTCAACCACAGGAAGCCCACAAGCTCTCCTGACTACATCAACCTAGATCAGCAATTTCTGCTCTATTTTATTGCAAAGAAGACCAAGATCAACCTTGCTCATCTTCTGTTCAATCATCCGAAGACCAGCGACAAGGAGACAAGAGAAGAAGAAAAGACTAAAAGGGATTGGATACCCTTCGACAGATTAATATCAGATATTCTAACTGAGAATAGGCTGATAGAACACCTGACAGAGGCACAGGAAATAAGCTCTCTGGAACCAGCTGTTGGCAAGCAGCTGAACGCCAAGAATCTGAAGAAGATGAAACTGATAGAGAATATCAGAAAGGAGCCCAGCGTCACTCCTCTTGCTGACATCACCAGCAGAAGAGTCCCTCTGAGCGAATTTCCCATATTCTCTGAGATTGACTCTAAACCAGTCACTGTTCTCAGATACTTGGACGCGTGTAAAGCTGATGGCACAGATCCTGATCTGAACATCAAAGATCTGCACCAGCAAGCACCAGAGGTTACTTTGAAGAAAACTAAGAAGAGAAAGGCTGCTTCAGAAGGACCATCCCAGTAGACCCCAAAGAAGAGAGGTAATCTATCTGCTGTTAATGTTTTAAATTCATCTGCTGTTCCAACATTGATTCCAACCCCAGCTTCATATGAACTCCCAATTCCCATACCAACCATTGATGATACCGAACCAGAGTTTGACCCTTCTGAGTCACTAACTCTCAGGAGATCCCGCACCAAACCTCAAAATACAAAACCCACAACATCAACAGAATCAGAACTTGATAGAGTTCTTTCTGAAATTGATCAACGTTCTTCCGCTCCCCTCTCAGAAAATCCAAACACTCAACCAGAAACTGCCCATTCACCTCAACCAGAATATACAGTCTCACCAATACCAGAAAATCCACATTCACCAGAACTAGAAACTACTCCACCTCCCTCTCCACAACCAGAACTTAATCCACCTTCACCTCAACCATCATCTCCACAACCTGAGTCTCAACACTCTGAAACTCCATCACCTGAACCTCAAACCCCTGAACCTCAATCACCTCAATCCTCTGAACCACAACCCTTGGCAATTCAACTGCCTTGTGGTACAACTGTAAACATACCCCAACTGCCATCCTCACCAGAAACTACCCCTCCTAATACTCCACACAGTCCAATAATCATTTCTGACTCTCCTACTCCCTCACCCACACAAAATCCAGATGACCACAACAAGGCCTTCATTGATCTAACAGTCCTTGACCGCCTTGCTGACCTTAAAAATAAAATCGCCATTCCCAAACCCAAACAACTAGATGTTGGTTCTAGCATCTTGAATTTTGAAACAGGCATGCAAAATTGGATTGCTTCTCTAAAGCAGGCGTGTCCTGGAATGATTGATCCTACTGCTTCAGACCAACTCTGGACACAATTCAGAAAGTGGATACGCGCTGAAGCCCTCAAGCTGCAAGACATAAACTATGAACAGGCTCTAGTCATGAGTCAGCTGCTGAAGGAGGAAGTGCTCTTTCTGGATAGTGAGCCATGGTCTGAAAAGCGTCCAGCATCAACAGTTCAACCAGCATAAGATGTGTGTCAAGAAGAAGACATTGCATAAAGCTCTCAGAAGCACCCTGTGATCGGTGGATCTGGAACTGACTGTTTAACGCTGGTTCGCGAAATGTCGCGGAAGCAAGAGTCGCCACCGTCTTTTATTTTCTCCAAATGGAAAGGACAAAAGCACAGAAAAATTCCTTAAAGAGATTGCTCTCGGTTCGGGAGGTAGGTTATAGAAAGGGAAGGTGTTAGCACCCTTTCTATCCATGGTTATCCATGGGCTCTTAGATACTTGCTCACTTGTGTTTTCAAAATTGTTTGTTTGCTTTTCAAGTGTGGGTTTTTAAAAAAAGTTTCTTTGAAAATTTCAGTTCGACTCGTACGTCAGAGTGTTTGAAAAATTTGCTTTGAAAGCTTTTGAAAAGTGTTAGTGAAAAGATTTTTGTTTGTTTGAAATTAGAGCAAGTATCCTTGAGAACCTACCTACCCTAAGGAATTCGTCTGTGTAAATGTCCTTTAAAGTAATGCCATCCCACCATTGAGAGGTAGGTAGCACCACCGTTGGAGGTGTTCGGGTCAATTCGATGTTCGGGACATGGTGATCACCAGAGCAATAGGAAGACACCTTAGAAGCTACCCTCATGCCAGGTTCCCGGATCATGAGGACTTACTAAGACGTCCTCTACTCGACGACCACCTTTCGAAAGGCAACAGTGAGGCGTACCGTAGGGGTGGTGTGTGCGAATTGTGTGTCATGTTTCAGTTATTTGTCTTGTCAGGTTTGTCGTGTTCTACGCTTGATTTTAATTAGACATTCATTCTTTCATGCTTGATTAACAGTTAAATATTTTGCGAGGAAATAAATCTAAGATTATTACAAAGGCGCGGGTCCACATCGCCAAAATTAAACCGGACCCGATTTAGCGGAAAATAAATAAAGCGAATAAATAAAAGTGCGAGAAATTTAAATTACATGGCTTTGGGATATTTACAAAATTATAATAAGCGATAATAAAATAAATGCGCAAATTAAATAATTAAAATGAAACTAGGGCGTTGGACCCTTTTACAAATAATTAAAAGTTAATGAGAATTAAAAATTAAAATTAAATGAGAATGATATTTTTGTGTTTTTTAGATTTAATGAAAAAAAAGGTTAATTAAAATTAAATTAAGAAGCAAACCCTAATTCTAATATTTTTTTATTTATTGTGAAAGAATTAAAATATGACCTAAATTAAACCTAATTCATTTATGTATAATTTAAATAGGAAAATAAATAAATAAATAAATATAATTATTATTGTGGAAAAAAGGGAAATAAAAAGAATTAACAATTAAACCTAAATTCTACATTTTTGATTTTTTTTATTAAAAAGGAATTAAAATTAAAACCTAATTACACTACATAATTTACATTCTAATTTATTTATAAAAATAATTAATACATAAAATAATATTATATTTTTTTTTGTATTTTCTGATTTTTATAATGTTTTTTATATTTTATAGAAAAAATAAATTAATTGAATTAAGACAATAAAATAAATAAAACAACAACAAAAAAAAAGTGAGAAGAAAAAATATAAAATGCAAACCAGGGTGGGGTGTGGCCCCAGATTAGGAGGTATAAATTTGGAAAGCCTGGCCCAATTGAATTTGAATTTGCTGACCTTCCATGATTCCATATGATGCGTTTGACTCATACCTAGGGTGTACCCCCAATCTTCTGCCTTGAATGAGAGGTCCTGGACACGTGGGCTGCATGATGGTGAGGAAACATAGTGTACCTTGACGTTAGCGTTGCATGGAATTAGTTGATGAAAAATAATATGGAATATGTGAAAGACCTGGGGTTCGAACCCAGGTCTTGTGGATCGTCCTTGCGTGTGCCTGCCATCTGTGCCATTTGCGTTTCAATTAATATACAATAGTCAATAAATATTATATAAAAAAAAGTTAGTACTCTTTGATACGCGCGCGAAATTTTGAAATAACGAATTACAGCGTGCCACGGAGTTATCTTCTTCGCGTGCCTGAAAATAAAAACAATAGGGCCACGGTTTTAACGCGTTGCCTAAAGCTATATATCAAAAAATAGCGATTAGACCCTCGACGCTCATAAATTGAGCGCGAGGGTTGGAAGCTTTTCGTCTGGTCATGCTCAATGCAATGGCAGTGGTCTGGGATTCCAATTTTGCTTCGTCTGAAAAACCCTCTTTCAAGCTCCTGAAAACCCTAACAAAGAAACATGGCAATGTCTTCTATACAACACAAAAACTCAATTAAATATAATGGTTAGTTGTAAAACCTTGTAAGGAACATGAATATATCATTAAAATGCCATGATCATGCCTTAAAGCCAAAATACGATTATGGATGTTCTTTGGTACAGTTTGAACCCGTTTTACCAGTTCTTGGAGCTTTGCTTATGGTTTATGATTGATACACGTTCAGAATCACACAAGGAAACTATTGCAACAGGAATGGAGGCTTGAATTTACTTAGAACCTTGAAATCAGTTTCCAAATTTTTTGACAGTTTTCAAGTTCTTGTCTTTGCTTGTGAGCGCAGCTTCCAGTCTAGGAGCATTAGGGTTCTCATCCTGATCATATATGGAGTGATTAGGTTAAGAAACATTGGACAAAATCTTATGCATTGATGAATTTCAATATTTGATTTTACAAAATCTTTTTCAAATCTTTTTCTCATGGCTTTTGGTTCAATCATGTGCCAATCATACCAAAACTTGCCTATTTAAGACTTACACGAAATATTGAGCTTATAATGTGTATGAAAAGATTTTTTTAGGTTAGTTTGATATTTTTCATATATTAAAATCATTTAAATGAATATGAATTAATATTAATTCAAATAAATAATTAAAAAATATGAGAATACTTCCCTTTGGGCCTAGTGGTCGTGCATAGGCTTGGCATGAAGAAATTTGGAAGGAAAATAGGCCCATTTGCATTTTTAGGCCTTTTGCATCAATGTTGACTTTCAAAAATTTCCAAAAATTTCCCAACTTCCACAAGGCATAACTTGGTCAATTTTTAAGCTTTTCACATGCTTTTGGACATTTTGGAAAGGTCTTTGAGTCCTTTAACCAATGCCTTTGGTCCCATGTCCTTTTGATTTACCAATCTCAAGTTATGGCCTTTGACTTAAAGTCACTTTTTGTTGACTTTTGAAAATGACCTATAATGTTGAAATTGATAACTTTTTGTGAGAGCATTTCTTGGACTTGGAACATGACGATGGATTGTAGGAAATGTCTTTCTCTTCAAAATGAGCTTTGGATGGAATTTTTCTGATAATCCATGTGAAAGTTATGCCCTGGTCAATTTCAGTTGACTTTTTCAGCTGTCCAAATATAGCAACTTTTGCATCTTTGATGATTTCTAAACCAAATTTTGAGAATCATGATCAAGCATTGATCAAATGATGTTTGTGGCTTCAAAATGATATGTTGACCAAAAATTTGAACTTTTGACTGCCAAATGACCATTTTGCCCCTACAGTTGACTGTAGTGCAATTTAGGGTTTTGACTGTGCAATTTTGAGCTGAAGGCCTTGAAACTTGACATGAAGACACTTGACCATCTTTGTAAGCATATGAGACTTGATTGGGCCTTTGAAAAGTTCATTTGCTTGACCAGAACTCAAACCCTAGTTTTGACTGTATAGGAGACAGTTGAGCTGCACAACCCTTGGGGAATTTTGTGACCTTGACTTGGCAATTTCTTGATGAATATGGGAGGGCAAATTTTGGGGTACAACAGTTGCCCCTGTTCAATCTTCTTAGACCTGAGGATGCAGATTGGCTGACGTGCCTTTCGTAATCCGAGGGTAGAAGATGATTGGACACTAGAGTGCCCAGAAATTTGCGCTCACATAGTGACGGTGATGGGGGGAATGGGCTTATAGATGCCATTTAGAGATTGCCGGATGGGATGATGGGCTTATAGATGCCATCTGGATGTTGATCGCGTAAGAGATTCCTTAGCGGGAACCTGCATACCTGCAAAACAGAAAAATGAGTACCTGACACGTCGCAGGAGCTGATTTTAGATGCTTGATATAGATATGTCCTGACTGGTTACAGGAACTGAGTCTGGAGCTTCAAACGCTGATGAATGAACCAGGGATGGTTACCGCCTTAGCATGAATGATAAGTGAACCTTGGATGATTTTAACTTCAACAACGCTCGTTGAGAAAATCTTGGTGAGGATTACCATCTTCGTAGTGTCAGGAAGATAACCGAAGGACATTATAATCTCAAAGGGAGTCACCTCACTCACCGTTGGAGAGGGAACTATAGGAAATTATAATCTGAAAGGAAATATTACCTCACGCTCATGCCGGAGAGGGAAACATCTTGAAAGGGAATTACCACCTCACTCGCCGTTGGAGAGGGGACCATAGGAGAATATCACCTCACGCTCATGCCGGAGAGGGAAACATCTGAAGAAGGAATTACCACCTCACACGCCGTTGGAGAGGGGACCATAAGAGAATATCACCTCACGCTCATGCCGGAGAGGAGAACATCTGAAAAAGGAATTACCACCTCACACGCCGTTGGAGAGGGGACCATAAGAGAATATCACCTCACGCTCATGCCGGAGAGGAGAACATCTGAAGAAGGAATTACCACCTCACACGCCGTTGGAGAGGGGACCATAAGAGAATATCACCTCACGCTCATGCCGGAGAGGAGAACATCTGAAGAAGGAATTACCACCTCACACGCCGTTGGAGAGGGGACCATAAGAGAACTTTTACGGAGTCTTTATCAGAAAAATCTGCTTGGAGTCGATTTAACTGGACTAGAGGAATCCTTGAAATATGTTTGAGAATTTCACCTGCATCTTTCCTGCAAGGTAAAGGTCAGTTATATGCGATGCATGATATGGATCAAGCAATGATGTTCTCAATATGGGTGCGATTCATATGATATGATGCATACATGCATGCTGTAATGATGTATGTGATGATTCATGTATGTTTTTGTCTAGGAAGATAAATCCTTGACGGGTGCCGGGAAGTCATATCCTGGGCTGATGTTGAGGAAGAGATTTTGCTTCCGCTGTGGATGATTTATTGCAAGAATGCCGATAGGAGAAGATAACTCCGTTGAGGAATAAACTTGGCAAATGAAATAATTCTGCGGGAGAAAAGATACTCTAGCGATCATGCTGGGGAGTGCTACTCTGTGGGGATAGCGATGCTTTGCTGAGTTGATGAAGATAACTCCGCTGGGGATATCCTTGTTGTGCTGGAAGTGTTGATAGACTTCGCTGGGGGTAGGAAGATACTTTGCCGAGGGCGCTTTTTCCGTGGCTTTTGGCTGAGGATAACCCAGTTATATCCTGTTACGGAAATAACTCTTTAAATCAAGCCGGGACGACGCGTTCGTGCTCTGCGAGGGGTAAGCTTCCAGAATCTACCGGGGATAAGCTTACTGCTCGGGGATATGGATTTCAACTTTTCCTGGGGAACTGGATTGGATTCTCCTGGGGAGATTTTGAACTGTAATGCTGTAGGTTGAAAGAGGGAACCTATGTAGGGTTGCCTGCTGATGAGCTCGTGTAAAACCGCATCTGAAATGGAGAAGGAACCTGGGTAGGGTTACTTTGATGATGAGTTCGTGTAAAACTTCGTCTTTGGAAAGGGAGAACCTGTGTAGGGTTGCTTGGTGAGGTAAGTTCATGTAAAACTTTTTGATGAATCGGGGTGAGATTATCTTGAACTAAAATCCATGTAAGACTTCTAGAGGAACCGGGGTTAGGTTACCTTGGGGTAAATCCATGTGAGATTTCTTGACGAACCGGGGTAAGGTTACTGGAGACGAGTCCCTGTGAGACTTCTGGGGGAACCGGGGTTAGGTTACCTTGAGATAGATCCGTGTGAGATTTCTTGATGAACCGGGGTAAGGTTACTGGAATAAGTTTGTGTAGAACTTTGATGAACCGGGGTTAGGTCATCTTGAGATAGGTCCATGTAAGACTCTTGGAGGAACCGGGGTTAGGTTACTTGGATAAGTTTGTGTAAAAACTTTGATGAACCGGGGTTAGGTCATCTTGAGATAGGTCCATGTAAGACTTCATGAGGAACCGGGGTTAGGTTACTTGGATAAGTTTGTGTAAAAACTTTGATGAACCGGGGTTAGGTCACTTGTGATAAATCCATGTAAGATTTCTGGAGGAACCGGGGTAAGGTTATTGGATAAGTTTGTGTAGAACTTTGATGAGCCGGGGTTAGGTCATCTTGAGATAGGTCCATGTAAGACTTCATGAGGAACCGGGGTTAGGTTACTTGGATAAGTTTGTGTAAAAACTTTTTTGATGAACCGGGGTTAGGTCATCTTGAGCTAAATCCGTGTAAGACTTCTGGAGGAACCGGGGTTAGGTTACCTGGATAAGTTTGTGTAAAAACTTTTTTGATGAACCGGGGTTAGGTCATCTTGAGCTAAATCCGTGTAAGACTTCTGGAGGAACCGGGGTTAGGTTACCTGGATAAGTTTGTGTAAAAACTTCTTGATGAACCGGGGTTAGGTCATCTTGAGATAGGTCCATGTAAGACTTCTGGAGGAACCGGGGTTAGGTTACTTGGATAAGTTCGTGTAAAAACTTTTTGATGAACCGGGGTTAGGTCATCTTGTGGAGGAGGAGTCTGTGTATGACTTTGTCTGAAGGTTGAGAAGAAACCGGTGTTGGGTTGCATGATTTTGATTAAGTGGATGATTGTCCTGTTTGGTCTCGGACGTTAGCCCACGATCTGGAATTTGTAAAGGTAGATGGTAATCATTCTTATGTTGATCTGTCCTTTGTAATTTGGTTGACAGAGCAATTGGATCGCCTGGATAGCTCATTATTGCCCCTGCTTCGGAGGTGAGGGAAGAGGATACCTGTGTGGGTGATCGACAAATCTTCGGGTAGGCAAGTGACGAGATACCGGAACATAGTCGTACGCTTTGATCCCTAACTTTTGCCTGAACCTCCCTTTCGGGTTTTCAGTCCACCGGGATACCCATTTTTGCCCAAGCCGCCTTTTCAGGTTTTCGACTTGCCGGGTGTACATGTTTTTTTTCATTTCATCCCTTCATTTTGCCCGAACCCTTTTGGTTCGCCGGGAAGCCCTTATTTTTGCCTAGGTGTGTCAACCTAGCGGGTCTTTGATTGTGCGTAGTATTTTTTCGACTATGTCCACGCTCTCAGAATGTAGGGAGTTGCCCCTGTTGGAAGTATTTTGCCATGCCCCAGATAATGGGCAATACTCCTACTGTGCCCCTTGACTGGAGGTACTTCTGTTCATAAGGTGTTCATCGTGCGAATTTCCCTTTTGTTCAAACAAATAGTCATATGCAAACAAGGTTATTTTAAGAATGCAAAAGTCTATGTCTGTCTTGAATTTTGAAAATGCATTTTTTGTAATATAGTGCGGTGTCAACTCAAGATTTTACAGCAAACCTTCAGGAGTCAGGATACCTTCGTACCAGTATGCTTTCGAACTAACCCATGCTTCAGCTAGGACTTTTAAGGGTTATATCGTGGCCTGGTTCACGGTTTAAGAAACAAAGGATAAAGGCTCAAATTATTTGTACCCACCCTCTCTTCGTGATGTTCTTCAAACCTAAACTCAGCTGATCGTGCGTTAGACCTTGTTTGAGTCTTTGCTCTGAAATTCCAGTGATGGTTCGGATGTTGAACGTTTATTTGAATAGGCAGTCATTTTTGCCTTGGTTGTGAGACCTCTTGCTTGATTTTTGTTATCCCTTTCTTTTTTCCTGAACTGTTTCCTTTTTGGGATTACAGTCAGCGGGATGCCCCAGTTTGGTAAGTCTTCTTTATTGGTTTTGACTTTTTGGGCTTTTCATTTATGATTTTTTTTTGGTAATGACTGCCTGTCTTTATGATTGTTCTGAACCATCACTGTCTTTTGTTTTTGAAAAACTCATTTGGTGCCATTCATTGTGCACTTGGATCAACTGAGAGAACTACCCTGCCCCGGGTTATGATTAAGGGTTTTGATTTTCGAAAATAAAAACTCCTACTTCTTTGGCTCTGATGGGTTGACGAGGGATTATCATCCTTATAACTCCAGTGTTTAGGGGTTGAAACAATGCCTGTACCTCATCAGCGGGGTCTGTTCAAAAGCATACTGTAATGATCGCGGTATCGTTTTCGTCATCCTCCCTCAAGAGGTTTAGAATTTTCAATTAAGAGTTGATCATTGCAAAAATATGAAAGCAGTTTTAAGCATAGTAAACATAATTAATCAAGACAGACATGTGTAATGCATTCATGAAATAAAAGAGTTTAACATAATAATTGTTTATCTGAACAAGAAAGGAAAAATACAACTTGAATTCAAATGAACAAAAAATTTCTCAATCCTAGCCATGTTTTGGCAATGGAGCATTGATCACGTTGGGAGTCTCAGCAGGCTCGAACTCGATCTCTTTGGCATCGATCATGTTCTGAATTTTGTACTTTAGTGCCCAACAGTTTTCAGTATCGTGCCCCGGGCTATCGGAGTGATAAGCGCATCTGGCTTCTGGATTGTAGCTAGGAGAGGAGGTCTTAGGATTGACAGGAGGGTTGATCACTGCAATCAGGTTCATCTTCAACATATGTTGCAGTGCTTGCGACCATGGCATGTTAATGTTGGTGAACTGCCTTTTAGGCCCGTCCGGCCTTTGCTGGTTTCCCCTTTGTGGTTGACGGCGTGGCGCAGAACCAGAGATCATGACTGCCCCTGCATGTTGATCACGGCGATCCTTTTGACCGTATGCAGCATTAGATTCCTTCTTTCCCGTGTAAGGCTTTTTATGAATATCCGAAGGTGTGGCCTCTTGAATTTTCCCGCTCTTGATACCAGCTTCAATTCTTTCGCCGGTCAGGATGAGGTCGGTAAATCCAGCAGATGAGTTACCAATGAGGTGGTTGAAGAACGGCCCAGATAGGGTCCCCAAGAACATGTCCACTAACTCTCGATCAGTCAAAGGTGGCTGCACCCTGCCAGCCAGGTCTCTCCACTTCTGCGCGTACTCTTTAAAACCTTCACTTGCACCTAACGACATACCCTGGAGTTGGGTACGTGTGGGGGCAAGGTCGGCATTATACTGATACTGCTTGTAGAAAGCCGTAGCCAGCTCCTCCCAGTTACGAACTTTGGTCCCATCCAGCTGATAGAACCATTCGAGATGAGTCCCTGAAAGACTCTCCTGGAAGAAGTGGATCCATAGATTCTTGTCCGCAGAGTACGGCTGAATCTTTCGAACATAGGACCTCAAATGCAGCTTGGGACAGGATGCCCCGTCATACTTGGAAAAGGTTGGAGCTTTGAATTTATGTGGGATAATCACACCAGTCGACAAACCCAGATCTCCGAAATCCAGCCCAGGTACCTGTTGAACCTCCATAGCTTTCATTCTGTCCTCCAGTTGCTTATATCGGTCATCAGCAGGAGGGTACTGCTCTTCATCAAAATCTGTCTCGTTGTCGGAGACCACTGGACCGGGAACCTCTCTCTCATGATGACTGCTTTTTCCCACAGATGGGGTTGTCCTCTCAGCTTCAACTTGTGGTGTATTCCCAAATCTGCGTCTAGGGCTGAACAGAACAGTCCTCTTCTTTTTCTTGTCCTTCTTCAAAAGCAGAGCCTTCAGGTCCTGTTGCCCCTGGGTCAAATTCAGGATCAACTCTTGGAACTGGGCGTTCTGAGCCTGGAGATCCTTGATGGACTGTTCAGCTGATGATCCAGGATTCATGACGATCGGCTGAAATAAACAGCGGAGAAGGGTAAGCAACCTGTCAAAGGGATACCTGCAATGCAATGAGATGTATGACATGCATGCAATGATTTCAAGGATCTCGCGGGATAAACAGAGAAACTTGTTAGAGTTGAAAACCGGTAACTTGATTGAAGAAACTTCCTGTTGTAGAAAATCCTTCCTCAAGGGTCAAAGGCTCACCATATCCAGTGGGTCATAGCCCCTGACAACCTTGGCTAGAGGAAAATAAATCCCCTCTGCCCCTGGCTAGATATTTGATTTATCCTGACCTGCATCACAAGCCCTTGAGATCCTTGAAATGGGTTAGGATGTATGCAGGATGCATGCAATGGTATGATGTTATGCTATGCATGGGGTAATGTGAGTGAACCCTGTTATGAGTCCTAGTTAAGGACTGAAACAAAACCTGCAAGAAACAAGTGTTAGATCACAAGCATGCAGATAGTCAAGTACGAAGGCACACAAGTCACACTAGAGAAACCCTTAGGGTTTAGGCCAGCATGGGGTCTGGGTATTACCCTCTTGAAGTTGGTGGGCTCAACCTGTCCTATTAGAAGTAACCGGGTTCTAAGGGTCCCAATATCACCGGATTGCTTTCATTGTTCATCGTTTCGATTTAGCCACTGAACTGGCGACCGAAATATTCCAGGAAAGCAACCCTCAATTGAGTGTAGTATCGAGTATCAACCAACCTCGGACTGCACCAAAGTCAGTTATCTCACTACCCTAAAGAGGCCAAGATAGTTCAATTAAGGTTCCTAAGGTCTGTTGATGCTTCACGACACCACGCGGAGGCCCCGTACTCTCCTTGACTGAACTCAAGGGTTACCGGTACACACCAAAGTGCCACATCAACGT
The DNA here is from genome assembly GCA_948472305.1 of Vicia faba. NCBI lineage: Eukaryota > Viridiplantae > Streptophyta > Magnoliopsida > Fabales > Fabaceae > Vicia > Vicia faba. The sequence continues at coordinate 1,467,628,743 of OX451736.1, read as the reverse complement.
AGCAGACTGTTTCAACCATGTCGGTATACCCCGCACAGTTCCCTCACAGCCTTGTTGCTACTTTCTAAGAAAGGTATCCCCCAGATCCGGGTTAGGATCTATAGAACTCCCGAGCAACCCACAATTTAAAGCACACAAGGAAAACAATTGAAAACATAGTTATAAGCTAGCCCTAAGGTACACCTCACTTTAAGTTTTATCCCCAGCAGAGTCGCCAGTTCTGTGATCGGTGGATCTGGAACTGACTGTTTAACGCTGGTTCGCGAAATGTCGCGGAAGCAAGAGTCGCCACCGTCTTTTATTTTCTCCAAATGGAAAGGACAAAAGCACAGAAAAATTCCTTAAAGAGATTGCTCTCGGTTCGGGAGGTAGGTTATAGAAAGGGAAGGTGTTAGCACCCTTTCTATCCATGGTTATCCATGGGCTCTTAGATACTTGCTCACTTGTGTTTTCAAAATTGTTTGTTTGCTTTTCAAGTGTGGGTTTTTAAAAAAAGTTTCTTTGAAAATTTCAGTTCGACTCGTACGTCAGAGTGTTTGAAAAATTTGCTTTGAAAGCTTTTGAAAAGTGTTAGTGAAAAGATTTTTGTTTGTTTGAAATTAGAGCAAGTATCCTTGAGAACCTACCTACCCTAAGGAATTCGTCTGTGTAAATGTCCTTTAAAGTAATGCCATCCCACCATTGAGAGGTAGGTAGCACCACCGTTGGAGGTGTTCGGGTCAATTCGATGTTCGGGACATGGTGATCACCAGAGCAATAGGAAGACACCTTAGAAGCTACCCTCATGCCAGGTTCCCGGATCATGAGGACTTACTAAGACGTCCTCTACTCGACGACCACCTTTCGAAAGGCAACAGTGAGGCGTACCGTAGGGGTGGTGTGTGCGAATTGTGTGTCATGTTTCAGTTATTTGTCTTGTCAGGTTTGTCGTGTTCTACGCTTGATTTTAATTAGACATTCATTCTTTCATGCTTGATTAACAGTTAAATATTTTGCGAGGAAATAAATCTAAGATTATTACAAAGGCGCGGGTCCACATCGCCAAAATTAAACCGGACCCGATTTAGCGGAAAATAAATAAAGCGAATAAATAAAAGTGCGAGAAATTTAAATTACATGGCTTTGGGATATTTACAAAATTATAATAAGCGATAATAAAATAAATGCGCAAATTAAATAATTAAAATGAAACTAGGGCGTTGGACCCTTTTACAAATAATTAAAAGTTAATGAGAATTAAAAATTAAAATTAAATGAGAATGATATTTTTGTGTTTTTTAGATTTAATGAAAAAAAAGGTTAATTAAAATTAAATTAAGAAGCAAACCCTAATTCTAATATTTTTTTATTTATTGTGAAAGAATTAAAATATGACCTAAATTAAACCTAATTCATTTATGTATAATTTAAATAGGAAAATAAATAAATAAATAAATATAATTATTATTGTGGAAAAAAGGGAAATAAAAAGAATTAACAATTAAACCTAAATTCTACATTTTTGATTTTTTTTATTAAAAAGGAATTAAAATTAAAACCTAATTACACTACATAATTTACATTCTAATTTATTTATAAAAATAATTAATACATAAAATAATATTATATTTTTTTTTGTATTTTCTGATTTTTATAATGTTTTTTATATTTTATAGAAAAAATAAATTAATTGAATTAAGACAATAAAATAAATAAAACAACAACAAAAAAAAAGTGAGAAGAAAAAATATAAAATGCAAACCAGGGTGGGGTGTGGCCCCAGATTAGGAGGTATAAATTTGGAAAGCCTGGCCCAATTGAATTTGAATTTGCTGACCTTCCATGATTCCATATGATGCGTTTGACTCATACATAGGGTGTACCCCCAATCTTCTGCCTTGAATGAGAGGTCCTGGACACGTGGGCTGCATGATGGTGAGGAAACATAGTGTACCTTGACGTTAGCGTTGCATGGAATTAGTTGATGAAAAATAATATGGAATATGTGAAAGACCTGGGGTTCGAACCCAGGTCTTGTGGATCGTCCTTGCGTGTGCCTGCCATCTGTGCCATTTGCGTTTCAATTAATATACAATAGTCAATAAATATTATATAAAAAAAAGTTAGTACTCTTTGATACGCGCGCGAAATTTTGAAATAACGAATTACAGCGTGCCACGGAGTTATCTTCTTCGCGTGCCTGAAAATAAAAACAATAGGGCCACGGTTTTAACGCGTTGCCTAAAGCTATATATCAAAAAATAGCGATTAGACCCTCGACGCTCATAAATTGAGCGCGAGGGTTGGAAGCTTTTCGTCTGGTCATGCTCAATGCAATGGCAGTGGTCTGGGATTCCAATTTTGCTTCGTCTGAAAAACCCTCTTTCAAGCTCCTGAAAACCCTAACAAAGAAACATGGCAATGTCTTCTATACAACACAAAAACTCAATTAAATATAATGGTTAGTTGTAAAACCTTGTAAGGAACATGAATATATCATTAAAATGCCATGATCATGCCTTAAAGCCAAAATACGATTATGGATGTTCTTTGGTACAGTTTGAACCCGTTTTACCAGTTCTTGGAGCTTTGCTTATGGTTTATGATTGATACACGTTCAGAATCACACAAGGAAACTATTGCAACAGGAATGGAGGCTTGAATTTACTTAGAACCTTGAAATCAGTTTCCAAATTTTTTGACAGTTTTCAAGTTCTTGTCTTTGCTTGTGAGCGCAGCTTCCAGTCTAGGAGCATTAGGGTTCTCATCCTGATCATATATGGAGTGATTAGGTTAAGAAACATTGGACAAAATCTTATGCATTGATGAATTTCAATATTTGATTTTACAAAATCTTTTTCAAATCTTTTTCTCATGGCTTTTGGTTCAATCATGTGCCAATCATACCAAAACTTGCCTATTTAAGACTTACACGAAATATTGAGCTTATAATGTGTATGAAAAGATTTTTTTAGGTTAGTTTGATATTTTTCATATATTAAAATCATTTAAATGAATATGAATTAATATTAATTCAAATAAATAATTAAAAAATATGAGAATACTTCCCTTTGGGCCTAGTGGTCGTGCATAGGCTTGGCATGAAGAAATTTGGAAGGAAAATAGGCCCATTTGCATTTTTAGGCCTTTTGCATCAATGTTGACTTTCAAAAATTTCCAAAAATTTCCCAACTTCCACAAGTCATAACTTGGTCAATTTTTAAGCTTTTCACATGATTTTGGACATTTTGGAAAGGTCTTTGAGTCCTTTAACCAATGCCTTTGGTCCCATGTCCTTTTGATTTACCAATCTCAAGTTATGGCCTTTGGCTTAAAGTCACTTTTTGTTGACTTTTGAAAATGACCTATAATGTTGAAATTGATAACTTTTTGTGAGAGCATTTCTTGGACTTGGAACATGAAGATGGATTGTAGGAAATGTCTTTCTCTTCAAAATGAGCTTTGGATGGAATTTTTCTGATAATCCATGTGAAAGTTATGCCCTGGTCAATTTCAGTTGACTTTTTCAGCTGTCCAAATATAGCAACTTTTGCATCTTTGATGATTTCTAAACCAAATTTTGAGAATCATGATCAAGCATTGATCAAATGATGTTTGTGGCTTCAAAATGATATGTTGACCAAAAATTTGAACTTTTGACTGCCAAATGACCATTTTGCCCCTACAGTTGACTGTAGTGCAATTTAGGGTTTTGACTGTGCAATTTTGAGCTGAAGGCCTTGAAACTTGACATGAAGACACTTGACCATCTTTGTAAGCATATGAGACTTGATTGGGCCTTTGAAAAGTTCATTTGCTTGACCAGAACTCAAACCCTAGTTTTGACTGTATAGGAGACAGTTGAGCTGCACAACCCTTGGGGAATTTTGTGACCTTGACTTGGCAATTTCTTGATGAATATGGGAGGGCAAATTTTGGGGTACAACACACCCTGACTCTGACATCTCTCAAGCTGCCTTGGACAGGCAGACTCTTGAAGAGCTGAAGCAAAATGATCTTTGTCTGCAGGAGAGAATGGATGAAAGTGATCAAAGGATGAAAGCAAGGATGGATGTTCAAGACAACAAGATTGATACAGTAGTCAGCATGGTGCATTAGCAGAAGGAAACCGCTGATCAGATTAAGAACATGCTAGAAGCTCTGTTCACACGCTTTCCACCCCAACCTTAGTTTTTTTTCCTCTTGATATTTTTCATTATTTTCTTTGCATATCATCTATACTATTTTTCTGGCTCTGAACTGAATACAATCGTTTTTCTGCACTGATGCTCTTACTTCAATTATTTTTTTTCTCAATTATGTGCACTTTTTGATTGCTGACAAAAAGGGGGAGAAAAAGAATGATATTTTTCAATAACGGATTACTGAGACAAAAGTCTCAAACATTCTAACACTCTGATATACTTGAAAGTTTTTATTCTGCATAGCCTACAGGTACAAGAATCTGATGAACTCTAATACACTGAAGCTCTGATGTTCTGATGTTCAAAGAAAGTCAATAAAGATCTGATCCTAAAGAACTCATGGAATTAAAGGGAAGTAATAAATTCAGGGGGAGTATTTCCGATCTAAACTCTGATACCTCTTTATCCCTTATCTTCTTATCTTTGATAACTTCCTATTTAATTCTGATACAATTTATTATTTGGTTATCTCTGATACTTTTCTCGTTAATTTTCAATTGAAAAAAATCTAGTTTTTGTCATCATCAAAAAGGGGGAGATTGTTAGAACAAAGTTTGAATCTACTACCCTAAGTTAAAGTTTTGATGATAACAAAATGCAAGAATATATAAATTGTATGATTCATGTAAGACATATATGCTACCTAAAAATTATATTGTGTTTTACAGAAACTCTGATAAGTATCAGCATAAGAATATCATCATCAGCATCAGAAGATGAAATATCAACATCAACATCAGAGGATGTTATATCAAATGCCAGAATCAGAAGATCAAAGCATGTGCTTATGCTGAAGCTTGATGAACAGATCTGCGCGTAACAATCTAAACTCTGATCAAGACCACAACAATTCATCAGCACCTAGCAGCGTCAGAATAAGCCAAAGCCAGAACACGCTTTATTGGCAACGGTACTGTGCATTCAAGATACTTTATTATCAACGGCATTATTCCAGACAAAGATCTTCTCAATATGGAAAGAATGTAATTGGCATTGAAACGGAATAACTGACTCCAACGTATCATTTCCAATGCTATATAAACAAGCAAGTGAGGAACGGATTGGCTAATGCTCTACAACTCTCTACACGCCTAAAGCGATTCATCTTCATCCTCATTCACAGTTTGCTAAATCTCTCAAATTACTTACTCTGTTGTTTTAGCATTCCAGTTCTCATAAGCTTAATTTTTGTAATATCACAGTTGTGATAAACAGTTTTGTAGAAAACATTCAACACACTTAGATTTCATTTATCTGTAAGAAAGTATTTCCTTGAGAAACCGGTTTGTGGTTTTGACTCAAGAAGGCTTTAGCAGTTGTTAAAGCAGTTGTAATATTCAGTTGAATATAATGGATTAAGACCTCGTTGGAGAGAGGCGAAATCACCTTGACGGGTGGACTGGAGTAGTTTGAGATCAAACGAACCAGGATAAAAATAACGTGTTGTCTGCATTTGATTTCAAGTTTTACAATTCAACCCCCCTTCTTGTGTTTTTGACTTCTTCAGTGTGGACTATAGGGATTTGATAAGGGCAAGTCCCAAGGATGATTTTCCACTGCCTCACATCGACGTTCTGGTTGACAACACCGCACAATATAAGGTCTTCTCCTTTATGGATGGTTTTTCCAGTTACAATCAGATTAAGATGGCTCCCGAAGACATGGAGAAGACAACCTTTGTTACGCATTGGGGTACCTTTTGCTACAAAGTCATGCCTTTCGAATTGAAGAATGCTGGGGCAACGTATCAGCGCGCCATGGTCGCTTTGTCCCACGACATGATTCATCATGAGATTGAGGTATACATTGATGACATGATTGCAAGGTCCCAGACCGAGGAAGAACACCTGGACCATCTTCAGAAGTTGTTTGACAGGTTGAAGTTGTACAAGCTGAGGTTAAACCCGAACAAGTGCACCTTCGGGGTGAGGTCTGGCAAGCTGCTGGGTTTCGTCATTAGTGATAAAGGTATTCAGGTGGATCCTGCAAAGGTAAAGGCCATACAGGAGATGCCGACTCCCCGAACAAAAAAAGAAGTCAGAGGCTTTTTGGGACGGTTGAATTACATTGCCCGATTCATTTCACATCTGACTGCTACTTGTGAGCCAATCTTCAAGCTGCTGAAGAAAGATCAAGTTGTAAGATGGAATGATGAATGTCAAGCCGCTTTCGAAAGGATCAAAGAATATCTCTAAGAGCCACCTATTCTGATGCCTCCAGTCGAAGGGAGACCTTTGATCTTATACTTGACAGTACTCGACAATTCAATGGGGTGCGTGTTGGGGCAGCATGACGAGTCTGGCTGAAAAGAGCATACTATTTATTACCTTAGCAAAAAGTTTACCGACTGCGAGACCCGATACTCGTTGCTCGAGAAAACTTTCCGCGCTTTGGCATGGGCTGCTCGCCGGCTGAGACAGTATATGCTGACTCACACTACTATATTAATATCGAAGATGGACCCAATCAAGTATATCTTCAAAAAGCCTGCCTTATCCGGAAGAATAGCCAGATGGAAGATGATCTTGACTGAGTATGACATCCTATACACAACCCAAAAGGCAATCAAGGGGAGTGTGTTAGCAAATCATTTGGCGCATCAGGCTGTAGACGACTACCAATCCATGAATTTCGAGTTTCTGGATGAGAATATCATGTTGGTGACCGACTGTGAAAAACCTGGACCGGATGAAGGACCTGAGGAAGGATCCCGATGGTCTATGTACTTTGATGAAGCTTAAAACGCTTTGGGTAATGGCATTGGCGCCATGATCATATCTCCTGAAGGCTGTCATACTTCGTTCACCTCCCGGTTATGTTTTAACTGCACCAACAATATGGAAGAGTACGAAGCATGCATCATGGGCCTACGTGCAGCTATTGACCTGAGGATTAAGTTCTTAAGTGTATTCGAAGATTCCTCTCTCGTGATCAGTCAGATTAAAGGCGAGTGGGATACGAAACATCTAAATCTTATTCCTTACAAAGAGTATATATTGACGTTGCTTCCACACTTCGAGGAGATAACCTTTGAACACTTCCCAAGAGAGGAGAATCAGTTGGCGGGCGTGCTAGCTATGATGTCTTCTATGTTCAAGGTCAGGTGGGACAATGAGGCTCCACGGATTACCATTGAGAGGTTGGACGAACCCGCACATTTATGTGATATTGAGACTGAAGAGGTAACAGATAAACCCTGGTTTCATGTGGTAAAGAGGTTTCTTGAGGCTCAGGAGTACCCCGAGGGTGCATCTGTTAATGATAAGAAGTTCTTGAGGAGGTTCGCTGCAAAGTTCTTCATCAGCAATGTTATTCTTTGCAAGCGTAACCATGATCTGACCTTACTACGATGTGTGGATAAGAACGAGGCAGAAAGGATTATGGTAGAGTTACACGAAGGTACTTTCAGAAATCATTCCAGTGGACACACCTTGGTGAAGAAAATCCTACGGTCAGGATATTATTGTTCTACTATGGAAACCGACTTTTATCAGCATTCTCGAACCTGTCATAAGTGCCAAGTCTATGCCGATAAGGTGCATATACCTCCAGTTCCTATGAACATTTTGACAACTCCTTGGCCCTTTGAAATGTGGGGTATCGACATGATCGGCGAGATCAGACCTACTACGTATAATGGGAATCGTTTCTCCCTGGTAGCAATTGATTATTTTACAAAGTGGGTTGAAGCAGCTTCCTTTGCTACAATGACCAAGAACGTCGTGGCACAGTTTATCCATCACAATCTGATCTGTCAATATGGTGTACCAGAGAGGATCATTACGAACAATGGTACAAATCTCAACAATACAATGATCACCGAGCTCTGCAAACAGTTCAAGATACAGCATCACAACTCTTCTCCTTACCGACCGAAGATGAATGGGGCTGTTGAAGCGGCTAATAAGAACATCAAAAATATTGTGTAGAAGATGACGGTGACATACAAAGACTGGCATGAGATGTTACCATTTGCTCTTCATGGGTACCGTACCTCAGCGCGGACGTCAACAGGGGAAACACCCCACTCTTTGGTGTATGGCATGGAAGCAGTCTTGCCCATTGAAGTTCAGATACCCTCTCTTCGGATTATGAAGGACGCAGGTTTGAGCGAGGATGACTGGATCGAGACCCGACTTGATCAACTGAACTTAATCGACGAGAAGAGACTTACTGCTATTTGTCATGGTCAGACGCATCAAAAGCAAATGATTAAGGCATTTAACAAGAAAGTTATATGACAAGAGTATCAAGTCGGGGATCTGGTAATCAAACGCATCATACTACCTCAAGGTGATCCCAGGGGAAAATGGACCCCTACGTACGAAGGGCCATTTGTGGTTAAGAATATTTTCTCAGGAGGAGCTATGATCCTAACCACCATGGATGGTGACGACCTTCCTCACCCCGTCAATGCAGACATAGTGAAAAAATACTACGCATAATCAAAGACCCGCTAGGCCGACTGGCCTAGGCAGAAATAAGGGCTTCCTGGCGAACCAAAAGGGTTCGGGCAAAAATAAGGGATGAAAATGAAAAAAAACTGTACACCCGGCAAGTCGAAAACCTGAAAAGACGGCTTGGGCAAAAAAGGGTATCCCAGTGGACTGAAAACCCGAAAGGGAGGTCCAGGCAAAAATTAGGGATCAAAGCGTAACACTATGTCTCATTGGATCATCTTGCAACCAGACTTCGGTATCGACTATCAAGCTCGGACGACACTAATCAATCTGATCTACCTTCAACCAAGTAGCAAAGTGATGAGACGCTCAAAGACGTAGGGGCAATATCAGAGTTGGAACCCAGTGGGACTGTTCACATAGCTGTTTTTCTTTATTTTTCACAAATTGTATAAATTCTATTTGTTCGGCAGCGTTCTCTTACTAGGACGTCAGCCTCTTGTACAAAAAATGCCTATTTTCAAGCCAAAACTTCAAAATCAATACAATTCATTTTCGCAAAGAAATTTCAAATTGTTTTTTCCTTTTTCTGTTTTGTTTCACAAGAACGTCCAATGTTCATTTTTGATATATGCATTTGACATTAATTGCTGCTCATAAATATTTACATGCGAAACAAAAGACGATTACTCGTAATTATAGAAACAGGGGCAAACAAGAAATGTCCAGACCTTACGGTTGCTCTATTCACCAGGTACAGGGATAGATCTAGATGAAGAGTAAGACTATGGTACATTCACTCCCCGCAGAGTAAGAAAAGGACAGTGGTGTTAATTCTCCCCAGCTGAGGCTCGCAACCGCGAATGAGTCGGTAAGAGTCTCCTCAAGCAGAGTTTATCTATCACCAGCGCTGGAAGATTATCCCCAGTAGAGTCTGGAAGATTATCCCAAGTGAAGTCGCCACTAAAAGATTATCCCCAGCGGAGTTCATTTCTTCCACAAACAGGAAGTTCATCCCCAACAGAGTTTATCATCGCCAGCAACGGTAATTCGTCCACAGCCGAGAGTTACTTCTCCAAGATCAGTAAATCCTAAGCAAAGCATCTTTCCCCCACAAAGTCATTCTCTTACCAATGTATTCTCCAGCAGGATTATTCTCCCAATCATTTTCGGTCGTTATCCTCAGCGAGCGAAACTCTTTCACTCTCCAGCAGCAGTCCGAAATTTATTTTTCCCTCAGCTAGAGAACGTCATAAAACATTACACATCCATACATCATGACATGCATACGCATCATACAACACCGTCTCATTTATTTTGAGAACATCATTGCCTGATACATATCATGCATTACATACAACTAACCTTTACTTTTCAGGAAGGATACAATTAAATTCTCACAGAGCAAGCTATGAAGCCCGGATTCGACCAGATAATAGTTTAATCCCCAGCAAGCCGTGAAGCCTGGATTACGATCGGATAACAGCTCAGCAAGTTATTGTGAAGCCTGAATTACGACCAGATAGCAATACAAGACCATGAAGCCTGGATTACGACCAGATAATGGTAGAAGACGTTGTGAACCCTGGATTACGACTAGATAGCAGCCAAGAATACTATGAAGCCTAGATTACGACCAGATAGTGGTATGTCTTTAATACAAGTTATGAAGCCCGGATTCAATCGGATAGTATCTTGATTTCTCCGAACACCATGAAGCCTGGATTTCGACCAGATAGTGGTATGATACATCGTGAAGCCTGGATTACGACCAAATAGCGATAAGGGACACTGTGAAGCTTGGATTTCGACCAAATAACAGTTTACCCGGCCAATTACTATGAAGCCCGGATTCGACCGGATATTAGTAGGCCCAACAGTCAAAGGGAAGCCCGAATGCGACCAGATAACCACTTGATTTCTTCTTAAGCCTGGATTTCGACCAGATAAGAAGTAAGGTATTGTGAAGCCTGGATTACAACTAGATGGCAGTACAGAACATCATGAAGCCTGGATTCGACCAGATAATGGTATGAAACATCGTGAAGCCTGGATTACGACCAAATAGTGGTACAAGACACCGTGAAGCTTGGATTTCGACCAAATAGGAGTTTACTCGGCCAATTACTATGAAGCCCGGATTCGACCGGATATTAGTAGGCCCAACAGTCAAAGGGAAGCCCGGATGTGACCGGATAACCACTTGATTTCTTCTGAAGGCTGGATTTCGACCAGATAAGAAGTAAGGTATTGTGAAGCCTAGATTACGACCAGATGGCAGTACAGAACACCATGAAGCATGGATTCGACCAGATAATGGTATGAAACATCGTGAAGCCTGGATTACGACCAGATAGCGGTACAAGACACTGTGAAGCTTGGATTTTGACCAAATAGCAGTTTACTCGGCCAATTACTATGAAGCCCAGATTCGACCAGATATTAGTAGGCCCAACAGTCAAAGGGAAGCCCGTATGCGACCAGATAACCACTTGATTTCTTCTGAAGCCTGGATTTCGACCAGATAAGAAGTAAGGTATTGCGAAGCCTGGATTATGACCAAATAGCAGTACAGAACACCATGAGGCCTGGATTCGACCAGATAATGGTATAACACATTGTGAGGCCTGGATTACGACCAGATAGCGGTACAAGACATTGTGAAGCTTGGATTCCGACCAAATAGCAGTTTACATGGACAATTACTAAGAAGCCCGGATTCGACCGAATATTAGTGTGCCCTAAATTCAAGTTGAAGCCCGGATGCGACCGAATAACAACTTAATTCCTTCTGAAGCCTGGATTACGACCAGATAAGAATCGAGAAATTACGAAGCCTGGATTACGACTGAATAGTAAGTATAATCTCATATCCCCAGTAAGTCACTGTAAAGCCTGGATTACGACCAGATAACAGTCGGTCTTATCACGATGAAGCTTGGATTACGACCAAATAGTAGTTCACTCCCACCTCTTCAACAGAGATGATTCCTCGGTAGAATGACGGACGACCGAAGCTCCTAAAATTCAAAACAGAGATGATTCCTCGGTAGAATAATAGACGACCGAAGCTCCTAAAATTCAAAACAGAGACGATTACCCAGTAGAATGATAGACAACCGAAGCTCCTAAAATTCTATTTCTCTGAAGACAGAGATCAACATTCCCCAGCGGAATCTTCCTCAGCAACAGGTATACAAGTTCTCGCTAAGGAATCTCTTATGCGATCGACACTCCTTCGGATGGCATCTTTAAGCCCATCTCCCGTCATCAATCTCCAAATGGAATCTGTAAGCCCATTCCCGACATCACAAGACAAGTACTACTTCATGCGAGTGCAAATTTCTGGGCACTCTAGTGTTCAATCATCTTCAACCATCAGATCACGAAAGGCAGACAAGCCAATCTAAATCTTCAGGTTTAAGAAGATTGAACAGGGGCAGCTGTTGTACCCCAAAACTTATCCTCCCATATTTCTCAAAACATTTCAAGAAAGATCATCAAGTTGCTCAAGAAAGTCCAATGGTTGGCCAGACAAGCTTCCTCCTAAGGCAGTCTACCTCAAAATTAGGGTTTCATGTTGCATCAAGATACTTGAGTCCAAGGGATCCCAAATGCTCACCATTATCCTAATATGTTCTCAATATCATCCATGTCAAGTTTCAAGCCTTGCAGAGAAAATTTGCTCAGTCAATTGCTCAAAGGCCTGAAAATCGACTTTGCTAGGGCAAAAGTCAAATGTGGCCCACATACAGTCAAACTTCAAGATTTTTGGTCAACATCCTCATTTTGAAGTATATTTCATCATTTGATCAAGGGTTGATCATGATTCATCAAGGATTGCTCACAATTCATCAAGAACCAAAAGTTGCTAAATTAGGGTTTTGTAGGAAAAGTCAACTCAACTTTGACCAAACATAACTTTCTCATACTTTATGAGAAATGACCCATCCAAAGCTCATTTTGAAGAGGATTCCACGATCTACAATCCATATTCATCTCCCAAGTTCAAAATATGCACTCACAAAAAAGTTATGAATTTGGACATTATAGGCCATTTTGAAAAGTCAACAAAAACACCTTTTTTGTTAAAGCTTCATACATGAGCATGGAATATCAAATTGATATGAGACCAAAAGGGTTGATTAGAAGACATCTCAAGATTTCTAAAAAGTGAAATAACACCTTCAAAGAGTCAAAATTGAGGAAGTTATGCATTGGTGAAGTTGGCCCTTTTTGCAAAATTGCGAAAAGTCAACTATGCCTAAAACTTCAAATTTTGTAAAAATGGCCCCAATCTTTTTCACTTGTTTTAAGTTGGAAACATGGTCCACGAGCCCTAGCCTTTGCAACTTGTTATTATCTTGTTTTTATTATTTATTTTGATTTTTACTTGAATTAAATCAATTTAAATCAAAACAAATAATAGAAAATCCAAAATATTGAAAACACAAGATTTTTTACATGATTCAGGTCTTAAATTCCAGCTAGCATGAGATCAAATTCGTGTAAAGTCATGTAGTGCATAAAAAGATTAGATTTGGACTATTTTTGGAAAGATATTCAAGTGTATCAAATCAAGATCAAAGACATTGATGGAGGAAGATTGAGGCCATGTTTTCAACCCTAATTCATTCCTCAATACATATAGAAGGTGTGCAGACCAAAAGAAAGGTTAGAGAGAGGCGCAACATCAAGAAAAAAACTTGAAAAAACACCAAAAAAGTGAAAACTCGAATTCATTGTTCCAGGCAATTTCAAAGCTTCCTGATCATTCCAATCGTTTCCTGGGATCATAAGCAACATATACCAATCAAGAACAAGCCTTCCCAAGCCCTGAATACCACTGTAACTCAACCACGACATCCATGTATTTTTGAAATCGGTTTGCATGATTTAGATATTGATAGCATGAATTAATGATATATTCTTGATCCTTAAGACATATGCAAGCTTTCCGTATCATTTAATTTCATTTTCATGGCCTATATTGGATTTCACCATTATTAGGGTTTCTTGCTTCAAATTGGGATCTTGGTGTACAGGTGAAATTGGGCCACGATTAGGGTACCATGAAGTTCGTGAGACTGAGACGAATGGATTGGTACCATCACCATTGATTTATTATGCTTGTACATTATTTTTGATATGCCCAGGGTTTTAGCTACGGAGAGTGTCCGTTGGTATAGGTCTGTTGTCTAAAACAACAGATCCTTGGAGAAGATGAAGACGTGGCGGACAACCATTCGCGTATTTGAATTTCACGCATTTTGGACTTAGCGTTTTTTGCTTTTCATATATTATCATTATTATTTATTGTATATACAAACAAGAACAAATGGCGCAGTGGTAGTGGGGTGTGTGCAAAACGCTTCAGGACCTGGGTTCGAATCCCAGGTCCCCCAAATATTTCATATATTTTGTCTTTCAGTGATTCAGTGTGCATACAAAGCCAAGGAGCATCATACGTCCTCACAATCCAGCCAGCCAAGTGTCTGGAGACCAGATCCAGAGGCCATCAATGGAGGAACACCATGGAGCCTAGTCAACGCAGAGCATGTGATCTTGAAGGTCAACGTGGACCTCACTCTTCTTAGGCCCAGTAGCTGCTGTTTGCACCCCCAAAAATCCCTCTCAGGCCCAATATTTCTTTCTCTATCCTTTTTCATATTTATTTTATTTTACTAAAAAATTAATTATTTTCTTTTATCAAAAAATAATACTTTTCACAAATTAGGTTTAGATTTTATTTTTTATCAAAAAAATTAATTAATTAAATTAGGTTGTTAATATTAGATAACTTTAATTCCTTTTGTAAATAATTAAAAATAATTAGAAAATTAGGGTTTTGTCTAAATTTAATTATATTTTATTTTTCCTAAAATAACCAAAACACAAAAAATAGGCCATGTAATTATTTTCTTTAATTAATTTAATTAACTAATTAATTGTATATTTAAATTTAAAACCTAATTCTTTTCTTAATTCTTATTAAAAAAACAAACAACAAAAACTTTTTTTAATTAATTAGGTTAAAAAGGGTCAAAAACTTAATTTCTTCCCGATCTTAATTTCATCGCGCGCTTTATTTTTATTTTTACCATATTGATGTAACTGCCCACAAGTTGTAATAGTTTAATTAGGACTTTTATTTTTCATTTATCGCTTTATTTTTTTAAGGGTTTGTTTTTGGCTATGTAAATACACGAAGCCTTGTAATAGCTTAGTTTAATTTTCGCACTTTAAATTCCGCAAAATATTAATCTGTTAGATGTATGATATAGGGATGCATGACAAGAATGTATGATTAACTTTAAAACAGTTAGACAACCCTAAAATGTGTAAAGATAAATAATCTGAAATTGAATCACTCGCACATGCGCACTCCTAGGGTACACTGCCACTTGGTTGCCTTCGGTAAACGGTCACTGAGTATAGGTTGCTTTAGTGGTTGCTCTCTTGTCCAAAGATCAAGGTTGCCTCGGAAAGGTTACCTCGGATATTGTTGCCTCAGATAATTGATCTAAGACATTAGAGTTACTACTAAGACGTCCTAACATTGCTTTAGTGACCGTACGTCCCTTTCGAATTGACCCTTAAAACTCCAATGATGGTGCTACCTACTCACTAATAGTGGGATAACGCTGTCTAAAGGAAACAAACATTGAACGATTCTTTTTTCGAGTAGGTAGATTTGTTCTTAAGTACTTGCTCAATCCAAACAAACTTTTTCACACTTACACTCCTTTACAAACAAAGTTTTCAAAAACACTTCGTAACACTCTTGAAGACAGAAGCAAGAGTTAAATCGAAGTCAAAACAAAAACTTTTTCAAATCACACAAACACAAAGAAGAAATTTTGAAAATGATGAGCAAGTACCTAAGAGCCCGTAGATAACTACGGATATAAAGGGTGCTAATACCTTCCCTTTCTATAATCTACCCCCCGTACTCAGAAATATCTCGAAAAAGGAATTTTTCTGTGCTTTTTTCCTTTCCTTGTTGGATAAAATAAAAGTCAGTGGCGACTCTTGCTTACCGCGACATTTTGCAAACACAAACTCAAAATGCAAACCAACATTACTAAAAAAATAATCCCGGTTCTGGCCACCGTATCACATCGTGGTTCTTAGATCGCAATCTATTTATTCTTTATTTTTGAATAAGATCCCTAACTTTTTCCTGGACCGTCCTTTCGGGTTTTCAATCCACCGGGATAATTTTTTTTTGTGTCCTTAATTTTTGTCTGGATCTCCCGTTAGGGTTTTCAATCCACCAGGATGTTCCTTTTATCCTAAGTATCCTATTTAGGGTTTGAACTTAGCGAGCTTTTTATACATAGTATTTTTTTACTACGTCGAAATTTGTAGGATATGGCTGTTCTTCTCTATCCATTATTGTGAGGATAAGACTACCACCCAAGAATGTTGTTTTTACCATATACAGACCTTCGTAGTTGGTTGTCCATTTACCATGTGAATCAAGGAGGGGTAGTAGAATCTTCTTGAGCACCAAATCTCCTTCTTTGAACACTCGAGGATGAACCTTCTTGTCAAAATCTTTCTTCATCCTCTTTTGGTAGAACTGATCATAGCACAAAGCTGTCAAGCGTTTATCTTCAATGAGATTAAGTTGATCAAGTCGCATTTGGACCCAATCTAATTCTTCAAGCTTTGTTTCCATTAGAATTTGTAGCTATGGAATCTCTACTTCAACAGGGAGAACTGCCTTCATGCCATATACTAGAGAGAAAGGAGTTGCACCTGTTGACATACGTACAGAAGTACGATAGGTGTGTAGAGCGAAGATTTTTATGCCAATCTTTGTATGTCTTCACCATTTTTTGAATGATTTTCTTGATATTCTTATTGGAAGCTTCAACGTCCACATTCATCTTGGATCGATATGGTGAGGAATTATGATGCTTAATTTTGAAGTCATTGCATAAATCCTTCATCATTCTGCTGCTTAAATTGGACCCGTTATCTGTAACGATTTTTCTAGGAACCCCATATCTGCATATAAGGTTCTGCTTGACAAACCGAGTAACCACTTGTCGTGTTACATTCGCGTAGGATGCGGCTTCCACCCATTTGGTGAAGTAATCAATGGCAACTAGTATGAACCGGTGTCCGTTAGAGGCTTTTAGTTTGATCATTTTTATCGTGTCAATTCCCCATATTGAAAATGGCCAAGGAGAACTTAGGACATTTAAAGGAGTCAGTGGCACATGTATTTTGTTAGATCTGGAATTTGTGACATGTCTTTGTATAATGGTAACAATCAGCTTCCATCTCCAACCAATAATAACCTGCTCGCAAGATCTTTCTAGCCATGGCATGTCCATTTATATGAGTTCAAAAAGTGCCTTCATGGATTTCTCTTATAAGTGTATCTGATTCATGTTTCTTCACACACCTGAGTAACACCATATTGTAGTTTCTTTTCTATAATACATCACCATTCAGAAAGAACATCGAAGTTAGCTTTCGCAGAGTTCGCTTATTAATCACAAAGGCATTTTCTGGATATTCTTGTTTCTCGAGATACCTTTTGATGTCATAAAACCAAGGCTTGTTATCTGGTCCTTCATCAACAGCAAGACAATGTGAAGGTTCTTCAAAATGTCTAGTTGTAATGCATGGTTCGTGATTTGGCCAGGTAACTTTGAACATGGCTGATAAAGTTGCAAAGGCGTCTGCCATCTGATTTTCTTCCTGCGAAATATGAATGAGTGTAATTTCAGTAAAATCTGTAGCTAGCTTCAAAACATGATCCCGATATGGAATCAATTTGGGATGTTTAGTGTCCCTGTGATACGGTGGGAGAACTGACTTGAGGTTTTGCGTTTGTATTTGCACTTGTTCGGTTTAGCAAGAGTCGCCACCGACTTTTTATTTATCCTAATGAAAGGTCAAAAAGCACAGGAAAGACCTTTGAGATGTTTTCGTGGGTTCGGGGGGTAGATTATGAAAAGGGAAGGTGCTAGCACCCTTTTCATCCATGGTTATCCACGGGCTCTTAGTTACTTGTTTTAGATCACTTGCCTTTGCTTTTCAATTGTTTGAAATGGTGCTTTGTGTGTGTGGTTTTGAAAATGTTTTGAAAAAGATGCCTTGTCTAGGCAACCATTGTAACAATTCTTTACTCGAATGTTTTACAAAGGTGTTTGTCTTTTTGAAAAGATGTTTCAATGTTTTGGAAGTTGTTTTGGAAATTGTGTTTGTGAAGTGTGTTTGAAAATGGCAAGTGTGTTTTTTGCAAGTTTTGATCAAGTAACTAAGAGCTATCTACCCTAATTTACTCAAAGATCTTCCCTATGTTTTAACCCTTTTAACAGTGTTGTTTCACCATTGTATTTGGTGAACAACCTTGTGTTAGGATGTTAACAGGACGGACGCGGGTCATCGTATAGACCATGAAAGCAATAGTGTCAAGTGTCTTTGGCAATTTTCTTGAGGGACTATGATCATTTTGTTTAGGCAACAAGATAGCGTTATCGAGGGACTATGATCATTTTGTTTGTTTTTGTTTTGCCAAAGTACTTGACATGCAACCATGGCCCATTTTTGAAGGCAACAAGCGGGATTACCCTAGAGGTGCAAGTGTGAATTGTGTATTGATTTTCATGCATTTGTCTCGTGTTAAGTTATCTAGCAGTTGATTTTGAATCTTCGCATACAAACCCTAATTACTACACAGTATATAGAAAGCGATAAATTGCGGGAATTTAAAGTCTAAGCTATTACAAATAAGTATCCGGGGATGGGGGTACAAATGTTTACAAATGGGGATGAGTCTCATCAGAATAGTAGTGTCCAAATATTATTTACAACCAAATCGAATCATCGCATTCTCAATGTAAAAATATAAGAAAAAAGGAATCAAAAGCAATGTAAGACGCACATGATTATTTACAAGTGATCAAAATGTTAACCTAATGTATTTGTTAAGTATTTTATAATTATTTTTTGTGTTTTTTTGTTAATGTTATTTAGGAACTCATATAAAAAGATTTATTAAACAAAAGTTTTGAAACAACAAAAAATATTATTCACATACTTTTAAATGTAATAAAAAGGCTATTAAGAGTAATTTTGTACAAAAAAAGTTAATGTATTATTTTTTTATTTAATAAAATAGGTTATATAAAAAAAGGAAATAAGGTGATAAAAAAAGGTTGATTTGTATAAAGAAATTAAATAAACAAAAGAAATGAAATGGGCTTTAGGGGATTATGTTTGGCCCAAAACGAAATTGAAGGAGGACAAAAGGGGGGGTGTAGCGCCAAAAATACGTTGGGCTTAGTGGTTTTTGTGAGGGCAGGCCCAGATGCTTGTGACAAAGTTTTTTTGTTAGGGTTTGAATTGGTTTATCTCAGAATTAGGTTTACAGAGTTTTGAACGGCGCCGCTTCTCTCCTTTCTTCTTCGTCTTCATCTTTCTTGACCATGGCTTCTGATGCTTCATCCATGCCTCAGGCTACCAGGCGCCACCTCCACTTCCCTCTCTCCATGGTCGTTCAGGCAGTGATAAAGAAAAGGTTACAATTTTCCTTCTTCATGCGCTTTTTAGGGTTTTCGGATTTTAGTCTTGCATGCTTATCTTTTTCATGTTTTAACCATGGATGTTCGTGTTGGTGTGAGTTGTGAAGCAGAAAAAGGAAGGGGAAAAATACTACCTTGCTGATCTCGTTCTTGTAGAGGCGATGGAGAGGGAGTTTGGGATGGAGGCGCTCTAGGGTGGCCAAGGCGGAGAGAGCGATGATGACAAAAGCTTGGCGTTCTGGTATTTTAGCCTTGAACTTTTAATGATGAAACTTCTGAAAACCCTAGCTCATTCATTTCTGTCTCTCTTCTTATCTGAATGCTTTGTTCATTTGATGATGTTCTTTGATTCTGAGATGCTTGCAATAGTTATTGTTTGCTTGATGATGTTGCTGGATTTTGATGTTGCCTTACAATCTTCCTCTTTCAATGATGATAATAATTCTGAGATTGCTTGTTGGCTATTGTTTCACTTCTGACTTCTTCTTTTTCTCTTGGCTTTGAGTGAGCTTTTTTTTCAATGATGATATTGAATCTGAGATTGCTTGTTTCAGTTGTTATTGCTTCTGACTTTTCTCTCTTTGGATTTTTTCTCAATGATGATGATTTCTGAGAGTTGTTATCGTTTCTGAGTTGCTTTGGTATTTGGTTCTTTGATATTGAAGGCAAGTTGAAGGCTTTAACAGGTTTGTACGGTACTGGCTGACTTATTGGTATACAGGTAGGCTTGAGGCAGGCTTGAAGCAGGCTAGAGGCAGGCTTGAATGCTGTAACAGGTTTTTAGGCTTATTTGGGTTACAGGCTGGCTTGAAGCAGGCTTGTTTTCTTAGGCTTGAGTAGGTTACTATGTTTTGAGTTTATGCAGGTGGGGGCTTATGCAGGCTTGGACACTGAGTTTGTTCAGGTTTATTGTATTGTTTGGCTTGAGGCAGGCTTATTGTGCAATTTGGCTTGAGGCAGGCTACTGATACAAGCAGGTTTTTGCAGTTTATTTATGCTCTTAACACAGGTTTGAAGTTTGTGTTTTGATGCAGGCTTGTGGTGTTGTAATTTTTGAGGCAGGCAAGCTTGGAGGTTGTGGTTATGTGTTTACAACTTTGTGTTATTTTCTTTATGTGTTCTGCCCCCCTGTGTTCTGAACTGAACTCTTTGTTATATATTTCTATATTCTAAGCCTGCCAAACTGTAAGAGCCCTACTTATCTCTCTTTCTCTCTCTCCAGAAAGCATATCTTTGCTTAGAGTATCTTTCTTTTCTGAAAAGGTTTTGGCCTGGAAAATGATGAATAAAAATGCTTACTTGCAACTTTAGCTTTCCTCTGCATTCTGTACTTTCTTCCTTTCTTTAATGACAGTTTGATAACTTTTGATATCTTTTGGTATCTTTTGGTATCTTCTTTGACAACTTTTGACAGTTTTGAACTCTTCTTGACAGTTTTTGACAGCTTAGTTTGGTTGACAGTTTCTTGTAACTTAGTTTGCCATTGTTTACACTTGTGACTTGGTTTGGCATTTTTCAGTTTGCACATGTGCAGCTTGTTTGAATTTGTAACTTGGCTGTTCAGTTTGCCTTTATGCATTGTGCAACTTGTTTATTCAGTTTGCAATTTGGTTTGAAATTATGCTGCCTTGTATTTAATTAATTCCATGCTTGCAAACAATTTTTCTTTCCCTCTTTATGAACTAAGAAGAGACATCTTCTTGCGATTTGCAGAGAGGACGAACAAACTGATTCCGGCCAACAACCTCTAATGATGAGTTTTTGCTTATCTGTCTGAAAAATACTTTTCCAATTCATCTGTTATTGACTTCTCTTTTTCTGGCTTTGCAGGTGAATATTAATTGGGGCAAGGGAAGCAGCAGTAGAAGATGAAGACTTCAAGCAACTTAGGATATAGATTTAATTTATTTTTAATCATTGTAATAAACGTCATTGTAACACTATAAATAAATTTACTGTATCAAATAAACATTTGTAACAACAATTGAAAATGAATAAAAATCTTTTTTGTCAGTTAATTCTTTAATTCTTCTGCACTTATTTATTTAATCATTTAAATTTCTTGAATCATAATAATTGGAAATTATCCCAATAATTTTAACTTAGAAATTACAAATAATCAACAAACGTCGCAGTCTCACAACTTTGCATTAACCAACAATAAGCCCGACATCCCAAATAACCAAAAGCATTGCACAATTAAACAAACAAACGTCCATACGCCTTTCACTTCACTGATCAAACTTAAACTTCAAATTTCAATCATAAACCTCAACTTCTATCCCATATGTTTAGGTTTTGAGAAATAACGGCCATCTTGAACAAGCATCAAACCAGTGTGACAGTCAAATGAAATGCTGTGGGTTCCAATTCTTTTGAGAATGCGCGTGCAAACCCTAATTGTGGATTTATTGTCAAAGAAGCGTCTGCCTGATCAAACCCTGAGCCAAACTCAACCAAATCACTAAAAACCCTAATAATCTGCTTGGACTGATTCAAAAGTTAATGGAAACCCTAATTTTGTTTGACTGATAAGAAAAGTCTGTTTGACCGATTCTTGAGCCAATCTGAAAAATCAGGAAAAGCCCGAAGCTGTGATTTCTTGTGAAAAAGAGAGAGGGCAAATTTTGGGGTATAACAGTTGCCCCTGTTCAATCTTCTTGAACCTGAAGAGTTAGATTGGCAGGTTTGCCTTTCGCTACTCGAGGGTAAAAGGAGATTGGACACTAGAGTGCCCGAAAAATTTGCACTCGTCAAAGTGTAGTTTGAGGGAATGGGCTTAAAGATGCCATTTGGAGATGGGCTTAAAGATGCCATCTGGAGATGTGACAGAATCTTGTCGGGGGATGGGCTTAGAGATGCCATCTGGAATGTATGTTGTAGGTGAATGAGTGAGTATCAGAAAGGTATCCATGTTTGGAACCTCTCTGGACTGGGGGTCTGAATAAGCAATAGATTGACATCTATGTTTGGAGAATCTGTAAACTGTTTTCAGAAGTCTTGGATCTGAACAAGCGATAGGTATCTGGAGAACCCATAAACTATTTTTGAAAACTAGCAAGGATGTTGAATAAACATGAGTTGGTCGAGTAGATATTTGTCCTGTCTGGTTTCAGGTATTAATCTCTGACCTGAGAAAGAAAGATAGTTTTCCTGGCTCGTTAGAGGTATTGATCTTCAATCCCTCGTCCACAAATGGTTTTCCTGGCTTGCTACAGGTATTGATCTGAAACTTGAAAAGGTTGATGGTAGCCATCTGTTGATTGACCTTTTTCTAGAAAAGGTAAAACGTTAGTTGTATGCAATGTCATGATGTATGAAATGCATAATGCAATATATGTGTTTATGATGTATGAATGTAATGGATGTGCATGCAAGCTGAGTAGCTGTCTTGCTGAGGATAGATGAATCCTGGATGGCTGGAGATAATAGAATCTTGACTGCTGCCGGGGAAAGTGAATCTTTGACTGCTGCAGGGGATTGCAAGAATCTTTTGATTGCTGCAGGTATTGATCTGGAACTTGAAAAGGTTGGTCGGTGAGATAGTTGTCCTGGCTGGTTTCAGGTATTAATCTCTGACCTGAGAAAGAAAGATAGTTTTCCTGGCTTGTTACAGGTGTTAATCTTTAATCTCTTCACATAGATAGTTTTCCTGGCTTGCTACAGGTATTATGATGTCGGGAATGGGCTTACAGATGCCATTTGGAGATATGATGGATAGTTGATGGAGATGGGCTTAAAGATGCCATCCAGAAATGATTGTTGAATTGTTTGAGCTGGTCGAGTAGATAATTGTCCTGGATGGTTTCAGGTGTTAATCTCTGACCTGAGAAAGAAAGATAGTTTTCCTGGTTTGTTACAGGTATTGATCTTCAATCTCTTCATGTAGATACTTTTCCTGGCTTGTTTCAGGTATCAGTCTACAATCAGTCGTCCACAAATATTTTCCTGGCTTGCTACAGGTATTAAACTGGGATCTGAAAAGGTTGGTCAAGGAGATACTGTCCTGGCTGGTTTCAGGTATTGATCTCTGACCTGAGAAAGAAAGGTCTTCCTGGCTTGTTACAGGTATTACTCTTCAATCTCTTCATGTAGATAGTTTTCCTGGCTGGTTTCAGGTATTAATCCATAATCAGTCGTCCACAGATAGTTTTCCTGGCTTGCTACAGGTATTAATCTGGAACTTGAAAAGGTTGGTCGGTGAGATAGTTGTCCTGACTGGTTTCAGGTATTAATCTCTGACCTGAGAAAGAAAGATAGTTTTCCTGGCTTGTTACAGGTGTTAATATTCAATCTCTTCACTTAGATAGTTTTCCTGGCTTGCTACAGGTATTGTGATGTCGGGAATGGGCTTACAGATGCCATTTGGAGATATGATGGATAGTTGATGGAGATGGGCTTAAAGATGCCATCCAGAAATGATTGTTGAATTGTTTGAGCTGGTCGAGTAGATAGTTGTCCTGGCTGGTTTTAGGTGTTAATCTCTGACCCGAGAAAGAAAGATAGTTTTCCTGGCTTGTTACAGGTATTGATCTTCAATCTCTTCATGTAGATACTTTTCCTGGCTTGTTTCAGGTATCAGTCTACAATCAGTCGTCCACAGATATTTTCTTGGCTTGCTACAGGTATTAAACTGGGATCTGAAAAGGTTGGTCAAGGAGATACTGTCCTGGCTGGTTTCAGGTATTGATCTCTGACCTGAGAAAGAAAGGTCTTCCTAGCTTGTTACAGGTATTACTCTTCAATCTCTTCATGTAGATAGTTTTCCTGGCTGGTTTCAGGTATTAATCCATAATCAGTCGTCCACAAATAGTTTTCCTGGCTTGCTACAGGTATTAATCTGGAACTTGAAAAGGTTGGTCGATGAGATAGTTGTCCTGGCTGGTTTCAGGTATTAATCTCTAACCTGAGAAAGAAAGATAGTTTTCCTGGCTTGCTACAGGTATTAATCTTCAATCTCTTCATGTAGATAGTTTTCCTAGCTGGTTTCAGGTATTAATCTACAATCAGTCGTCCACAAATAGTTTTCCTGGCTTGCTACAGGTATTAATCTGGAACTTGAAAAGGTTGGTCGATGAGATAGTTGTCCTGGCTGGTTTCAGGTATTAATCTCTGACCTGAGAAAGAAAGATAGTTTTCCTGGCTTGCTACAGGTATTAATCTTCAATCTCTTCATGTAGATAGTTATCCTGGCTGGTTTCAGGTATTAATCTACAATCAGTCATCCACAGATAGTCTTTCTGGCTTGCTACAGGTATTAATCTGGAACTTGAAATGGTTGGTCGATGAGATAGTTGTCCTGGCTGGTTTCAGGTATTAATCTCTGACCTGAGAAAGAAAGATAGTTTTCCTGGCTTGCTACAGGTATTAATCTTCAATCTCTTCATGTAGATAGTTTTCCTGGCTGGTTTCAGGTATTAATCTACAATCAATCGTCCACAGATAGTTTTCTTGGCTTGCTACATGTATTAATCTGGAACTGAAAAGGTTACAGAATGGCAACCGTGTCTGGAGCATATCTGGACCGTATCTTCCAACAGGTGATGAAGGAATTTTTGATGATGACCGCAAATTCCAGCAGGTGATGAAGGAAATTTTGAACGCTCTTGAAATTTGAAATGTAATTTGTTTTGGAAAATAAATCCTTGACAAATGTTGGGGAAATAAACCCATGACTGCTGGTCTGTTAGAGAGGTGATGAACTCCTCGAGGACGCTTGAATTTCTTTTCAGAAAGATTTTGGAGAGGTTTCCTCACTGCCCCTAGTATCAGATGCTTGTGATATTGTCGGGTCACTTGGACTGCACGTAACCCTTTGATGAGATTGACGTTTAAATTCCCCAAGTGATGGTGACGGAGACTTGCCCCAGGTTAATCTGCAATTGAGAGATTTGTTGAAATCTTGACTGGACTGCCCCAAGTTAACTGAACTTTGAAAGATTTGTTGAAATCTTGACTGGACTTCCCCATGTTTACTGGACAATACCATATAAAATCTCCTTTTGTTGATAGGAGACTTTTGCAACGGGAGTGCCATCCCACTTGAAGTGACTTCAATCACTGAGAGAGTTTTCGTTCCTCTGAACATTCACTGTATGAATTTCTTTGCTGTTTAAACAAATAAACCATGTGCAAACAAATATATTCAAATAATGCAAAGTTTTATGCTTGTCTCAAAGTTTTGAAAAATGCGTTTTTTAGTAGAAAACCTTTTATAAGACAAATTCAACACAAGATTTAGGGCACATCCTTACAGGAGTCAGGATACCTTTTGTAACAGTATGCTTTTGAACTAACCCATGCTTCAATTAGGACTTTTGAAGGGTTGTAACGTGGCTTGGTTCACGGTTTAAGAAACAAAGGATAAAGGCTCAAAGTATATTTGTACCCACCCGCTCTTCGTGATGTTCTTCAATCCTAACCTCAGTTAATTGTGCGTCAAACTCTATTCGAGTTTGGAACGACGTTTTGGTGATGGTTCACACAAGTTGAATTTGTTGGAAGACAGTCATCATCATTTTTTTTTGCAACATTTTTCACGTTGTTGAGGATTTTTAATGACCTCGTTCTTTTGATTTGTTATCCCTAACTTTTGCCTGACTGTTCCTGTTTTCGAGATTACAGTCAGCGGGATGCCCCAGCTTTCTTAAGCCTCCTTATTAGGTTTTGGCTCAGTGGGCTTTTCTATTTTGAGAGATAATGACTACCTATGAGATAAGGAACCATCATTGTCTTTTTTGATTCCAAAGGAATGTTTTTGATGTCATTTGGTTGTATTACGAACTGAGATTTTGCGACTTCAATGCGCATCTCTTTTTTTTTGAATTAACTGAGAGACTACCCTGCCCCAGGTTTAATCAAAGGTTTCAATTTGTGTTTAAAACAGAAAACTCCTACTTCTTTGGCTCGAAGGGGTTGACTAGGGATTATCTTCCTTATGACTCCAGTGTTTAGGATTTGAAAGAATGCCTGTACATCATCAGCAAGGTCTGTTCAAAAGCATACTGTATGAGATTACGGTATTGTTTCGTCATCCTCCCTCTAAAGGCTTGTAGCTTTTGCAAGAGTTAAATGTCATAAAGCAAATAGAAAGCATAGTTCAAGAATAGTGAAAACGAATGGATGAATTCAAGACAAACATATGCAATGCATTAATGAAACAGAGTTTGACATCAACAGATAATTGTTTGAATAACAGAAGAAATTACAACTTGAAGATTCAAATGAAACAAAAACATTCTCAATGATTTGGCATAGGAGCAGTGATTATGCTAGAGTCTCCGGAGGGTCGAACTCGATCTCTTTGGCATCAATCATGTCTTGGACCTTGCTCTTCAAAGCCCAACAACTGTTTGTGTCATGCCCTGGGCTACCACAATGATAAGCACATCTTGCATCCGGGTTGTAGTTTGGAGAAGAAGTCTTAGGGTTCGGATGAGGAGCCTTTAATGTAATCAGCTCTTTCTTCAACATGTGTTGTAGTGCTTGAGCTAGCGACATGTTGATCCTAGTATATTGTCTTTTAGGCGCGACCTCCCTATGCTGATGCCCCTGCCTTTGCTGAGTAGGCGCAGGATTAGAGATCAAGGTTGCTCCTACGTGTTGGTCATGACGACTCTTCTGACCATACACAGCATTGGACTCTTTCTTCCCATTGTAGGGCTTTTTCTGAGCATCAGAGGGTGTAGCTCCTTGGATCTTTCCACTTTTGATGCCAGCTTCGACCCTTTCGCCGGTCAGTATTAGCTTGGTGAACTCGGCTGAGGAGCTTCCAATTAAGTGATTGAAGAGAGGCCCTGTCAAAGTTCCCATAAAGATGTCAATCAGCTCTCTGTCAGTTAAAGGGGGTTGCACCCTACCTGCCAAATCTCTCCACTTTTGAGCGTATCCTTTGAAGTTCTCGTCAGAACCCATGGTCACGTTCTGCAATTGCACACGAGTTGGTGCAAGATCAGCATTATACTGATTTTATTTGTAAAAAGCAGCAGCTAAGTCCTCCCAGGTGTGGATGCGAGAACTCTCCAATTGATAAAACCACTCGAGTTGAGTCCCTACCAGGCTTTCTTGGAAGAAATGGATCCAAAGCTTTGGATCAGTTATGTATGGTTGAATCTTGCGGGCATAAGACTTCAGGTGCATCTTAGGGCAAGAAACTCCATCGTACATGGCAAAGGTAGGGACCTTGAACTTTGGCGGGATGACCAATCCAGAAACTAAACCCATGTCTCCTAAATCCAAGCCATGTATTTGTTGAATCTCCATAGCATTGAGGCGATCCTCCAACTGTTTGTACTTGTCATCAGCGGGAGGATATTATTCCTCGGAGTAGTCAGCTTCATCAATCTCCAAATTGTGGTCTTCTTCAAGACTGACCCCTATGCTGGGTGGAGTTGAAAGGTATAGGGTTTTAGGTCTTCTTCTCAAGTTCAAGATGCTCGCTGCCTTCTTGGACTTCTTCTTCTTGTCTTTGAGAAGGAGAGCTTTCAGATCCTCTTGCCCTTTACCCATAGCCAGAAACATTTGTTGGAATTGAGCGTTTTGAGCTTGGAGATCTTTCACTGTTTGTTCCATATCCATCTTACTGAAATAAACAGTAGGAAGATAAGGAGACCTGTAGGAGAAACCTGTTATGATGCGATGCATGATATGTGGATGCATGTTTTCAAGGATCTCGCGGGGCAAACACAAGAAAAATGTTAGCGGTTGAATTTTGACCAACATCTTTGATTGGAGAACTTTGTATCGGTGAATGTCTTTCCACGAGAATCAAGCTCACCATGTCAAGTGGGTCATAGCCCCTAATTCAAGTTGTTGCACTTGATCTTTGATGGCGTTTGTTTAGAGGAAAACCCTCTTGCCCTTTGGTAGACGTCTGGTTCAACGTGACCCTGCATCAAAAGACCCTCGAGATCCTTGAAATGGTTATTGTAAATGCTATGGTATGATGTTATGGTGTTATGTACATGTATGCAAAAGCAAGTAAGTGTATATACAGGTAATCATATTCACACAAAGCAAACAAGTCCTTAGGTTTAGGCTTGCACGGGGTTTGTAGGTAAGTACCCTCTCGAAGTTAGTTGGCTCATCCTGTCCTAAAATAGAAACCGTGTTCTAAGGAGCTCAATATCATTGGATTATTTTCTATGTTCATTGTTTTGGTTTAGCCACTTAACTGGCGACCAAAATATTCCAAGAAAACAACCCTCAATGAGTGTAGTATCGAGTATCTACCAACTTCGGACTGTACCAAAGTCGCTCATCTCACTACCCCTAAAAAGGCCAAGATGGTCAAGTAAGGTTCTAAGAGTTCGTTAGTGCTTCATGACATCACTCAGCGGCCCCGTATTCTCCTTGACTACTCAAGGGCTACTGGTACTCACAAATATGTCACACTAACATAGCTACTGCTTCAACCATGTCGGTATACCCCGCACAGTTCCCTCACAGTTTATTGCTATTTACCTAAAAAGGTGCCCCCAAATCCGAGTGTAGGATTTAAACAAACCCAAACAAGGAACCCCAAAAAAGTAAA
Source organism: Vicia faba (assembly GCA_948472305.1). Lineage (NCBI taxonomy): Eukaryota > Viridiplantae > Streptophyta > Magnoliopsida > Fabales > Fabaceae > Vicia > Vicia faba. The sequence continues at coordinate 1,467,600,080 of OX451736.1, read as the reverse complement.
GCAATCAAAGCAATCAAAGCAAGCATGTAAAGGTGATCTAAAACCCTAAGGTAACCCCACTTTTAGAAAATCCCCAGCAGAGTCGCCAGTTCTGTGATACGATGGGAGAACTGACTTGAGGTTTTGCGTTTGTATTCGCACTTGTTCGGTTTAGCAAGAGTCGCCACCGACTTTTTAGTTATCCTAAGGAAAGGTCAAAAAGCACAGGAAAGACCTTTGAGATGTTTTCGTGGGTTCGGGGGGTAGATTATGAAAAGGGAAGGTGCTAGCACCCTTTTCATCCATGGTTATCCATGGGCTCTTAGTTACTTGTTTTAGATCACTTGCCTTTTCTTTTTAATTGTTTGAAATGGTGCTTTGTGTGTGTGGTTTTGAAAATGTTTTGAAAAAGATGCCTTGTCTAGGCAACCATTGTAACAATTCTTTACTCGAATGTTTTACAAAGGTGTTTGTCTTTTTGAAAAGATGTTTCAATGTTTTGGAAGTTGTTTTGGAAATTGTGTTTGTGAAGTGTGTTTGAAAATGGCAAGTGTGTTTTTTGCAAGTTTTGATCAAGTAACTAAGAGCTATCTACCCTAATTTACTCAAAGATCTTCCCTATGTTTTAACCCTTTTAACAGTGTTGTTTCACCATTGTATTTGGTGAACAACCTTGTGTTAGGATGTTAACGGGACGGGCGCGGGTCATCGTGTAGACCATGAAAGCAATAGTGTCAAGTGTCTTTGGCAATTTTCTTGAGGGACTATGATCATTTTGTTTAGGAACAAGATAGCGTCATCGAGGGACTATGATCATTTTGTTTGTTTTTGTTTTGCCAAAGTACTTGACATGCAACCATGGCCCATTTTTGAAGGCAACAAGCGGGATTACCCTAGAGGTACACGTGTGAATTGTGTATTGATTTTAATGCATTTGTCTTGTGTTAGGTTATCTACCGGTTGATTTTGAATCTTCGCATACAAACCCTAATTACTATACAGTATATAGAAAGCGATAAATTGCGGGAATTTAAAGTCTAAGCTATTACAAATAAGTATCCGGGGATGGGGGTACAAATGTTTACAAGTGGGGATGAGTCTCATCAGAATAGTAGTGTCCAAATATTATTTACAACCAAATCGAATCATCGCATTCTCAATGTAAAAATATAAGAAAAAAGGAATCAAAAGCAATGTAAGACGCACATGATTATTTACAAGTGATCAAAATGTTAACCTAATGTATTTGTTAAGTATTTTATTATTATTTTTTGTGTTTTTTTGTTAATGTTATTTAGGAACTCCTATAAAAAAGATTTATTAAACAAAAGTTTTGAAACAACAAAAAATATTATTCACATACTTTTAAATGTAATAAAAAGGCTATTAAGAGTATTTTTGTACAAAAAAATTTAATGTATTATTTTTTTATTTAATAAAATAGGTTATATAAAAAAAGGAAATAAGGTGATAAAAAAAGGTTGATTTGTATAAAGAAATTAAATAAACAAAAGAAATGAAATGGGCTTTAGGGGATTATATTTGGCCCAAAACGAAATTGAAGGAGGACAAGAGGGGGGGGGGGTGTAGCGCCAGAAATATGTTGGGCTTAGTGGTTTTTGTGAGGGCAGGCCCAGATGCTTGTGACAAAGTTTTTTTGTTAGGGTTTGAATTGGTTTATCTCAGAATTAGGTTTACAGAGTTTTGAACGGCGCCGCTTCTCTCCTTTCTTCTTCGTCTTAATCTTTCTCGACCATGGCTTCTGATGCTTCATCCATGCCTCAGGCTACCAGGCGCCACCTCCACTTCCCTCTCTCCATGTTCGTTCAGGCAGTGATAAAGAAAAGGTAACGATTTTCCTTCTTCATGCGCTTTTTAGGGTTTTCGGATTTTAGTCCTGCATGTTTATCTTTTTCATGTTTTAACCATGGATGTTCGTGTTGGTGTGAGGTGTGAAGCAGAAAAAGGAAGGGGAAAATACTACCTTGCTGATCTCGTTCTTGGAGAGGCGATGGAGAGGGAGTTTGGGATGGAGGCGCTCTAGGGTGGCCAAGGCAGAGAGAGCGATGATGACAAAAGCTTGGCGTTCTGGTATTTTAGCCTTGAACTTTTAATGATGAAACTTCTGAAAACCCTAGCTCATTCATTTCTGTCTTTCTTCCTATCTGAATGCTTTGTTCATTTGATGATGTTCTTTGATTCTGAGATGCTTGCAATAGTTATTGTTTGCTTGATGATGTTGCTGGATTTTGATGTTGCCTTACAATCTTCCTCTTTCAATGATGATAATAATTCTGAGATTGCTTGTTGGCTATTGTTTCACTTCTGACTTCTTCTTTTTCTCTTGGCTTTGAGTGAGCTTTTTTTTCAATGATGATATTGAATCTGAGATTGCTTGTTTCAGTTGTTGTTGCTTCTGACTTTTCTCTCTTTCGATTTTTTCTCAATGATGATGATTTTTGAGAGTTGTTATCGTTTCTGAGTTGCTTTGATATTTGGTTCTTTGATATTGAAGGCAAGTTGAAGGCTTTAACAGGTTTGTATGGTACAGGCTGACTTATTGGTATACAGGTAGGCTTGAGGCAGGCTTGAAGCAGGCTAGAGGCAGGCTTGAATGCTGTAACAGGTTTTTAGGCTTATTTGGGTTACAGGCTGGCTTGAAGCAGGCTTGTTTTCTTAGGCTTGAGCAGGTTACTATGTTTTGAGTTTATGCAGGTGGGGGCTTATGCAGGCTTGGACACTGAGTTTGTTCAGGTTTATTGTGCTGTTTGGCTTGAGGCAGGCTTATTGTGCAGTTTGGCTTGAGGCAGGCTACTGATACAAGCAGGTTTTTGCAGTTTGTTTATGCTCTTAACACAGGTTTGAAGTTTGTGTTTTGATGCAGGCCTGTGGTGTTTTAATTTTTGAGGCAGGCAAGCTTGGAGGTTGTGGTTATGTGTTTACAGCTTTGTGTTATTTTCTTTATGTGTTCTGCCCCCCTGTGTTCTGAACTGAACTCTTTGTTATATATTTCTATATTCTAAGCCTGCCAAACTGTAAGAGCCCTACTTCTCTCTCTTTCTCTCTCTCCAGAAAGCATATCTTTTCTTAGAATATCTTTCTTTTCTGAAAAGGTTTTGGCCTGGAAAATGATGAATAAAAATGCTTACTTGCAACTTTAGCTTTCCTCTGCATTCTGTACTTTCTTCCTTTCTTTAATGACAGTTTGATAGCTTTTGATATCTTTTGGTATCTTTTGGTATCTTCTTTGACAGCTTTTGACAGTTTTGAACTCTTCTTGACAGTTTTTGACAGCTTAGTTTGGTTGACAATTTCTTGTAACTTAGTTTGCCATTGTTTACACTTGTGACTTGGTTTGGCATTTTTCAGTTTGCACATGTGCAGCTTGTTTGAATTTGTAACTTGGCTGTTCAGTTTGCCTTTATGCATTGTGCAACTTGTTTGTTCAGTTTGCAATTTGGTTTGAAATTATGCAGCCTTGTATTTAATTAATTCCATGCTTGCAAACAATTTTTCTTTCCCTCTTTGTGAACCAAGAAGAGACATCTTCTTGCGATTTGCAGAGAGGACGAGCAAACTGATTCCGGCCAACAACCTTTAATGATGAGTTTTTGCTTATCTGTCTGAAAAATACTTTTCCAATTCATCTGTTATTGACTTCTCTTTTTCTGGCTTTGCAGGTGAATATTAATTAGGGCAAGGGAAGCAGCAGTAGAAGATGAAGACTTCAAGCAACCTAGGATATAGATTTAATTTATTTTTAATCATTGTAATAAACGTCATTGTAACACTGTAAGTAAATTTACTGTATCAAATAAACATTTGTAACAACAATTGAAAATGAATAAAAATATTTTTTGTCAGTTAATTCTTTAATTCTTCTGCACTTATTTATTTAATCATAAATTTCTTGAATCATAATAATTGGAAATTATCCCAATAATTTTAACTTAAAAATTATAAATAATCTACAAACGTCGCAGTCTCACAGCTTTGCATTAACCAACAATAAGCCCGACATCCCAAATAACCAAAAGCATTGCACAATTAAACAAACAAACGTCCATACGCCTTTCACTTCACTGATCAAACTTAAACTTCAAATTTCAATCAGAAACCTCAACTTCTATCCCGTATGTTTAGGTTTTGAGAAATAACGGCCATCTTGAACAAGCATCAAAGCAGTGTGATAGTCAAATGAAATGCTGTGGGTTCCAATTCTTTTGAGAATGCGTGTGCAAACCCTAATTGTGGATTTATTGTCAAAGAAGCGTCCGCCTGATCAAACCCTGAGCCAAACTCAACCAAATCACTAAAAACCCTAATAATCTGCTTGGACTGATTCAAAAGTTAATGGAAACCCTAATTTTGTTTGACTAATAAGAAAAGTCTGTTTGACCGATTCTTGAGCCAATCTGAAAAATCAGGAAAAGCCCGAAGCTGTGATTTCTTGTGAAAAAAAGAGAGGGCAAATTTTGGGGTATAACAATCCCATTCACTATTGAATTGGTATATGACTAATGTTGAGTCTCCATACACCTCAAGGTGCTTAATTCTTAGATGAATAGCAACTTCCAGACCCAAGATACAAGCTTCATATTCAGCGATATTGTTGGTGCAGTCAAAATATAACCTTGCAGTATAGGGTTTGTGGAAATTCTTCGGAGAAGTCAACACTGCCCCAATTCCATCCCTTAGTGTGTTTGAAGCACTGTCGAACATGAGTGTCCAACATGCCTCTGGTTTAAGTCCTTTGTCAGGTCCTGGTATTTCGTAGTCACTTATAGCCATGACATCTTTGTCTGGAAAGTCGAACTTTATTGGTTGATATTCTGGCAACAACTGATGTGCTAGATGGTCAGTTAGTACACTACCCTTTATGGTCTTTTGAGTAACATATTGGATGTCGTACTCGGATAGTAACATCTACCATCTTTCTATCTTTCTTGTAAGAGATGGTTTTCAAATACGTACTTCAAAGGATCCATTCTTGCTATTAACTATGTGGTGTGAGTTAGCATATACTGCCTTAACCGTTTAGTATCCCAAGCCAAAGCACAACAAGTCTTCTCGAGAAATGAGTACCTGATTTCACAGTCAATGAATTTCTTTCTAAGGTAGTAGATTGCATGCTCTTTTCTACATGTTTCATCATGTTGTCCTAATACACATCCCATAGACCCTTCAAGCACTGTTAAGTACATGATGGCGATCTTCCAGGTATTGGTGGTGTGATCGGTGGAAATATAACTCACTGTTTTTTAAGCTGGTTCGCGAAATGTCGCGGTAAGCAAGAGTCGCCACCGTCTTTTATGTTCTCCAACAAGGAAAGGACAAAAGCACAACAAAATTCCTTCTTTGAGATGTCTCTCGGTTCGGGAGGTAGATTTATAGAAAGGGAAGGTGTTAGCACCCTTTCTATTCGTGGTTATCCACGGGCTCTTAGGTACTTGCTCTTATGTTTTCAAAATTTGTTTGCTTTTCAAGTGTGTGTGGGTTTGGAAAAAGTTCCGTTTGAAAAATTTCTAAGTAACTATTGTATCTGTCCTCAAGAGTGTATGAAAAATTTGTTTGAAAACTTTTTGAAAGTGTAAGTGTGAAAAGTATTTTGTTTGTTTTTGAGAGAGCAAGTACCCAGGAGAAATCTACCTACTATAAGGAATTAGGCTGTGTAAGAGTCCTTTAGACAGTACTATCCCACTATTGAGAAGTAGGTAGCACCGTCGTTGGAGTTATTCGGGTCAATTCGATTATTAGGGACATGTGGTCACCAAAGCAATGGTAGGATGCCTTAGTGGTAACCCTAATGTCCTAGATCCTTTTTATCCGAGGCAACCGTTTCGAGGCAACTGGATCTTTAGACAGGAGGGCGACCTCTAAAACACCCTATACTTGACGACCACGTTCGAGGCAACCAGTGAGGCGTACCCTAGGAGTGGCTTGTGCATGTGTGTTGTTTCAGTTTATGTTATCTTGTACATGTATCATGGTGATCTACGAGTTGTTTTTTAATTTTCATACAAATCTTTCATGCATATTAACAGTTAAGAGTGCGGAAAATAAATTGCGGAAAAGGTAAATCTAGCTATTACAAGGCGCGAGTCTATACATCGCCAAAAAACAAAAACCCGTTTGGAAAATAAATGCGAGAAAAGTAAATAAAGCAGTAAAACCTAATTAACTATTACATCCTCTGAGCAGATACATAAATAATCAAAATAAGAATAATGTGCGAAAAGAAATTTAATCAGGACGTCCTTAGGGTTTTGACCCTTTTTGAGAAATAAAGAAATTAGTTTGTCCTTTTTTGCAATTAATTAAATATTAAACCTAATAACTAATTAATTAATTATTTGAGGAAAAAATGTTTTTTTTTGTGTTTTTTATATGTTTTAAGTCTTGATGAAAAATAAAAATAAAAAGAAATTAAAAGTCAAGAGAACCCTAATTCTAAGTTTATTTTATTTATTATGAAAAAAGGATTAAAGTTAACCTAATTTAACTAATTTAATTAATTTACATTTTATTTACAAAAATAATAATTAATAGTAAAAATAATAAATGATAAAAATATTTACATCTTTTGATTATCTGAATTTATTATAAAAATAATTTGTTAATTAATAATAATAATAAGAATAATTAAAAGAATTAAAAGGAAAAAGAAAATAGAACAAATAGTAAAACCAGGGGGGGTGATGGACCCAATTAGGAGGTTTTGTTAGAATTTCTGGCCCAAGAAGCACACAAGCCCGTTGACTTTCTGGATCCTCAAGAGCACTTGTTGACTGGGAGCATGGTGCTCCTCACCTTTGTAGCCCTTAGATTTGTACACAAGGCCACATGGCGCCTGGGATCTGGATATGTATGGTGGGACACTTTGAGGATGCCTGCATGGGAACCTGTAAGGAAAAATATTAACAAGCGTTTGGGGGACCTGGGAATCGAACCCAGGTCCCAATGGTTACCAAGCACGTCACCTTCCACTAAGCCACTGCATTGCATCTGTTAATATAATAGACAACAAACATAATATAAAAAACATAATGCCTATGCTGGAAAGGGAAACAAACGCGCATTTTATTTGAATAACCCAATGGTACGCTTCCACGTCCTTCGTCTTCTTCATTTATCTGCAGAAAACAAAACAAATAGCGGGGGTTTTTAACCCCCACAACATGGAAGCACGATTAATAGCGATTAGGCCCCTGATGCACATAAATTTTTCGCGAGCATGGTGTTGGATTCGTCTGGCCTTGACGAATTCAACCATAGGCATTGAAGGTTCTAATTTTACCAGACCTGAAAAGCCCTAATTTTGAAGCTTGAAAAACCTAGAATTCTCCAATGGTGATTTGCGATTCTGGGCATCATAAGGCAATTAACCAATACCAAAAGCTTCAGAAAGGTTAGAGCAATGCAAAGCAATGATTATAACATGATAATGATGCATAAAATGTGAGTTACGATTATGGAAAAATTATCCAAACCGTGAAACTGTTCTGGACGTTTCCTTGAGGTTAAACACTTGGTTTCGATTGCAAATTGTTTCTGAGTATGCTAGCAACGTGTTTGAATCAAGAAAAGGCTTTGAATTGACCTGGAAGGTTGAATTCAGTTTTCAAGTTTTCTTTGATATTTTTGGAATTGGCTTATGGCTTTTTGCAGCAGCTTGCACGTTCCAGGCATTAGGGTTTGGTTCAGCATATATAGTAGGATGGAATTAGGGTAAAACTTTGTCCAAGAATCCATGGAATAATGTTTTAAATATTTGATTTCCAATCACATAATTTTGCATCTTTTTGATTGATAAAACTTGCCAAACATGGAGATTTTGGTCCCCTTGATTGATACACGAAATCTTCAGCATGTGTTGAGTTTATTTGCATCACAAAAAGATTTGAAAACCATATCTTGGTATTTTCCTACAATTAAATGAATTAAATGAATTAATAATCAATTAAAAATCTAAATATTTAATAAAAATAAGAAAATAATTCAATTTAATCTCAATGGGTCGTGCATAGGCCTTGGACAATGTTTCAAGAAGAAATTTGAGGCCCATTAGCAAAAATGAGGTGTTTTGGGCAAAGTTGACTTTTGCAAATTCCCAAAAATTTCCCAACTTCTCCAATGCATATCTTGCTCAACTTTGATCATATGAACATGTTCTTGGACATTTTGGAAAGGTATTGAAGTCCTCTAACCAATGCCTTTGGTTCCATGCCATTTGGATTCATCAATCTCAAGTTATGGTCTTTGACTTAAAATGCCTTTTTGTTGACTTTTGAAATTGACCTATAATGTAGAAATTGATAACTTTTTGTGAGAGCATTTCTTGGATTTGGAATGTGAAGATGAGTTGTAGGAAATGTCATCCCCTTCAAAATGAGCATTGGATGGGATTTTTCTGATGAACCATGAAAAAGTTAGGCTTTGGTCAAGTTACAGTTGACTTTTCAGTTGTCTAGAAATAACAACTTTTGCATCTTTGATGATTTTTGAGCCATGCTTGTGGAATCATGATAAAGACTTGATCAAATGATTATTGTGAGCTCAAAACAAGATGTTGACAAAAAATTCTGACTTTTGACTGTAAAATGACCATTTTACCCCTGCAGTTGATTGTGAACCAAATAGGGCTTTTGACTGTGCAATTTGATGCTGTGAGACTTGAGACTTGACATGTAGATGCTTGGCAATGTATATAGGCCCATGGGACTTGATTGAGCCATTGAAAACCTCAAATTCCTTGCAAGAACCAAAACCCTAATTTTGACTGGCTTAGGAGGATGTTTGGACTGTGCAACCCTTGAGTAGACTTGAGCAAATTGAGATGATGCTTGTCAAAACTTTGAAGAATATGGGAGGGAAAATTTTGGGGTACAACAGTTACCCGTGTTCAATCTTCTTGAACCTGAGGATGTAGATTGACTTGCGTGCCTTTCGTGATCCGAAGGTGGAAGATGATTGAACACTAGAGTGCCCAGAAATTTGCACTCCTATAGTAGAATATCAGCAATGTGATGTCGGGAATGGCCTTACAGATGCCATTTGGAAAGATGGTGGAAAGGAGGATGGGCTTATAGATGCCATCTGAAGATGTGACAGAACCTTGTCGGGAATGGGCTTATAGATGCCATTTGGAAGTGTAATGGACAGTCGTGGAGATGGGCTTAAAGATGCCATTCGGGGGTGTCGATCGCGTAAGAGATTCCTTAGCGAGATCTTGCGTACCTGAGAAAGAAGGATAATTTCCTGGCCTGTTACAGGGATTGATCTTCAAACTCTTCATGCAGATATGCCCTGGCTGGATACAGGTATCGAATCCATAATCAATCGCTCACAGATATGCCCTGGCTAGATACAGGTATCGAATCTGGAACTTCAAAAGGCGATGGATTGTCTCTACTGATGGGTTATCTAAGAACAATCTTCAAGAATCGATTTAACCGAACCAGAGGAGGTTTTGTCTTCTTTGACGAGTTGTCTCTTTTAACGGATGGTCTTCATGGACGGGTTGTCTTTATTGACGGGCAGTCTTTATTGACAGGTTGCCTTCAACGGCGGTTTGTCTTCAATGACAGGTTGTCTTCAATGACAGGTTGTCTTCAACGACGGGTGTCTATAATGCTGGGTGTCTATAACGACGAGTGTCTATAACGGCGGGTGTCTATAACGACGGGTGTCTATAACGACGGGTGTCTATAACGACGAGTGTCTATAACGACAGGTGTCTATAACGACGAGTGTCTATAACGACAGGTGTCTATAACGACGGGTGTCTATAACGACGGGTGTCTATAACGACGGGTGTCTATAACGACGGGTGTCTATAACGACGGGTGTCTATAATGACGGGTGTCTATAACGACGGGTGTCTATAACGACAGGTGTCTATAACGACGGGTGTCTATAATGACGGGTGTCTATAATGACGGGTGTCTATAACGACAGGTGTCTATAACGACGAGTGTCTATAACGACAAGTGTCTATAACGACGGGTGTCTATAACGACGGGTGTCTATGACGACGGGGTGTCTATAACGACGGGTGTCTATAACGACGAGTGTCTATAACGACGGGTGTCTATAATGACGGGTGTCTATAACGACGGGTGTCTATAACGACAAGTGTCTATAACGACGGGTGTCTATAATGACGGGTGTCTATAATGACGGGTTTTGATTTAATTGGATTTGTCTTCTCTGACTGGATTTGTCTTCTTTGACGGGATGAGCATCAGAAAAACCTTTGGGATTTAACTGGACTTGTCTTCTTTGACTGGATGAGCATCAGAAAAACCTTTAGGATTTAACTGGACTTGTCTTTTTTGACTGGAGTGTCTACCTTGACATAGCTGATCATTTAACTGTATCCTTCCTGAAAGGTAAAGGTCAGTCATATGCAATGCATGATATGGATCACGCAATGATGTTCTCAACATAAATGAGATTGTATGATATGATGCGTATATGCATGTATCATGATGTATGACAAGGTGATGTTTATGAATGTATTTTCGTCTAGGAAAATAAATCCTTGACGAATGCCGGGAAGTTCGTTGAATCCTGGGCTGATGTTGAAGAGTAGAGTTCTTCGTTTCCGCTGGGGAAGATGATTGTAAGGATAAACCGGTAGGAGAAGATGACTCTGTTAGGGAATAAACTTGATGAAGAGATTACTCTGCAGGGAAATACTCTGTGGGAAGAGATACCTTGCTGAGGTTTTGATGGTAACTCCGCTGGGGGTTCCTGTTGATAAGTTATGTTGGGGAATTTGATGAACTCCGCTGGGGGATAGGAAAGAACTTTGCCGAGGACGATCTTTCCGTGGTAATTAGCTGAGGATAACCCAGTTATAGGCTCTGGTGGGGGATAACCTTTGAACATGGTCGGGGAGAGATGCATGTACTCTGCAGGTGATAAGCTTCCAGAATCTACTGGGGATAAGCTTCCAGAATCTACTGGGGAGGATGATTCAACTCTCCTGGGGAAACTTTTGGACTGTACTGGGGAAGTGGCTCCACTGGGGTGTCTGGTATTCCGCCGGGGAACAATCTTATATTTCTGTCGAGGAATATTAAGACTGCCGGGGATGCTTGCTGAGGATAATCTGTATACTCTGCTGGAGAATATTGAGATCTTCTGGGGATACCCCTCTTCCTTAAGGCTGACAATAGACTAACTCTGCTTGGGGAGAGCATTGCTGACTTGCTGGAGATACTGTGCCTTTTTGGGATGATTGGAGACCCACTCTGCTTGGGGAGAGTATTGTTGATTTGTCTTACTCTGCGGGGATTGAAGGTATCTTGGTCACATTCTTCAGCTGAACTTACCTTGGTACCTTGGTGGACAGAGCAACTAGATCACTTAGACAATTCTTATTGCCCCAGCTTCTATGGGAGAAGAAGGCCTATGAGGAGCTCGATAACTGCCGATTGTCAAATCTTCTTCTGGTAGACGAGATGACGGGACATAGACGTACGCTTTTGATCCCTAATTTTTTCCTGGACCGCCCTTTCAGGTTTTTAGTCCACCGGGATACCCATTTTTGCCCAAGCCGCCTTTTCAGGTTTTCGACTTGCCGGGTGTACAGATTTTTTCATTTTTCATCCCTTATTTTTGCCCGAACCCTTTTGGTTCGCCGGGAAGTCCTTATTTTTGCCTAGGTGTGTCAACCTAGCGGGTCTTTGATTATGCGTAGTATTTTTTCGACTATGTCCATGCTCTCAGGATGTAGGGAGTTGCCACTGTCAGTAGCGTTGTGTTGCCATACTACCAGAAGATGTTTGATCGTGCAAGATTCGTTGCTGGAATTCATGTCCAATGCCCCAAGTGACTCAGGCGGAGATTTGCCCCTGGCTATTTGGCATTTTGAGAGATTCCTTGAATCTTGACTTGACTGCCCCAGATGATGGACAATGATTATACCGTGCCCCTTGATTGGAAGTGTTTTTCCACTTGAGGTGATCCTTGAGAAGATTTTTGTTCACTAGATATTCATCATGCGAATTTCTCTGCTGTTTGAACAAATAGTCATATGCAAACAATATTATTTCAAGAATGCAAAGCTTATGTCTGTCTTGAAGTTTTTGAAAATGCAGTTTTCAATAAAACAAGTGATTTTTGTAAAATGCGATGTCAACTCAAGATTTTAGAGCAAGCCCTACAGGAGTCAGGATACCTTTGGTAACAGTATGCTTTCGAACTAACCCATGCTTCAGCTAGGACTTTTACGGGTTATAACGTGGCCTGGTTCACGGTTTAAGAAGCAAAGGATAAAGGCTAAAAGTATATTTGTACCCACCCGCTCTTCGTGATGTTCTTCGATCCTAAACTAAGCTAATCGTGCATTAGATCTTGTTTGAGTCTTTGCCCTGATATTCCGGTGATGGTTCGAATACTGATAGTTTATTTTGAACAGGCAGTCATTTCTTTTTGTTGAGGGTTTGTAGGACCTCTTTCTTTTTGATTTTATTATCCCTGTCTTTTGCCTGAACTGTTTCTTTTGTATTTACAGTCAGCGGGATGCCCCAGTTTTGTAAGTTTCCTTCATAGGTTTTGACTTATTGGGCTTTTATTTCTGAGAGATAATGACTGTCTGTCTTTATGATTATTCGGAACCATCACTGTCTTTTGTTTCGGAAGGACTTCTTTGATGCCATTTTGTGCACCTGGATCAACTGAGAGAACTACCCTGCCCCAGGTTATAATTAAGGGTTTTAATTTTTGAAAAGAAAAACTCCAACTTCTTTGGCTCAAAGGGGTTAACGAGGGATTATCTTCCTTATAACTCCACTGTTTAGGATTTGAAACAATTCCTGTACCTCATCAGCGGGGTTTGTCCAAAAGCATACTGTAAAGATTGCGGTATCGTTTTCGTCATCTGAAGGGGTGAAAAACACAAGAAGGGGGGGTTGAATTGTAAAACTGAAATCTTAAAGCAATTGACAAGATATTTTTATCCTGGTTCGTTTGATCTCAAACTACTCTAGTCCACCCGTCAAGGTGATTTCGCCTCTCTCCAACGAGGTCTTAATTCACTATATTCAACTGAATATTACAGACTGCTTTAACAACTGCTAAAGCCTTCTTGATTCAAACCACAATCCGGTTTGTCAAGGCAACACTTTCTTACAAAGGTATAAAACAATGTGTGTGAATGTTTTCTACAAAACTTTATCACAACTGTGATGTATGCACAAATGAAGCTTAGAAACTTAGATTGCTAAACACTAATGGAGTATCAGAGTTTGTGGTTTAGCAAAACTGGTAGATGAAGATTATTGGTTCAGCTTTGTGCGTGTAGAGATTTGGAGAGCATTAGCCATTATAATCTTCGAAGCCTTGTTTATATAGCACTTGAGAAGATGAACGTTGAATGCAAATATTCTTGATTCAATGCTAATAACAAGCTTTCCTTTTTGAGCATATCTTGTCTAGAATGATGCCGTTGGAATTAATTAGCGTTCAATGCACAGTACCGTTGCTTCTTCAATGCACGTTCTGGCTTGGCTCATTCTGATTCTGCTTCGCTGCTGATGAACTATTGTTTTTGTATCAGAGTGTTTACGCACAGTTCTGTTCATCAAGCTTCAGCATGTGCGTGAGTTGATCATCTGATCTTGACGTTCTGATTCAGCAACTTCTGATGCTGGTGTATCAAATTCTGATGCTGAAGAAGTGATCTTGCTTATTTTAATCAGCGTATCTGCAAGTCAGAGCATAGTAATTTTAGGCAGCATATAATTCAAACATGAAACATATAAATACTATATCTTTTCACTTTGTTATCATCAAAACTTAAATATAGGGTAGTAGATTCAAACATTGTTCTAACAATCTCCCCCTTTTTGATGATGACAAAAACTAGATATTTTAAATGAAAAATAACGTGAAAAGGTATCTGGGAAATGTTTCAGAGTTAAGAAGTAAGGAGAAATCAGAGTTAAGAGATACTCCCCCTGAGTTGATTACTTCCCTTTGATGATACGTGTACTTCAGGATCAGATCTTTTTCTTTCTTTGAACATCAGCTTATCAGAGTCTTTGACTTATCAGAGAGCAGAGCTTCAGAGCTTTGCTTTGGATCAGAGTGTTAGGACGATCATAACTTAATATTTGATCAGAGCAACATTGATCAGAGCTTCTACATTTTGATCAGAGCTTCTAGTCTTCATAGTGTTCAGGAGCTTCCTTGTGCCTGTAGACTTTAGACAAAACAGAAAAAAACATTTCAAGTAATAGAGTTAGAATGTTTGAGAATTTCTGTCTAGTTAGCCGTTATTGATTTTAAATATCATTCTTGTTCTCCCCCTTTTTGTCAGCAATCAAAAAGTGTTGGTGATGTGTTAAAACACTTAAGATCAGAAAAAACAATTATATTAAAATAGTTCATAATCAGAGCAAAAGAACATTACAAAACATAGTCAAAACAGTACATCAGAAAATGAAGAAAGCATGAAAAAGTTATGCATGAAAAGGATTTAAGGTTGAGGGGGCATGCGTGAGAACAGGCTTTCCAGCATCGCTTGAATCTTTTCAGAAGTTTCATTCTGCTTCTGAACCATGTTGACAACAGTGTCAATTTTGCTGTCCTGCACATCCATTCGTGCTTTCATCTTCTGATCATTCTCTTCCATCCGCTGCTGTAGACGCAAGTCATTCAGCCTTAATTCTTCCAGAGCCTGCCTGTCCAAGGCAGCTTGAGAAGTGTCAGAGGGAGGAAGCTTCTCAGAACTTTCAGCGACATCTTCTGCTGGATTTTCTTCAGCCTGAATGGTCTTGTCTTCTTCTGATGGTTGCACCTTTGCAGCTTGCTCTTTCTCAGACCAAGATTCACTGTCCAGAGGGAGCACAACTTCTTGAGGCAGCTGACTTTCAACTTCCTTCAGCAGCTTGCTGAAGTTCTGTTGAGCCTGCTCATAGTTGACATCCTGCAGCTTGAGGGCTTCAGCACGTACCCATAGTCTGAACTGTGACCAGAGCTGATCAGAAGCAGCTGGGTCAATCATCCCAGGACAGACTTGCTTCAAAGAAGCAATCCATTGCAGCATACCTGTTTCAAAATTCAAAATACCAGAGCCAACATCTGGTTGCTTTGGTATGGGGATGGCAATTTTGTGTCTTAGATCAGCAAGACGTTCAAGACTTGTTAAGTCAATGAAAGTTCTGCTGGGGTTTTCAGCGGTTTTCTGAGAGGTTGTTTGTTTTGGAGGAAGGGTATCAGAGTCAGAGTCAGATATTTCTATTGGAGTGGTTGGAGTTTTTGGAGGTGTTGATTCTAATGAGGATGGCAACTGGGGCCTGACAATAGTGGTTCCACATGGCAACTGGATTGCCAGCGGTGAAGGTTGAGGTGAGTGAGGGTCAGAATGATGAGGAGAAGGGGTTTCATAGTGGTGAAACTCTGTTTGTGGTGAAGGTGGATTATTTTCTGGTTGAGGAGGTGGAATCTCTGATTGCTCAGGGATCAGAGGTTCTTCTGTGAGTGGTTGTTGTTGTTGTGGTTCTGGTTCTGGTTGTTGTTGTTGTTCTGGTTCAGGTTGTGGTTCTGGTTGTGGAGGAGGATTATTTGGTGGTTCAGAAATTGGTTGAGCAGAAACATGTTCACGCTCAATATCAGCTAGCACTCGATCAAGTGCTGGTGTTGTTGAAACAGTTGGTTGTTTGGGAATCTTAGTTCTGGGTCTTCTGAGTAGTAAGGCCTCAGAAGGGTCTTCTGGTATGGTTTCATCAATGGTAGGGATTGGAATGGATATTCTGTGAGAGGTTTGAGGAGGGGCAGCAGATGTTGGAATAGTAGATGAAATTGAAATAGGGGCAGCAGATGAAATACCTCTTTTCTTTGGAGTCTGATGAGATGATCCTTCTGTTGGCGCTTTCCTCTTCTTTGTCTTCTTCTGAGTCACTTCAGGTTGGGGTTGACTCAGATCTTTGATCTTCAGCTTTGAACCTGTATCTTCTTCCTTGTATGAATCTGGATACTTGAGAAACATATCAGGTTTGGATTCCATTTCAGAAAATTTTGGGAAATCACTCAGAGGCACTCTTCTGCTGTAGATGTCAGCAGTTGAAGTAGCTCTGGGTTCCTTCTTAATATTTTCTATCAGCTTCATCTTTTTCAGGTTCTTAGCGTTCAGCGGTTTTCCAACAGTTGGTTCAATAGTGCTCAGCACTTGAGCTTCGCTCAGATACTCTATCAGCTTATTCTCTGTCAGAATATCTGATATGAGCCTTCCAAACGGTATCCAGTCCCTTTTGGTTCTTTCTTCTTCTCTTGTTTCTTTGACACTGGTCTTGAGATGGTTGAACAGGAAGTGTGCCAGATTGATCTTTACCCTCTGATCAATAAAGTAGATCAGAAACTGCTGATCCACGTTTATATAATCAGGAGAACTTGTTGGTTTCCTGTGGTTGAAGCATCCAAGAACAATCTTAGCCCATACTCTGCAGTGATCCTTCAGATCCTTAATTTTGCTGCTGGGCATTCCAAGAGTGAAAATTCTGTTGGCTACCACACCTACATCAGGGCATCTGTCAGCCATGTCCACACAACGGACTCCACCACCACTTTGACCGATTAGCTTAGCAATGAGATCTTCAGAAATCACTATCTTCTTTCCCATGACAGAAGAGATGACTAGATGTTTAGAAATCTTGGCGTGAATCCAAAATTCCTTGACAAGCGCTGGGAATGTTGGTCCAACCAACCTATCGAAATACCTCTCCCACTTTTGAGCCCTAATTTCTTCAGTTAGGTCAAATCCATTTTCCTTCAAACTTTCAAAGTCGATGATTAACTCAGAGAGAACTTCAAGATTCTTTACCGGTGTGAGAAGAGTTCTGAGGGGCACCTGATATTGTTCAGAGGTTTCTTTCTTCTGATTTCCTGCAGAAATGTTGGAGGATGCCATTGTTCTCACAAAAAAAAAAAAGCTTTGAGAATGATTTGAGAGAAAAAGATTTGTAGGAGATAAACTCAGAAATATGCAGAAAATACTTGAATGATTATGAGAAAGCGTAAAGAATAAGAATGAAGGATTAATGTGCTTAAATAGAGTTTTCAAAAATTATTTTGAAAAATTAAACGTTTTTAAGAGAGAGAAAAAAATAATGATTGCCATTTAACAAGCGTGATTACTTTTCATTAAATGCTTGCTGATTTTGGGGGATTTGAGAAAGATACTTAAAAACGGTTAACCAGACATGTGTCTCAATGCACCCAATCAGCGCTTTGCCTTCTCAGAAGCGTGCACGCGTTCTGCTTCAGAGATATGCTGATGATTGGATGACACTTGTTTGATGTAGTGATCAGCACGTCTGTCTTTGAGATTAGACTCTCAGATCTTTAGACTTGCATCTGATACAATCTGCATGTTCTATCTTTCTGAAAGAAGATTGATCAGAAGTTCACAGTAATATAATTACATTCTGAAGATAAATATATGAAATTAAAACATTTTCATTCTGGGCATACTTTCATGCTGAGATGTTTCAGAATGAAATTGAATCTATCTTCTGAAAGGGGTTTAGTAAAGATATCAGCCCATTGATGGTCTGTATCTATGAATTTCAAGTTTAAAATACCTTTCTGAATATAGTCCCTAATGAAATGATGCTTAATTTCTATATGCTTAGCTCTAGAATGTAAAATAGGATTCTTACTTAAGCAAATAGCAGAAGTATTATCACAAAGAATAGGAATGTTACTCTCAAAAATCTGGAAGTCTTCAAGCTGACTTTTCATCCAGAGCATTTGTGTGCTACATCCTGCTGCTGCTATGTACTCAGCTTCTGCTGTTGACAGAGCAATTGTTGATTGTCTCTTGCTGGACCACGAGATCAGATTTTCTCCCAGAAACTGGCAGCTTCCAGAAGTACTTTTACGTTCCACTCTGTCTCCAGTAAAATCAGCATCACAGTAGCCTACTAAGCTGTAATCACTAGATTTTCTATAAAACAAACCCAGATTAGTAGTACCTTTCAGATACTTGAAAATTCGCTTAACAATTGTTAAGTGAGATTCTCTAGGATCTGATTGGAATCTAGCACAAATACATACGCTGAATAAGATATCAGGTCTTGAAGCAGTCAGATAGAGGAGAGAACCAATCATACCTCTGTAGACTTTCTGTTCTACACTTTTGCTTACCTCTTCTCTTTCCAGAATGCACGTGGGATGCATTGGAATCTTTGATGGCTTACATTCTGAGAGGTCAAATTTCTTCAGAAGATCTCTGATGTATTTGCTCTGATGAATGTAAGTTCCTTCTGGAGTTTGATTGATCTGAATTCCTAGAAAGAATTTCAGTTCCCCCATGAGGCTCATCTCAAATTCTGCCTGCATACACTTAGCAAATTTTCTTCCAAGAGAAGGATTAGTAGAACCAAAAATAATATCATCAACATAAATTTGACAGACTAAAATGTCACTCTTAACTGTTTTACAGAATAGAGTAGTGTCCACTTTCCCTCTGGTGAATTCATTTTCAAGCAGAAAGTTACTTAGCCTTTCATACCAAGCTCTGGGAGCTTGTTTCAGACCATACAGTGACTTCTTTAGTTTGAAAACATGTTCTGGATGTTTTGTATTTTCAAAACCTGGGGGTTGGTGAACATAAACTTCTTCTTCTATATAACCATTTAAGAATGCACTTTTGACATCCATCTGATACAGAGTGATGCCTCTATTAACAGCAAATGAAATTAAAAGTCTGATAGATTCTAACCTGGCGACTGGGGCAAAGGTTTCTGTATAGTCTATCCCCTCTTGCTGACTATAACCTTGTGCAACCAGTCGTGCCTTGTTTCTGATGACTTCACCTTGTTCATTTAGCTTGTTTCTGAACACCCATCTTGTTCCAATGACGTTGAATCCTTTTGGTCTGGGAACGAGATCCCATACGTCGTTTCTGGTGAATTGATTCAGCTCTTCTTGCATTGCCAGAATCCAGTCATTATCCAGAAGTGCTTCATCAATAGAAGAAGGTTCAATCAGAGACACAAGTCCCATAAGGGTTTCTTCAGAGTTTCTGAAGCTTGCTCTTGTTCTGATTGGATCTTCCTTTCTTCCTAGGATAGTCTCTTCTGGGTGATCCAAACTGCTTCTGGGCAATCTCTTCTGAGGTTGATCAACAGCTGTTGTAGGATTTCTAGCATTGCTCCTTTCAGACGTTGAAGGAATGTCTGTGTTGAGAGCTTCTGATGACTTGTCTTCAGAACCTGCAAATTCAATTTCTATACCTGCAAGATTTTCATTCTGCTTTGACTTTTCAGAGTCAAGCTTGTCATCAAAACGAACACTGATTGATTCTTCCACAATCTGTGTTTCTGTATTGTATACTCTGTACCCTCTTGAGCGTTCAGAGTATCCTAACATAATACACTTCTGTGCCTTAGAATCAAACTTGTTCAAATAATTCTTTGTATTTAACATAAAGCAAGTACATCCAAATGGATGAAAATATGAAATGTTGGGCTTTCTGTTCTTCCACAATTCATATGGAGTCTTTTCCAGAATAGGTCTTATTGAGATTCTATTCTGAATGTAGCACGCTGTGTTTATTGCCTCTGCCCAGAAAGTCTTAGCAACGTTTGTCTCATTGATCATGGTTCTGGCCATTTCTTGCAATGTTCTGTTCTTTCGTTCTACAACTCCATTTTGTTGGGGAGTTCTAGGACAAGAGAAATCATGCAGAATGCCTTTGTCATTAAAGAATGACTCAAAATCTTTATTTTCAAATTCTCCACCATGATCACTTCTGACTTTAACGATTCTAAGATCTTTTTCATTCTGAACTTGGTTACAGAAGGTAACAAACACAGAGTGTGACTCGTCCTTGTGTCTTAAGAACTTTACCCATGTCCATCTGCTATAGTCATCTACGATTACTAACCCATACTTCTTGCCACTGACTGAAGCAGTTTTAACTGGTCCAAATAAGTCAATGTGCAGAAGTTCTAATGGCTTAGAGGTAGAAACAACATTTTTGGATTTAAAAGAAGGTTTTGCAAATTTGCCTTTCTGACATGCTTCACACAGAGCATCTGAATTGAACTTCAAATTAGGAAGTCCTCTGACCAGATTGAGTTTGTTAATCTGAGATATTCTTCTCATACTAACATGCCCCAATCTTCTGTGCCAGATCCACTGCTCGTTGTTAACAGACAGAAGACATTTTACGTTCTGACTCTTTAGTTCAGAAAGTTTGATTTTGTAAATGTTGTTTTTCCTCTTTCCATTAAACAAGATAGTCCCATCTTTCTGACTAACAACTTTACATGATTTTTGATTAAAGATTATATCATAACCGTTATCACTTAATTGACTTATGGATAACAGATTATGCATCAATCCATCTACTAGCAGAACATTATTAATAGAAGGAAGATTTCCATTACCTACAGTTCCAGAGCCAATTATCTTTCCCCTCTGATTGCCTCCAAAGCCAACGTGGCCTCCAGGCTTAAGTTCCAGGCTTTGGAACATATGCCTTCTTCCCGTCATGTGTCGTGAGCAGCCAGAGTCCAGGTACCATGACTGGTGTTTCTGACTTGCTGCTAAAGATATCTGCAACATGTATTATTTTATCCTTAGGTACCCAGATCTTCTTGGGTCCTGACTTGTTAGTTTTACCAAAACTCTGGTTGAATTTTGGTTTCACAGAGTGCTTACTGCTAGTATATTTGATGTCGTGTGTGTGACCATACACAAAGTGTGAATTTAGAGGAGTGTGTTTAATGGTTAAATCCATGACATTCTTAGGTGTAGGAACCTTACCTTGGTATCCTATTCCTTTCCTTCCGTTTCTGCTAACTCCATAGATCATTGAAGCCATTCTGCTTCTATCTATGCTTTTAGCAAGGAACTTCTGGAAACTATGATCATACTCCTTGATGATCTCATCAGCGTTGCTGGGAGTTTCAGAAATTGGTTCCTTCTGAGAGTTTTGTAAAGAGTTTTCTAATTTTGAAATTTTATCTCTCAGCTCAGAGTTTTCCAATTTGAGACTCTCAGATTTATTGGAGTCAGATTCAAGATTCCTTTTCAGGTCTCTGAATTTAGCTCTAATCTGCTGATAACGTTCCAGAATTTCATTGAGGCTTTCAGCAAGTTCAGCCTTTGTAAAATTAACAGCGAAGTTAGGGAATACCTCTTCTGTGTCTGATTCTGAGTCTGATTCAGAAGCTTCACTATCATCTGGAATGTTAGCCATGAGCGCTATGTTTTCCCTTTCATCATCTGATTCTGAGTCAGCTTCAGACGAGTCAGAGTCATCCCATGTGGCCATGAGACTCTTCTTCTTTTCTCTTCCAAACTTCTTTTTGGGCTTTTCCCTCTGAAGCTTTGGGCAGTCACTCTTGTAGTGTCCTTGCTCATTGCACTCGTAGCAGATGATGTCTTTTGTGTTTGGCTTCTTGCTACTGGAGGAGCCTTCAGATCTTCTGTATCCAGAGGAAGAATCTGTCCTTCTGTATCTGGAAGAAGACTCGTTCTGATCAGATCTTCTGGGATTCCTGAACTTCCTTTGTCTTTGCTTCCACAGTTGATTTACTCTTCTGGAGAGAAGGGAAAGTTCGTCTTCTTCTGATGAGGATCCATCAGATGTTTCTTCAACTGCCTGCAAAACTTTAGACTCAGATTTTCTGTTAGATTTTAAAGCTAAAGGCTTACCTTGCTTCTGAGGCTCGTCAGCTTCTAGCTCTATCTCATGACTTCTGAGGGAGCTTATAAGTTCCTCCAGAGTGATTTTGTTGAGATCTTTCGCTAGCTTCAGAGCAGTAACCATAGGCCTCCACTGCTTGGGTAAACTTCTGATTATCTTCTTGACATGGTCAGCAGTAGAGTATCCTTTGTCCAGAACTTTGAGACCAGCTACCAGAATCTGGAATCTAGAGAACATAGTTTCAATGGATTCAGATTCTTCCATTTTGAACGCCTCATACTTCTGAATGAGCGCCAGAGCTTTTGTTTCTTTGACTTGAACGTTGCCCTC
This sequence comes from Vicia faba, assembly GCA_948472305.1. Lineage (NCBI taxonomy): Eukaryota > Viridiplantae > Streptophyta > Magnoliopsida > Fabales > Fabaceae > Vicia > Vicia faba. Next base: position 1,467,578,101 of record OX451736.1, on the reverse strand, counting down.
ATGCGTCATTCTGAGAGAATCAAAGATGTTCTTAGCTGTGTCTCTGTTGGAGATCTTTTCATACTCAGTATAGGAGATGGCACTGAGGAGGATGGTTCTGGCCTTATGGTGATTCTTGAAGTCACGCTTTTGTTGATCAGTCATTGATTTTCTTTCAATCTTCTGACCAGTTGCATTCACAGGGTGCGTGTATCCATCTGTCACCATATCCCACAGATCAGCATCATGTGCTAGAAAGAAGCTTTCAATTCTGTCTTTCCAGTAATCAAAGTTTTCTCCATCAAAGACTGGAGGTTTGCCGCTGAATCTGTCTCTGTCCTCATTATTGTCATTGCTGAAGTGAGAGTTGTTTCCTGCCATTGTGTTTTTCTGACGCTGGATCTTGTACTAACACGGTTAAGTGTTTTAGCTCAGAACCAGGCGCTCTGATGCCAATTGAAGGGGTGAAAAACACAAGAAGGGGGGGTTGAATTGTAAAACTGAAATCTTAAAGCAATTGACAAGATATTTTTATCCTGGTTCGTTTGATCTCAAACTACTCCAGTCCACCCGTCAAGGTGATTTCGCCTCTCTCCAACGAGGTCTTAATTCACTATATTCAACTGAATATTACAGACTGCTTTAACAACTGCTAAAGCCTTCTTGATTCAAACCACAATCCGGTTTGTCAAGGCAACACTTTCTTACAAAGGTATAAAACAATGTGTGTGAATGTTTTCTACAAAACTTTATCACAACTGTGATGTATGCACAAATGAAGCTTAGAAACTTAGATTGCTAAACACTAATGGAGTATCAGAGTTTGTGGTTTAGCAAAACTGGTAGATGAAGATTATTGGTTCAGCTTTGTGCGTGTAGAGATTTGGAGAGCATTAGCCATTATAATCTTCGAAGCCTTGTTTATATAGCACTTGAGAAGATGAACGTTGAATGCAAATATTCTTGATTCAATGCTAATAACAAGCTTTCCTTTTTGAGCAGATCTTGTCTAGAATGATGCCGTTGGAATTAATTAGCGTTCAATGCACAGTACCGTTGCTTCTTCAATGCACGTTCTGGCTTGGCTCATTCTGATTCTGCTTCGCTGCTGATGAACTATTGTTTTTGTATCAGAGTGTTTACGCGCAGTTCTGTTCATCAAGCTTCAGCATGTGCGTGAGTTGATCATCTGATCTTGACGTTCTGATTCAGCAACTTCTGATGCTGGTGTATCAAATTCTGATGCTGAAGAAGTGATCTTGCTTATTTTAATCAGCGTATCTGCAAGTCAGAGCATAGTAATTTTAGGCAGCATATAATTCAAACATGAAACATATAAATACTATATCTTTTCACTTTGTTATCATCAAAACTTAAATATAGGGTAGTAGATTCAAACATTGTTCTAACATCATCCTCCCTCAAGAGGCTTAGAATTTTAAATCGAGAGTCGATCATCAAAAATAAAAGCAATATTAAGCATAGTAAACACAATTACTTCAAAACAGACACGTGTAATGCATTAATGAAATAACAACGTTTGACATGAATAAAATGTTTGAACAATCAAAGAAAAATACAACTTGAACATTCGAATGAACAAAAGTTTTTTCAATCCTAGCCATGTTTTGGCAAGGGAGCAGTGATCACATTGGGAGCCTCAGACGCTTCGAACTGGACCTCCTTTGCATCGATTAGATCCTGAACCTTGTTTCTCAAAGTCCAACAATCATCTGTAGCATGCCCCGGGCTGTCAGAATGATAGGTGCAACGAACGTTGGGGTTATACCTTGAAGGTGTCTTGCTGGGATTCTTAGGAGGGTCCCTTAGAGTTACCAGATTGGTCTCCAGCAACCGTGGCAATATCTGGGACAAAGTCATACTGAGTGGAGTGAACTGTCGTTTAGGTCTCTCCTCTCTTTGTTGATTGTGACACTGAGGAGTACCAGCAGGCTTTGAAATGACCACCGCGTTGACAGCTTGGCGGTGTTCAGATTTGTCCTGCCCTTTTGAACCATAGACAACACTAGATTCTTTCTTGAATGGTTTCTTTTCAGTGTTCGAGGAGTCACCCTTTTGTATCTTCCCAGACTTGATACCAGCTTCTATCCTCTCACCAGTCAATATCAGATCGGTAAACCCAGCAGAAGAATTCCCAATCAGATGGTTGAAGAACGGACCTGACAGGGTCCCCAAGAATATATCCACAAGTTCACGATCAGTTAAGGGTGGCTGCACCCGTCCAACAAGGTCTCTCCACTTTTGAGCGTATTCCTTGAATCTCTCACCCGTCCCTAGTGACATACCCTGGAGTTGGGTACGCGTAGGAGCGAGGTCGGAATTGTACTGATACTGCTTGTAGAATGCAGTAGCCAAGTCCTCCCAGTTACGAATACTGGCTCCATCCATCTGATAGAACCATTCGAGTTGAGTCGCTGAAAGACTTTCCTGGAAGAAATGGATCCATAAATTCTTGTCTGCAGTATATGGTTGGATCTTCCTTGCGTAGGATCTGAGATGTAGCTTAGGGCAGGATGCCCCGTCGTACTTTGCAAAAGAAGGCACTTTGAACTTGTGTGGGATCACCACCCCAGAAGATAAACCTAGATCTCCAAAATCCAACCCAGACACATGTTGAATTTCCATAGCGCTTAGACGGTCCTCTAGCTGTTTGTACCTGTCCTCAGCTGGAGGGTACTGTTCATCATTGTAATCTGTCTCGTTGTCAGAGACCACGGGACTAGGAACCCTCCTCTCTTGGGGACTATCCTTCCCTACAGAGGAAGTAGCCTGATCAGCCTCATTCTGCAGTGTATTCCCAGATCTGTGTCTAGGGTTGAACATCACAGTCCTCTTCTTCTTCTTCTTCTTCTTCTTCTTCTAAATCAGAGCCTTCAAGTCCTGTTGACCCTGGGATAGGCTCATAACCAACTCTTGGAACTGGGCATTCTGGGTCTGGAGGGCCTAGATAGCTTGTTCAGTGGATGATGCGGGATTCATGCTGATTGCTAAAATAAACAGCGAAGAAGGTAAGTGACCTGTCAAAAGGGTACCTGTAATGCAATGATATGTATGTATGCATGCAATGTTTTCAAGGATCTCGCGGGGTAAACAAGAAAACTGTTAGAATCTGGTAGCTTTATTGAAGGAACTTCATGTTGTTGAGAGTCCTTCTTCAAGAGTCAAGGCTCACCATATCGAGTGGGTCATAGCCCCTGACTCAAGTCATCAACCTTGGCTAGAGGAAAATAAATCCCCTTGCCCCTTGCTAGGCATTTGGTTCATCATGACCTGTATCACAAACCCTTGAGATCCTGGAAATGGATTAGTCCTTATGTAGGATGTATGCAATGGTATGATGGTATGATGTTATGCTATGCGTGGAGTGATGTAAGTGAACCCTGTTATGAGCCGAGATTAAGGACTGTAAACAAAACCTGCAAGAAACTCATGTGTTAGGTAACAAGAATGTGCAAGTAGTACAGGTTTAAAGGCACACAAGTCACACAAGACAGCCCTTAGAGTTTAAGCCAGCATGAAGTTTAGGTACTACCCTCTTAAAGTTGGTGGGTTCAAAACCTGTCCTATCAAAAGTAACCGGGTTCTAAGGAGCTCAATATCATTGGGTTATTTTCTATGTTCATTGTTTTGATTTAGCCACTGAACTGGCGATCAAAATATTCCAAGAAAACAACCCTCAATGAGTGTAGTATCGAGTATCTACCAACTTCGGACTGCACCAAAGTCGGTCATCTCACTACCCCTAAAGAGGCCAGGATGGTCAAGTAAGGTTCCTAAGGTCAGTTGATGCTTCATGACACCACGCGGCGGCCCCGTACTCTACTTGACTTAACTCAAGGGTTACCGGTACTCACCAAAGTGCCACATCAACGTAGCAACTGCTTCAACCGTGTCGGTATACCCCGCACAGTTCCCTCACAGTTTGTTGCTACCTAAAAGGTATCCCCCAGATCTGGGTTAGGATCTATGAAACTCCCAGAACAGGCCCACAATATTAAAGCAATCAAAACAGGCAATTGAAAACATAAGAGTGGTCTAATCCTAAGGTACACCTCACTTTTATAAGTGTCCCCAGCAGAGTCGCCAGTTCTGTGATCGATGGAAATAGAACTGACTGTTTTTTAAGCTGGTTCGCGAAATGTCGCGGTAAGCAAGAGTCGCCATCGTATTTTATGTTCTCCAACAAGGAAAGGATAAAAGCACAGCAAAATTCCTTCTTTGAGATGTCTCTCGGTTCGGGAGGTAGATTTATAGAAAGGGAAGGTGTTAGCACCCTTTCTATCCGTGGTTATCCACGGGCTCTTAGGTAGTTGCTCTTATGTTTTCAAAATTTGTTTGCTTTTCAAGTGTGTGTGGGTTTTGAAAAAGTTCCGTTTGAAAAATTTCTAAGTAACTCTTGTATCTGTCCTCAAGAGTGTATGAAAAATTTGTTTGAAAACTTTTTGAAAGTGTAAGTGTGAAAAGTACTTTGTTTGTTTTTGAGAGAGCAAGTACCCAGGAGAAATATACCTACTCTAAGGAATTAGGCTGTGTAAGAGTCCTTTAGACAATACTATCCCACTATTGAGAAGTAGGTAGCACCGTTGTTGGAGTTATTCGGGTCAATTCAATTATTAGGGAGATGTGGTCACCAAAGCAATGGTAGGACGCCTTAGTGGTAACCCTAATGTCCTAGATCCTTTTTATCCGAGGCAACCGTTTCGAGGCAACTGGATCTTTAGATAGGAGGGCAACCTCTAAAACATCCTATACTTGACGACCACGTTCGAGGCAACCAGTGAGGCGTACCCTAGGAGTGGCTTGTGCATGTATGTTGTTTCAGTTTATGTTATCTTGTACATGTATCATGGTGATCTACGAGTTGTTTTTTAATTTTCATACAAATCTTTCATGCATATTAACAGTTAAGAGTGCGGAAAATAAATTGCGGAAAAGGTAAATCTAGGTATTACAAGGCGCGGGTCTATACATCGCCAAAAAACAAAAACCCGTTTGGAAAATAAATGCGAGAAAAGTAAATAAAACAGTAAAACCTAATTAAATATTACATCCTCTGAGCAGATACATAAATAATCAAAATAAGAATAATGTGCGAAAAGAAATTTAATCAGGACGTCCTTAGGGTTTTGACCCTTTTTGAGAAATAAAGAAATTAGTTTGTCCTTTTTTGCAATTAATTAAATATTAAACCTAATAACTAATTAATTAATTATTTGAGGAAAAAATGTTTTTTTTTGTGTTTTTTATATGTTTTAAGTCTTGATGAAAAATAAAAATAAAAAGAAATTAAAAGTCAAGAGAACCCTAATTCTAAGTTTATTTTATTTATTATGAAAAAAGGATTAAAGTTAACCTAATTTAACTAATTTAATTAATTTACATTTTATTTACAAAAATAATAATTAATAGTAAAAATAATAAATGATAAAAATATTTACATCTTTTGATTATCTGAATTTATTATAAAAATAATTTGTTAATTAATAATAATAATAAGAATAATTAAAAGAATTAAAAGGAAAAAGAAAATAAAACAAATAGTAAAACCAGGGGGGGTGATGGACCCAATTAGGAGGTTTTGTTAGAATTTCTGGCCCAAGAAGCACACAAGCCCGTTGACTTTCTGGATCCTCAAGAGCACTTGTTGACTGGGAGCATGGTGCTCCTCACCTTTGTAGCCCTTAGATCTGTACACAAGGCCACATGGCGCCTGGGATCTGGATATGTATGGTGGGACACTTTGAGGATGCCTGCATGGGAACCTGTAAGGAAAAATATTAACAAGCGTTTGGGGGACCTGGGAATCGAACCCAGGTCCCAATGGTTACCAAGCACGTCACCTTCCACTAAGCCACTGCATTGCATCTGTTAATATAATAGACAACAAACATAATATAAAAACATAATGCCTATGCTGGAAAGGGAAACAAACACACATTTTATTTGAATAACCCAATGGTACGCTTCCACGTCCTTCGTCTTCTTCATTTATCTACAGAAAACAAAACAAATAGCGGGGGTTTTTAACCCCCACAACATGGAAGCACGATTAATAGCGATTAGGCCCCTGATGCACATAAATTGTTCGCGAGCATGGTGTTGGATTCGTCTGGCCTTGACGAATTCAACCATAGGCGTTGAAGGTTCTAATTTTTCCAGACCTGAAAAGCCCTAATTTTGAAGCTTGAAAAACCTATAATTCTCCAATGGTGATTTGCGATTCTGGGCATCATAAGGAAATTAACCAATACCAAAAGCTTCATAAAGGTTAGAGCAATGCAAAGCAATGATTATAACATGATAATGATGCATAAAATGTGAGTTACAATTATGGCAAAATTATTCAAACCGTGAAACTGTTCTAGACGTTTCCTTGAGGTTAAACACTTGGTTTCGATTGCAAATTGTTTCTGAGTATGCTAGCAACGTGTTTGAATCAAGAAAAGGCTTTGAATTGGCCTGGAAGGTTAAATTCAGTTTTCAAGTTTTCTTTGATATTTTTGGAATTGGCTTATGGCTTTTTGCAGCAGCTTGCACGTTCCAGGCATTAGGGTTTGGTTCAGCATATATAGTAGGATGGAATTAGGGTAAAACTTTGTCCAAGAATCCATGGAATAATGTTTTCAATATTTGATTTCCAATCACATAATTTTGCATCTTTTTGATTGATAAAACTTGCCAAACATGGAGATTTTGGTCCCCTTGATTGATACACGAAATCTTCAGCATGTGTTGAGTTTATTTGCATCACAAAAAGATTTGAAAACCATATCTTGGTATTTTCCTACAATTAAATGAATTAAATGAATTATAATCAATTAAAAATCCAAATAATTAATAAAAATAAGAAAATAATTCAATTTAATCTCAATGGGTCGTGCATAGGCCTTGGACAATGTTTCAAGAAGAAATTTGAGGCCCATTAGCAAAAATGAGGTGTTTTGGGCAAAGTTGACTTTTGCAAATTCCCAAAATTTTCCCAACTTCTCCAATGCATATCTTGCTCAATTTTGATCATATGAACATGTTCTTGGACATTTTGGAAAGGTCTTGAAGTCCTCTAACCAATGCCTTTGGTCCCATGTCATTTGGATTCACCAATCTCAAGTTATGGTCTTTGACTTAAAATGCCTTTTTGTTGACTTTTGAAATTGACCTATAATGTAGAAATTGATAACTTTTTGTGAGAGCATTTCTTGGATTTGGAATGTGAAGATGAGTTGTAGGAAATGTCATCCCCTTAAAAATGAGCATTGGATGGGATTTTTCTGATGAACCATGAAAAAGTTAGGCTTTGGTCAAGTTACAGTTGACTTTCCAGCTGTCCAGAAATAGTAACTTTTGCATCTTTGATGATTTTTGAGCCGTGCTTGTGGAATCATGATCAAGACTTGATCAAATGATTATTGTGAGCTCAAAACAAGATGTTGACCAAAAATTCTGACTTTTGACTGTAAAATGACCATTTTACCCCTGCAGTTGATTGTGAACCAAATAGGGCTTTTGATTGTGCAATTTGATGCTGTGAGACTTGAGACTTGACATGTAGATGCTTGGCAATGTATATAGGCCCATGGGACTTGATTGAGCCATTGAAAACCTCAACTTCCTTGCAAGAACCAAAACCCTAATTTTGAATGGCTTAGGAGGATGTTTGGACTATGCAACCCTTGAGTAGACTTGAGCAAATTGAGATGATGCTTGTAAAAACTTTGAAGAATATGGGAGGGAAAATTTTGGGGTACAACAGGTGGCTCTTGTAAATATTGTTTTATTGTCTCGAAGTCTGTCTGACAATCATCATTCCACATCACTGTCTAATCTTTTCGTAGTGATTTGAATATAGGCTCACACGTAGCAGTTAGGTGCAATATGAACCTCAAAATGTAGTTTAATCATCCTAAGAAACCACAAACCTCTTTTTCTATTCTTGGAACTGGAAATTCTTGTATGGCCTTCACCTTGTCGAGATCCACCTCAATACCATGCTTACTTACAATAAAACCCAATAACTTGCCTGACCTCACACCAAATGTACACTTGTTGGGATTCAACCTCAGTTTGAACTTTTGAAGATGTTCGAATAACTTTTGTAAATGTATGATGTGATCCTTCTCTGTATGAGATTTAGAAATCATATCATCTACGTATACTTTAACTTCTTTGTAGATCATAGTGTGAAATAGTGTGACCATAGCCCGTTGATAAGTTTTCCCTGCACTCTTTAGACCGAAAGGCATCATCTTGTAACAGAAAGTGCCCCAAGGAGTCATGAAAGTAGTCTTTTCCATACCCTCGGGTTCCATTTTGATCTGATTATAACCCAATAAGTCGTCCATGAATGAGAATACCTAAGCTTGAGCTGTATTATCCATCAAAATATCTATGTGAGGTAATGGGAAATTATCTTTAGGACTTGCTTTATTCAGATCTCGATAATCTACACATATGTGTACTTTACCATCCTTCTTGGGTACTGGCACGATGTTAGTTATCCAAGGTGGATAATCTACCACCGCTAAGAACCCAACATTAAAATGTTTAAGGAATTTTTCTTGAATTTTTATAGACATAACTGGACGAGTTCTTCTGAGCTTTTGTCTAACTAGAGAGCAACCTTCCTTGAGAGATAGTCTATGCACCATAATATATGTATCCAATCCTGGTATATCTATGTAAGACCAGGAAAATATATCCATATATTCATGTAAAAGTTTGATCAGTCTTTATTTGATGCTTTCCTCCAATGTTGCCCCTAGCTTGATCTCTTTTGGATCTTCCTTTGTGCCAAGGTTAATGGTCTCAATAGATTCTTGATATGGCTGTATACTGTTATCTTTTTGATCTAATTCCCTCGCTAATTCTTTGAGGAGTTCAAGATCTTCATCATCTTCCTCTTCTGCTTGGTTGATGGGTGCATCAAAATTATATCGGATAGAAACAGTAACATTATCGGTGATTTTAGGCATGCATCTGCACATTTATCATGTTTTGGTGCAGTTTTAGTATGTGAATTTGAAAATTCATATGAAGAAAAGTATTGCCATTTTAAAATATAAGAGATAAATGCAAGGGAAAGACAAGGATCTTAATTGAATACGAAATATAACTTTTATTAATTGCAATTACTGTTTGAATCAAATTGGGAACCCTTACAAGCTCCCCCTATGCCTCGGGTTTGGCATAGGTTCTTTTTAAAATAAGAAAAATTACTTTGGAGTAGAAAATATCTCTGGAATTTCCAAGGCTGTCCATATCTTGAGTTCTTTGCCTGGAGCATATTCACAGATGAAGTCAGATGCTCTCTTGGTGTTGCTCTTGTTAGATATCATTTCCACTTATCCTCCATGCTCGTTCCCTTTGTTGATGAAGGTTTCCTGAATAGGAGGAAACTACACCTTGCCCTTCAGGGTAACCTTTGATGACTCGTAACCCAAACCAAAACGATTCTTCTTCTTAGGTGTCTCCACAAGTTTGGGAAGTGAAACAATGCCTTACATTGTTAGCTCGGTCTTACCATTGAAAGCATAGTTTAGAAAAATTTAGTTATTTAGTTTTCATCATTCTCCCTCAAAGTTTGTTAAAATTGAAAAAGGAAAAAGGAATAGAAGAGTGAAAATGGAAAAGAAGAGTGTAGCGATAGAAATGTTAAGACTAAGCCATTGGATTGACTTAACTTGCACATATCAAAATAAAAATCGCCACCGTGCTTTATTGTTTCCAAAAGAATGCGAAAAGAGCGAATAAACCAAAAGAGGGGGAAAGAGTCTAGGTAAGGGGATTGGTTATGAAAAGGGAAGGTATTAGCACCCTAAACATCTACGGTACTCCGCAGAAACCTCTTTGTAAATCTGTATGTTTGGGCTATAAAATGTTGTATATATAAAATAGATTGTGGAGATGAGAAAAGAAGTATTTTTTTAATGATTTTTGCATCTGCCGCGGTTGCAAACCTTTAGTGCATATGTACCACCTTCCGTGCAATAGGGGATCAGGGTACTCGTAGTTCACCTTTAAAATATTTAAAACATAAGTATGTTGATTAATTTTAAGAGATAAGACGTCATTGTCATTGTCCGAGTGGAAAAACATACTTACTACCCGCAATTATGAGAAAGGAGAATTTGCGTCATCTCAAAGTGGAGGATATACTTGGATTTTAGAATCGACAAAGCCTCACTCAATACTCAAGTGGAAAATACCTCACTTCACTACATATTGTAGAGTATAGTTGTTTGCATCACTACAAAGATTGGCAAGAGTCTATTATTTTGATAAAAATTTAAAGATAAAAGCCAAAATGGAAAAATAGTTTGAATGAGATTGATTGACTTTTAGTCTTCTCACAAAAAAGTCCAAGTATTATCAAATTGATTAAAGTTTGATTAAGAAAATATTTTTGAAAATGCATGGACCAAAGTCCAAGTTTATTATAAAAGTGGTTCAAGTTTTAAAACAAGAAGGATTTTCAAAATGAGGGAGAAGATTTTGAAATTAAAGAAGATGGGAGGAGATGAAGGGACTATCCTAAAACATAAGGTAAAAGCTAGGGAAAAGAACCATCTAACCAACAAGAAGCCAACACTTAACACAATGAGTCAATGTAGAATCCCATCCTTTTGATTTGAAACCAAACAAATAATTACAAAAAAACCCTCTTAAGAAAAACCAAGCTCCATTTGCATTAAGTCTTCACAAAAATTGGGCAGAGTAACGGCTGTATACAAATGAATTCCAGATCACAGACTAAGCATGTAATCACAATAACCTGCACACAAAACAAACAAACAACCCAATGTATTGGGGGGTAAACCCACAGACTCCAGACAAAATAACATTTGAGGTCACAAGGTCTCAAAGATAAGTCAAGGTCTCTAATCCTAAGTCCAAGAAGTCCATGTCTCTAAAATACAAAGGATAGTAACCAAGTAGTCCAAGTAACATTAAAGTTTTTATAGTTCAAGTTTGATTATTAAGTATCTTCAAAAAAATAAAATGAAAAGCTCAAATGAGCAAAATAAAAATGACATAAAAGTAAATGCTCAAGTGAGAAAATATGAACATAGCATGAAATGTAAATGCTAAAATATATGTGCTTAAAGTAAAGGCATAAACTAAAAGCATAAAATAAAGTCAATTGTTAGAAATTAGTGGTTAGTTGAATGACCATATCGAAACTTGAATTTGGAACTCATTAGAGGATTGGTAGGACCAAAGCTTCTCAATAACAAGTTGCATTTGCTTTTTGTCAAGTATATCACCCATTTAAGAATTCTTAAGGCATCATTAAATGATCCATGATGTTTAAGTTATCCATTTTGACCAAAGTTGATGAAAATTCATTAGTGAATTGGTAGGACCAAAGCCTCCTAATAATGAATCTCAATGTTATTGGATCAAAGGGTTCAAATTAACATACTTGGGCTTGCAAACATAGGTTTGGGTCACGGATGATCATTTTCTCAAATCTGGACAAAATTTAGCGCTATGTTAAGCAATCGTAAGTGGACTTATATAGAAGTTACACCTATTTTGAGGTCGGTCAATAGCAATCTATGTACCATATGTTTTGAGACATGATATGGAAATCATACTCCTATAACATTTAGTACAATAAGAATGGGATAAGATGAAGAGGGATGGGGTGAGGAATTAACCACATTTGAACTAAAAATTTAATCAAACTATTATTAAAATTATTCATCCATTTTTATGGAGTTAGACTCAACACCATGGATCTAATGATGTTAATAAAGTTCATTATCCAAATTTCATAGTCCAAGATCAGCCAGAATATATATAAAAAATAAAATTGCATTTAAAATAAGAAACAAAGATTTTTAAAAATGAAATAAAGAGGAAAAATAGCAATTATATTAAAAATAATCAAGAAAAATTAAATAAGACCATAGAAAATCAGAAATGAGCTCAACTATTTATATAATTTTTTGGTAATTTTTTAAAGTCAGAAAATATTTTTAAGCTAATTTAAATTTCACAAATAATAAAAAAGATAAAAAATAGTAAAAATTAAGATTAAATTCTACAAAAAATTCAAAAGGTCAAAAATAATGAAAATGATTTTTATAAAAAATTTTAGAATTTAAAAATGTCAGAAAGTATTTTTTTAAACATTTAAAATTAAGCAAACAAAGCAAAAATCATGAAAAACATCAGACATTAAAATAAAAAAATGAAAAAATATTTACAAAGTCAGAAATAAATCAAGGTATTTTTGTATATTTTTTCATAATTTTTGGATAAAAAATAAAAGAGTTATGAATTTTTGAAATTTAAAACAATTAAAATATAAAATCAAAAAATAAAAATAAACCAAAAAGATGTGGACCATCAGATCATAGTCAAAACGCGTTAGTAAACTGATCAAGTAGACCAGACGCGCTGTGCTTGATATGGACCTTATTTATAACCACACTGGATACAAAAATAGCCAACCAATAAAAATAAAACAATTGGCGTGCTATCATTGGTTGAGATGAGACATGTCATCGTCTTCAACCTCCGGACACCCTGCAATTGGGATTTTGTGAGTTTCTTCAAACAGAAAAGTTATAAACTCAGACTGACATCATTGGATTTGTCTATTCAATATGATCCTAACCCCCCTTCGCGCTAAATTTATGTAAAGTGTGCAAAGAGTTATGGATCAAAAACACAGAAAATAGCGAGCACAATTAGGTTGAGATTTCTCACTCAATTCCCAATGATTTTAAAAATTGTAAGAAGTATGAGTAGAGTAAGTTAGTGTTTCATTTGGATCCAAATGGTTAAGAATTCTACCTAAACGAAGTTCAACAATGACGCTCTGAAACTGAATATCTATAGCTTGAAATGTGGCTTGATTTACTTGGTTCAAGTGCTGGAGAGCTTGTGTGGTGATGGAGAATGATGAATGTGAAAAGAAATTTGGAGAAGGAAGCTTGAAATTCAGAAACCGATTTCAAAAATTTAGAGCTCGAATGAAGTTTTGGCAGGGTGTGTTTGGATCTCAAAGCTTGTGTAAAAGTGTGGAATAAGGTCCTTTATTTATAGGGGATTGAATGGGATAAAGAATTAGAGGAAACAATGAAGTTTGGAGGGAAATTGGATGGAGGTCGAGCACGAGTGAAGTGTGACTTGATTTTCATCAAAACTCAGATATTCTTTGCGTTTTGAGGTGCTAATCAATTATGGAGGCTCACTAAACGTGATTAAAAGCAAAAATGCGCAATAATTTTGTATTTAGAAGCCAAAACAAGGATTTCAAATTCTGACTTTTGGAGAAATTTCAATTTTAAGTTACCAAATTCAAATCAATGGCATTCTCAACTCAATGGGTCTTAGGACATGATTCTTGAAGCTTTAGAAAGATGAGATTATAAGCTTTACAATGTGAAAAGAATGGGATCAAATGGAGGCTTGACCTGAAAGTTGTGATGAGTCAAAGTTGAGAAAAAGAGGTTGACTTTCTATACTTAGAAAATTTCTAAGTTTTTCTTTGTGATACTTGGTAGAACCGACTGTTATACTGGTTTTGCATTTGTATTCGAAAATGTTGCGGTAAGCAAGAGCCGCCACCGACTTTTCTTTTATCCAAATTAAGGAAAGGATGAAAAGAACAAAAAAAGACCTTTTCGAGAATTTTGAGTAAGGGGGGTAGATTATGGAAAGGAAAGGTGTTAGCACCCTTTCCATCCGTAGTTCTCTACGGGCTCTTAGATGCTTAGCTCATTTTAAAAGTACCTTGTGCTTTGTGTGTTTTGAAAAATGTTTTGAAATACCTTAGTGTGACGATTTGCTTTGCGTTAACTCTTGTATCAGTCCTCAAGAGTGTCGACAAAGCAAATGTTTTTTGAAAGTTTGTTTTTCAAATGTGTAAGTGTAAAAGTCTATTTTACTTGAGCAAGCATCTAATAGCTATCTACTTGTACTCGAAAAAGTTTGTTCTTTTCCTCCTTATCCTTTAGACAGTGCTATCCTACTATTATTGAGTAGGTAGCTCTATCGTTGGATGTATGAGGGACATTCGAAGGGACATACAGTCATAAAGGAAACATGTGGAGACACTTTAGCGATTTTGTTTAGGGACTAGATCATTTACGGAAAGGTAACTGTAGGGTCATCAAGGGACTGTGATCTTTGATTTACGGGTCTTTGCTAAAGCGTCCCTGTTTCTTGGGACATGACTGTTTTTTCCGAAAGGCAACCAAAGTGGGCGTACCCTAGAGGTGTATGTTATACCCCAAAATTTGCCCTCCCATATTCTTCAAGAAATTGCCAAGCCAAGTCACAAAATTCCCCAAGGGTTGCACAGTGCAAAGGCCTCCTAAACAGTCAAAATTAGGGTTTTGAGTCTGATCAAGAAAAGGAAGTGTTCAAAGGCTCAATCAAGTCTCATATTCTTACAAACATGGTCAAGCATCCTCATATCAAGTTTCAAGGCATTCAGCTCAAAATTGCACAGTCAAAACCCTAAATTGCACTACAGTCAACTGTAGGGGCAAAATGGTCATTTGACAGTCAAAAGTTCAAATTTTTGGTCAACATATCATTTTGAAGCCACAAACATCATTTGATCAATGCTTGATCATGATTCTCAAAATTTGGCTCAGAAAATCATCAAGATGCAAAAGTTTCCTTATTTGGACAGCTGAAAAAGTCAACTGAAATTGACCAGGGCATAACTTTCACATGGATTATCAGAAAAATTCCATCCAAAGCTCATTTTGAAGAGAAAGACATTTCCTACAACTCATCTTCATACTTCAAGTCCAAGAAATTCTCTCACAAAAAGTTATCAATTTCAACATTATAGGTCATTTTCAAAAGTCAACAAAAAGGGACTTTAAGTCAAAGGCCATAACTTGAGATTGGAAAATCAAACTGACATGGGACCAAAGGCATTGGTTAAAGGACTCAAAGACCTTTCCAAAATGTCCAAGAACATGAGAAAAGCTTAAAAATTGAGCAAGTTATGCATTGGAGAAGTTGGGAAATTTTTGTGAAATGGCAAAAGTCAACTATCCTTGAAACTTCAATTTTTGACAAAAGGGCCCACTTTCTTCCACTTGATTCAGCCTTGTCATGCCACACACGTGTCCCATGATTAATTTCAAGATCAAACATTGATTTTTCTATTTTATTTAATTTTTGATAATTTAATTCATTTTAAATCTTTAAAAATTCAAATAAAATTTAAAAATCAATGGAATAGTGTCATTTGAATTGGAATAGCTTCCATATATCATGTGCCAGCTCACAAACTCATGCTAGGGTTAGATTGTACACCAAGTCTTGGTTTTGCTTAAAAAAGGGAAAGTTTGTTAATGGTGAAAGACCTAAGACTAATTCTCTCATGGGCATGGACCAAGGCCAGCTAATGACCTAATTCCCTTCCCTCATAAGTGCTGAGTCAAAACCTAATGCCCACACACTGAATGCTGCGCTGGAGACACCATTGCCAACTTGAAAAATTAGCCATAAAACTCAAAACTGAAATCCTTGTTTGAAGTGGATTCAAGGCACGAAATTCATTCCAAAAGCTTCCTTGTGGTCTCCTGAGTACATTCCAATCCCAAACATCCATCAACACGCCCTGAATTGGTACCATGGATTCAAACAGTTTCAAGAAAAATGCATGATCGTGTTCCATGTTTAAGGCATTTTCATTGTTTTTTTATTGATGCATTCATACTAATAAACGTATTCTGAAGCTAACCATGTAATCTAATTTTGTTTTCGTGCCATATATGGATGTTTGCCATTGTTAACTTTTAGGGTTCGTAAAGCTTGGAATTAGGGCTTTTCAATTGAAGAAAAATTAGCTTTCAAGACTTAGACCATTGGATAGAGCATACTCAGACGATCATGAACATATGCTCGCGCCCAATTTATGAGCGTGCTACACCTAATCGCTATTTTCTGGTACATGGTCTTAGGCCACGCTATGAAAACCGTTGCCTAATACATTTCTCTTTCAGGGATGATGAAGAAGATGAGTTGTGGCACACGTTGACTGGTTTATTTAAAATTGGCGCGCGTTGCCCACTAACATATTGTTTTCTTTTTATAATGTTTATTAATTATTATATAGTAAAAGTAATGCAAGCGCTTCAGTGGCAGGTACATCCCTTTGCAATGTCCAAGACCTGGGTTCGAGTCCCAGGTCTGTGTAACTTTCAATATTATTTTTCCATATTAGTTCCTATGCAGGCACAACATTGTGGATCACTATACGCTCATCATCTTAAACCATCCACGCGTCTAGCACATTCAAATCAAAGGCCAGGATTCAACGAACACGCTGCACCCCCAGTCAACAAGCCACATAATGCATGGAAAGGTCAACGAATTGCAAGCTTATTGGGCCAGCTTCTTGGATCACACCTCACAATTGGGACTGAACCCCCCACTGGTTTGCAATTTCCTATTTTTTGTCTTTCTTATTTTTTAATTGTTATCTTATTTTCTTTATTATTTTTAATTTGATTAATTATTTTACAAAATACAAAAAAGGCTTAAAAATCAGAAAAGACAAAATATAATAAATAATTTTTATTTTAATATTTTTCTTGTAAATAAATTAGCATGTAAATAAATTTAGTATTAAATAGGTTTTAATTTTAATTCTTTTTAATAACTAAAAATCCAAAAACATAGAATTTAGGTTTAATTGATAATTTTTTTTCCTTTTAATTTTTCCTTTTTTTATAATAATATTACTCATTTTATTTTCATAATTAAAAATGCATGTAAATTAACTTAGGTTTCATTTAGATCTTAATTTAATATTTTTCATAATAAATCTAAAAAAACATTAGAATTAGGGTTTACATCTTATTTTAATTTTAAATAATTCTTTTTCCATTAAATCTTAAAAAACACAAAACACCAAAAAACAATTTCCTTTAATTTTAATTCCTCATTAATTTAATCTTTTTTTAAATTCATTAACTTCAATTTTTTTTCTTTGCAAAAGGGTCCAACGCCCTCGTTCGTAATTTATTTTATTGCGCATATTTATTTTATGTCATTTAAATAATTATGTATCTCTCCCAAAGCCTTGTAACATTTAACTTTTCGCACTTTTATTTCTTTTGCTTTATTTATTTTTTGTCAAATCGGGTCCGGTTTAATTTTGGCGATGTGGACCCGCGCCATTTGTAATAGCTTAGATTTACTTTTTCCTCGCAACTTTTAAACTGTTAAATAAGCATGCAAGAATGAATGGACTTAAATAAAATCAAGCGTAGAACACCAATAAACATGACAAGACAAATATCAATGAAAACGACACACGAATCGCACACACCACCCCTAGGGTACGCCTCACTGTTGCCTTTCGAAAGGTGATCGTCGAGTAGAGGATATCTTAGTAAGTCCTCATGATCCGGGAACCTGGCATGAGGGTAGCTTCTAAGGTGTCTTCCCATTGCTCTGGTGATCACCATGTCCCGAACCTCGAATTGACCCGAACACCTCCAACGGTGGTGCTACCTACCTCTCAATGGTGGGATGGCACTACTTTAAAGGACATTTACACAGACGAATTCCTTAGGGTAGGTAGGTTCTCAAGGATACTTGCTCTAATTTCAAACAAAAATACTTTTCACACCAACACATTTTCGAAAGCTTTCAAAGCAAATTTTTCAAACACTCTGACGTACGAGTCGAACTGAAATTTTTCAAAGAAACTTTTTAAAACCCACATTGAAAAGCAAACAAACAATTTTGAAAACACATTGAGCAAGTATCTAAGAGCCCATGGATAACCATGGATAGAAAGGGTGCTAACACCTTCCCTTTCTATAATCTACCTCCCGAACCGAGAGCAATCTCTTTAAGGAATTTTTCTGTGCTTTTGTCCTTTCCATTTGGAGAAAATAAAAGACGGTGGCGACTCTTGCTTCCTCGACATTTCGCGAACCAGCGTTAAAAACAGTCAGTTCCAGATCCACCGATCACAGAACTGGCGACTCTGCTGGGGAATTAAACTTAAAGTGAGGTATACCTTAGGGCTAGGTCATAACTATGTTTTCAATTGTCTTCTTTGCTTGCTTTATTATTGTGGGTTGCTTGGGAGTTCTATAGATCCTAACCCGGATCTGGGGATACCTTTCTTAGAAAGTAGCAACAAGGCTGTGAGGGAACTGTGCGGGGTATACCGACATGGTTGAAGCAGTCTGCTACGTTGATGTGGCACTTTGGTATGTACCGGTAACCCTTGAGTTCAGTCAAGGAGAGTACGGGGCCTCCGCATGGTGTCGTGAAGCATCAACAGACCTTAGGAACCTTAATTGAACTATCTTGGCCTCTTTAGGGTAGTGAGATAACTGACTTTGGTGCAGTCCGAGGTTGGTTGATACTCGATACTACACTCAATTGAGGGTTGTTTTCTTGGGATATTTTGATCGCCAGTCAGTGGCTAAATCGAAACGATGAACAATGAAAGCAATCCCGTGATATTGGGAACCTTAGAACCCGGTTACTTTGATTAGGACAGGTTGAACTCACCAACTCCAAGAGGGTACTACCCAGACCCCATGCTGGCCTTAAACCTTAAGGGCTTGTATTGTGTGCCTTGTGTGCCTTACATGTATGTCTTTGTACATATCTGTGGTGTGTTTAATCATAGCATCATGACATCATCCAACATCATATGCATTAACTAACCATTTCAGGAGTTCGAATTTTCATCTTTGTTCTTGTTTTGTAGGACATGGAAACTGTTTGTAGAAAGACAATTCAAATCAGTCTTGTAAGGGTACCTCCTCAGCTTAAGGAGCTTATATCCAGGATTCCCGAGAACTCTTCATTCAGTGAAAGGCATGGAAGCCTCATCAGCTTGGTCAACACCAACATTGAGGAAGATATGATAAAGGTCTTGTTCCAGTTCTTTGACCCTCTGCATCACTGTTTTACCTTCTTGGATTATCAGTTGGTACCTACATTGGAGGAGTTCTCCCGGCTCCTGAAGATACCTATCCTTGATCGGCTACCCTTCAAAGGTACAGAAAAGGAACCTAAGCTTGAAGAGATTGCTAAAGCCTTGCACCTACAGTCATCTGACCTCAAGGGACATTGGGAAGTCAGAAGTGGTATTAAAGGGTTCTTAGCCAGGTTTCTGTTTGAAAAGGCCTATGAATGTTGGAACTCCCTTGACTTGCAAGCTTTTGAAGAGGTTGTGGCCCTCCTTGTTTATGGTTTGGTGTTGTTCCCTAACCCAGATCAGCTCATTGATATCAGTGCTGTCCAGATCTTTATGTCCAGGAATCCTATACCTACGTTGCTGGGGGACATCCTTCACTCATGTTACACTCGAACCATGAGAAAAAGAGGTGTCCTTATGTGTTGCACTCCTCTCCTGGGAAGGTGGTTTATTTCGCACCTTCCACAATCAGTCCTGAAGAATGAGCGGGGTTTGAGATGGTCACAACGGTTGATGACTCTTACACATGCAGATATACATTGGTGCCCTAGGTCCAGAGAAGATGTCACTATCATTGATCGTTGCGGGGAGTATCCTAATGTTCCTTTACTTGGAATCAGAGGGGGTATTACTTATAGCCCATGCCTGGCTTGGAGACAATTTGGTTATGCTCGGAGGGATGGTCCTCATGACATGTTAATTCCTGACATAGTTTTTGACTTCGACAACGATACTCAAGGACTTCGCCAGAGATTTATCAGAGCCTGGAGGATGCCTAGTAGGATAGACAGCAAGACACTGGGGCACAGGAACTCCATCCCTTTGGAGCCTTACCTCAAGTGGGTACGAGCCCGCTCTCAGAAGTTAGTAATGCCTTATCCTCACATGCTTCCAGTAATCAAAGAGCCTGCCTTGGAAGGAGAAGTGTCTCACGTTATTCAGCACCCTGATATGCCCACATCCTGGGAAGAGATGCAGAAGAGCTGGATCCAGCTTAAGGAAGAGCGGAATTCTCTTGAGACTAGTCTGCGTGCCAGTGAAAAGAAGGTCTTGGAGCTCACCCGCCTGTTGCATGAGGAGAGGAACCTCAACACTTACATAGCTCCAAAGAGGATGCGCAGCATATTTTGGGATTGATTTGATTTTTGTACTTTTGCCCATGAGGCTTTGATGTATTAAACAATGATTTTCTTAATAATAACGTGTGTTCCTTTTGGTCTACAACAAATTTGAATTTTCGAACTCTTGAATGCATTGCATAAACACATATCATTCATCATGTGCATCACAGGTACTCTTCTTTTCAGGTTGTTTACTGTTCTTTGCTGTTTATTTCAGCATCATGAACCCTGAATCATCAACCGAGGCATCTATCAAGGCTCTTCAGGCGCAGAACGCCCAATTTCAGGAGCTGATCAAGGGCTTGGCTCAGGGTCAACAAGAGTTGAAGACCATGCTTCTGAAGAAGACTAAGAAGAAGAGGAGGACTGTGCTATTTAACACTGGGCGCAGACTCGGAAACACCTTACAGGTTGAGGCTGAAAGGACTACTCCATCTGTGGGGGAAGGTAGTCACCAAGAAAGGGAGGTCCCTACTCCTGTGGGCTCTGATACTGAAACAGACTTCAACGACGAACAGTACCCTCCTGCTGAAGACCAGTACAAGCAGCTGGAGGACAGATTAAAGGCTATGGAAGTTCAGCGGGTGCCTGGACTGGATTTCGGAGACTTGGGGTTATCTACTGGGGTGGTGATCCCACACAAGTTCAAGGTACCTGCCTTTGTGAAGTATGACGGGGCTTCCTGTCCCAAGATGCACCTCCGTTCTTATGTAAGGAAGATCCAGCCTTACACAGCAGACAAGAACCTTTGGATCCACTTCTTCCAGGAGAGTCTTTCAGGGACTCACCTTGAATGGTTCTATCAGCTGGATGGAATCAACATTCGTAACTGGGAGGATCTGGCCACTGCTTTTTACAAGCAGTATCAATATAATTCCGACCTCGCTCCTACGCGTACCCAGCTCCAGGGTATGTCGCTAGGGTCGGGTGAAGGTTTTAAGGAGTACGCCCAGAAATGGAGAGACCTGGCTGGCAGGGTGCAACCACCATTGACGGACCGGGAGCTGGTAGATATGTTTTTGGGGACCCTATCTGGTCCATTTTTCAATCATCTCATTGGTAATTCCTCTGTTGGGTTTACTGATCTGATCCTGACTGGTGAAAGGATCGAGGCCGGTATAAAATCGGGGAAGATACAGAAGGTTGCCTCCTCCAGTGCTGAAAAGAAACCCTTCAAAAAGGAGGCTAGTGCTGTATATAGCTCCCGGAGACCAGAGCGACCTGAACGCCACCAATCTGTCAGTGCGGTAATGATTGCCAAACCTGCTGCCGCTCCTCGACCAACTAATCCTCAAAAGTTTGAAAGACCCCGGAGGGAGTTTACCCGGTTAAGCATGACATTATCACAGATCCTGCCACAGTTGCTATCCACCAATTTAGTGACTGTCAGGGAGGCTCCAAAGTTTCCCAATACTGCATCCCCCAAGTTTAATCCAAATGCTCACTGTGCTTACCACTCTGATAGCCCGGGGCATAACACAGATGACTGTTGGGCCCTAAAGAATAAGGTTCAAGACCTCATTGATGCAAAGGAAATACAGTTTGAGGCGCCCGAGAGGCCGAATGTTGTAACCGCTCCCATGCCCCAGCATGGAGTGAATGTTGTTGAGGAGGATTTGTATGTAGCTTCGGTGGATGATGTTGCTACTCCGCTGCTGACGGTCAAGAGGAACCTGTTGCTAGCCGGTTTATTTCCGGGATGTAGCGAAGGTTGCCCTCTATGTGTTGCTTCCCCTGCTGGTTGTTCTCTGCTGAAGTCAGGCGTCCAAAACCTGATAGATAGTAGAGAAATTTTGTTCAGAAAGACTGTTGTTCTTGCTGCTCCTATTGAAGAAGTGTCGATCATTACCATCTTCAACAACCCTTCCAAGGCTCCTTCAAAGAAGCCTGTCCAAATTTTGCCGGTTCACAAGATTGCTCCCATCACCATTACTGTTCCGGGGCCTATCCCCTACAAATCTGATAAGGCTGTCCCATGGCACTATGGGGCGGATGTTTATGTTCTGGGTGTGAAACAAGAGTTCAACATTGATGCTGGTGTCTCCAACATCACTGGGCCTGCTAAGGTCACTCATAGTGGAAGACTGTTCTCGCCAGACATTGCTCCTCCGGTAATTCATAGGCCTTTGGTCTTCACACCTGCCAGGGTGCCTGTTTCTCCCCCTGACCAAGTATCCACCCCTGCTACCGAGTCATCTGATACTCGGGGCAAGGGGATTGCTGGTAATGTGCCTGCCAGGACGGAGGCACCGAAGACCATTGTTGAGGCTTCCAGGCAGGAAATGGAAGAAATCCTCAAGATAATAAAGAAAAGTGATTTCAACGTTGTAGAACAGCTGGGGCACACCCCCTCTAAAATCTCCATGTTGTCACTGCTGCTGTGTTCAGAGGCCCACGCCAAGGCTCTGATTGCTTTCTTAAAGACAGCCCACGTACCCCAAGAGACGTCTGCTGACCAGTTCACCGACTGTGTGGCCAACCTAACCGCTGATAATGGCCTGGGTTTCTCTGATGCCGATCTGACAGCAAAGGGGAAGAACCATAATGACGCCCTGCATGTCTCCATTGAATGCAGGGGCACTACTCTTGCTCATGTGCTGGTTGACACAGGTTCTTCATTAAACGTGCTGCCCAAGAAGGCTCTGGATAGGCTGGATTGTGAGGGTCTAGAGCTCAAACCAAGTAACATCGTTGTCCGGGCCTTTGACGGGTCCAAAAGAATGGTACATGGTGAGGTGGACATCCCAATCAGGGTTGGGTCACAGGTATTTGATTCAAAATTCTATGTGATGGACATCCATCCGTCCTATTCTTGTTTGCTGGGTCGCCCGTGGATCCACAAGGCTGGAGCTGTGACCTCCACGTTGCATCAGAAGCTCAAGTACCCGGTCAGGGGGAAGATCGTAACGGTGCAAGGGGAAGAGGAGTACATGGTCAGCCACCTCAACTCCTTCAGATACGTAGAAATGGATGGGGAGTTCATTGAAACCCCCTTTCAACATTTTGAGGAAGTGCCACAAACTTTGGCAGCAGCAGAAGCAGTGAATGAAGAGGTTTCTCCTTTGAAGATGGCCTCCTTAAAGGACGCCCGGGTTGTGATCGAAAGAGGTGAATGTGCAAACTGGGGCAAGCTCCCTGATCTTACTCCTAAGACTAACAAGTTTGGGTTGGGTTTCACCACAGAAGCTCAGAAAGCAGTGCGCAAGGCGAGAATTGGGAGACCTCTTGTGCTCATCACCCACTCAGAAGTGAATGCTATTGGAGAGGAAGACGAAGTGGAAGAGTCAGAGTTCAATAGCTGGATCTACCCGACGACCGACGGTGGATTGACCAATTGGACTGCTAAAGACTTTACACCCATAACTTTTGTTCCCCAGTAATGAACTTCTTTGTTTTGGATTTGTAATAAACAATAATTTGAAACTATATGGCCCGGTGTCTTACCCGGGGCACCGTGGTTTTGTTTATGAGGGCTTTTGTTTGTCACTGTCATATATCATGAATAAAAGCATTGGACGTTTTTCACATTTCAAATTTTGCGCTCCTTTTCTTTCCTTTCTTTACATATTGCAAAACAGCTGTATTTACACATACACTCACTCATACAGGTTTCAATCCACTCTGGATCTCACTGGTAACGACTCTGCTACTGCCAGTTGTGACTTCGAAAATCCGATCAACTTAGCCGAAGACGAAGGTGAAGATGATTGCGAAGTGCCTGGTGAACTTGCAAGACTGTTACAACAGGAAGAGAGGGCAATTCAACCCCATGAAGAGCCAGTGGAAATAATAAACTTGGGTACTAAAGAAGACAAGAAAGGGGTAAAGATTGGTGCCAACCTAGAGCTCAGCGTGAAGCAACGGTTGACTCAGATGCTGCATGACTATATGGAGATCTTTGCCTGGTCCTACGAAGATATGCCCGGATTAGATACCGACATTGTGGTCCATCACTTACCAACTAAAGAAGATTGCCCTCCGGTAAAGCAAAAGGTCCGCCGTATGCGTCCAGAGATGTCTGAGAAGATTAAAGCCGAGGTTATGAAGCAGTTTGATGCCGGGTTTCTTGCAGTGACTTCTTACCCTCAGTGGGTTGCTAATGTGGTGCCGGTACCTAAGAAGGACGGCAAGGTCAGAATGTGTGTCGATTACAGGGATCTGAACAGGGCCAGCCCCAAGGATGACTTCCCTCTACCTCACATTGATGTCCTTGTTGATAATACAGCTCAGCATAAAGTGTTCTCTTTTATGGATGGTTTTTCAGGCTACAATCAGATCAAGATGGCTCTTGAAGACATGGAAAAGACTACATTTGTTACTCAGTGGGGCACCTTCTGCTACAAAGTCATGCCTTTTGGACTAAAGAATGCTGGGGCAACCTACCAACGTGCCATGGTTGCTTTATTTCATGACATGATCCATCATGAGATAGAAGTGTATGTTGACGACATGATCGCTAGGTCCCAGACTGAGGAAGAGCACCTTGATCATCTGCAGAAACTGTTTGACCGTTTGAAACTGTACAAGCTGAGGTTGAACCCGAACAAGTGCACCTTCGGGGTAAGATCTGGAAAGTTGCTAGGCTTCGTGGTAAGTGACAAGGGAATTCAAGTGGACCCTGCTAAGGTCAAAGCCATTCAAGAGATGCCAGTTCCTAAGACAGAGAAGGAAGTCAGAGGCTTTCTAGGACGTCTGAATTATATTGCTCGGTTCATCTCACACCTAACTGCTACCTGTGAACCAATCTTCAAGCTGCTGAAGAAAGATCAGGTAGTACGTTGGAATGATGAATGTCAGGCTGCTTTTGACAGAATCAAAGAATATCTCCAAGAACCACCCATCCTTATGCCACCAGTTGAAGGGAGACCTTTGATACTTTACCTGACAGTGCTTGATAATTCAATGGGGTGTGTGCTGGGGCAGCATGACGAGTCTGGCCGAAAAGAGCATGCCATTTATTACCTTAGCAAAAAGTTTACCGACTGTGAGACCCGATACTCACTGCTTGAGAAAACTTGTTGCGCTTTGGTATGGGCTGCTCGCCGGCTGAGACAGTATATGCTGACTCACACTACCTTGTTGATCTCAAAAATGGATCCTATAAAGTACATATTCGAAAAGCCTGCGCTGTCTGGGAGAATTGCAAGATGGCAAATGATCTTGACGGAATACGACATTCAGTACACGACTCAAAAAGCCATCAAGGGAAGTGTATTGGCAGACCACTTAGCACATCAAGCTGTAGATGACTACCAATCAATGAACTTCGAGTTTCCGGATGAAAGCATTATGATAGTAACTGACTGTGAAGTACCTGGACCGGATGAAGGACCTGAACCAGGATCCCGATGGTCTATGCATTTTGACGGAGCATCCAACGCTTTGGGAAATGGTATTGGCGCCATCATCATATCTCCACAAGGTACCCATACTCCACTCACCGTCCGGCTGTGTTTCAACTGTACCAACAACATGGCGGAGTATGAGGCGTGTATCATGGGTCTTCAAGCTGCGATCGACCTGAGGATCAAATTTCTGAGTGTCTTCGGAGATTCCGCTCTTGTGATCAATCAGATCAAAGGAGAGTGGGATACGAAACATCCAAACTTGATTCCTTACAGAGAATGTGTGTTGACCCTGATCCCCCACTTCACAGAGATAACATTTGAGCACTTTCCAAGAGAAGAGAATTAGTTGGCGGACGCGTTAGCCACAATGTCTTCAATGTTCAAGGTCAAATGGGATAATGAAGCTCCCCGGATCATCATCTGGAAACTGGACGAACCGGCATACTGTTGTGATCTCGAAACTGAATTGGTGACCGAGAAGCCTTGGTACCACGAAGTGAAAAGATATCTGGAAGCTCAGGAATACCCTGAAGGTGCCTCTATCAATGATAAGAAATTCCTGAGGAGGTTTGCAGCCAAATTCTTCCTTAGCAACGGCATCTTGTACAAGCGAAACCATGATTCAACCTTACTGCGTTGTGTGGACAAAACTGAAGCAGAACAGATCATGGAAGATCTACATGAAGGGACCTTTGGTACACATTCCAGTGGACACACTATGGCTAAGAAAATCCTACGGGCAGGATACTATTGGTCCACAATGGAAGCTGACTGTTACCAACATTCCAGGACATGCCACAAGTGCCAGATTTATGCAGACAAGGTGCATGTTCCTCCGGTCCCCCTGAATGTTCTGACTGCGCCTTGGCCGTTTGCAATGTGGGGCATAGACATGATCGGCGAGATTAAACCTACGGCATCTAATGGACATCGCTTCATCCTAGTGGCAATTGATTACTTCACGAAGTGGGTTGAGGCAGCATCCTATGTTACGGTAACCAAGACTGTTGTAGCACGGTTCATTCGGCATAACCTGATCTGTCGGTACGGCGTCCCTGAGAGAATTATTACAGACAACGGTACCAATCTGAACAATAAGATGATCGCTGAGCTCTGCGAACAGTTCAAGATACAGCACCACAATTCTTCTCCTTACAGACCGAAGATGAATGGGGCTGTAGAAGCAGCAAATAAGAACATCAAGAAGATCGTGCAGAAGATGACAGTAACTTATAAAGATTGGCACGAGATGTTACCGTTCGCTCTACATGGGTACCGTACCTCAGCTAGGACGTCAACCGGGGCAACTCCTTTCTCTTTGGTTTATGGTATGGAGGCAGTCTTGCCAGTTGAAGTGCAAATACCCTCTCTCCGGATAATGAAGGATGCAAATCTGAACGAAGATGATTGGATCCAGACACGACTTGATCAGCTCAACCTTATTGATGAAAAGAGACTTGCTGCTATCTGTCATGGTCAGACGTATCAGAAACGGATGATCAGGGCATTTAACAAAAAGGTCAAACCACAAGAATATCGAGTCGGGGATCTGGTAATCAAGCGAATCATCCTTCCTCAGAGTGATCCAAGGGGCAAATGGACCCCTACGTACGAAGGGCCATTTGTGGTTAAGCATGTGTTCTCAGGAGGAGCAATGATATTAACCAATATGGATGGTGACGACCTTCCTCACCCCGCCAATGCAGACATAGTAAAAAAATATTACGCATGAAAAAAAAGAGACCCGCTAGACTGACATGCCTAGGCAAAAATTAGGGCTTCCTGTCGAACCAAAAGGGTTCGGGCAAAATGAAGGGATGAAAATGGAAAAAATCTGTACACCCGGCAAGTCGAAAACCTGAAAGGGCGGCTTGGGCAAAAATGGATGTCCCGATGGACTGAAAACCCGAAAGGGCGGTCCAGGCAAAAATTAGGGATAAAAGCGTAATGCTATGTCTCATTGATCACTTTGCATCCAGAATCCGGTATCTACATCAAGATCAGACGGCATCGATCAGTCAGCTTCACCTTCAACCAAGGTCATCAAGTGATGAGACGCTCGGAGTTATAAAGGCAATAGCAGAGTTGAAACCCAGTGGATCATTCATTTCACACAGCTGTTTTATTTTCTTTTGTACAAAATTTGTATAAACCCTTTTTGCTTGGTGGCGTTCTCTTATTAGGACGTCAGCCTCTTGTATACAAAATGCCTATTCACAGGCCACTCAAAAATCAATACAAATATACTTTTCAGTTAAAATGTGCCTTTTGTTTTTTCCTTTTCTGTTTTGTTTTGCGAAGAACGTCCAAGGTTCAATTTGTGATATATGCATTGACAATAATTTGCTAGCTCATAAATGTTTGCATACGAAACAAAGAATTAATTACAGGGGACATTAGAAATAGGGGCAATAAGGAGTTGTCTAGGCAATCTAATTGTTCTATCCTCCAAAGTACCAAGGTAGGTTCAGCTAAAGAACATAACCAGGCATCTTAAATTCCCCAGAGAGTGAGACAGCAAGCGGTATACTCTCCTTAAGCAAAACAGTTATCAACCTTAAGGAAGTTGGGTGTCCTCCCGCAGATCTCAACATTCCCCAGCAGCATATATTCTTAACAAGCATCCCCGACAGTCTTGGTCTAAAGATTGTTCCCCGGTGGCATACATCAACATTCAAAGGAATCACTTCCCCAGCATGTCAAAACTCCCCAGGAGAGTCCAATTAGTTTCCCCAGGAAAGTTGGAATTCATATCCCCCCAAGCAGTAAGCTTATCCCCAGTAAATTCTGGAAGCTTATCCTTCGCAGAGCACGAACGCGTCGTTCGGCTTGATTTAAAGAGTTATTTCCTTAATAGGATATAACTGGGTTATCCTCAGCCAAAAGCCACGGAAAGAGTGTCGTCGACAAAGTCTTCCTATCCCCAGCAAACTATTATCAACACTCAGCAAGGCATCCCTTTTCCCACAGAGTATTGCTTCCCAGCATGGTCGCTAGAGTATCTTTTCTCCCCGCAGAATCCTCCATTTGCCAAGTTTATTCCGCAACGGAGTCATCTTCTCCTACCGGTATTCTTGCAGTTATCATCCCCAGCGGAAGCAAAATCTATTCTTCGACATCAGCCCAGGATACGACTTCCCGGCATCCGTCAAGGATTCACTTTCCTAGACAAAAACATACATAAAACATCACATACATCATTATAGCATGCATAGACGCATCATATCCTACGAATCTCATTTATGTTGAGAACATCATTATTTGATCCATATCATGCATTGCATATGGCTGACTTTTACATTTCAGGAAAGATCCAGTTAAAGTTCTCAAGCTACATTTCAAGACCTAGACCGGTTCAGTTAAATCGACCCTAAGATTTTCCTGATGCTTATCCAGTCAAAGGCCTTCTCTGGTTCAGTCAGATCGACCCTAAGATCTCCCTGATGCTTATCCAGTTGAAGATATTTCAAGACCTAGACCGGTTCAGTTAAATCGACCCTAAGATTTTCCTGATGCTTATCCAGTCAAAGGCCTTCTCTGGTTCAGTCAGATCGACCCTAAGATCTCCCTGATGCTTATCCAGTTGAAGATATTCCAAGACCTTGTCCGGTTCAGTTAAATCGACCCTAAGATTTTCCTGATGCTTATCCAGTCAAAGGCCTTCGCTGGTTCAGTCAGATCGACCCTAAGATCTCCCTGATGCTTATCCAGTTGAAGATATTTCAAGACCTTGTCCGATTCAGTTAAATCGACCATAAGATTTTCCTGATGCTTATCCAGTCAAAGGCCTTCTCTGGTTCAGTCAGATCGACCCTAAGATCTCCCTGATGCTTATCCAGTTGAAGATATTCCAAGACCTTGTCCGGTTCAGTTAAATCGACCCTAAGATTTTCCTGATGCTTATCCAGTCAAAGGCCTCTCTGGTTTAGTCAGATCGACCCTAAGATCTCCCTGATTCTTATCCCAGTAGAAGACATCCAAGATTTTTTCTCAACGAGCGTTGTTGAAGTTAAAGTCACCCAAGATTTTTTCTCAACGAGCGTTGTTGAAATTAAAGTCGCCCAAGGTTTTCTTACCATTCACGCTAAGGTAGTAACCATCCCTGGTTCTTTCATCACCGTTTGAAGCTCCAGACTCAGCTCCTGTAACCAGTCAGGACACATCTATACCAGGCATCTAAAAATCAGCTCCTGCAACGTGTCAGGTACTCATTTTCTATTTTGCAGGTATACAGGTTCTCGCCAAGGAATCTCTTACGCAATCAAACATCCAGATGGCATCTATAAGCCCATTCCACCATCACTGCCACTATGTGAGCGCAAATTTCTGGGCACTCTAGTGTCCAATCATCTTCTACCCTCGGATTACGAAAGGCACGTCCGCCAATCTGCATCCTCAGGTCTAAGAAGATTGAACAGGGGCAACTGTTATACCCCAAAATTTGCCCTCCCATATTCTTCAAGAAATTGCCAAGCCAAGTCACAAAATTCCCCAAGGGTTGCACAGTGCAAAGGCCTCCTAAACAGTCAAAATTAGGGTTTTGAGTCTGATCAAGAAAAGGAAGTGTTCAAAGGCTCAATCAAGTCTCATATGCTTACAAACATGGTCAAGCATCCTCATATCAAGTTTCAAGGCATTCAGCTCAAAATTGCACAGTCAAAACCCTAAATTGCACTACAGTCAACTGTAGGGGCAAAATGGTCATTTGACAGTCAAAAGTTCAAATTTTTGGTCAACATATCATTTTGAAGCCAAAAACATCATTTGATCAATGCTTGATCATGATTCTCAAAATTTGGCTCAGAAAATCATCAAGATGCAAAAGTTTCCTTATTTGGACAGTTGAAAAAGTCAACTGAAATTGACCAGGGCATAACTTTCACATGGATTATCAGAAAAATTCCATCCAAAGCTCATTTTGAAGAGAAAGACATTTCCTACAACTCATCTTCATACTTCAAGTCCAAGAAATTCTCTCACAAAAAGTTATCAATTTCAACATTATAGGTCATTTTCAAAAGTCAACAAAAAGGGACTTTAAGTCAAAGGCCATAACTTGAGATTGGAAAATCAAAATGACATGGGACCAAAGGCATTGGTTAAAGGACTCAAAGACCTTTCCAAAATGTCCAAGAACATGAGAAAAGCTTAAAAATTGAGCAAGTTATGCATTGGAGAAGTTGGGAAATTTTTGTGAAATGGCAAAAGTCAACTATCCTTGAAACTTCAATTTTTGACAAAAGGGCCCACTTTCTTCCACTTGATTCAGCCTTGTCATGCCACACACGTGTCCCATGATTAATTTCAAGATCAAACATTGATTTTTCTATTTTATTTAATTTTTGATAATTTAATTCATTTTAAATCTTTAAAAATTCAAATAAAATTTAAAAATCAATGGAATAGTGTAATTTGAATTGGAATAGCTTCCATATATCATGTGCCAGCTCACAAACTCATGCTAGGGTTAGATTGTACACCAAGTCTTGGTTTTGCTTAAAAAAGGGAAAGTTTGTTAATGGTGAAAGACCTAAGACTAATTCTCTCATGGGCATGGACCAAGGCCAGCTAATGACCTAATTCCCTTCCCTCATAAGTGCTGAGTCAAAACCTAATGCCCACACACTGAATGCTGCGCTGGAGACACCATTGCCAACTTGAAAAATTAGCCATAAAACTCAAAACTGAAATCCTTGTTTGAAGTGGATTCAAGGCACGAAATTCATTCCAAAAGCTTCCTTGTGGTCTCCTGAGTACATTCCAATCCCAAACATCCATCAACACGCCCTGAATTGGTACCATGGATTCAAACAGTTTCAAGAAAAATGCATGATCGTGTTCCATGTTTAAGGCATTTTCATTGTTTTTTATTGATGCATTCATACTAATAAACGTATTCTGAAGCTAACCATGTAATCTAATTTTGTTTTCGTGCCATATATGGATGTTTTCCATTGTTAACTTTTAGGGTTCGTAAAGCTTGGAATTAGGGCTTTTCAATTGAAGAAAAATTAGCTTTCAAGACTTAGACCATTGGATAGAGCATACTCAGACGATCATGAACATATGCTCGCGCCCAATTTATGAGCGTGCTACACCTAATCGCTATTTTCTAGTACATGGTCTTAGGCCACGCTATGAAAACCGTTGCCTAATACATTTCTCTTTCAGGGATGATGAAGAAGATGAGTCGTGGCACACGTTGACTGGTTTATTTAAAATTGGCGCGCGTTGCCCACTAACATATTGTTTTCTTTTTACAATGTTTGTTAATTATTATATAGTAAAAGTAATGCAAGCGCTTCAGTGGCAGGTACATCCCTTTGCAATGTCCAAGACCTGGGTTCGAGTCCCAGGTCTGTG
Organism: Vicia faba; assembly: GCA_948472305.1. NCBI lineage: Eukaryota > Viridiplantae > Streptophyta > Magnoliopsida > Fabales > Fabaceae > Vicia > Vicia faba. The sequence continues at coordinate 1,467,546,341 of OX451736.1, read as the reverse complement.
TAACTTTCAATATTATTTTTCCATATTAGTTCCTATGCAGGCACAACATTGTGGATCACTATACGCTCATCATCTCAAACCATCCACGCGTCTAGCACATTCAAATCAAAGGCCAGGATTCAACGAACACGCTGCACCCCCAGTCAACAAGCCACATAATGCATGGAAAGGTCAACGAATTGCAAGCTTATTGGGCCAGCTTCTTGGATCACACCTCACAATTGGGACTGAACTCCCCACTGGTTTGCAATTTCCTATTTTTTGTCTTTCTTATTTTTTAATTGTTATCTTATTTTCTTTATTATTTTTAATTTGATTAATTATTTTACAAAATACAAAAAAGGCTTAAAAATCAGAAAAGACAAAATATAATAAATAATTTTTATTTTAATATTTTTCTTGTAAATAAATTAGCATGTAAATAAATTTAGTATTAAATAGGTTTTAATTTTAATTCTTTTTAATAACTAAAAATCCAAAAACATAGAATTTAGGTTTAATTGATAATTTTTTTTCCTTTTAATTTTTCCTTTTTTTATAATAATATTACTCATTTTATTTTCATAATTAAAAATGCATGTAAATTAACTTAGGTTTCATTTAGATCTTAATTTAATATTTTTCATAATAAATCTAAAAAAACATTAGAATTAGGGTTTACATCTTATTTTAATTTTAAATAATTCTTTTTCCATTAAATCTTAAAAAACACAAAACACCAAAAAACAATTTCCTTTAATTTTAATTCCTCATTAATTTAATCTTTTTTTAAATTCATTAACTTCAATTTTTTTTCTTTGCAAAAGGGTCCAACGCCCTCGTTCGTAATTTATTTTATTGCGCATATTTATTTTATGTCATTTAAATAATTATGTATCTCTCCCAAAGCCTTGTAACATTTAACTTTTCGCACTTTTATTTCTTTTGCTTTATTTATTTTTTGTCAAATCGGGTCCGGTTTAATTTTGGCGATGTGGACCCGCGCCATTTGTAATAGCTTAGATTTACTTTTTCCTCGCAACTTTTAAACTGTTAAATAAGCATGCAAGAATGAATGGACTTAAATAAAATCAAGCGTAGAACACCAATAAACATGACAAGACAAATATCAATGAAAACGACACACGAATCGCACACACCACCCCTAGGGTACGCCTCACTGTTGCCTTTCGAAAGGTGATCGTCGAGTAGAGGATATCTTAGTAAGTCCTCATGATCCAGGAACCTGGCATGAGGGTAGCTTCTAAGGTGTCTTCCCATTGCTCTGGTGATCACCATGTCCCGAACCTCGAATTGACCCGAACACCTCCAACGGTGGTGCTACCTACCTCTCAATGGTTGGATGGCACTACTTTAAAGGACATTTACACAGACGAATTCCTTAGGGTAGGTAGGTTCTCAAGGATACTTGCTCTAATTTCAAACAAAAATACTTTTCACACCAACACATTTTCGAAAGCTTTCAAAGCAAATTTTTCAAACACTCTGACGTACGAGTCGAACTGAAATTTTTCAAAGAAACTTTTTAAAACCCACATTGAAAAGCAAACAAACAATTTTGAAAACACATTGAGCAAGTATCTAAGAGCCCATGGATAACCATGGATAGAAAGGGTGCTAACACCTTCCCTTTCTATAATCTACCTCCCGAACCGAGAGCAATCTCTTTAAGGAATTTTTCTATGCTTTTGTCCTTTCCATTTGGAGAAAATAAAAGACGGTGGCGACTCTTGCTTCCGCGACATTTCGCGAACCAGCGTTAAAAACAGTCAGTTCCAGATCCACCGATCACAGTGTATGTGTGCAATGTGTGCTTGTTTCAGTTATTTGTCTTTGAATTTAAGTTTGCTAGCGCTTTGTTTTCAGTATTTCCATACAATCCTATTTACTAACAGTAATATTGTACAGAAAATATAAAGTGCGGAAAGTAAATCCTACGCTATTACATCCCATGAGCAGTTACAATATTTAGAGAGAAAAAACGTAAAAAGATAAACTAACTATTACAAAATCAAATGTGCAACCTAACATTCTTTCTAGAATTTAAATAACAAAAGAAAAATAGAAAAAAAAGGAGAGATTGTTTAGAAAGAAAATCAAATGTCCTAAAAAGCCTAAGTATTAAGAAAAATATTTTTGGTATTTTTGTGATTTGATTTTAATATTTAAGACCTAAGTCTAAATTAATTACAAATTAACTATGAAATAAATACTAAAACATGATTAAGTTAAATTAAATTTATTTATGAAAATTAAATTAATTAAAAGAAAAGAACTAAATCTATTTTTTTGTGATTTTATGATTTTATGATTTTTTTGATAAAAAAGAAATAATTGAAATGAAAAGAAAATAAATAATTAAAGAAAAAAAAACAAAAGAATGGGCCATGTTGTAAAGAAAATGGGGGGATGCGCTAAGCAAAATCCCAGGCCCATTAGCAAGAGAGCTCATACGCTGGAGAAAAGTCTTCAGAATCATGTGTATCTCTCCCATGAGGCCTATCGTGGGTTTGGATTGAAACTCCTCGTAACACAGAATCCGAAGCTCAAAAAGCGTATAGCCCTAACCATGGCATCTTGCGCATAGGGTGTTCATCTGCACATGCGATCGTCTTAACCTGTTCTAAATGGTCTCACAAACACATATCAATGCACAAAAATAATTTATATGACATGAATAGATAGTTTGAGATTCAAGAAATTTTACCAAAACCGGTACAATTGGATGTGAGAGTTCTAGACGTGGAAGGGCTTGGTTATGAGCCTAGTTCAACTCTTGGGAGACTCGGGGAGATGAACGAATCCTTTGTTTTGCTTGAGAGCACCTGGAAGTATGGTTAATAATTTTGCAACTTTGAGAAATTTCTGAGAATTTTGTAGAGCTTTATTATGTAATGGTTTTTCTGGTCCTTCTTCTGCCTTCGTTTGCCTTTATATAGAGAATGAAATAGGAGCCAACAAGTATGGAAAGGGACAAGGTAATCATTCCCATAAAATCAATATTCCAACATATTGAAAACTTGCCTTCTTTGCATTATTCTTGTCTTTTGGATGCCTTGCATGAATCTGGACATGTTGCTGGCTTGTATTTGGGCTGACAAATAAGAAATGGAATCAAGGTAATCATGCCATGGTTTAAACAAGAAAACAACTTAAAAACTTTCCAAATTTGCAATGTTTCTTCCTTTTTTGAGTCCCCACAAAATTAACAAGGTTGTAATGAGTTGTCATGAGTTGTCTTGGGCCTTTAGATAATTGAAACAAAAAGCCCAAGCCTTTATACCATTGTTTCATATTTTATTTGATTTTATTTGAATTTAAATGAATAAAAATTAAAATAAAAGAAATAAAAATCATAAAAAATATGTGAATGGATTTATAGGTCCTCTAACACCTCGTGGACATGTTTAACATCAAAAGTTAGGCCTGTTGTACCCCAATTTTCCCCCCTATGATCCCTTCATCATACCATGTTGATTCCATCACAACAAGATCACATTAGGATTCTTGGTTCCCCTCCCTATATTTAAATTTTCTCTTTGAGGAATCACCAAGCACCTTGACTTGTTTTTATTTTGTGATCATGCATGTTTTGTTTTAACTTTCCAATTAATTAATAAAGTGCAATGTTGTTTTGTCTTACTAATAATGTAGGTAAAGACATTAAGATTCAGCAAGTTGCTCCATGGGTTCATGAGTTTATTTCCATGCCCTAGTCATTAAAGCTTGAGAAGTTCAAACCTCACCATTGGATTTGTTTAGGAGGAAAATGGCATGTCAAGTTTATTTTGGTTCACCACATTTCAATATTATCAAATTTGGTTCAAAAATACAAGGGGTTGGTTGGAGAAGTTGGCTTGCTTGGACAAGGGTTTGTTCCCATTGGTCACAAGTACATATTCCTCTCAATTCTCAAGATATGGAAGTGGTTTTGATGACCATGAGTTCTAATTATCATCCTCAACAACTTATATTTATAAACAAGAGTGTTGGTACAAGAAGGTTGTTCAAAATTGTCAAGGTTCCTCAAGGCATTTTCTTGATCTAAGAGCTAGGGTTTTGAACTTCGAAGAAGCATATCTTGCCCATATTTTGGTATTTTTGAGTGATTCCAAAAACATCCTTCTCTTTAAAGGGTTATCAAAAAATCACTTCAAAAGTTCCAAGGAGTTTTCATGTGGAAGAAGCCTGATGATTAAGAAAGATCACAAGTCCTCCAGATGAACCCCCAATTTCTCATATGTGACTTCAAATGATCATAACTTGGTCAATTTTTATCACCTTGAGCCTATTATTTTTCCAAAATGATCTTGAGGATGTGAACTTTATGCCCTATTTTATGTGTAAGGTGAGAAAATGGATGGAAGATGCCCTAAAGATACAAAAGATTATAGGTCACTTCATGATTTTTTGCCAACTTCAATAATTCATAACTCACTCAATTTTTGGAGATTTTGAATGGTTCGAGTCCCAAAATGTCATTCAAGAGATCTACTTCGTGCCATATTTTTTTGTCTAGAGCATATTATTAGTGGAAGGCTATGTTTGGATGCAAAACATTATAGGTCTCTTTTGAAAAAACATTTGAAATATTTCTAAGTATGGAAAGTCAACATTTTTTCTCCAACTTTGACTCAACACAACTTTCAGATCAAGCATCCTTTTGATTCCATTCTTTTTCCATTGCAAAGCTTGTAACCTTATCTTTCTGAAACATCAAGAATTATGCCCTAAGACCCCTTGAGTTGAGAATGCCATTGGTCAGAAGTTGCCACTTTGAAATTGAATTTTTCACCAAGTGAGAAGTTGGAAATCCTTGATTTGGCTTCTAAACACTTTATTTCTGCATGTTTATGCCTCTAAACATGTTTAATGAAGTTCCAGAGCTTATTAGTATAGCAAAATATGCGTTTTGGATGAGTTTTAATTAAATTGGAAGTTACACTTTTCTTGTTTGCAACTTCACACGATTTCCCTCCAAACTTCATAATTTCACACGCTTGGACATTCCATTTGATTCCCTATAAATATAAGGTTATTCACCATTCATTTCCTCAAGCTTGGATAGCCAGAATCACCCTGTCAAACTTGTTCCATAACTCAGAATTCAACAACTTCAAAATCTATTCCCAAGCCTTTTTCAATCTAATTTCTCAATCAATTCACCTTCCTTGATCTTCCTTGAAGCTAACCATATAATTACATTCAATAATCGTGCCCTATATTGCTCCAAAGAAGTCCAGTTTTAGAGCTCTGCAACTCAACTTCAATAGGTTATTGTGATTACACTCTTTGTTTGTAATCTGGAATTCACCCGTATACAACTGTTACTCTTCCCAATTTTTATGAATACTTAATACACTTGAAGTTTGGTTCCTACAAGAGGTCTAATATCTTTTCTTGCTTGGATTCAATCCAAAGAATGAGAATTCTATCTTGGCTCATAATGTCAAGTATTGGCTTCTTGTTGGTTAGATGGTTCTTATCCCTAACTTCTACCTTATGCTTTAGGATAATCTCTTCTTCTCCTCCCCTCTTCTTTAATTTCATAAATATTCTTCCTCCTTTTGCAAACTCTTCTTGTTTTTAACTTGAACTACTTTCATAATAAACTTGGACTTAGGTCCATGCATTTTCAAAACATTTTCATAAATAAAACCTAATCAATCTAATAATACTTTGACCTTTTTGTGAGTAGACTAAAAGTCAATCACTCTCATTTCAAATCATTTTTTCCGCTTTGACTTTTTATTTTAAAACCTTTTCTCAAAAGATTGGACTCTTGTCAATCCTTGTAGTGATGCAAATAACTATACTTCTACAATATATAGTAAAGTGAGATATTTTCCACTTGGGTGTTGAGTGAGGCATTGTTGATTTTAAAATCCAAGCCATATCCTCCACTTTTAGATGATGCCAATTCTCATTTCTCATGATCGTGGGTAGTAAGTATGTTTTCCACACGGACAATGATAATGATGTCTTATCTCATAAAATTAACCAACACACTTGTGTTTTAATTTTTTTTAAAGGTGAACTACGTGTACCCTGATCCCCTATTGCACGAAAGGTGGTACGTAGGCACTAAAGGTTCGCAACCGCGGCGGGTGCAAAAATCATAAAAAAAATATATTTATTTTCTCACCTCCACCATCCATTTTTATATAACATTTTTATAGCCAAAATATACAAATTTTACAAAGAGGTTCCTGCGGAGTACCATAGATGTTTAGGGTGCTAATACCTTCCCTTTGCATAACCAACCCCCTTACCTTGAATCTTTCCCCCCTCTTTTGGGTTATTCGCTCTTTTCCCATTCCTTTGGAAACAATAAAGCATGGTGGTGATTTTTATTTTGATCTGTATAAGTCAAGTCAATCCAATGGCTTAGTCTTGAACATTTCTACCGCTACAGAAAAATGGCGACTTCACTAGGGAAAGATTGACCTCTTGTTGGTCCATCCCTAAGTGGGTTAAGCCTATCTTTGTTTATATCTGTATATGTGCTATTGTTGTTTACATGTTAGATGTTGTATATATGTTTATCTGGATTTTCCTGGTTTTTAGGGTGCTTGGTGATTACTTATAAGTCCTATACCCGGACTTGGGCAAAATTAAAGATAGGACGAGCGGTATAGTCATGTTAACTTTTAGGGAGTAATCCCAAAAAAGGAGGCATGAGATCCCCCATTCAGTGGATGCCCCTTTGACTGTAGTTTCGTTTACCGAGTAATTGGGAAGACGTACTGCTTTCGACCTGGGAGCCTGCTGAAGCTGAGAACCATAGAATACCTAACCCATCTTGGCTTTTTAGGTGGAGTGCGGAAGCTATGACAGAGTAATCCGAAAATAGTTGTCATGCGATACTATGCCCGGGCGAGTTTTTCTTGAGAATATTACTAATTACCGAGTTAATCAGGAAGTTGGTAATATCCAAAAGAAGGATGTAGACTCTGGGAACCTCTAGAACCTTGTTCGGCAGGTGATAACTTTTAGACCAATACCTTATGGGTAGTACCTTCTATCTCATGCTCGTGACGTTGAACCTATGAACCCTATATGTGTGATCTTGTGTGTGATTGTTGCATCATGTATCCATGCACTCATAAGCATCTTTTAAAGAGATCTTGTTTCAAGGGAATTAAAAGTTGACCATTTGTGAATATCTCAGGTAATCATGGATTATGTGAAAAGAAAGACCAGGAAGTACAGTTTCAAGGATCCCAAGATAGATGAGTTGATCAGTCTAATTCCTGAGATTGAGTGTTCTGCAGATTTTCGGAAGAAGTATGGATCCATCATTACTCTCATGAAGCTGAAGATGGAGGAGGGTATTCTCTCGACCTTGGTCCAGTTCTATGATTCGATGTATCATTGCTTTACTTTTACCGATTATCAGTTGATGCCTACACTGGAGGAGTATTCTTATCTATTGGATTTATCTGTTACCGATCGTGTTCCTTTTACTGGGTTGGAGGGTGAGCCAAAACCACATGAGATTGCTGCTTTGATTCATCCGGGGAAGTCTGAGGTGGAAGCCCATATGACTAATAAATGAGGGATTAGAGGATTACCAGCTCAGTTCTTATTGGAGAAAGCTTGTTACTTTGCCAGGATTAAGAGTACAGTCACTTTTGAGGCCATCTTTGCTCTACTTGCTTACGGGTTGTTCTTATTACCTAATATGGAAAATTTTGTTGACATTAATGCTATCAGGATTTTCATGATTGGAAACCCAATTCCTACATTGTTGGGTTATTCTTATTACTCTATTCATCTGCGAGATTCTTATCATGGGGGTATGATTATCTGTTGCACGCCCCTACTATACCGATGGTTTATCTCTCATATGCCTTGGGCTGATGCTTTTTGGGATGTCAGGAAGGAACCCCGTTGGGCTCTTAATATCATTAAGCTTACTCACTCGGATATTGATTGGTATCATCGAGATTACCAGGATATAGAGATTATTAACAGTTGTGGTAGTTTCCCCAATGTACCTCTTCTCGGTACAAAGGGAGGAATTAACTATAACCCTGTTCTTGCGTGACGACCACTTGGTTATTCAATTAGGGATAAACCAAACAATATTCATTTGAATAGTTTCTTTCTAAAGGAGGGAGAAGACCACAGGGAAGCTAGGGAGCATATTGCGAAGGCCTGACATCACATTCATAAGAAGAGTAGGAAGGATTTGGGACCTAGGGGTGTTGTTTCTTTGGAGCCATATCTTCAGTGGGTCCGAACGAGAGCTATTCAGTTGAAGATGTCGTATTCCCAGGAAACACCTATGCCTGATTTATTTGTGAAGACCTCTCCTCCCTCATTGGATGATCTAGAAGAGCTGCAAATTGCTTTAGTCAGGATGCAACAGGAAAAGGATGCTTGGAAGAACAAGTGCCAAACTTTAGAGATTTCTTATAGAGCAGATTTGAAGGAGAAAGACGACTTGGTTGAGATTCTTGAGAGTTGGGCTGTAGAGACCATGGAGAGGCAAGGGGATTTATTTTCTCCTAAGCCTCAATCAGATGCTAGTTGATCACTTCCTGATTCAGGTGATTGGAAGGAAGTTTCCACCAGGTATGTAGAAGAAAATCAGAGGTTGAAGGCTCAGATTGCCAGGATCACAAGGAAGCGCCATCGTATAGAGTGATCTCCATCAGTTTTGCTTTTCAGGGTTTTAGATTTTATTTTCATGTTGTACTTGGGATCATTGAAACTTGTAATCCATTTTGGAGTTGTTATAATAAAAAAATTTAGTATTTCAAATGCGTTATTACTTTGATATTTACAATATGTCCATAAATTTTAAATAATAAAATAAAATCATGTGCATTGCATATCATGCATCATATTGCACACATTTCTTGCATTTGGTATGCTTATCCAGGTGTCTTACCACGCTTCTTTGCTCTAATTCAGAAAGATGACTCATCACTACAACACTCAGGCTAATTTCAGAAAGAAGATGGACAACTTAGAATAGGAGAATCGTGAGCTGCGCGAGGAAGTTTCTACTTTGAAGGCCGACATGGCTAATCTGACTGATCTGATGGAATCTCTGGTGGCTGCTTAGAATCAGCCACCGAGTGTTCAACCTCAACCAACAAGGGAAACTACTGAAACTCCGACTGTTCCTGTATCTGCTACTCCAGCTATTGTTTAGAATCACATGTCTCAAGGTTATTCATGGGGAATGCCAGAGAATTTTGCGCCTGAATGTTTCAATCTTGGTACTCAAGATGCTCCAGTTATTCAGACTACTGTCACTGCTGCACCTCCTTCAGTGAATATGATTCCATTTGTTAATGATGATGCGTGTCATCCTTTCCCGCCACCGAGTGAAGACTTGGGTCTTTATGATAGAATGGATGATTTTCAAGAGCAATTCGACAGGATGAAAAGAAAGATGAAGGCCTTCAGGAGGAAAGAGCTATTTCGGCAGAATGTGAACGAGTTGTGCTTGGTCCCGAATGTTAAGATACCTGCTAAGTTTAAGGTCCCAGAGTTTGAGAAGTACAAGCGAAACACTTGCCCTCGTGCTCATCTGGTGATGTACGTCAGGAGAATGTCTACCCATACTGATGATCAACGTCTGCTGATTCACTTTTTTTAGGATAGTTTGACTGGTGCTGCACTGAAGTGGTATATGAGTTTGGACAGTGTTAACATCCATACTTTCAATGACTTGTGAGAAGAATTTATCAGACAATACAAGTACAATGTAGACATGGCGTCTGACCATGATCAGCTCAGGGCCATGGTTCAAAAAGACAGGGAATCATTCAAAGAATATGCACAGAGATGTCGTGAGGTAGCCGCCCAAGTGATTCCTCCCATGGAAGAGAAGGATATGAATAAGATTTTCTTGAAGACCCTGGGTGCTTTCTACTATGAGAGGATGGTAGCAAGTGCGCCAAGTGACTTTACTAAAATGGTAGGAATGGGTATCCACTTAGAAGAGGCTGTAAGAGAGGGTCGTTTAACGAGAAGTTGAAGCTCTAGAGGTGTGAAGAAGCCATCTTATGGATTTACCAAGAAGAAGGAAGGGGATGCAAATGCTGTTATACAAGAGAGGAGGGTTAATACTCCTAGAAAGAATTATCAGCGTCATCAACAAGTCGCCTCAGTTACTCCAGTTGTGGGTGCAGCTCCAACTACCGTTGCTTATCAGAGACTGTCCCAGAAGGGGAATCGAGGGTATAATCAGAGAAGGGAGAGTTATGACCCTATTCCCATGAGCTATTCAGAGTTACTACTGACATTGATTTAGAAGAAGTTAGTTCAGACCCGACCACCCCCCGCTGTACCATCACCATTGCCTCGGTACTATAACGCAGACCAAACATGTGCTTTTCATCAGGGAGCACCAGGGAATAATGTTGAGAATTGTTATCCTTTGAAGACTGAGGTGCAGAAACTAGTGAAGGCTGATATTCTATCTTTCAAGGATGTGGGACCTAATGTGAAAGACAATCCTCTACCCAAGCATGGGGGAGTAAATGCTGTGAATATGGTGGCCGATTGTCAAGGCGATTTCCGGACTTTTGATATTAATCTGGTTAGAGGAGATTTGGTGAAAATGCATGCAGACCTTTATGAATTTAGCTACTATACACATGACCATTCCGATTGTGCTATTTGCAGTACAAACATACAGGGTTGCGACAAGATAAAGGTTGATTTTCAGGAAATGATGGATGAGGGCCTCATCCACATAATCAGGCCTAGGGCAGAGTATGCAGAGGAAGTGAATATGGTTTCTGGATGTCCTGGAGAATTCATAATTTTTGATGTAGAGTATATGAATGAGGACCTTGTACAATTGCATGCTACTTTCTGCCACTTGGCTGGTCAGGAAGAACATCAGTATGGATCTTGCCGAGTTTGTTGTTGAGATTCCCGAGGATGTTCAATTGTGAAGAAGGGTGTTCAGTTGTTGTTAGATAATGGAACTATCAAAGTTACAGGTTAAAGGGATGATTACCATGAAGTTGATTTGATTGAAGTTTGCTTGACTAAAGAAGAGTCAGATGAAGAGTATGCCTCTACAGATGAGTATTTCTCCTTAGATGAGGATTTGTTTTCTAGAGATGACTCGATGATGACTGATTATGTTGAAGAAGGGATTAACGTCATTGTGGAAGATGAAGCAGAGCATGAAATTCCAAATTATGTGACAGACAGAGTTAGGGTTCAGAACTAGATCACCATTGATGTTCCCTCTTGCATACATGTTTCAAAGTAATTTGATTTGTTAAATCTTCTTGAAAAGCTTTCACTCTGCCCAAGGTGGAAGTATTAATGTTGTAGGGCTTATCTGTTTGCCGTGACTTTTAAAATCAATAATAAAAGTTGTCTTTGTTTCCCAAATTGTGTCTTTATTTTATGCTTTTTCTTGGAAAATGGTAATCAGAAAAAAACCTTTCAAAATAAATAAATAACTGAAATTTAATCTGCATGATCACTTGCTATATGTGTCAGTTTCTATATGCAATCATAAATCATATCTGCAGATTAATTAAAAAACCCGTTGAATACAATGACCCTGCACCCTCTCCCAACTTTGAATGTCCTGTGTATGGGGCCGAAGAAGAAGACTATGATGAGATGCCAGAAAAGGTCTCACGGTTGCTTGAGCACGAGGAAAATGCCATTCAGCCATATAAAGAGCCATTGGAAGTAATCAATTTGGGTTCAGAAGAAGATCCGAAAGAAGTCAAGATTGGAGCATTGTTGCATCCTGATGTGAAGAGCAGGTTGATTGAGCTGTTGAAAGAATATGTGGATATTTTTGCTTGGTCTTACCAAGACATGCATGGTCTAGATACAACTATTGTAGAGCACTGTTTGCCGTTGAAGCCAGAGTGTCCACCAATCAAACAGAAGTTGAGAAGAACTCACCCAGATATGGAAGTGAAGATCAAAGAGGAGGTTCTAAAGAAGATTGATGTCGGTTTTCTTGTGACGTCAGTGTATCCTCAATGGATTGCCAATATTGTCCCAGTACCAAAAAAATACGGAAAAGTCTGCATGTGCGTAGATTACAGATATCTAAATAAAGCTAGTCCAAAAGATGATTTTCCATTGCCACACATTGATATGTTAGTGGATAGCACAACAAAATTCAAAGTAATCTCGTTCATGGACGGATTTTCTGGGTATAATCAAATAAGGATGGCTCCTGAGGACATGGAAAAAACAACGTTTATCACACCCTGGGGAACATTCTATTACAGAGTGATGCCCTTCGGGTTGAAGAATGCTGGTGCGACGTACCAGAGGGTTATGACAACCCTATTCCATGATCTGATGCACAAGGAATTCGAAGTATATGTTGATGATATGATTTCTAAATCCCAGACTGAATAAGGGCATGTAGAAGATTTGTTGAAATTGTTTCAGCATTTGAGGAAGTATCGTCTCCGCTTGAATCCAAATAAGTGTACCTTTGGTGTCCGATCGGGGAAATTGTTGGGTTTCATTGTTAGCCATAAAGGAATTGAAGTTAACCCCGATAAATTCAAAGTAATTAAAGAGATGCCAGCACCAAGAACTGAAAAGTAAGTCAGAGGGTTCCTCGTGCGTTTGAATTATATTTCCAGATTCATTTCCCACATGACTGCAACATGCGAATCGATCTTTAAGTTGTTAAAGAAAGATCAAGGATGTGTGTGGATGGATGACTTCCAAAGGGCATTTGAAAGTGTTGTACCCAAAAATTTTCCCTCTCATATTTCTCAAAACATTGCAAGAAAAATCTCCAAGTTGCCCAAGGTTGCTCAAGAGTTGGTCAGACAAGCTATCTCCTAAGGCAGTCTACCCCAAATTAGGGTTTTATGTTACATCAAGATCCTTGAGTCCAAATGACCTCAAGTGCTCCCCAATGTACTACTATGCTCTCAAGATCATCCATGTCAAATTTCAAGCCTTACAGAGGAAGTTTGCTCAGTCAATTGCTCAAAGGGTCCAAAAATCGACTGTCCTAGGGCAAAAGTCAACTGTGACCTATAAACAGTCAAACTTCAAGATTTTTTGTCAACATTCTCATTTTAAAGGATATTCCATCATTTTATCAAGGGTTGATCATGATTCATCAAGGATTGCTCAAAACTCATCAAGATTCAAAAGTTGCTAAATTAGGGTTTTGTAGGAAAAGTCAACTCAACTTTGACCAAGCATAACTTTCTCATACTTTATGAGAAATGACCAATCCAAAGCCCATTTTGAATAGGATGAAATTTCCTACAATCCATCTTCATACCCCAATATCAAAAAATGCACTCACAAGAAGTTATGAATTTGGACATTATAGGTCATTTTTGAAAGTCAACAAAAACACCTTTTTTTCCAAAGCATATAACTTGAGAATGGAATATCAAAATGAGATGAGACCAAAAGGGTTGGTTAGAGTACATCTCAAGCTTTCTAAAAATTCCAATAACACTTCCAAAAGTTCAAAATTGAAGAAGTTATGCATTGTTGAGGTTGTACTTTTTTGCAAAATTGCCAAAAGTCAACTATCCCCAAAACTTCAAAATTTATCAAATGGGCCCATTCTTTTCCACTTGATTTGAGCTTTCATAGTTTCCCACGTGTCCTAAATTCAGCCATGAGCCCATATTTTATTTTTATTATTTAATTTGATTTTTAATTGAATCTATTTATTTTAAATCAAATAAAATCATATAAAATCTAAAACTTTGATAACATAAGATTTTTTAGGCTGTTTCAGGCTTTGATTATCATCATTATCATCATCAAACTCGAATCAAACCAAATCATGTGCAAAAAGATTGAATTTGGACAAATTTGGAAGGTTTTAAAGAAGAGATCAAATCAAATTCATTGGCATTGATATGAAGGGATTCAATCCATATTTGTTACCCTAACACACTACACAATACATAAGCAAGCAAAAGCAATCGAAATCAGGGTTGGCAATTGCAGAGAGAAGCAGAATCAGATTTGGAAAATTCACAAAAAAGTGAGAGATCAAAGTCCAAGCTAGAGGCATTTTCAGGACTAGGGACTTGTCTCAATCGACTGCTGATCATCTCCAGAAGCTTTTACAATCCATACCACGCGTTTTCAAGCACTCTAAAGCATTGTAAGTCTCACGAAACATAGTCCTGTTCTTGAAATCGATTTGGCTTATTCTTGCATCGTTTGAGAAAACTATTGGCATATTTGTAATCCTCACAACATTTCCAAGTTATTTGCATCATTCAATTTCGTTTATATAACCTGTACTGCAATTCGCCATAGCTAGGTTTTCTTGGATATTTTTGGGGGTTTTGTTTTCAGGAACAATTGGCCACCAAGAAGGGTATGGTTGTGACCAGGAGGGTGTTGGCTCCTAAATTCGACACCCTTGTTTTTATTAATATAAGCCATTCAAGCTGAAGAATGGTTTCGCCCAGTTGGTTCTGTCGAAATGCTTGTCAGAAGATGGCAATGTACTTAGAGAATTTCTTCCAAGGAAGAATCTTGTTGCCTTCGACGTCGAAGGTGCTTCTCGACGAAGGTGTTCGATTGCTCAGAGTGGAACGGCTTGAGATTCAAACGTTTGGAGGGAAAACGGTTCCCAGCGGTTACCAAGTGCAACATGCCAAGATCTGGAGCGTCGAACATTGTGAACGTGCCAAGTGGAATCATCTCGAAGCAGCGTAACTGCCCGACGGTTACCTGAGACATGTTTAGTATAAATATTAGTAGTTCACGCAGTTTTTCGCGTGTGTTCACTATTATATACAAGTTACTCATATAGATTCAAGTACCCAGCGTGAGAGAAAGAATTGTTGAGAATGTATGTGTGAAACACCACTTTAATTAATCAAAGTCATTTATTTTCCAGAACTTTATTGCTCTTCATTTACTTTTCCAGTCGAAAGCCTTTATTTCAAGCCTTCCTTTATTCTATCAAGTTTTCTCCTTGATGCAATTTACATAAAGCTTCTTTATTTTCTTGTCATTTAACCATTACCAAACTTAGTCAAAACCCCAAAATCAACCATGTCTTAGGATCAATCTGATCGATCCTGCGAGTCACCAAATAAGTAACCTTTTGGAAGATCAGTGGTTGTTTACCAATTCCCACGGTAAACAAATTGGCACACCTGGTGGGACCTTGTGTTGATTTTGAAGTTTAACCTTTTTATACAAAATATCATCTTTTTCGAGAAGTATTGCATGTTATTGAGAAGTGGTAGAATATACACTAACAATATCAATACTGCCAGAAGAAGAGAAGCGATGGCGAATCCGCCAAACAATAACGAAATCCCACAAACGAATGTGGGAACAACGGTTATCCCAACCGTAAGTGAAGCGATAACTGCTGGTTCAACACCAGCAGTAACGGTCACAACAACGGGGCCATTACCTCCGTTCACTGGCCCCAGAGTGCCTTTGGGAACTCCCCCACCAAGGGGAAATCTAGGCACCAAGCCTTATGTTCCCCCAGGATTTATGACAGGCGGTCAAAATCGAGAACCACTCTATGGCATGCCAACTTCTAAATTGGCTAGCCTGACGAACGCCGCGTCCACTTTTTCAGACCCTTTAGTGAGTGCCTCTTCGCCACTCCAAGGTTCTGGAGTAGGCATGGCGAACAGAAATAGGACCCAACTCTTAGGAGCAACGTCCCAAGTAGCACATGGCCTTACAAATGCCTCGACAGCAGTCTTGAGGCAACAAATGGACGAAAGCAACCATGATATGGTTCAAATGTTGGCACAAACTTTAAGTATAGTGCTGAATCCTCTAATACAAAACACCACCCAATCGAATCAGCAGATGACAGCGCAAATGACGCATTTGGCTGACTTCTTTGGGGTACCCCAACCTATTCGACAGCCCCAAAGGGCGCAAATAAGGGGAAACCAAGGTATACTCTTAGAGGAAGAAACCACTATCAACCAAGTCCAACAGCCTGTTGAAGAAAACCTTAGGGAACGATTGGAGCAACCTGTCGAAGAACCTAGGGTTATAGCCCTAGAGGTAAGGTTAGTTAACAGAAACCAAAATGCTGACGAAGTAGTTCAGCATATCCAGTACCAGAATATGGGTTTGGAGAATAATCTGGCAGCCATGATCGAAAGAATCATGACGCAGAATGGGATGAATATGGGCTTTCGAAGGCCCAACTTCACATCCCCACTGTCAGAATATGTGTTACAAACAGACTTACCTCCTAGATGTAAAGTCCCTAAGTTCACTAAATTCTCAGGGGACACGACAGAATCTACTGTCGAACATGTGGCAAGATACTTGATCGAAGCAGGATATATTTCAAACAATGAAAACCTGAGGATTAAGTATTTCCCAAGTTCTTTGACAAAGAACGCGTTTACTTGGTTTACAACTCTCCCCCCCAATTCAATCCATCATTGGACCCAGTTGGAGAGATTGTTCCATGAGCAATTCTACATGGGATAAACCAAGATAAGCCTGAAAGAATTGGCCAGTGTAAAGAGACGTTTCACTGAACCTATAGACGAATATCTAAATAGGTTTAGGTTGCTCAAAGCAAGATGCTTTACGCAAGTGCCAGAACATGAGTTAGTCGAAATAGCCGCAGGAGGCTTAGATTATTCCATTAGGAAGAAGTTAGACACTCAATACCTGAGAGACATGGCCCAATTGGCCGATAGAGTTCGACAGGTAGAACGCCTTAAAGCTGAAAAAGCCAAGGCAACAAAAACTCATAAAAGAGAGAGGATAGCATATGTCGAGATGGATGATGAAGATCCAGAAACCTTCGACGAAACTATAACCGTCGAAGAAGGCGAGGTCGATTTAGAGGAACTAAAACAAGGGCCACCATACTCTTGCAAACTGTTAGTCCCCTCAAGTGGAAAAAATCCCACTGGTCCGGAAAGGACCAACGATAGGTTCCCCAAAAAGACTTATAGTTTTGATATTACAAAATGTGATGAAATCTTTGACTTACTTGTAAAAGATGGCCAAATGATAGTACCCCCAGGGGTAAAAGTGCCTCCTCTTGATCAAAGAAAGAAAAGAGGCTTTTGTAAATATCATAATTTTCTGGGCCATAAAACGTCTCAATGTTTTCTTTTCAGGAATCTTGTGCAAGACGCTATCGAAGAAGGGAGGTTGAAGTTTGCTGACAAGACCCCCATGAATGTGGACTCCAACCCTTTGCAAGCTGAAGCCCATTATGCTGAACCTTCAGAGGTGAACATGATCGAGGCATCCAGAAGCCAGTCGAAGAGGCCAGGAATCACAATGGTCGAAGTCACAAAGGACCATGTCAACATGCCAATCTTTGGCAGTTTTTCTGGGAATCTATCCAGAAAGACAATTGAAGCAGTCCAAAAGGCGGTCGAAAGCCCAAAGCTAGAGACAGTTGGAGCCCAAAAATCTGGAACAAAACCCAGTTCTCAGTTGGCTGCAGTTTAAGGCCAGACAGAGGATTTGGAGATTCAGATGAAGCAGTTGACCCTTGCCACCAAAGACACCATGAATGTCAACATGGTCGAAGTCTCTGAACCAAAAGCATCAGAGGAGGCCATGAGGCAAGAACAAGCCAACAAAACTGCTTTCCCTCGGGAAAATGAAAATCTGGCAGATTTCCTGCAAAGATGCCAGAAAAAGAAGTCAGAAGTGATGCTGTGTCCTAGATGCAGTTCGATCTTCGACAAAAAAGCTGCTGAACATATTCAAGGTGTAAGAGCAGCAAACAGAAAAAGGGAAAGTGTTGATACTCGACATGACCCCAGAAGAACCTACCAAAAAGGTTCAAATCAAGAAAAGAGGCCACTGACTTTCAGGCCTCTGACTAATGTGCCAGTAGATACATGGTACAAAACATCTGGTCGAAAGAGACCAAGCGAGGAAAGATGGCACTCCTTCGAAGTGCCAAGAGGTTCATCTTTAACACATAAGAAAGAGCCTCAGGTTGCTACCCCTAAAGTGACCCAGGCGTCAAGCAACTACAAAGGGAAGAATCCCATGTCTCGATCTCAATGGAGGAGATACCAGAGGCGACGAAAAGCTGAGAGGGAAGCTGCTAATGAACCAAAGGCAGAATCCAGTTCAAATGTTCCTCAGAGAAAGCAGAGGAAGCCTCTAGAAAGACAACCAGTAACCAATAGGCTAGTCTGGCCTAACCAGGGTGAAGTTGACAACGAAGAGGGCTCTGAGTCTGATGACACCTTAGATATCATGGTGAACATAGTCTCAGTTTTGCCAAGAGAGTTCAACGGCCAAGTGGAGGTAGAAACAAGCGATTGGGAAGTTGAATAAGAGATGGCCAAGCATAGGCCAGTATGCTATTTCGTCATGGATAATGGCCTACTGAAGAGCAGAATGGGTTCTTCGAACCTCCTACAGAGGCGATGAAAAATCACCTTAAGCCTTTATTTATAAGGGCTAAGCTCGAAGAAACCACAGTAAATAAGATCTTGGTGGATTGTGGGGAAACCATCAACATCATCCCTCACTTTATGCTGAGAAAAATAGGCAAGAGTGATGAGGACATCAAGCCTCACAACATGGTCCTGTCGAATTATGAAGGTGGCATAGGGACCACTATGGGTGTGATCCAATTGGATATCAAGGTGGGATCTATCCTTCGACCAACTATGTTTATGGTCATATCGGCCAAACCAAACTATAATCTTTTGTTGGGCCGTGAGTGGATACATGGTGTTGGAGCTGTACCATCATCAATGCACCAGAGGTTGCTACTATGGCGTCCTGATGGAATGGTCGAAAACATAGAAGCGGATCAAAGCTATTACCTGGGCGAAGTAAATCACCTAGGGCTGGCAGACTTCGACAAAAACCTAGCTCACATTGGGCCATGCCCAACACCTGACTTCGACTTGGCGCCAGCGCCAAATACTTTTTGTTCCCTATACCTGCACCCTGAGCATGGTTTTCAATGGGACAGAGAAGACTTGTCCCACATTGACTTTAGTGGGTTAACTGATATCCAACCAACTGGTTGGGGAAGTGAATTCAGTGACAATGACTGAGTCATAATCATTGCAGCGAATTTCGGCTTACGTAGCCGAAACAAGGATGATAACGGCTCTCGAAGCCGAAGTAAAATATATGGCCACACAGGCCAATGATCAAGAGTTACCTTCTGCAGGTCCTGGAAAGGACTTCGATCCAGAACCTCCTGATATCATGCCAGAAGGGATGCAGGAACAAAGGCTCGACGCCATCTACAACGATGAGCCTTTGGGATTCGAAAAGGACCCCTTAGCGAACAATATCAAGATGCTGGCGCAGGATCCTTTAGAAGAAATCAACTTGGGCGAAGGGTTAGAGAAAAAGCCAACTTACATTAGCGCAAAAATTGACCCAGAACTCAGGTTGGAAGTAATCCATTTGTTAAAAGAGTTCAAGTACTCTTTTGCATGGGATTACGACGAGATGCCTGGTCTCGACAGAGGATTGGTGGAACTTCAGTTGCCAATCAAACCTGGGAAGAAGCCAATCAAGCAAAGTCCAAGACGCTTCGCTCCAGAAATACTGTCGAAGATCAAAACGGAAGTCGAAAGACTGCTGAAGTGCAAATTCATACGAGTTACGAGGTATGTCGAATGGATTGCAAACATTGTGCCAGTGATTAAGAAAAATGGTACATTGAGGGTGTGCATAGATTTCAGAGATTTGAATGCTGCTACACCCAAAGATGAATATCCTATGCCTGTGGCGGAAATGATAGTCGATTCTGCCGCTGGCTATGAGTACCTGAGTATGCTCGATGGTTATTCAGGATATAATCAAATTTTCATTGCTGAAGAAGATGTGTCGAAAACAGCTTTTCGATGCCCTGGGGCTTTAGGCACTTACGAATGGGTAGTGATGCCTTTTGGCCTAAAGAACGCTGGGGCAACATATCAACGAGCGATGAACTCCATCTTCCATGATTTTATTAACACTTTTATGCAAGTATATATTGATGACATTGTTATAAAATCTGTTTCCAGGAGGAACCATATAGACCACCTTCGAAAATCATTCGAAAGAATGAGAGAACATGGTCTGAAGATGAACCCTTTTAAGTGTGCATTCTGTGTAAAAGCTGGAGATTTCTTGGGCTTCGTCGTCCACAAGAAAGGAATCAAAATCAACCAGAACAAAACGAAGGCAATTCTGGAAGCGAAAGCGCCAGCGAACAAAAAGGAATTGCAATCTCTGCTGGGCAAGATAAATTTCCTGAGGAGATTCATATCTAACCTAAGTGGGAAAGCTCAAGCCTTTTCACCCTTACTTCGCCTGAATAAGGAAAGGTTCGACTGGGGGCAAGAGCAACAAGAAGCCTTCGACAAAATCAAAGGGTATCTCACAAAGCCACCTATTTTGGTGCCTCCTTGCAGCAACAGGAGTATGAGATTGTACATAGCTGCATCCGACAAAACTTTGGGAAGCATGTTAGCCCAAGAAGATGAAAATGGAGTCGAGAGACCCATTTACTATCTTAGTAGAGTTTTGAACGATGCAGAAACTAGATATAGTGAAGTTGAAAAATTATGTCTATGTCTTTATTTCTCTTGTACAAAGCTCAAACAATATATAAAACCAGTTGATGTGTATGTTTCGTCTCATTTTGATGTTTTCAAGTACATGTTGTCGAAACCCATCCTGCACAGTCGGATTGGCAAGTGGGCGCTAGCATTAACTGAATACTCCTTGACCTTTATGCCTCTTAAGGCAGTGAAAGGACAAGTGGTGGCAGACTTTATAGTCGACCACTCAATTCAAGTTGAGAATATAAATTATGTGGAGATAGAGCCTTGGAGACTCTACTTCGATGGTTCCAGCCATAAAGATGGAACAGGAGTAGGAGTCTTGATTATTTCTCTAGAAAAAATTCCAACAACATTCAAGTACAAGATATCAGGTACTTGTTCGAACAATGAGGCTGAGTACGAAGCTCTAATTACTGGCCTTGAGATATTGTTGGAATTGGGGGCAACTCGAGCCGAAATAATGGGAGACTCAGAGTTAGTCATTAAGCAAGTCACAAAAGAATATAAATGCATAAGAGAGAATCTCATTATGTACTTTGTGATAGCAAATCGTTTATTGAAAAAATTCGAAATATATATTGGTAGGCATTGATTATTTCACTAAGTGGATCGAAGCTATTCCTTTAGTCAATGTAGACCAAGAAAATGTCATTGAATTTATTCAAAAGAACATTATCTTTAGATTTGGAATCCCTGAAACTATAACCACTGATCAAGGATCAGTTTTCACCGGTCGAAAGATGCAGGAATTCGCTCAAGAAACAGGCTTTAGACTCCTAACATCAACGCCTTATTATGCACAGGCAAACGGTCAAGTCGAAGCAGCGAATAAAATAGTGATTGGCTTGATAAAAAAGCATGTTGGGAAGAAGCCAAAAAATTGGCATAAGACGTTAGACCAGATCTTGTGGGCCTGTCGAACGTCCCCAAAAGAAGCCATAGGTACAACACCATATAGGCTAACTTTTGGTCATGACGCATTGTTGCCAGCGGAAATTTGTCTTCAATCTGCAAGGGTTCAGAGACACCATGATATCCCCTCTGAAGTTTATTGGGATATGATGTTAGACGAACTAGTAGATTTAGACGAAGAAAGACTGCGCGCTCTCGACCTACTAAGGATTCAGAAGAAAAGAGTAGAAGACTCTTACAATAAAAAAGTGAAACCTAAGGCATTCTCGCCTGGAGAATTAGTTTGGAAGGTGATTCTTCCCATGGATCGAAGGGATCGAAGCATGGGAAAATGGTCACCCAAATGGGAAGGACCATTCAGAATCATCCAAATTTTTTTTGGTGGAGCTTATGAAGTCGAAGAGTTAGGTGAAGATAAAAGGCTCTTGAGAGTAAATGGCAAATATTTGAAAAAGTATAGACCTATGCTCCAAGAGATCAAAATAAATAGCAAGTAATGACTAAATTAACCATAAATAAGCCAAGATGGAAAATTTTATAAATTAGCCAAAATGGCGACATTGTCAAATACATATTTCAATACATGGTTAAATAGCTGAGTCAATCAGAAGGGGATAGAATCTTTGAGTCGAAGGTACTTGGCCTGCTGCAACTCCAGTCTTTTGTTGCACAAGGCATTCTCCTGGGCAAGGTTGGCAATTTGGTCATCGAAGGCTTGGGCTTTCTCAGCAAACTCTAGGCCTCGCGTAACTTCAGCTTGGCTCTCTGTGTCTGAAACAGTCGAGAGAAGCTCCTCCTTGCGCTTAGTATTAGCATTCATCTTGGCTTCCAGCTCTTCGATTTGCGCCTTTATAGAGGCATTGTCTCGATCTATGGCATCAATTTCTTCTTGCTTAGACGCCTTTTGCTTCGACAACTCTGCAATTCGAGAAGTCGTCTCTGCTACAGCAGTCCAAGTAGAAGAACTTTTGCCATGTAACGCTTCGAGCTGGCTGTTGAAGCCCCTCTGTCGTCGATAGTCTGCTGAGACTTGATCAACAATGGAGTATAACTCCATGATGAAGCTCGAAACCTCTGGAGTCACAACGAGCAAGTCAACTGCATTCAAAACAGCTCCCAAACACGACAGAGCAGTAGGGTCCCCCTCCAAAGCTTTCATCAAATCTTTCTTGAAGAACTGAGCCTTGACCTTCATCAAAGCCTCATCGAGAGGAGAAGTCTCAGTGGACTTCCCCGATTGAGTAGAAGCCTCCTGACTAAGATCAGAGGAACTTCCCCTACTTTCGATAATGGCATTCAGATAGCCAATGGGGTCAGTTTGCTTCAAGAGTGCTAAGTCTTCTTTGGACTTATGCTTTGTCGAGGTGGTAACCTTTGCAGCAGCGTTGTCTTGGGGTTGAAGTTGTTGAGTAGCGTTTGCATCGACATGACTCTCTTCGACTTGAAGTTCAGCAGTGCCAGCATCAGCATGATCCCCTTCGTCATGTTGTTCCTCTGACAGATCGACCACTTGAATCTCCTTTGGTTGTTGTTCTTCTGTTTGTTGTTCTTTTGTTTCAGCATTGGCTTCATTGTTCGCCAATTCCTTCTCTTGTGGCCTACTGAGTTCAGCAGAGTCTAGTGTTTCAGAAGTCTTTGGTGCTGAACTTTCAGTGGTTTCCTGAAAATAGGAGAGGAAAAATCTTCTGGTTTAGAAAGAGACATAATCGAACGTGAGCATCGACACCTGAGTTAAAAATGGTCAAGGAAACTACCTGCAGAGGAACTTCAGCCCCAGAGCTGGAATTATCGCTTTCGACGAGTTTATTGAGCAAAACATTTAGCTCCTCCTCCGTTGGCTCTTCGATAATTACTGGAGGCAGTCTGGGTCTTCTCCCTGCAACCTTTATTCTGATTGTGGGTCGAGTCTCAGGAGTAGGAGCATCTTTCTTCAGTTTTCTCCGTTTTAGAGGAGCGGGGGGAGAGTCGTCTTCTTCGTCACTCCCAGATTCGATCGTCAGTGCAGGTCGTTTCTTGGGTGAAGGTGCCTGAAAACCAATTGGAGTTCGATTTAGAATGCTACATCGAAAATCAGGATATTAAAACCAGAAGGAAATAATAAAAGTTTGGTTACCGGTGCTGAAGATTTTATCGAAGGACCTTCCCCCTGATGGCTTGTTATGGTTTTCGCCGGTGCTGGAGGTTTTGTCAAGGGACCTCCTCCCTGATGGCCTTCTGCAGCTTTCTTGGCTGCAGGCTTTCGAACAACTGAAAGAAGACAAGTTATAATTAACAGGCTACCAGTCGAAATGGAAAGACAAAATAATTTGGAGAGTGAACTTACATTTCTTTATTTTGTCTAGGACTAGAACGAAAGACTTTTGAAGTTCGTCCACAAAGTCTTTCTCGTCGAAGAACTCCTCAGCATAGTAACTCTTCCACCAGTCTTCGAAGGATGGTGAACAGAGAAAGTTAAGTTGATAATCGAACAGTGAAAGTACTGTTCGACCTGCATACCTGCCAATATGCTTGGTGGCAGCATCTTCAGTATAGTCATTGCAAAAATATAACATGGATTTCTCCCTAGGAAAAATAGGAGAAAGAAGTGATTGAATGATACCAAACTGTCGAGAGACCAAGTTTGGTTGATAAGCGATCAAGCTCAAGTGAGTCTTGGAGCTTTTAAAGCGCAGTGGCATTATTCTAGGTGTGAGAAATGCTTCCCACATTATTGTGTGTTCTTCGACCTGAGGGTCACCTGACGACTTGGGATGGGGCCTGGTGAACCATTTTGGACCAACCTTTCGTCGAGCGAAGGGAGCCATGGTCGAAGTGAATTCTTTTCTTTTTGCAAACATCAAGACGAAGTTTGCAAAAGTCTGTTGAAGCTCCAACCCATCTTCAGTCGGGGTCAGTAGAGCTAATTTGGTGCCTTCGATACGCCTATTTGCTATCTCAGGAGCTTGCTCATTTATTTGAGTCTTCTGAGGTAAGAAAGACTCGAAAGTGGCATTGAGCCACAACTGAAGTAGCCAAAAAGGTCCTGCAAGCAACATACTGGCTCTATTCTCGACGACCTTCAACAGAGTCGCTCCGCTGCTGATCGACTCGTACAGATTCGCCAAGATTAATTCTGCCAAACAAATATTTTGGCCATGGTGAAGCTGGGTGGCAAGGGTGACCATCTTCTTTGTCACCTGTAAAGACTTTGTACAGAACACAAAGCGTGACATCCAAAGGGCTAGAAACGCGATATGCTCTACATCCGTCACAGTTGCTGTCGACCTATCATGGTAATGGTTGATATAGGTGGTATAGGTGGGTTTCGTAGCTGAGAATCCAATCTGATCCTCCGACATTTCCTCTAGGTCGAAATAATCCCCAGTGGGTCGAAGGCCGGTGATGGCAGCCACGTCGAAAAGCGTGGGTGTTAGCATTCCACAAGGAAGGTGGAAAGTGAAATGAGTGTAATCTCAGAAAAGCAAGGAGGCTATCAGCATCTCAGGGGAGTAGTTGAGACCCGTCTTCGACAGCATAACTAGGTCGTATATCCCCAGGTTCTTCCAGATCGAAGTCTGGCTTTTTTCCATCTTCTCTAGCCAAGCGCTGTAGTCAGGAGTGAGGCTAGGGCTAGACCTAAAAGCCCTAACACCCCTATTGAAGAAGCGAAGATCTATCTTCTCCTTAGCGGGATCTTCGTTGTCCTCTGCATCTTTTTTAGAGCACCCAACAGGTTTGAGCTTTTCAAGCACTGGAAAGAAGTTCTTGATCTTCATGGCTTCATCGATGCATGGGGATAACGGGCCAGACATGGCGAAGATTTGGTTGGAGTATCCAACCGGAATCATTAGTTGGTGTGAATAAGCTTCGCGCTCAGCAGTTGCTAGGGGTTCAGGAACCCTTCGTTGGCCTGTAGGGGTGACTATGGGGACAGTTGAGAAGATCTTGGGTTTAGCATTTCTGGAAGGGATGTTAGAACTAGGAGCGTTAGAGGAACCTGAAGCCATTGTTGAGTTAAGGTTGAAGGTGAAGTGAAGAACAAAGTATTTGCAAGTTTGCAGAGATTTTGGGTTCAACAAGGAAGTTTGAATGCAGAATAGCGTGAAAAGTACCACAATGGGTACTTAGCACTATTTATAGTGGTTGGGAAATCCACAAATTCGAGGCCATTTAATGTTGCAGAAGATAGTGGGACACGTGGAGTCCCCCCGTTGACATAGCCGTTCTGCAGAAATGAAGAGGTGCAGCGTGTGCCCTCGTTTTTGGGAAATTGTCATGATGACAATTTGTGAAAAGACATTGGGCACGCTAAATGCCATACTGAGGTGACGTCTTAGGTACGGATGAAATGATGTATTTTTCTTGGGATTTTCAGTGGTTGGTAGAAGACAAAAAGTGCACAGGTTAATTTGTGGCTAAGAATGAAAGACAGGTGTCGAATGGAATTTCAAAGAATGCCTTTTTCTTTTCAGAGTCGAAATAAGGCATTCTTGGGGGGAAATTTGTTGGCTCTTAAATTCGACACCCTTGTTTTTATTAATATAAGCCATTCAAGCTGAAGAATGGTTTCGACCAGTTGGTTCTGTCGAAATGCTCGTCAGAAGATGGCAATGTACTTAGAGAATTTCTTCCAAGGAAGAATCTTGTTGCCTTCGACGTTGAAGGTGCTTCTCGATGAAGGTGTTCGATTGCTCAGAGTGGAACGGCTTGAGATTCAAACGTTTGGAGGGAAAACGGTTCCCAGCGGTTACCAAGTGCAACGTGCCAAGATCTGGAGCGTCGAACACTGTGAACATGCCAAGTGGAATCATCTCGAAGCAGCGTAACTGCCCGACGGTTACCTGAGACATGTTTAGTATAAATATTAGTAGTTCACGCAGTTTTTCGCGTGTGTTCACAATTATATACAAGTTACTCATATAGATTCGAGTACCCAGCGTGAGAGAAAGAATTGTTGAGAATGTATGTGTGAAACACCACTTTAATTAATCAAAGTCATTTATTTTCCAGAACTTTATTGCTCTTCATTTACTTTTCCAGTCGAAAGCCTTTATTTCAAGCCTTCCTTTATTCTATCAAGTTTTCTCCTTCATGCAATTTACATAAAGCTTCTTTATTTTCTTGTCATTTAACCATTACCAAACTTAGTCAAAACCCCAAAATCAACCATGTCTTAGGATCAATCTGATCGATCCTGCGAGTCACCAAATAAGTAACCTTTTGGAAGATCAGCAGTTGTTTACCAATTCCCACGGTAAACAGAGGGTGAGACGAACACAACCATGCCCTTGGAATTCATTTTTGTGGCCTGAGGAGGATTTTTGGGATGAACAATGTTGTAGCTACGGATTTCTGTCCGTCGGTATAGGTCTGTGTACTTTTGGCCATGGACGACAGGTTGAAGATGATGCGTGGCGCCCCATCATTGGGCCATTCAAACCACGCGCGCGTTTTTTTTAATTGCTGGCATATGATTTGTTTTTATATAATATATATCATTTGCATTATACTAACAAACAGAACAACATGGTGCATTGGCAAGGCAAGCGGTCAAATCTCCTTCAGGACCTGGGTTCGAATCCCAGGTCCCCCACCTTCTCTATATTTTTTCTCTTCAGGTACTCCTATGCGTGCATAAGCTTACAGAACATCGTGCACCCTAGTCCATGCAGTAGCCAGATGGCCAAAGGCCAGATCTGGTGGTCTAGGAGTGGATGTCCACCATAGTCAAAGTCCACGCATGCCCACTGGATTCCAAAAAACTCAACAAAGGCCAGCTGCAATTGGGCTTCAGGATTGCTACCAGCACCCTCATTTCAGGCCCAATACCCTTCTCTTTTCTATTTTATTTATTTTATCTTTATTAATCATTTAATTGTTTTATTTAATTTCTAACCAATCAAAATTCTTTTTCTCATAAAATAAAATCACAAAAAATATGTTTTTTTAATATTTAATTAAACTTTAAACTTTTATTTTTCTTAATAAACACTAATTAATTAATTTAGGTTTTTAATTCTAGAATAATTTTAACCTATTTTGTAAATAAATAATTAATTAGGTTTAATTAGGTACTAACCATTAATTCAATTAATTTTATTTTCTTTCTTAAAATAACAAAAATCCAAAAAATATGTCATAATTAATTTTTCATTTAATTAATTTATTAATTTATTAATTTAATTTAGTAATTAATTTAGGATTTATTTCTTTCTTAAAATAAAAAACAACAAAAAGATATTTTCTTTAACCAAAAAGGGTCAAAACCCTAATCATGCGCTCGATTTAATTTCCCGCACGCGTTACTTATTTTTATCCAATTATGTACTTGCTCCCGGATTGTAATAGTTAAATAGGACTTTTATTTGCTTTTATCGCTTTATTTATTTTCAAAGGTTTTGTCTTTGGCGATGTAAATACCCGACGCCTTGTAATTTGAATTCCGCATTTTATTTCCGCAAATTATAACTGTTAGATGTTTGATAATAGGTTTGCATGACAAGACTGAATGTTTAACCTAAAATCAACTTAGATCACCCTGAACATGTACAAAGCTAAAAATAAACTGAAAACGACACACTCGCACATGCGCACTCTTAGGGTACACCTCACTTGGTTGCCTTCGTACGTGGTCATTGAGTATAGGTCACTTTAGAGGCCGCCCTCTTGTCTAAAAGATCACAGTTGCCTCGAAACGGTTTCCTCAGATATTGTTACCTCAAACAAATGATCTAAGACATTAGGGTTACCGCTAAGGCGTCCTAACATTGCTTTAGTGACCGTAAGTCCCGCATTCGAATTGACCCTTAAACTCCAACGACGGTGCTACCTACTCATCAATAGTAGGATAACATTGTCTAAAGGAAATTAGCATAGAACAATTCCTTTTTCGAGTAGGTAGACGGTTCTTAGATACTTGCTCTTTCAAAAAACAAAATCTTTTTCACACTTACACTTTTCGAACAAAGTTTTCAAAAACACTTCATACGCTCTTGAAGACCAAAGCAAGAGTTAAATCGAAGTTTTCAAACAAAAACTTTTTCAAACCCACAAGCACAAAGAAAGAAATTTTGAAAACAATTGAGCAAGTACCTAAGAGCCTGTGGATAACCACGAATAGAAAGGATGCTAACACCTTCCATTTCTATAATCTATCCCCCGAACCCGAGAAATATCTCAAAAAAGGAATTTTTCTGTGCTTTTTTCCTTTCCTTGTTGGATAAAATAAAAGTCGGTGGCGACTCTTGCTTACCGCGACAATTTGCAAAAACAAACGCAAAACACAAACCAACATTCCAAAAACAGTCAGTTCTTCCCACCGTATCATAGAAAGTATTAAAGAATATCTGCTTGAACCTCCTATCTTGCTCCCTCCTGTCGAAGGAAGACCGTTGATTATGTATTTGACAGTGTTAGATGATTCCATGGGTTGTATTCTGGGACAACAGGATGAAACAGGGAAGAAAGAGTTTTCCATTTATTATCTCAGTAAAAAGTTTACTGATTGTGAGTTGTGGTATTCCATGTTGGAAAAGACATTTTGTGCTCTAGCCTGGGCGGCAAAGTGTTTACGGTAGTATATGTTGAATCACACTACTTGGTTGATCTCAAAAATGGATCCAATCAAGTACATTTTGAAAAGCCTGCTCTCACTGGGAGAATTTCCCGCTGGCATATGTTGTTATCTGAATATGACATTGAATACCGCACTCAAAAAACTATTAAAAGCAACATATTGGCAGATTATCTTGCTCACCAACCAGTGGAGGATCATCGGTCTGTGGAGTATGATTTCCCTGATGAAGATGCGATGTTCCTGAAAGTAAAAGATTATGATGAACCATCGCCTGAGGAAGGTCTTGACCCTGAATCTCGTTAGAGTATGATATTTTATGGAGCTGTGAATGCTTATGGTAAAGGAATTGGTGCTTTGATTGTCACTCTACATGGATCGCACATTCCTTTTACTGCAAGGTTGAAATTTGATTGTACTAATAATATGGCAGAATATGAGGCTTGCATCATGGGTCTCGAGGAAGCTATTAATCTCAGAATTAAAATTCTAGATGTGTATGGTGATTCAACTTTGATAATAAATCAGATTAAAGGAGAATGGGATACTCTTCACCCCGACTTGATCCCCTACAAAGATTATGCTAGAAGATTGTTACCCTTCTTTAATAAAGTTGAATTCCATCACATTCCTAGAGATGAAAATCAGATGGAGGATGCTCTGGAAACTCTGGCTTCTATGTAACAAGTGAATACTTGGAATGATATACTTCGAATTATGGTTCGGCAACTGGATAGGCCCGCTCATGTGTTTATAACAGAAGAGATAACAGATGAAAAACTTAGGTATTATGGCATCAAGCATTTTCTTCAGACTCAGGAATACCCGATCGGTGCATCGAAGAAGGATAGAAAGACATTGAGAAGATTGGCTGGCAATTTCTTCCTCAGTGAAAATGTGTTGTATAAAAGAAATTATGACATGGTCTTGCTCAGATGCATGGATAGACACGAAGCAGACATGTTGATGCATGAGGTTCATGAAGATTCATTTGGCACTCATTCCAATGGATATTCAATGTCCAAAAAGATGATAAGGGCATGTTACTATTGGCTGACAATGGAATCTGACTGTTACAAATTTGCAAAGAAGTGTCATAAATGTGAGATTTATGCAGATAAGGTCCATGTGCCTCTGACACTTCTCAATGTGATTTCCTCCCCGTGGCCTTTCTCCATGTGGGGTATTGACATGATTGGGATGATAGAACCCAAAGCTTCGAATGGACACCATTTTATCTTGGTAGCAATTGATTACTTCACCAAGTGGGTGGAGGCTGCTTCATATGCCAATGTTACTAAGCAGGTGTTATGCGGTTCATCAAGAATAATCTTATATGTCGGTATGGTGTGCCGAGCAGAATTATTACTAACAATGGCTCAAATTTGAACAATAAGATGATGACAAAGTTGTGTGAAGAGTTCAAGATTGTCCATCATAATTCATCTCCACACAGGCCAAAGATGAATGGGGCTGTTGAAGTTGCTAATGAGAATATCAAGAAAATTATCCAGAAGATGGTCGTTACTTATAAGGATTGGCATGAAATGCTCCCTTTTGCTTTGCATGGATATCGAACGTCTGTCCGCACTTCAACAGGAGCAACACCGCTCTCCCTGGTATATGGAATGGAAGCAGTACTCCCAGGCGAGGTTGAGATTCCCTCTTTGCATGTGATAATGGAAACCAAGTTGACAGAGGCTGAATGGGTCCAAAACAAGTTTGACCAATTGAATTTGATCGAAGAGAAGAGAATGACAGCTTTGTGTCATGGACAATTATATCCGAAAAGAATGAAGAAAGCTTTTGATAAAAAGGTCAAACCTCATGAATTCAGAGAAGGCGACCTCATGCTCAGGAAGATCATGTCTTTCAACACTGATTCTAGGGGTAAGTGGACTCCCAATTTTGAAGGCCCATATGTTGTTAAGAAAGCCTTCTCCGGCGGTGCATTAATTCTTGAAACTATGGACGGCGAGGAGTTCCCACGTCCCATGAATGTTGATGCAGTCAAGAAATACTTCGCCTAAAGAAATAAAAGAACAACTCACTAATTTGAAAACCCGAAAGGGCGGCTTAGGCAAAAAAGAGCGTCTCGGTAAGCCGAAAACCCAAAAGGGCGGTCTAGGAAAAAATTAGAGAGATAAACAGAATAAATTTCCCGCTAAGTTGGAAACCCGCAAGGGCAGCTTAGGCAAAAGTTAGGGACTTTCTTGGCAAGTAACTACATCATGCAAGATCTGATCATGGAAGCAACAATCTTCTCGAATCCTCATCATACTCCAACAGAAGGTGCTGCTCAGGATTTCAAAAATTGTTAGAGGGGATAGCGGTCATTATATCTCAATGCCTCATTTCCATTATATATTACCATTTTCCAAACTTTGTAATCATCTATGGAGTCCTGCCATTCGCAGACTACCATTATATTAATAAAGTTTGAGCTGTTGCGCAATTCTTTGTGTTTCTTATGTTGTTTAGCTTGTAAAGACTCCATTTATTATTGATAATAACTTTCAAAGCAAAAAGATTAAATAAAAAAATTGTTTTTTCAAAAAGAATTTACAATTTGATTTTACTTCAGAATTTGTGATTCGAAAAAAATAACAATAACAAAAATGGTGATCCCAGGAATGGACAAACTCCAATTCTTTTAAGAAGTTTTTGTTTCCCTCGGGAAGGTTTACTCAGGATGATTCAACGTATTGGGTTCGTGACTCCGGTATCCTTGGTCAAGCTTGGATTCATTTCTCCTCTTTCCTGAGTTTTCATGAGGTGAAGATTCAACCCACGTTTTCTCCAGTGAAGTTTTTGTTCGGTCTAATGGAAGTTCTTTTTCCAGAGAAGTTGGTACCATAATCACTCTTGAAGAATGCAGGTCCCCGATTTTTCTAGTGAAGAACATATTGTGGTTTTCCCTTTGAGGATATGGTGTTAACCTTCCCGATGAAGTGGGCCTGAATTCCCCATTGAATGTTTTGATGATTTGGTGTCCATCTGCTTTACTTGAGATTGGTTTTGCAAACCCTAGTAGAAGTGTAACTTTTGAAAACATTTGTTTCCCCGGTGAAGCCTGAAGAAGGATGTTCTATCCCTTTATTTGTACTATTTTATCACTTTTATTTGTTTACCTCTGGATTTTGTTTCTCCCTAGTAAAGTTAAAGTAGGCAGTAGATTTTGTTGCCTCAGTTGGCATTTACTTTTTCTGGGATTGTTCACTTTGGATGTGTTTTAGCTGAGTGTTATTTGTTCCCGAGTTGGTTTTTCCTAGTTACTCCCTGTGTTATATGTTTGTTTTGTCAGCATGTACATGATAACACTCATACATACATCATGCATAATTAATCTTAGTAAATCATTGCTCATTTGCATTCATTAATTTTGTTTGTTGACATATTACCCTGTTTTACAGAGTTGTGTTTCCCTCTCTCCAATAGAGTGTCAACCTTAAGCAGAAAGTGTATATTCTTTCAACATCCCCACCGAGTTATCCCTCGTTTGAAGATTTTTGCTTTAGCTTTCCTGTACAACTCTTTGTCTGAGTGATTTGGATTTACCTCTTCAGTTTATTTCTCAAAGGATTTACTTTGGTTGACTGTTTTACTCTAGTTTATTTTTGGTTTGAATCTTTGTTTCCCAACAATATTATTACTTATGATGTCTGCAGACTTCGAGCCTTGGTTTGAGAATGTGCATTTATTTTGCACGAGAAGACTCTATCTCCACAGCAGGAATATATTGGCATTTCCCCAGGAAGCCATATTGTTCTACCTAGAAAGTCATTCTTTTTACAATCCTCCATAACAACAAGTAGCAGGTCTCTTTATTTGAGCAACTTGTGCTTCCCTGTAAAAGTTGACGTAATTTTTTTTGCTATCTCCTCTACGAGTGGATAGTTTGCAGTCCGTCATCAGTTTACGCCAGCAGATGGCAAGACTTTCAAAATTCACGGAGACAGTTTATTGGGAAATATCGGCAGGTGGAAGTCTCTTTATTTGAGACATCTTACCCTTTCCAGGAAAAGTGCCTCGGTTAAAGAATAAGTTGAGACCCATTTTAGGTGAAACGCCAGAATTTTGGGGAAACTTGTTATCTTTTTGCCACCTTCAGTGAACGTGGGTAGTTCATCGTCAGTGAACGACGATGCTATGATATATTTTCTCTCTCTACCTTTAGTGAAAGTTGGTAGGTCACTGACAGTGAACGTCGATGATTTTTATCTTTTTTCTACCTTCAGTGAACGTCGATGATTTTTATCTTTTTGCTACCTTCAGTGAACGTGGGTAGTTCATCGTCAGTGAACGGCGGTGCTATGATATATTTTCTCTCTACCTTCAGGTAAAGTTGGTAGGTCATCAGCAGTTAACATCGACGATTGTTATCTTTTTTCTACCTTCAGTGAACGTTGGTAGTTCATCGTAAGTGAACGGCGGTGCTATGATATTTTTTATCTCCACCTTCAGTGAAAGTTGGTAGGTCATCGGCAGTGAACGTCGATGATTGTTATATTTTTGCTACCTTCAATGAACGTGGGTAGTACATCGTCAGTGAATGGCGATGCTATGATATATTTTCTCTCTACCTTCAGTGAAAGTTGGTAGATCACCATCAGTGAAAGTTGGTGATTGTTATCTTTTTGCTACCTTCAATGAACGTGGGTAGTTCATCGTCAGTGAACGACGATGCTATGATATATTTTCTCTCTACCTTCAGTGAAAGTTGGTAGGTCATCGGCAGTGAACGTCGATGATTATTATCTTTTTGCTACCTTCAGTGAATGTTGGTAGTTCATCATCAGTGAACGACGATGCTATGATATATTTTTTTCTCTACCTTCAGTGAAAGTTGGTAGGTCATCGGCAGTGAACGTGGATGATTGTTATCTTTTTTCTAGCTTCAATGAATGTGGGTAGTTCATCTTCAGTGAACGACAATGCTATAATATATTTTCTCTCTACCTTCAGTGAAAGTTGGTAGGTCATCGGCAGTGAACATCGATGATTATTATCTTTTTGCTACCTTCAGTGAACGTTGGTAGTTTATCGTCAGTGAACGGCGGTGCTATGATATTTTTCTATCTACCTTCAGTGAAAGTTGGTGTTTTTTATCTTTTTGCTACCTGCAGTGAACGTGGGTAGTTCATCATCAGTGAACGGCGGTGCTATGATATTTTCTCTCTACCTTAAGTGAAATTTGGTAGATCGCCATCAGTGAAAGTTGGTGTTTGTTATCTTTTTGATACCTTCAGTGAACGTGGGTTGTTCATCGTTAGTGAACGGCAGTGCTATGATATATTTTCTCTCTACCTTCAGTGAAAGTTGGTAGATCACCATCAGTGAAAGTCGGTGTTTGTTATCTTTTTGCTACCTTCAGTGAATGTGGGTAGTTCATCGTCAGTGAACGGCGATGCTATGATATATTTTCTCTCTACCTTTAGTGAAAGTTGGTAGATCACCATCAGTGAAAGTTGGTGTTTGTTATATTTTTGCTACCTCCAATGAACATTGGTATTTCATCATCAGTGAACGGCGGTGCTATGATATATTTTCTCTCTACCTTCAGTGAAAGTTGGTAGATCACCATCAGTGAAATATGATGATTGTTATCTTTTTGATACCTTCAGTGAACGTTGGTAGTTCATCGTTAGTGAATGGTGATGCTATTATATTTTTCTTCCTTCTACCTTCTGTGAGCATTGGTAGCTCACCTTCAGTGAACTTCGGTGTTGTCATTTCTTTCCTCTTTCTACCTACAATGAACGTAGGTAGTTTCGCCTTCGGTAGAAGTTGGTGTATCCTTTAACCATTTTACCATCCTCTCTGATTCAGGTCTTTTTGATCCACCAGTGATTTATTTTCCTGGTTGGGTTACTCTCTTGTTTCTTTATTTTTTTTACATCCCCAATGGTGTTTTGCGTCCCTTTAGAGTTGTTCATATGCATTCTTAAGCATTGCATGGCATCTTAGGGCCAAAAATAGGGTTTGTTTTTATATTTAAGTATCTTCGATCGCGTCGAAACGAAGATTTTTAACCTTCGTATCTCCGGATAGAAGAAACTTAAATAAGGGCAGCTATTGTACCCCAATTTTGCCCCCTAAGATCCCTTCATCATACCATGTTGATTCCATCACAACAAGATCACATTAGGATTCTTGGTTCCCCTCCCTATATTTAACTTTAATCTTTGAGGAATCACCAAGCACCTTGACTTGTTTTTCTTTTGTGATCATGCATGTTTTGTTTTGACTTTCCTTTTAATTAATAAAGTGAAATGTTGTTTTGTCTTACTAATAATGTAGGTAAAGGCATTAAGATTCAGCAAGTTGCTCCATGGGTTCATGAGTTTATTTCCATGCCCTAGTCATTAAAGCTTGAGAAGTTCAAACCTCACCATTGTATTTGTTTTGGAGGAAAATGGCATGGCAAGGTTATTTTGGTTCACCATATTTCAAAATTATCAAATTTGGTTCAAAAATACAAGGGGTTGATTGGAGAAGTTGGCTTGCTTGGAAAAGGCTTTGTTCCCATTGGTCACAAGTTCATATTCCTCTCAATTCTCAAGATATGGAAGTGGTTTTGATGGATATTAGTTCTCATTATCATCCTCAACAACTACTATTTACAAAGCAAGAGTGTTGGTACAAGAAGGTTGTTCAAAATTGTCAAGGTTCCTCAAGGCATTTTCTTGATCTAGGAGCTAGGGTTTTGAACTTCAAAGAAGCATATCTTGCTTATCTTTTGGTATTTTTGAGTGATTACAAAAACATCCTTCTCTTAAAATGGTTATCAACAAATCACTTCAAAAGTTCCAAGGAGTTTTCATGTGGAAGAATCTTGATGATGTAGAAAGATAACAAGTCCTCCAGATGAACCCCCAATTTCTTATGTGTGACTTCAAATGATCATAACTTGGTTAATTTTTATCACCTTGAGCCTATTCTTTTTCCACAGTGATCTTGAGTATGTGAACTTTATTCCTTCTTTTATGTGAAAGGTGACAAAATGGATGGAAGATTCCCTAAATATACAAAAGATTATAGGCCACTTCATGATTTTTTGCCAACTTCAACAATTCATAACTCTCTCAATTTTTGGATATTTTGGATGGTTCAAGTTCCAAAATGTCATTCAAGAGATCTACTTCATGCCATATTTTTTGGTCAAGAGCAAATTCCAAGTGGAATGCTATGTTTAGATGCAAAACATTATAGGTCACTTTTGAAGAAAAATTTGAAATATTTCTAAGTATGGAAAGTCAACATTTTTTCTCCAACTTTGACTCAACACAACTTTCAGCTCAAGCATCCATTTGATTACATTCTTTTTCCATTGCAAAGCTTGTAACCTCATCTTTCTGAAACATCAAGAATTATGCCCTAAGACCCCTTGAGCTGAGAATGCCATTGGTCAGAAGTTGGCACTTTGAAACTGAATTTTTCACCAAGTCAGAAGTTGGAAATCCTTGATTTGGATTCTAAACACTTTGTTTCTGCATGGTTATGCCTCTAAACATTATTAATTAAGTTCGAGAGGTGATTAGCATAGCAAAACATGCGTTTTGGATGAGTTTTGATCAAATTGGAAGTCACACTTTTCTTGTTTGCAACATCACACGATTTCCCTCCAAACTTCATAATTTCACACGCTTGAACATTCCATTTGATTCCCTATAAATAGAGGGTCATTCCCCATTCATTTACTCAAGCTTGGATAGCCAGAGTCACCCTGCCAAACTTGTTCCATAACTCAGAATTCAGTAACTTCGAAATCTATTCCCAAGCCTTTTTCAATCTAATTTCTCTATCAATCCACCTTCCTTGATCTTCCCTGAAGCTAACCATATAATTACATTCAAGAATCGTGCCCTATATTGCTCCATAGAAGTCCAGTTTTAGAGCTCTACAACTCAACTTCAATAGGTTATTGTGATTACACTCTTTATTTGTAATCTGGAATTCACCCGTATACAGCCGTTACTCTGCCCAATTTTTGTGAAGACTTAATACACTTGAAGTTTGGTTCGTACAAGAGGTCTAGTATCTTTTCTTGCTTGGATTCAATCCAAAGAATGAGAATTCTATCTTAGCTCATAATGTCAAGTATTGGCTTCTTGTTGGTTAGATGGTTCTTATCCCTAGATTTTACCTTATGCTTTAGGATAATCTCTTCTTCTCCTCCCCTCTTCTTTAATTTCAGAAATCTTCTTCCTCCTTTTGCAAACTCCTCTTGTTTTTTAACTTGAACCACTTTCATAATAAAGTTGGACTTAGGTCCATGCATTTTTAAAACATTTTCATAAATAAACCCTAATCAACCTAATAATACCTTGACCTTTTTGTGAGAAGACTAAAAGTCAATCAATCTCATTTCAAACCATTTTTTCCGCTCTGGCTTTTTATTTTAAAACCTTTTCTCAAAAGATTGGACTCTTGTCAATCCTTGTAGTGATGCAAACAAATATACTTCTAAAATATGTATTAAAGTGAGATATTTTCCACTTGGGCATTGAGTGAGGCATTATTGATTTTAAAATCCAAGCCATATCCTCCACTTTAAGACGATGCAAATTCTCCTTTCTCATGATCGTGGGTAGTAAGTATGTTTTCCACACAGAAAATGACGATGATGTCTTATCTCATAAAATTAACCAACACACTTGTGTTTTAATTTTTTTAAAGGTGAACTACGTGTACCCTGATCCCCTATTGCATGAAAGGTGGTACGTAGACTAAATATTCGCAACCGCGACAGGTGCAAAAATTATAAAAAAAAATATTTCTTTACTCACCTCCACCATCCATTTTTATACAACATTTTTATAGCTAAAATATACAAATTTTACAAAGAGGTTCCTGCGGAGTACCGTAGATATTTAGGATGCTAATACCTTTCCTATGCATAACAAACCCCCTTACCTTGAATCTTTCCCCCCTCTTTTGGGTTATTTGCTATTTTCCCATTCCTTTAGAAACAATAAAGCGCGGTGGAGATTTTTATTTTGATATGTATAAGTCAAGTCAATCAAATGGATTAGTCTTGAACATTTCTACTGCTACAAGGCCCACTAGTTCAAAACTTCAAGTTCGCTCACTTTGCATTTCACACATTTCTTAAAAATTCCCCAACTTGTGCACCTCATAACTTGCTCAATTTTTATCTTTTGAATGTGATATTGAACTTTTCGGAAATCTCAAGATGTCCTCTACACTTTCTATTTTAATCATTTTTGCATTTGGAGATATTATCTTGATGTAAGTTGCCTCGACAAAAAGTGTCTTATGTTGACTTTCTGAAAATGACATGTAATGTATGAGCTTTTATCTTTCAAATAGTGCATCTCTTGAACTTGAGGAAAAAAGAGAAGTTGTAGGGAATTATATTCTATTCAAAATGAGCTTTGGTTTGGGACTAATGGATGAAGTATGTGAAAGTTATGTCTGGTCAAAGTTCAGTTGACTTTTCCTATAGAAACCCTAATTTAGCAATTCTTGACTTTTGATAGATTAGGAGCACTTCTTGAGGAATCATGATCAACCCTTGATAAAATGATGGATATCACTTCAAAATGTTTTTGTTGACCAAAAATCATGAAGTTTGACTGTATTTGGGCCATAATTGACTTTTGACCTAGTATAGTTGATTTTCAAACATTTGAGCCATTGACTGAGCAAACTTGTAGTTCAAGACGTGAAACTTGGCATGGGCAATATTGAAGGCATATTAGGACAATGGAAAACATTAGAGACCTTTGGAGCTTACACATCTTGATGAAAAGTGAAACCCTAGTTAGAGGTTCATTGCTTAGGAGGAGAATTTATCTGATCAATTCTTGGTCAACCTTGAGCAATTGAGGACCTCTAGGAGCATGTTTTGAGTAAAAATGGGAGGGAAATTTTTTGGGTACAACAGCTGCCCCTGTTCAATCTTCTTAAACTTGAGGATTTAGATTGGCTTGTCTGCCTTTCGTGATCTGAAGGTGGAAGATGATTGATCACTAGAGTACCCAGAAATTTGCACTCACATGAAGTAACACCAATAGTTGATGTGTCGGGAATGGGCTTACAGATTCCATTTAGAGAAGATGACAGAGAGTCGTTGGAGATGGGCTTAAAGATGCCATCTAGAGTAGATGCTGACTTCATAAGAGGTCTCTTTATGGGGATTCCTGTTCCTGTTGTCTAAGGAGTCCACTAGGGGATGTTGATTTATGTTATTTTCCTGTTTGAGGAAAACTCTGTGGGGAATAGAGTCTAAGAATTTCAGTTGTCCATGGCTCTACTGAGGTGTTATCTCTGAATTAGAGAGATGAAAGTTTGCTGCTTTCCGGTTGAAATCCAGGCTTCGTAGTAATTTGCTGGGGAGAACGAAATTAACTGTTATCTAGAAATATATCAGAAGAAACTTGTGTAGGGCTGTTTCAGGATGAGTCCGGGTAAGACTTCATCTGGAAGTGTATAAGAAGGAACCTGGATAGGGATGTTTTAGGAGATATATGAGAGGGAGCCTGGGTAAGGCAGCTTCAGGATGAGTTCGTGTAAAACTGTATCTGGAAATTGTGAGAAGGAACCTGGGTAGGGTTGCCTCAGGATGAGTTCGTGTAAAACTGTATATGGAAATTCAAGAGAAGGATCCTGGGTAGGGTTGCCTCATGATGAGTCAGTGTAAAACTGTATCTGTAGATTGTAAGAAGGAACCTGGGTAGGGTTGCTTCAGGATGAGTCCGTGTAAAACTGCATCAGAAATTCAAGAGAAGGAACCTGGGTAGGGTTGCCTCAGGATGA
This sequence comes from Vicia faba, assembly GCA_948472305.1. Taxonomy (NCBI): domain Eukaryota; kingdom Viridiplantae; phylum Streptophyta; class Magnoliopsida; order Fabales; family Fabaceae; genus Vicia; species Vicia faba. The sequence continues at coordinate 1,467,506,582 of OX451736.1, read as the reverse complement.
GTCCATGTAAAACTGCATCTGGAAATTCAAGAGAAGGAACCTGGGTAGGGTTGCCTCAGGATGAGTCTGTGTGAAAGTGCATCTGGAAATTCAAGAGAAGGAACCTGGGTAGGGTTGCCTCAGGATGAGTCCGTGTAAAACTGCATCTGGAGATTGTGAGAAGAAACCTGGGTAGGGTTGCTTCAGGATGGGTCAGTGTAAAACTGCATCTGGAGATTGTGAGAAGGAACCTGGGTAGGGTTGCTTCAGGATGAGTCCGTGTAAAACTTCAGAAGGAGGGAGAAGGAATCCGTGTAAGATTTCTTCATGAAGAGCCCGTATAAAGCTATATTTGGAAGTCAAAGAAACCCGTGTAAGATTGCTTCATAAAGAGCCCGTATAAAGCTGTATTTGAAAGTCAGAAGAAACCCGTGTAAGATTGCTTCATTATGAGCCCGTGTAAAGCTGTATTTGGAAGTCAGAAGAAACCCGTATAAGATTGCTTCATGATGAGCCCGTGTAAAGCTGTATTTGGAAGTCAGAAGAAACCCGTGTAAGATTGCTTCATCTTGAGCCCGTATAAATCTATATTAGGAAGTCAGAAGAAACCTGTGTAAGATTGCTTCATGTTGAGCTTGTATAAAGCTGTATTTGGAAGTCAGAAGAAACCCGTGTAAGATTGCTTCAAGATGAGCCCGTGTAAAGCTGTATTTGGAAGTCAAAAGAAACCCGTGTAAGATTGCTTCATGATGACCCCGTGTAAAGTTGTATTTGGTCGCATAGATAATTACTCTATTTTGTTTCAGGAGCTAATCCTGGATCTGTTGAAAATTGTTGATGATAAATATTTGTTGATTGATCTTTCCTGAAAAGGTAAAGCGCTAGCTGTATGCAATGTCATGATGTATGAAATGCATTGTGTAATGGTGCTCTCAAAATAAATGAGATTGGGATGTAAGCATTTGTACTGCAGATGCTATGACATTTGTAGAATGATGTATGAATGAAATATGTGAATGTATCAGTTGTTCTATTGTAGCATTATTAAATTAGGGAAAATAAATCCCTGATTGCAGCTGGCCATGAAGAATGTAGGTCTTAAGATTTTGTTGAAGCTGAACTGCTGGGAGATGAGCTTCCGTTGTTAGAGAAATAAACTCTGTTGGGGAAGGAAAGCTCTGTGCACTACCTGAGGATTTTGTGAAATCCTATTGGGGAATCTTGAGAAGTTTGACGACTTTACTGGGGAAAACCTGATGTCAGAGCAGTATTTGGAAATTCCCATTCTGCCAGGGATACAAGAACACCTGACATCACTAGGTTGTAAGTTGAGGATATGGCGACGACTTTTTAGTAAGATGCCCCTGCCTCTGTACCTACTAGAGAAAGTACCTGCAAAGACTTTGTGGATGGTTTGAGTGTCATCCCAACTCCTAGGGTGCTTGGTAAATGCTGATCAAGATGATAAGTCTTCTACTGATAAACAAATGACAAGATGATGGGACATTGTCGTACGTTTTTAATCCCTAACTTTTGCTTGGACCTCCCTTTCGGGTTTTCAGTCCACTGGGATACCCTGTTTTGTCAAGCCGCCTTTTTCAGGTATTCGACTTACTGGGTGTACAATTTTTTTGTATATATCCCTAATTTTTTCCCGAACTCTTTTGGTTCGTCGAGATGCCCTGAATTTTGCCTAGGCCTGTCAACCTAGCAGGTCTTTTTCATGCGTAGTATTTTCTGACTATGTCCGCGCTCATAGGATGTGAAGAGTTGTCACCGTCTATGACAACAAGTGTTGTAGAAATGCCATAAAATGTTTATGTGATCACATGGGCCCTTTCATATGTGGGAGCCTGTGTGGGGATGCTCTAGGATGAATCTGGTGCACCTGATGTTTGATCAAGTTTCTGATAGTCTTGAATTTCCTAGGTATCTTTTCTAAGAACTGTCATGGAAGGATTCAAAAACATGATACTAACACCATCTGATACTACTGGAACAGGCAAGCAATTTGGTGGTACCAAAGATTCAAATTTCACAGTGATTTCCTACTGGAATCCCCAATCAATGTAACAGCCCCGAGTGATTCAGATGGAGATCTTCCCCTGGCTATTCAGCATTTTTAGAGAGATTCTTTGCATATTGGCTTGACTTCCCTATATTAATTAGACACCATGTCACGCCCCTTGATTATGAAAGGCTTGTTATTGGGGATGTTTTTTCCGTCTGAGGTGATTCTGTCCATTGAGGGGGTATTCATTCACTGAATATTCGTTGTGTGAATTTCTCTGCCATTTGAACAATTAACCATATGAGAACAATGTCATTTAAAGAATACAAAGCTTATGTCTGTCTTGAAATTTTTTTGAAAATGCATTTTTTGTAGTAAAACAAAATTTGCAAGAATGTGATATCAACTCATGATTTATAGCAAACCCTACAGGAGTCAGGATACCTTTGTAACAGTATGCTCTCGAACTAATCCATGCTTCAGATCAGATTTTTAAGGGTTGTAACGTGGCCTGGTTCATGGTTTAAGAAACAAAGGATAAAGGCTCAAAATTTATTTTTACCCACCCGTTCTTCGTGAAGTTCTTCAGTCCTATGCTCAGTTAATTGTACATTTCGAATCCCAGTTGAGTTCCGGAATGTTGGCCCCGATATTCCGGTGATGGTTCAGAAATTGAACATTTATTTGAGAAGGCATTCATTTTTGTGACCTTTTATTTTTGTTGAGGATTTGTAGGACCTCTTTCTTTTTTAATTTTTTTATCCCTGTCTTTTTCCTGAACTGTTTCTTTTGTGATTAAAGCCAGCGGGATGCCCCCATTTTTTTTCTTAAGTCTCCTTCATAGGTTTTGACTTAATAGGATTTTATTTTGAGAGATAATGACTGCCTGTCTTGAAGATTATGTGGAACCATCACCATTTTTAGAGGACACCTTCCACACTATTTGTCGTGTATGAAGGGAAAGCTTGCGACTGAATGCACATATGAATTAATTGAGAAAACTACTCTGCCCTCGGTTATGATTAAGGGTTTTAATTTGTGTGAAAAGAAAACTCCTACTTCTTAGGCTCAAAGGGGTTGAATAGGGATTATCTTCCTTATAACTCCACTGTTTAGGATTTGAAACAACGCCTGTACATCGTCAGTGGGGTCTGTTCAAAGCATACTGTAGAGATTGTGGTATCGTTCTCGTCATCCTCCCTCTAAAGGCTTAGAGCTTTTAATCGAGAGTTGAATATCACTAAAAGGAAGTAAGAAAGCAGTTTAAGCATAATTAAAACAAATTAATTCAAGACAAACATGTGCAATGGATTAATGAAATAACAAAGTTTGACATGACAATAATTGTTTGAACAAACAAAGAAAATACAACTTGAGAACTCAAATGAATAAAAATGCTCTCAATCCTGGCCATGATTTGGCATGGGAGTAGTGATCACGTTGGGAATCTCAGGAGGGTCAAACTCAACCCCCTTGGCGTCAATCATATTTTGGATCTTGTATTTTAGTGCCCAACAATCGTTAGTATCGGGCCCAGGACTACCAGAATGATAGGCACACCTTGCATCAGGATTGTAGTTAGGAGAAGAATTCTTAGGGTTTAGATAAGGTCCTATCAATGTAATCAAATTCATCCTCAACATATGTTGTAATGCTTGAGACAACGGCATGTTGATCTTGGTAAACTGTCTCTTAGGCTCGTCTCGCCTTCACTGATTACCCCGCTGTTATGGTCGTTACATGTGTGCCGGATTAGAGACCAGCATTGCCCCTACAGATTGGTGGTAGTCTGCCTTATTACGAATCTTCTAGCCATACACAATATTGGCTTCCCTCTTACCAGCAAATGGCTTCTTCTCAGCATTAGAAGATGCAGCCATCGGGATCTTCCCACTCTTGATACCACTTTCGATCCTTTCTCCAGTCAGAACCATCTCTGTGAACCCGGATGAGGAACTCCTAATAAACAGGTTAAAGAATGGGCCTGTCAGAGTGCCCATGAACATGTCTACCATTTCCCGATCATTAAGAGGAGGTTGTACCCTGCCAGCTAGATCCCTCCATTTTTGGGAATATTCCTTGAAGCCTTTGCTAGAACCTAAAGACATGATTTGAAGTTGTGTACGAGTTGGAGCGAGGTCAACATTGTATTGGTACTGCTTGTAGAAAGTAGCAGCCAAGTCTTCCCAGGTATGAATGTCTATTTTTTCTAGCTGATAGAACCACTCCAGTTGCGTTCCAGCTAAACTTTCTTTGAAGAAATGGACCCATAACTTTCGGTCAGCAGTGTGAGGCTGGATCTTCCTGACATAGGACCTTAAGTGCAACTTAGGGTAGGAGACACTGTCATGCTTAGAAAATGTGGGAACCTTGAACTTTGGTGGGATGACCACTCCAGGAACCAGCCCTAACTCTTCAAAGTCCAAGCCAGGTACCTGCTGAATCTCCATAGCATTGAGACGATCCTCCAACTGTTTGTATTTATCGTCAGCAGGAGGATATTGTTCCTCAGAGTAATCAGCTTCTTCTTCATCAGCCCCGGGGTTGTTAACTTCTTCATGATTATCCCCTTCATTTGATGGAGTTGTGAGATCTAGAGCTCATTTAACTGGTCCTCTGAGTCTTCTTCCCATATTCAAGATGCCAACCGGTTTCTTTGCCTTCTTCTCTTCTTCTTCTCTTTGATGACGAGAGATTTCACTTCTTCCTGCCCCTGGGCCAAAGCCATGAACATTTTTTGGAACTGAGAGTTTTGAGCTTGAAGGTCTTTTACTGTTTGTTCAAGGGCCATTTGTTTTGCTAAAATAAACAGCGAAAAGATGAGAAACCTGTACTAGAAGACCTGTTATGAAATGGCAGGCATGCAGTGTTTTCAAGGATCTCACGGGGTAAACAAGAAAATGTCAAAAGTTGAAATTTGTAGCTTTGATTGAATAAATTCGTATCATTGAGTGTCCTTCTACGAGAGTCAAGCTCACCATATCAAGTGGGTCATAGCCCCTGACTCAAGTTGTTGAGTTTTGATCTTTTGACGGCATTGGCTAGAGGAAAATAATCCCCTTGCCCCTTGCTAGACGTCTGATTAATCATAACCTGCATCACAAACCCTTGAGATCCTTGAAATGGTTAAGGAAATGTTGTGGCATGATGTTATGATGTGTATGCTATGCGTTAATAAAAAGTGTAAGGTGATGAAGACAAGTAAGTCTAAGAAGTCCAGGTTACTGGATAATGACTGTAAACAAATCCTGCAAGGAGATCATGTTGTTAGATAAAAACCCTGCAAGTAGCTCAAGTTAAAAGAAAACAAATCACACAAGAAGCCTTAGGTTTAGGCTTGCATGGGGTTTGTAGGTAAGTACCCTCTTGAAATTTAGTTGGCTCAACCTATCCTAGTAATAGTAACCGGATTCTAAGGGATCTCAATATCACTGATCTTTCCCACAAGTTTCGTTCCGATTAACAACTGAATTGCCACCAAACAAAACTCGGGAGTCAAATCTCAATGAGTGTAGTATCGAGTATAAACCGACTTAGGACTACACCAAAGATGGCTATCTCACTACTTCCTAATGGCCAAGTTGGTCAATTAAAGGTTCTAAGGTCATTTGATGCTTTATGACACCACGCAGCGGCCCTGTATTCTCCTTGACTACTCAAGGGCTACCGATACCAACCAAAGTGTCACATCAACGTAGCTATCGCTTTAACTGTGTCGGTATATCCCACACAATCCCCAGATCTATTGCTACTTACCTAAAAGATGCCCCAGATCCGGGTGTAGGATCTATAGTAACAACCCAAACAAACCCTCCAAGGATAAAGCATACAAAGCAAGCAATTAAAGCAGTTTTACAATGAACTAACTCTAAGGTAACCACACTTTTTATTTTTCCCCAGCAGAGTCTCCAGTTCTATGATACAGTGGCAGAACTGACTATTATACTGGTTTTGCATTTGTATTCGCAAATGTTGCGGTAAGCAAGAGTCGCCACCGAATTTTCTTTAATCCAAATTAAGGAAAGGGTGAAAAGAACAGGAGAATACCTTTTCGAGAATTTTCTGAGTAAGGGGGGTAGATTATGGAAAGGGAAGGTGTTATCACCCTTTCCATCCGTAGTTCTCTACGGGCTCTTAGATGCTTAGCTCATTTTAAAAGTACCTTGTGCTTTGTGTGTTTTGAAAATGGTTTTGAAATGCCTTAGTGCGACGATTTGCTTTGTGTTAACTCTTGTATCAGTCCTCAAGAGTGTTGACAAAGCAAATGTTTTTTAAAATTTTGTTTTTGAAATGTCTAAGTGTAAAAGTCTGTTTTACTTGAGCAAACATCTAACAACTATCTACTTGTACACGAAAAAGTTTGTTCTTTTCCTCCTTATCCTTTAGACAGTGCTATTCTACTATCAGTGAGTAGGTAGCCTTATCGTTGGATGTATGAGGGACATTCGAAGGAACGTACAGTCATAAAGGCAACACATGGAGACGCTTTAGCAATTTTGTTTAGGGGCTAGATCATTTACCGAAAGGCAACTATAGGGTCATCAAGGGACTATGATCTTTGATTTACGGGTATTTGCTAAAGCGTCCCCGTTTCGAGGGACATGACTGTTTTTTTCGAAAGGCAACCAAAGTGAGCGTACCCTAGAGGTGTATATGTGTAATGTGTGCTTGTTTCAGTTATTTGTCTTTGAATTTAAGTTTGCTAGTACTTTGTTTTCAGTCATTCCATACAATCCTATTTACTAACAGTAATATTGTACATATAAAATGCGGAAAGTAAATCCTACGCTATTACATCCCATGAGAAGTTACAATATTTAGAAAAAAAATGCGAAAAAATAAACTAACTATTACAAAATAAAATGTGCGACCTATACATTCTTTCTAGAATTTAAATAACAAAAGAAAAATAGAAAAATAAAAAAAGAAGAGATTGTTTAGAAAGAAAATCAAATGTCCTAAAAAGCCTAAGTATTAAGAAAAATACTTTTCGTATTTTTGTGATATGATTTTAATATTTAAGACCTAAGTCTAAATTAATTACAAATTAACTATGAAATAAATACTAAAACATGATTAAGTTAAATTAAATTTATTTATGAAAATTAAATTAATTAAAAGAAAAGAACTAAATCTATTTTTTTATGATTTTATGATTTTATGATTTTTTTGATAAAAAGAATTAATTGAAATGAAAAGAAAATAAATAATTAAAGAAAAAAAAACAAAAGAATGGGCCATGTTGTAAAGAAAATGGGGGGATGCACCAAGCAAATTCCCAGGCCCATTAGTAAGAGAGCCTAGGCGCTGGAGAAAAGTCTTCAGAATCATGTGTATCTCTCCCATGAGGCCTATCGAGGGTTTGGATTGAAAGTCCTCGTATCACAGAATCTGAAGCTCAAAAAGCGTATAGCCCTAACCAGGGCATCTTTCGCATAAGGTGTTCATCTGCACATGTGGTTGTCCTAACCTATTGTAAATGGTCTCACAAACACATATCAATGCATAAAAATAATTTATATGACATGAATAGACAATTTGAGATTCAAGAAATTTTACCAAAACCAGTACAGTTGGATGTGAGAGTTCTAGACGTGGAAGGTCTTGGTTATGAGCCTAGTTCAACTATTGGGAGCCTCGGGGAGATGAACGGATCCTTTGTTTTTCTTGAGAGCACATGGAAGTATGGTTAAGAATTTTGCAACTTTGAGAAATTTCTGATAATTTTGTAGATCTTTGTTATGCAATGGTTTTTCTGGTCTTTCTTCTGCCTTTGTTTGCCTTTATATAGAGAATGAAATAGGAGTCAACAAGTATGGAAAGGGACAAGGTAATCATGCCCTTAAAATCAATATTCCAACATATTAAAAACTTACCTTCTTTGCATGATTCTTGTCTTTTGGATGCCTTGCACGAATCTGGACATGTTGCTGGCTTGTATTTGGGCTGACAAATAAGGAATGGAATCAAGGTAATCATGGGCAATTGAGGACCTCTAGGAGCATGTTTTGAGTAAAAATGGGAGTGCAAATTTTGGGGTACAACATTCTTCAAAAATGACTTATAATATCTTGCATCCAAACATGGCCTTCCACTTGAAATTTGCTCTTGATTAAAAAAGATGGCATGAAGTATACCTCTTGAATGACATTTTGAGACTTGAACCATTCAAAATATCCAAAAAATGAGGAAGTTATGACTTGTTGAAATTGGCAAAAATTTATAAAATGACCTATAATCTTTTGCATCCTTAGGTCATCTTCCATCCATTTTCACATTTTGCACTTAAAAGAAAGGTTGAAGTACACATCTCTAAGATCAATTTGGAAAAATAATGGGCTCAATGTGATAAAAATTGAACAATTTATAATCTTTTAAAATCACCTAATGGAATTTGAGGGTTCATCTGGAGGACTTGTCATCTTTCTTCATCATTAAGTTTCTTACACACAAAATTTCCTTGAATTTTTTTAAATGATTTGTTAATAACCCTTTAAAGAGAAGCATGTCTTTGGAATCACTCAAAAATACCAAAACATGAGCAAGATATACCCCTTTGAAATTCAAAACCCTAGCTCCTAGAGCAACAAAATGCTTTGGGAAGCCTTTGCAATTTTGATCAACTTTCTTGCATAAATACTTTTGTCATGTAAATAGAATTTGTTGATAATAATAAGGAGAAACCATAACAACCAACACCACTTCCAAATCTTGAGAATTGAATGAGATATGCACTTGTGATCAATGGAAATAAAGACTTGTCCAACTATGTCAAACTTCTTCAATCAACCCTTGTACCTTTGAACTATTTTTGACAACTTGAGGCATGATGAATCATAATATACTTTGTCATGATGTTATTTCAAAATATCTTTAATATTGAAGCTTGAACCTCAATGAAGCTTTGTTGAAGAAGGCACAAAAATGAACTCATGAACCTATAGATCAACTTGATGGAATGTATTGTGCTTTCACCTACAACATTATCAATTAGGGAAAGCATTCCTTGTATTTGTTAGTTAAAAGTTAATCACTACAAAACACAGATGATCAAAAAATACAAGTCAAAGTGCTTGGTGATTCCCCATGAGCAAAACTTAAATATAAGGAGAAGAGCCAAACCCTAGCGTGATCTTCTTGTGATTAAATTGATGTGATGTGATAGAGGGATCTTAGGGGAAAAATTAGGGTATAATAGCTTCCCTTATTTAAGTGTCTTCTATCCGGAGATGTGAAGGTTAAAAATCTTCGTGTCGATGTGATTGAAGATACTTAAATATAAAACAAGCCCTATTTTTGGCCCTAAGATGCCATGCAATACTCATGGTTATGGATGCGAATGAACAAATATAAAAGGGACGCAAGACCCCAGCGGGGATGTAGTAAATAAAAATAGGCTCAAGAGGAAAACTTAACCAGGAAAATAAATCACTGGTGAGCAAAATATCATACTCTTTTGCGTTAAAGCCCAAAGAGGAGATAAAGCGTCCTCAACTCAAAAATTGAGGAGAGAAAGTGAAGGATAACAACGACTGATAAATGACTGCAAACTATCCACTCATTGAGGAGATAGCAAAAAGGTAACGTCTATCTACCGAGGAAAGAAGTGGTAAGATAATACCAATAAATTTCAATATTAAGGTAAGCAGTCAGTACTTTTGACTGAAAACAGATGAACTTCTTCGGAGCAATAGAATCTCAATGACGAACTACCTTTCATAAAGACAAGGCTACCATTCATCAGAAAATATCTCAACAACGAACTACCTTCCATAAAGACAAGGCTACCATTCATTGGAGTAACAAATCTCAACAACGAACCTCCTTCCATAATAATAAGGCTACCATTCATTGGAGTAACAAATCTCAACAACAAACTTCCTTCCATAATGACATGGCTACCATTCATTGGAAAAAGATCTCAACAATGAACTACCTTCCATAAAGACAAGGCTACCATTCATCCTAAACAGATCTCAACAACGAACTACCTTCCATAAAGACAAGGCTACCATTCATTGGAGTAAAAAATCTCAGCAACGAACTACCTTCCATAATGACAAGGCTACCAATCATTGGAGTAACAAATCTCAATAACAAAATACCTTTCATAATGACAAGGCTACCATTCATTAGAGTAACAAATCTGAATCTTCTCGGGGAACTGTGAGACTTATTGGGGAAGTAAAGGTTGCTCAAATAAAGAGACCTGTCACTTGCTGTTACGAGAGAGAATTGCAATAATGATTTCCTAGGGAAAGAAACATGGCTTCCTGAGGAAAGAAATATGGTTTCCTGGGGAAATTCCAATATATTCCTGCTGAGGAGATAAAGTCTTGACATGCAAAATAAATGCACATTCTCACACAAGGGCTCGAAGCTTGCAGAAATAAAAAATAATAATATTGCTGTTGGGGACCCCAAATTCAAACCAGAAATAAACCGAAATGAAGCAGTCAACCAAAATAACGCCTCATGAGAAATAAAGTCAAAAGGGAAGCACATTATATCCAGACAAAGAGCTGAAAGAAAAGTTAAAAGAAAAATTCTTCCATGAGGGATAGATCAGTGGGGGGAATTGAAAGGATATACACTTTCTGCTTAAGGTCGATACTCTATTAGAGAGAGGATAACACAACTCTGCAAAACAAGGTAATATGCCAACAATAAAAATGCAAATGAGCAATGAATATCTAAATTCAGCTATGCATGATGTATGTATGAATGTATGAATGTCATCATGTATATGTTAACAAAACAGACACATAACACTGGGGATAACCAGATAAAACCAATTGGGTATAGTTAATACTCGGCTAAATTACATCTAGGATGAAAATTCCATGAGAAAGTAAGAACCAACTGAGGAAACAAATTCCTATTCCATGGCTTAACTTCACTGGGAAGGAACAAAATCAAAACAATAAATCAACACAAATATCATGATAATATCCTCCTTCAGGCTTCACCAGAGAATACCACACAGGTTTTAATGGGGAGGGAAACATATTGTCGAGGGGAAAACAATATACATTCTTTAATACTGAGAGCGAGGATTACACCAACTTCTCTAGGGGGAAATTATGAAACTTCCACGGGGATAGCCCTATCCAGGGATTTAAGAAGTCAAACACTACAGCAAGAAATCAGACTTATGGGGATTTTAAATCAAACCCAATACTTGGCGAGAGAAAACCCAAAAAGTTGAAAACCATTTCAATATTTCTTAAAAAAGACATTGCCCTTGTCTGGTTGCCTTAATGGGGAAAACGGGATTACAAACCCAACACCGCATCATACATCAATTGGTATCGTTCTCAACTATTTGAGAAAAACATGAAGAACATACTTAATCCATCAAAAGTGCCTTGGGAGAAACTTCCTAGGGAAATCAGAATTCTAAAATTTTCGAGTTCGTCCATTCCTGGAGTCACTATTTTTGTTCTTCTTGAGTAACAAAATCTAAAGCAATAAGTAATTTGTAAATTCTTTTCAAAAATAATCTTGTTATTTAATCTGTCTGCTTTGATCATTACTATCAATAATAAATAAAGTCTTTGTAAGCTGAATAAATTAAGAATTGCAAGGAATTGGATAAATGCTCAAACTTTACTAATAGGATGGTAGTCTGCGAATGGAGAGACTCCATAGACGATTACAAAGTTTGAAAAATGGTAATATACATTGGAAAAGATACATTGAGATACATTGACCATTATTCTCCCTAGCAACTTTGAATTCCTGAGTAGAGACTTCGGCTGAAGAGTGGCGAGGATTCAAGAAGATTGTTACTTTAATGATCAAGCCTTGTCTAATGCAGTTACTTGCCAAGAAATCCCTAAATTTTTCCTAGGTTTCCCTTCCGGGTTTTCAACCTACCGAGAAAAACATATTCTATTTGTGTCTCTAATTTTTTCCTAGACCTCCCTTTCGAGTTTTCGTCCTACCAAGACGCTCTTTTTTGCCTAAGCCACCCTTTCGGGTTTTCGTCTTAGCGAGCTGTCCGTTTATTTTTCTAGGCGAAGTATCTCTTGATTGCATCAGCATTCACAAGACGTGGGAATTCCTCGCCATCCATTGTTTTAAGAATCAAAGCACCGCCAGAGAAGGCTTTCTTGAAAACATATGGGCCTTCAAAATTGGGAGTCCACTTGTCCCTAGAATCAGCGCTAAAAGACATGATCTTCCTGAGTGCGAGGTCACATTCTCTGAATTCTCGAGGTTTGACCTTTTTATCAAAATCTTTCTTCATTCTGTTCTGGTACAATTGACCATGACACAAAGCCGTCATTATTTTTTATTCAATCAAATTTAATTGGTCAAACCTGTTTTGGACCTATTCAGCCTTTGTCAACTTGGTTTCCATTATCACGCATAAAGAAGGAATATCAACTTCAATGGGGAGCACTGCTTCCATCCCATACACAAGAGAGAAAGGGGTTGCCCCTATTTAGGTGCGGACAGATGTTCGAAACCTACGCAAAGCAAAAGGAAGTACCTCATGCCAATCTTTATAAGTGACCACCAACAATATGGCGGAGTATGAAGCACGCATCATGGGCCTACGTGCAGCTATTGACCTGAGGATTAAGTTCTTAAGTGTATTCGGAGATTCCGCTCTCGTGATCAGTCAGATTAAAGGCGAGTGGGATACGAAACATCCAAATCTTATTCCTTACAAATAGTATGTATTGACGTTGCTTCCACACTTCGAGGAGATATCCTTTAAACACTTCCCAAGAGAGGAGAATCAGTTGGCGGACGCGCTAGCTACGATGTCTTCTATGTTTAAGGTCAGGTGGGACAATGAGGCTCCCCGGATTACCATTGAGAGGTTGGACGAACGCGCACATTGTTGTGATATTGAGATTGAAGAGGTAACAGATAAACCCTGGTTTCATGAGGTAAAGAGGTATCTTGAGGCTCAGGAGTACCCCGAGGGTGCATCTGTTAATGATAAGAAGTTCTTGAGGAGGTTCGCTGCAAAGTTCTTCATTAACAATGGTATTCTTTACAAGCGTAACCATGATCTGACCTTACTACGATGTGTGGATAAGAATGAGGCAGAAAGGATTATGGCAGAGTTACACGAAGGTACTTTCGAAACTCATTCCAGTGGACACACCATGGCGAAGAAAATCCTACGGGAAAGATATTATTGGTCTACTATGGAAACCGACAGTTATCAGCATTCTCGGACCTGTCATAAGTGCCAAGTCTATGCCGATAAGGTACATATACCTCCAGTTCCTCTGAATGTTTTGACAGCTCCTTGGCCCTTTGCAATGTAGGGTATCGACATGATCAACGATATCAGACCTAATGCATCTAATGGGCATCATTTCATCCTGGTAGCAATCGATTATTTTACAAAGTGGGTTGAAGCAACTTCCTTCGCTATAGTGACCAAGAACGTTGTGGCACGGTTTATTCGGCATAATCTGATCTGTCGATATGGTGTACCAGAGAGGATCATTACGGACAATGGTACAAATCTCAACAAACAATGATCACTGAGCTCTGCAAACAGTTTAAGATACAGCATCACAACTATTCTCCTTACCGGCCGAAGATGAATGGGGCTGTTGAAGCGACTAATAAGAACATCAAGAAGATTATGCAGAAGATGACTGTGACATACAAAGACTGGCATGAGATGTTACCATTTGCTCTTCATGGGTACCGTACCTCGGCACGAACGTCAACAGGGGCAACACCCTACTCTTTGGTGTATGGCATGGAAGCAGTCTTGCCCATTAAAGTTCAAATACCCTCTCTTTGGATTATGAAGGACACAGGTTTGAGTGAGGACGACTGGATCCAGAACCGGCTTGATCAGCTGAATTTAATCGACAAGAAGAGACTTACTGCTATTTGTCATGGTCAGACGTATCAAAAGCGAATGATTAAGGCATTTAACAAGAAAGTTAGACGACAAGAGTATCAAGTCGGGGATCTGGTAATCAAACACATCATACTACCTCAAGGTGATCCCAGGGGAAAATGGACCCCTATGTACGAAAGGCCGTTTGTGGTTAAGAACATTTTCTCGGGAGGAGCTATGATTCTAACCACCATGAATAGTGACGACCTTCCTCACCCCATCAATGCAGACATAGTGAAAAAATACTACGCATAATTAAAGACCCTCTAGGTCGACTGGCCTAGGCAGAAATAAGGGCTTCCCGGCGAACAAAAAGGGTTCGGGCAAAAATAAGGGATGAAAATGAAAAAAACTGTACACCCGGCAAGTCAAAAACCTGAAAAGGCGGCTTGGGCAAAAAAGGGTATCCCGGTGGACTGAAAACCCGAAAGGACGGTCTAGGAAAAAATTAGGGGTCAAAGCGTAACACTATGTCTCATTGGATTATCTTGCAACCAGACTTCGATATCGACTATCAAGCTCGGACGATACTAATAAATTTGATCTACCTTCAACCAAGTAGCAAAGTGATGAGACGCTCAAAGACATAGGGGCAATAGCAGACTTGGAACCCAGTGGGACTGTTCACATAGCTATTTTTCTTTATTTTTCACAAATTGTATAGATTCTGTTTGTTCGGCGGCGTTCTCTTACTAGGACGTCAGCCTCTTGTACAAAAAATGCCTTTTTTCAGGCCAAAACTTCAAAATCAATACAATTCATTTTCGCAAAGAAATTTCAAATTGTTTTTTCCTTTTTCTATTTTGTTTCGCAAGAACGTCCAATGTTCATTTTTGATATATGCATTTGACATTAATTGCTGCTCATAAATATTTACATGCGAAACAAAAGACGATTACTCGTAATTTCAGAAATAGGGGCAAACAAGAAATGTCCAGACCTTACGGTTGCTCTATTCACCAGGTACAGGGATAGATCTAGCTGAAGAATAAGACTATGGTACATTCACTCCCCGCAGAGTAAGAAAAGGACAGTGGTGTTAATTCTCCCCAGCTGAGGCTCACAACCGCGAATGAGTCGGTAAGATTCTCCCCAAGCAGAGTTTATCTATCACCAGCACTGGAAGATTATCCCCATTAGAGTCTGGAAGATTATCCCCAGTGAAGTCGCCACTAATAGATTATCTCCAGCGGAGTTCATTTCTTCCACAAATAGGAAGTTCATCCCCAACAGAGTTTATCATCGCCAGCAATGGTAATTCGTCCACGGCCGAGGGTTACTTCTCCAAGATCAGCAAATCCTCAGTAAAGCATCTTTTCCCCAACGAGTCATTCTCTCACTAATGTATTCTCCAACAAGATTATTCTCCCAATCATTTTCGGTCGTTATCCTCAGCGAGGGAAACTCTTTCACTCTCCAGCAGCAGTCTAGAATTTATTTTTCCCTCAGCTAGAGAACGTCATAATACATTACACATCCATACACCATGACATGCATACACATCATACAACACCGTCTCATTTATTTTGAGAACATCATTTCCTGATACATATCATGCATTACATACAGCTAACCTTTACTTTTAAGGAAGGATACAATCAAATTCTCACAAAGTAAGCTATGAATCCCGGATTCGACCGAATAATAGTTTAATCCCCAGCAAGCCGTGAAGTCTGGATTACAACTGGATAACAACTCAGCAAGTTATTGTGAAGCCTGGATTACGACCAGATAGCAATACAAGACCATGAAGCCTGGATTATGACCAAATAATTATAGAAGACGTTGTGAAGCCTGGATTACGACCAGATAGCAGCCAAGAATACTATGAAGCTTGGATTACAACCAGATAGTGGTATGTATTTAATACAAGTTATGAAGCCCGAATTCGATTGGATAGTATCTTGATTTCTCCGAACACCATGAAGCCTGCATTTCGACCAGATAGTGGTATGATACATCGTGAAGCCTGGATTACGACCAGATAGCGGTAAGGGACACTATGAAGCTTGGATTTTGACCAAATAGCAGTTTACCCGGCCAATTACTATGAAGCCCGGATTCAACCGGATATTAGTAGGCCCAACAGTCAAAGGGAAGCCCGGATGCGACCGAATAACCACTTGATTTCTTCTGAAGCCTGGATTTTGACCAGATAAGAAGTAAGGTATTGTGAAGCCTAGATTACGACTAGATGGCAGTACAGAACACCATGAAGCCAGGATTCGACCAGATAGTGGTATGAAACATCGCGAAGCCTGGATTATGACCAGATAGCGATATAAGACACTGTGAAGCTTGGATTTTTACCAAATAGCAGTTTAGTCGGCCAATTACTATGAAGCCCAGATTCAACCGGATATTAGTAGGCCCAGCAGTCAAAGGGAAGCCCAGACACGACCAGATAACCACTTGATTTCTTCTGATGTCTAGATTTCGACCAGATAAGAAGTAAGGTATTGCGAAGCCTGGATTATGACCAGATAGCGGTACAAGACACTGTGAAGCTTGGATTTCGGCCAAATAGCAGTTTACATGGACAGTTACTAAGAAGCCCGGAGTCGAACGGATATTAGTGTGCCCTAAATTCAAGTTGAAGCCCGGATGCAACCGGATAACAACTTAATTCCTTCTAAAGCCTGGATTACGACCAGATAAGAATCGAGAAATTGCGAAGCCTGGATTACGACCGGATAACAAGTATAATCTCATCTCCCCAGTAAGTCACGGTAAAGCCTGGATTACGACCAGATAACAGTCGGTCTTATCACTATGAAGCCTGGATTATGACCAGATAGTAGTTCACCCCCACCTCTTCAACAAAGAGATTCCTCGGTAGAATGACGGACGACCGAAGCTCTTAAAATTCAAAACAGAGATGATTCCTCGGTAGAATAATGGACGACCGAAGCTCCTAAAATTCAAAACAGAGATGATTCCCCAGTAGAATGATGGACGGCCGAAGTTCCTAAAATTCTATTTCTCTTAAGACAGAGATCAGCATTCCCCAGCGAAATCTTCCTCAGCAACAGGTATACAAGTCCTCGCTAAGGAATCTCTTATTCGATCGACACTCCTTCGGATGGCATCTTTAAGCCCATCTCCCGTCATCAATCTCCAAATGGAATCTGTAAGCCCATTCCCGACATCACAAGACAAGTACCACTTCATGCGAGTGCAAATTTCTGGGAACTCTAGTGTTCAATCATCTTCAACCCTTAGATCACGAAAGGCAGACAAGCCAATCTAAATCTTCAGGTTTAAGAAAATTGAACAGGGGCAGATGTTGTACCCCATAATTTTCCCTCCCATATTTCTTAAAACATTTAAAGAAAGATCTTCAAGTTGCTCAAGGAAGTCCAAGGGTTGGCCAGACAAACTCCCTCATAAGGCAGTCTACCTCAAAATTAGGGTTTCATGTTGCATCAAGATACTTGAGTCCAAGGGATCCTAAATTCTCACCATTATCCTAATATGTTCTCAAGATAATCCATTTCAAGTTTCAAGCCTTGCAGAGAAAATTTGCTCAGTCAATTGCTCAAAGGCCCGAAAATCGACTGTCCTAGGGCAAAAGTCAACTGTGGCCCACATACAGTCAAACTTCAAGATTTTTGGTCAACATCCTCATTTTGAAGTATATTTCATCATTTGATCAAGGTTTGATCATGATTCATCAAGGATTGCTCACAATTCATCAAGAACCAAAAGTTGCTAAATTAGGGTTTTATAGGAAAAGTCAACTCAACTTTGACCAAGCATAACTTTCTCATAATTTATGAGAA
This sequence comes from Vicia faba, assembly GCA_948472305.1. Classification (NCBI taxonomy): domain Eukaryota; kingdom Viridiplantae; phylum Streptophyta; class Magnoliopsida; order Fabales; family Fabaceae; genus Vicia; species Vicia faba. The sequence goes on along the minus strand of OX451736.1, from coordinate 1,467,488,926 downwards.
ATGACCCATCCAAAGCTAATTTTGAATAGGATGCCACGCTATACAATCCATCTTCAGCTCCCAATTTCAAAATATGCACTCACAAAAATTTATGAATTTGGACATTATAGGTCATTTTGAAAAGTCAACAAAAACACCTTTTTTGTTAAAGCTTCATACATGAGCATGGATATCAAACTGATATGATACCAAAAGGGTTGCTTATAGGACATCTCAAGCTTTCTAAAAAGTCCAATAACACCTTCAAAGAGTCAAAATTGAGAAAGTTATGCATTGGTGAAGTTGGTCCTTTTTGCAAAATTGCCAAAAGTCAACTATGCCTAAAACCTCAATTTTTGCCAAATGGGCCCAATCTTTTTCACTTGTTTTAAGTTGGCAACATGGTCCACGAGCCCTAGCCTTTTCCACTTGTTATTATATTGTTTTTATTATTTATTTTGATTTTTACTTGAATTAAATCAATTTAAATCAAAACAAATCATAGAAAATCCAAAATATTGAAAACTCAAGATTTTTTACATGATTCAGGTCTTAAATTCCAGCTAGCATGAGATCAAATTAGTGTAAAGGCATGGAGTGCACAAAAAGATTGGATTTGGACTATTTTTGGAAAGATATTCAAGTGTATCAAATCAAGATCAAAGACATTGATGGAGGAAGATTGAGGCCAGGTTTTCAACCCTAATTCATTCCTCAATACACATAGAAAGTGTGCAGACCAAAAGAAAGGCTAGAAGGAGGCGTATGAACCAGAAACATAAATTGAAAAAACAAGAAAAAGTGCAAACACGAATTCCTACTTAGAGGCAATTTCAAGATCCTTTGACCATCTCAATCGCTTCCTGGGATCCCCAGCAAGAAAAAGCAATCCAAAACGAGCACTCCCAGGCCCTATATCTCGTTGTAAGTCCATCACGACATTGCTTCTTTCTTGAATTTGAATTTCATGATTTAGACATTTTTAGCATGAATTAACCATATATTCTTGATCCTTGGAACATTTGCAAGCTTTCTATATTGTTTAATTGCATTTATATGGCTTGTATAAGATTTCGCCATGGCTAGGGTTTGTAGCTTCAATTTAGGAGTTTTATGTGCAGGAAAAATTGGCCCATAAAAAGGTTATAATGATATTCAACAGGTCCAGACGAATCCAACCATGACATTAGAAGTCATTTATCGTGCCCATGGAGGATTTTAAGATGAACCAGGGTTTGTAGCTACGGACATACGTCCATAGGTAAAACTCCCTGTATTTTTTATCCACGGAGAAGGGAAGAAGATGACTTCATGGCGCCCTTCTATTGGGTCATTTGAATTTTGGCGCTTGTTTTTCCCACTAACTCTCTTTATCATATATTATTTTATGTTGTTATTTTATGAACAAACAAAAACAAGTGACGCAGTGGTAGTGGAGTGTATGGTAATTGCTTCAGGACCTGGGTTCGAATCCCAGGTCCCCCCTTTCTTTCATATATTTTGCCTTTTCAGGATCCAGCACATACACAAGCCAAGGGACTACCATAGACCTCACCATCCAATCTGTCAAGTGGCCAGATGGCAAAATCTGATGGCCATCATCTGAAGGACCATAGTATTCCCAGTCAACGCATGGCAGGAGATCATGGAATGTCAAACGAACATCTTTGCTTCTTGGGCCCAGATTGCTTCTCACACCTCCCTCAATTTGCTTGCAGGCCCAAGTTTTCTTATTCCTTTTCTTTTTTATATTTTATTTAATTAATTAATTTATTTTATTTACTAACACAATTAATTATTTACTTTCATTAAAAAAATCACAAAAAATATTTTCATCCCAATTAAATTTAGGATATTTATTTTTTATCAAAAAAATTAAATTAATTTAATTAGGTTGTTAATTTTAGATAAATTTAATTCTTTTTACAAATAAATTAAAAATAGTTAGAGTAATTAGGGTTTTGTTTCTAATTTAATTACATTTTATTTTTCTTAAAAATAACCAAAAACCAAAAATAGGTCATTTTATTTATTTTCATTAATTAATTTAATTAGCTAATTAATTGTATATTTAATTTTAAAACCTAATCCTTTTTATGAAAATAACAACAAAAACTTTTTTTTTAATTAATTAGGTTAAAAAGGGTCAAAACCCTAATTTCTTCCCGATCTTAATTTCATCGCGCGCTTTATTTTTATTTTTACCATATTGATATAACTGCCCACAAGTTGTAATAGTTTAATTAGGACTTTTATTTTTCATTTATCGCTTTATTTTTTTAAGGGTTTGTTTTTGGCTATGTAAATACCTGAAGCCTTATAATAGCTTAGTTTAATTTCCGCACTTTAAATTCTGCAAAATATTAAACTGTTAGATGTATGATATTAGGATGCATGACAAGAATGGATGTAAAACTTTAAAACAGTTAGATAACCCTAAAATGCGCAAAGATAAATAATCTGAAATTGAATCACCTGCACATGCACACTCCTAGAGTACACTCCCACTTGGTTGCCTTCGGTAAACAGTCATTGAGTATAGGATGCTTTAGTGGTCGTCCTTTTGTCCAAAGATCAAAGTTGCCTCGGAAAGGTTGCCTCAGATATTGTTGCCTCGGATAATTGATCTAAGACATTAGGGTTATTACTAAGACGTCCTAACATTGCTTTAGTGACCGTACGTCCCTTTCGAATTGACCCTCAAAACTCCAACGGCGGTGCTACCTACTCATTAATAGTGGGATAGCACTGTCTAAAGGAAACAAACATAGAACGATTCTTTTTTCTAGTAGGTAGATTAGTTCTTAAGTACTTGCTCAATCCAAACAAACTTTTTCACACTTACACTCCTTTACAAACAAAGTTTTCAAAAACACTTCATTACACTCTTGAAGATAAAAGCAAGAGTTAAATCAAAGTTAAAACAAAAACTTTTCAAAGCACACAAGCACACAAAAAAGCAATTTTGAAAATGATGAGCAAGTACATAAGATCCCGTAGATAACTACGGATAGAAAGGGTGGTAATACCTTCCCTTTCTATAATCTACCCCCGTACTCAGAAATATCTCGAAAAAGGAATTTTTATGTGCTTTTTCCTTTCCTTGTTAGATAAAATAAAATTCGGTGGCGACTCTTGCTTACCGCGACATTTTGCGAAAAACGCAAAATACAAACCAGCATTCCTAAAAAACAGTCCCAGTTTTGGCCACCGTATCACAGAACTGGTGACTCTACTGGGGAATTAATAAGTGGGGTGTACCTTAGGATTAGTTCATCATATTGTTTTCAATTGTTTGATTTGTTTGCTTTATATTTGTGGGTTTTGTATCGGAGTTACTATAGATCATAACCCAGATCTGGGGACACCTTTTAGGTAAGTAGCAATAGACTATGAGGGAACTGTACGATGTAGACCGATATAGTTGAAGCAGTAGCTACGTTGATATGGCACATTAGTTGGTACCGATATCCCTTGTGGAGCAACAAGGAGAGTATGAGACTGCTATATGGGTAATTAAGCATCAACTGACCTTAGAACCTATAATTGACCAACTTGGCCATAGAAAGTAGCAGGATGCTACACTCATTAAGACCATATTCTCGCGATGGTTTCGGCCGCAAGAAAAGATTGCGTGAGCTGAAACTATGACCGATGGAGGATGGTCAGTGATATTGAGAACCTCTAGAACCCGGTTACTATTATTAGGACAGGTTGAACCAGCTAAACTGCAAGAGGGTAGTACCTAGACTCCATGCCAACCTGAAATTTAAGGGCTATTGTATGACTTGTTTGCCCTTACCATGTTTACTATCTGTGATACCTGTGGTGTGTTTTTATCATGACATCATGCATCATGACATCGCATGCATATTTCATTAGACTAACCATTTCAAAGACCGAGGGGATTCATCTTTGTCCTGTTTTGCAGATTATGGCTTCTATGCGCAGAAATACCATTCGAGTCAACCTCGTGCAAATACCTGCCCAGTTCATAGAGTTGGTTTCAAAAGTTCTTGATACTTCTTCCTTTGTTAGAAGACATGGTCATCTCTTTAGCCTGGTCACTTCAAAGTTGGATGAGCAAATGATGAGTGTGTTATTCCAGTTCTTTGACCCATTGCATCACTGTTTCACCTTCCCGGACTACCAGCTAGTCCCTACTTTGGAGGAGTTTTCTGATTTACTGGTGTGATCGGTGGAAATAGAACTGACTGTTTTGGAATGCTGGTTCGCGTTTGCGTTTAGCAAAATGTCGCGGTAAGCAAGAGTCACCACCGTCTTTTATTTTCTCCAACAAGGAAAGGAAAAAAGCACAGCAAAATTCCTTTTCGAGATGTTTCTCGGTTCGGGAGGTAGATTATAGAAAGGGAAGGTGTTAGCACCCTTTCTATCCGTGGTTATCCACAGGATCTTAGGTACTTGCTCACTATGTTTTCAAAGATGTTTGCTTTTCTTGTGTTTGTGGGTTTTGAAAAAGTTTGTTTAAAAACTTCGATTTAACTCTTGTATCTGTCCTCAAGAGTGTATGAAGTGTTGTTTGAAAACTTTTGTCAGAAAAGTGTAGGTGCGAAAAGTATTTTTGTTTTGAAAGAGAAAGTACCTGACAACCTCTACCTACTCAAAAGAAATTAAGCTGTGTAAATGTCCTTTAGACAGTACTATCCCACTATTGAGAAATAGGTAACACCATCGTCGGAGTTTCGGGTCAATTCGATTAATGGGACATGTGGTCACCAAAGCAATAGTAGGACGCCTTAGCGGTAACCCTAATTTCCTAGATCATTTTTATCCGAGGCAACCGTTCTGAGGCAACTGTGATCTTTAGACAGGAGGGCGACCTCTAAAACACCCTATACTCAATGACCACGTCGAGGCAACCAAGTGAGGCGTACCCTAGGAGTGGCATGTGCACGTGTGTCAGGTTTCGGTTAAGTTATCTTTTTACAAATTATGGTGAGCTACGATTGATTTTATTTTCAGAGAAGTCTTGTCATGCATAGCCTAATTAACATACATCTAGCAGTTAAATATTGCGGAAAATAAATCTACGCTATTACAAGGCGTCGGGTATTTACATCGCCAAAAACAAACCCTTGAAAAAGTAAATGGCGGGAAATTAAATGAAAGCGATAAAAAGTCCTAATTAAAGCTATTACATCCTCGGAGCAATTACATGATAATGGATCAAAAATTAATAAAACAAACATACGCGCGAGAGAAAATTGAATCGGAATGTTTTTTAGGGTTTTGACCCTTTTTGAGAAAGAAAGAAGTTTTTGTTATTTTTCATTTAATTAAATTAATCCTAAAACTAATTAATTAATAAAAAGAAATATTTTTGGTTTTTTAATGTCTCAAGGAAATAAATAAATAAAAATGATTAAAAGTTGTCAAGAACCCTAATTCTAATTTATTTTAAATTATTGTGAAAATATTGAAATTAACCTAATTAAAACAACTAAATTAATTATGTTAGTATTTATTTACAAAAATAATAAATTAAGGGTTAATTTAATAAATAATAATAAAAAATATTATATTTTAGTTTTCTGAATTTATTATAAAAAAATTAATTTGATTAATTAACTAATAATAATAATAATAATTAATAATAATTAAGTGAAAAAAATATAAAAGAAGAAAATAAAAGAAAATAACCCAGGGGGTGTTGGCCCAATTAGGAGGTATCTTTGGTAATTCTGAAGCCCATTAAGCTGCAAGCCCTTTTGACTTTTGTGATCATCTACACGCCTGTTGACTAAAGCGTATGGTGGTCTCCCACTCATGGCTATTGGGTATGAGTTTGGAGACACATGGCATGCCGAGCTATGAAGCCTATGGTGGACCTCACTTTGAATCTAGCACATGAATACCTGAAAAATAAAAGCAACAATGTTTTGGGGGACCTGGGATTCGAACCCAGGTCCCAGCGCTCACATGCCAATGCCTTAACTACTCCACTACGCTGCTTCAATTGTTAGTAAAACACGTGGCAGTTATTATATTAACAAACAAATACATGTGCTTGAAAACAAAATAAAAGCACGCGATTTTCAAAGGAGCCAATAGTATGCTAACACCTCATCATCTTCTTCGTTCGTTCCTGCATAATAAACGTTAGATAGCGGGGGTTTTTAACCCCCACTAATTCCTGCAACCAAAAATAGCGAATAGAAGCATGATGAATATAAATATTTCGTGATGGGTGGGTTAGGTTCGTCTTATTCTCATGATCTCAACCATGTGTCTCACTGGTCCCAATTATTCCTGGTTGAGAAAGCCCTCTTTGAAAACTCAAGAACCCTAAAAATTCATTCATGGCATTCTTCGATCCAGGGCATTATAACTCAATTAAATTATACCATTAGCTTCGTATGGTTCCTAGCAACACAAATCAATCAAGAAAACACGTTAAATATGCATGATTTAAGAGCTACGATTTGGAATAGAAAAGGAAAACCGTGGTTCTGTAAAGGACGATTCTTTGAGCTTTGGTGCGTGAATTCAATTGCAAAACGTTCCTGACACTTCCTGCAATGTGTTAGAAAGGTCAAAACAACTTGAATTAGCCTAGAATGCAAAAATCAGTTTTGACTTTTCTTTGAAATTCTTGAATATGCTATGGTCTGTTTCTGCAACTTTTTCACGTTCATTAGGTTAGGCTTAGCTTGCTTATGTATAAGAGAATGAAATTAGGTAAAAAACTTGGGTCCAATCCATGTGCATTCAAGTTTAAATCTTTGATTGGAAATCAAATCTTTTTGATTTTTCATGATTGGAAAATGTTGCCAAATTTGGAGATTTTTGTATCTTTGACTTGTGCACGAATTTGCCAGCATATCTTGACCATATTTGCTTCACAAATTGATTGAAAAATCAAATCTTGCATTTTCCTACAATTTAAATTAATTAAATGAATTAATATTAATTAAAAATCCAATTAATCAATAAAAATAAGAAAATAAATCCAATTAAGCTTGGTGGGTCGTGCATAGGCCATGGATGAAGTTTCAGGAAGAGATTTGAGGCCCATTAGCAAAAATAAGGTGTTTTGGGCAAAGTTGACTTTTGCAAATTCATGAAAATTTCCCAACTTCTCCAATGCACAACTTGCTCAATTTTGATTATATGACCATTTTCTTGGACATTTTGGAAAGCTCTTGAAGTCCTCTAACCAATGCCTTTGGTCCCATGTCATTTGGATTTACCAATCTCAAGTTATGGCCTTTGACTCAAAGTGCATTTTTGTTGACTTTTGAAATTGACCTATAATGTAGAAATTGATAACTTTTTGTGAGAGCATTTCTTGAACTTGGAGTGTGAAGATGGATTGTAGGAAATTGCATTCCCTTCAAAATGAGCATTGGATGGGATTTTTCTGATGAACCATGAAAAAGTTATGCCCTGGTCAAGATACAGTTGACTTTTCTACTGTCCAAAAATAATAACTTTTTGCATCTTGATGATTTTTGAGCCATTCTTGTGGAATTATGATCAAGAATTGATCAAATGATGATTGTGAACTCAAAATGAGATGTTGACCAAAAATTCCGACTTTTGACTGCAAAATGACCATTTTGCCGTTGCAGTTGACTGTAGATCAAATGAAGCTTTTGATTGGGCAAATTGGCACTGTGAGTCTTAAAACTTGGCATGTAGGTGCTTGAGAATGCATATAGGCCTATGAGACTTGATTGGACCATTGAGAACCCCAAATTCCTTGAAAGAACAAAAACCCTAATTTCAGCTGTCTTAGGAGGTGGTTTGACTGTCTAACCCTTAAGCAATCCTGAGCAATTTGAGGATCATTCTTGACAAACCTTGAGGAATATGGGAGGGCAAATTTTAGGGTACAACAACTGGACATATCTATTCTAGAGCAGACACCCTTTACAGGTTTGGAGATAGCTCATAGGCCATAGGATATTGCTTCAGCCCTACATCTAAAAGTGGCTGATGTAGTATCTAACTGGGAGATTCAGAGTGGGGTTAAAGGTTTCTTGGCTAAGTTTTTGATTGATCAAGCTCAACAGTTTTGGGATAGTTTGGACTTCCAAGCATTTGAAGACATCCTGGCTCTCCTCATCTACAACTTGGTTCTGTTCCTGAATCCAGATTCTTTCGTCGATGTGAACGTAGTCAAGATCTTCATGTCTCGTAACCCAGTGCCTACTATTCTAGGTGATATTCTACATGCTCTCTGTAAGTGTTTGCTTGTTGGCATTAATTTTTGGTAAAACCAGATTTGCGAATGTCATGACTGATGTCATAACATTCTGGGATAAAGACAAATTCTGCAGAAGAAATGTTCTACAGGAACAACTCAGTATGAGTGAATATCATGATTAAGCTATGATCATATGTACTGAATTCTACCAAAATCAGTGAGCACGATACATGATGTCATAACCAATGTCATAACCAATGTTAAGACATCCTGTACTGATCAAGTTGTTGTGCATATTTATTGTTGCTGAGAATTTTCAGGAATCTGGTGTGCTATTCTGAGTTGAAGTATGTTGACTAGATCAGATGCTCACGTGGATATTAGGTTAACCTTACTTAACCCTAATCTGTTATGATGAAAGCCCAAGACCAAGTCTTTAGGTTAACTTTGGTTAACCCTAGCTATTTTTATGGAAGCCCAAAATGAAGAATAGACTGCATATATATTTCTCACGAATTCTAATGGTGTGCAACGCTTATATAGAAGATCAATAAGGCATTTTGTAGTTGTACTAGTTTTAGTAATTACTGTGAGCCAAGCAATTATCACTTGATAAGTGACTTGGAGTAGGTTTTGGTTGTAAGGGTTGTTTATCACTCAAAGCTTTGAAGCACGAGTGTTGTGTCTCTTGATTAAAACTTTGAAGCAAAATCAAGCGTGTGTATTGAAGAATGTCTTCATAATCTTATTAATTAGTAGATTAGTATCACTGCTGTGATTGAGGGGGAGTGAGTAGGAACTCAAGTTTAAGTAGGACTTAGATTGAAGTTGCATTGGGTAGGTCTTAAGTGAAGGAGATATACTGGTTGGTTTATTCCTAAATTAATACCTCTTATAGTGAATTTCCTCCCTGGCTTGGTAGCCCCTAGATGTAGGTGTTGTTATACACTGAACTGGGTTAACAATTGATTGTGTTCTTTACTGTCTTTTAAATTACTGTTTGGTTTGTGTACAATTTGTCAGATACAGTTTCATAACATTCACTGTGACATTAAGTATCTGTTGCCAGAATTTCAATTGGCATCAGAGCAGGCACCCTGCCTATCTTTCTGGGTGAGATCTAGGGATATTATTTTCTGGCGCTATGGACAAGGAAGGAGGATTTGGGAACAGACCACTTATTCTGGATGGATCAAACTATGACTACTGGAAACCTCGTATGATTGCCTTCTTGAAGTCACTGGACAATAAAGCTTGGAGAGTTGTTGACAAAGGATGGGACCATCCCACCATAACTGGGAAAGATGGGACGACTATTCTGAAACCTGAGGAAGAATGGAGCAAAGAAGAAGAATAGTTAGCCCTGGGTAACTCTAAAGCATTGAATGCCTTGTTTAATGGAATTGATAGAAACATATTCAGACTAGTACATCAATGTGAACTGGCCAAGGATGTTTGGGACACTCTCAAAACCACCCATGAGGGTACATACAAAGTAAAAATGTCAAGACTTCAGATGCTCACTACCAAATTTGAGAATCTAAGGATGAAGGAAGATGAGACCATTCATGAGTTTCACATGAACATCTTGGAAATTGCCAACACCTCAGGAGCCTTGGGAGAAAAGATGTCACAAGAAAAGCTGGTGAGAAAGATTCTCAGATCCTTGCCTAAAAGGTTTGAAATGAAAGTGACTGCTATAGAGGAAGGTCAGGATATCTGCAACTTGAAGGTTGATGAACTCATTGGGTCACTTCAAACATTTGAGATGGGGATCAGTGACAATGTTGACAAGAAAAACAAGAGCATAGCCCTTGTATCCAATACTAAAGATGAAAGCAAGGAGAGTGATGAAGAGAATATATCAGAAGCTATAACTATGCTTAGAAGGCAGTTCAACAAACTCATCAAGAGAATGGACCCAAAGTCAAGGTCAAATGTCAAGAACATTTCCTCTGACATTAGCAGATCCTATGACTCCAGCAGAAGAACTAAGTCTGAAGAAAAGGGAAATCAAAGCAGAGGAATCCAATGCCATGGATGTGAAGGATATGGGCACATTAGAGCTGAATGTCCCACCTTTCTAAAGAAACAAAAGAAAGGAATGTCTGTTACTTGGTCTGATGGTGACTCAGAAAGTGACTTTGAAGAAGAATCTGCTAAACTAGTTACTCCACTATCTGGTGTGTGTAACTCTGATAATGATTCTAGTGATGAGGAAGTGACATTTGAAGAACTTGCTGACTCCTACAAGAAGTTATGTATCAGAAGTGCTGAAGTCTGTCAGCAAAATGAGAAACAGAAAAAGCTCATAGTGAAGTTGGAGGCTGAGAAGAAGGCAGACACTGCTACTATAAGCCATCTCAAAGGTGAAGTTCTAATGTTGAACTCCAAACTTGATCAGATGACTAAGTCTGTCAAGATGTTAACAACTGGAACTGACAATTTGGAAGAAATCCTTCAGGCTGGACAAAATGCAGGAAACATGTCTGGTCTAGGATTTGTGGCTGCAAAGAAATCTGCTGTTGACAAGAAGAAGACCAGGCCTGATAAACAAATGTAAAAGCAAATGTCACAATATATGACTCAACATCAAGAATAGAGAAATATGAAGAAAAAGTATAAAAGATGGAGATGTCATTATTGTGGGAGGTTTGGTCACATAAAGCCGTTCTGCTTCAGATTATATGGATATCCTAATCAGACCCCATATGTCAAACCTAAGACTAACAAGGAACCATATACTCAACAGTGGAAGAAAAAGACTGCATCCCTGATAGCTCACACCTCCCTTAGAGTTTCTGCCAAGGAAGACTGGTACTTTGACAGTGGATGCTCTAAACACATGACTGGAATCAAGAATCAGTTGAATGATGTCAAACCTCATACTACTAGTTATGTCTCTTTTGGAGATGGTGCTATAGGAGAAATCAAATGAGTTGGAAACTTGGACTGCCCTGGAGTTCCAAACCTAAATCAAGTGTTGCTGGTAAATGGTTTGACTGCTAATCTCATAAGTATCAGTCAATTATGTGATCTAGGATTCAAGGTCAACTTCACCAAGTCTGAATGTCTTGTAACTAACAAAAAATAAGAAGTTGTAATGAGAGGAGTCAGATCAAAAGACAATTGTTACTTATGGGAGTCTGAGAACACTAACTACTCTTCTGTGTGCTCTATAGCCAAAGAAGAAAAGGAAGTGAAACTATGGCACCAAAAACTTGGTCATTTACATCTTAGAGGGATGAAAAAGATCATATCCATGGAGACTGTCAGAGGGATTCCAAGGCTTCAGATTGATGAAGGGAGAGTCTATGGTGAATGTCAGGTTGGAAAGAAAATTAGAATGTCACATCCAAAGACAAGACATCTGACCACCTCTAAGGTGCTAGAACTTCTACATATGGATCTGATGGGTCCCATGCAGGAATTGTGCAAAAGAATTCAAAGAGAAAAAGAAGGATGCATTGTCAGAATCAGAAGTGATCATGTTGTGGAAAGGAAAAATAGGACTATACAGGAATCTTCTAGAGCAATGATCCATGCCAAGAAGCTTCCTATTCATTTTTGGGCTGAAGCTATGAATACATCCTGTTATGTCCACAACAGGGTCACCTTGAGAAAGGGAACATCATCCACCCTTTATGAACTATGGAAAGGAAGAAAGCCTACAGTGAAGTACTTCCATGTCTTTGGGAGCAAATTCTATATTCTGACAGATCGTGAACAAAGGAGAAAGATGGACCCTAAAAGTGACGAAGGAATATTCCTAGGATACTCTACCAACAGCAGAGCATATAGGGTGTTCAATTCCAGGACCAAAGTTATGATGGAGTCTATAAATGTCATAGATGATGATCACCATGAGGAAACAAATGTCCCATATGATGTTGAGACATTCTTTGGGACTTCAACACAAGTGTCTAAATACATAGCAGCTGGTAGCAACTATTCTCAAATGATCTGGATGAAACAGATGCTGACTGAGTATAATGTCACACAATATGTCATGACATTGTACTGTGACAATTTGAGTACTATTAACATATCCAAGAATCCTATACAGCACAGCAGGACTAAGCATATTAACATTAGACATCACTTCATCAGAGATCTTGTGGAGGAGAAGGTGATTAAGCTGGAACATGTTGCCACTGAACTACAACTGGATGATATTTTTACCAAGGCACTTGATGCTAGTCAGTTTGAGAATTTAAGGGGCAAGCTGGGTATTTGCCAATATAAAGAGATGTAGCAATTAATTTTTCTTAATACAAGGTTTGAAAGAGATATTTTAATCAAGTTTATTCTGATTGGGCCAATCATTTGTTTCCCTATTTCTTTCCAAAAGTTTAAGAACAGGAATAGACATATTTATATCTCCCTCTTCTCAGTTTGCTGCATCACTCTCCATTCCCTCAAAAGAAAATTTCACACTCGCTGTCACTTGTATTCTAAATCTCTCAAGATGTCTCAACAATCTGTGTCATCATCTTCATCAAAGGCAACTGCATCTTCCTCAGCCACTGACACCGAACCTAGGGCAATCGTAAACCCCATGGATGCTGATGTTCTTGAGATAACTCCATTTCGTGCAATGGAAGCTGATCCTACTAAGGTCAAGAAGCCACGAACCAGACATGCAAGAAGATCACAAGCTTCTCCCTCTGGTAAATCTTCTCAACCATCATCCTCTGTTCCTCCAGAGATAGCTAATATAGAAGGTTCTGCTTATGTGCATCAAGTTATTGCCAGACTAGTCACTAGGATTCTTAATGAGAATCATTCTGTTCCTGGTATATCTGTACCATTGAACCAAGAAACTGCTAGCCCTAATTTAGAAAGTGATGCCAATGTCACTCAGAATGTTGAGACACCTGATTACAACATTGAGAAATCTCCAGAGAAACCTGATGATCACCAGACTCCTACTGACAAGGCTGTTGAACCTCCTGTCATTGATGTTGATGAAGAATTTTCTGACAATGATTTAATTGCTAACATCAACCCTAGCATAGCAAGAAGGATGATGAGTAGAAAAGAAAAGCATAGTGCTGCCCAAAGCCCCTCCAAAGAGAAGGCTACTGAAGTTGTTCATGAGAAAGCTAGGCCTGAGAACAAGGCTAGAGAAGAAGCTGAGAAGGATCAAAAGGCTGGAACTTCCAAAGGGAAGGGTAAGGTAAAAGCTAGGGTATCTGTTGGTAGTCTCTCAAAACCCTTGAGACAACCTATAGCCAAGAAAAGAAAGGCTCATGAACCCTCTAAATCTGATGAGGAATCAGACTTTGATTTTGATGTTGAGAGCAATGTTCCAGACATTCCTCTTAGGAAGAAACTCTCTTCTAGCAAACTGCCTAAGGTTTCTGAGGTTGCCATTGACAACATCTCCTTTAACCATCCAGAAAATGCAAGCAGGTGGAAGTATGTGTTTCTGAAAAGGATTGCCTTAGAGAGGGAGCTGAACAGAAGTGTTATTGAGTGTAAGGAAGTCATGGATCTCATCAAGGCTGCTGGCCTGATGAAAACAGTGGTCAAGTTTTCCAACTGCTATGAGATTCTTGTCAAAGAATTCATAGTAAATTTGTCTGGTGGATGTGCTGATGGAAAGTCAGCTGATTTTAAGAGTGTTTATGTGAGAGGATGGAAGGTAAATTTCTCTCCTACTGTGATAAATAAATACCTAGGGAGGCCTGATGATGCTCAGCCTGAGCTTGAAGTTACTGACAACCAGGTTTGTCAAACCATCACCGCCAAGCAAGTCAAGCACTGGCCCTTGAAAGGGAAGCTAACTGCAAGCAAGCTGAGTGTGAAGTTTTCCATACTGCACAAAATTGGTGCAGCTAACTGGGTTCCCACCAACCACAAATCCACCATCTCCACTGGTTTGGGAAGATTTATCTATGTTGTTGGAACCAGAACAAACTTTGATTATGGCAACTACATCTTTGATCAAACAATGAAACATGCTGAGAGCTGTGCTATTAAAGGTCCTATTGCTTTTCCCTCTCTCCTGTGTGGTATAATCATTGATCAGTATCCTGATATTCTGGTTGAAAAGGACTCTGTGCAAAAGAGCCCCTGCACTTGGTTTTCACTATAAGCTGTTTCAGGGAACACATATCCCTGACATTGTTATGACATCTGCTGAGACATCAAATGTCGAAGCTCATTCCAAGAAAGCTGATGTTATAGCTGTTCTAAAAGAAACCTGCAGAGAGCTTGATGTAAGAAAAAGGACTCTTGAAAAGCTGATTACTAGTCTGGAACAGGAGGAGAATGAAGAACAAATGAGGGAAGAGGATGCTGATGAACAACAACATGATGGTTCTGCAAGAAGCTCACCAGACGATGCTGCTGAAAATAGTGCTTCCTCAAGGGATGACAGTACCTGAAGGTTTGTGTTTGCTGAGTTGTAAAGATTGATGCTGGAACTTGCTGCTGCTATTTGATACCTTCTCTCTGTTTCTGTTTTTTTTTTGGATTTCCTTTTGATGATTGTATAACTTGAAGTACTAGATCCTTTGGCCTCTTTATGGCTAAAAAGGGGGAGAAGTGATTGTGGTATTTTTGGTAGAATTGGATATTGGGAGTTAGATTAGCTGTTATTAAAAATTCTGCTGCATGTTGCTTCTGCATTCTAATCTCTGATTGTTTAGGGGTTTTAGCCAAAAATTTGCCAGAGGGGGGAGTTTGTAAGTGTTTGCTTGTTGGCATTAATTTTTGGTAAAACCAGATTTGCGAATGTCATGACTGATGTCATAACATTCTGGGATAAAGACAAATTCTGCAGAAGGAATGTTCTACAGGAACAACTCAATATGAGTGAATATCATGATTAAGCTATGATCATATGTACTGAATTCTACCAAAATCAGTGAGCACGATACATGATGTCATAACCAATGTCATAACCAATGTTAAGACATCCTGTACTGATCAAGTTGTTGTGCAGATTTATTGTTGCTGAGAATTTTCAGGAATCTGGTGTGCTATTCTGAGTTGAAGTATGTTGACTAGATCAGATGCTCACGTGGATATTAGGTTAACCTTGCTTAACCCTAATCTATTATGATGAAAGCCCAAGACCAAGTCTTTAGGTTAACTTTGGTTAACCCTAGCTATTTTTATGGAAGCCCAAAATGAAGAATAGACTGCATATATATTTCTCACGAATTCTAATGGCGTGCAACGCTTATATAGAAGATCAATAAGGCATTTTGTAGTTGTACTAGTTTTAGTAATTACTGTGAGCCAAGCAATTATCAGTTGATAAGTGACTTGGAGTAGGTTTTGGTTGTAAGGGTTGTTTATCACTCAAAGCTTTGAAGCACGAGTGTTGTGTCTCTTGATTAAAGCTTTGAAGCAAAATCAAGCGTGTGTATTGAAGAATGTCTTCATAATCTTATTAATCAGTAGATTAGTGTCACTGTTGTGATTGAGGGGGAGTGAGTAGGAACTCAGGTTTAAGTAGGACTTAGATTGAAGTTGCATTGGGTAGATCTTAAGTGAAGGAGATAAAATGGTTGGTTTATTCCTAAATTAATACCTCTTATAGTGAATTTCCTCCCTGGCTTGGTAGCCCGCAGATGTAGGTGTTGTTATACACTGGACTGAGTTAAAAATTGATTGTGTTCTTTACTGTCTTTTAAATTACTGTTTGGTTTATGTACAATTTGTCAGATACAGTGTCATAACATTCACTGTGACATTAAGTATCTGTTGCCAGAATTTCACTCTTTATACCCGTACTGTACGGAGAAGGGGAACTCTCATGTGTTGTACACCGCTGCTGGCGAGGTGGTTTATTTCTCACCTCCCAAAATATATTTTGAAGAATGAGAAAGGTGTAGGTTGGGCTTACAGAATCATGTCCCTTGCTCATACGGACATCCTTTGGAGTTCTAAAGATATGGAAAGAGTAGCTGTCATTGATCATTGTGTGGAATACCCCAATGTTCCATTGCTTGGAATTAGAGGAGGAATAACCTATAATCCTTGTTTGGCTCTACGACAGTTTGGACGAGCTCGGAGAGACGGTCCTCATGAGCTGCTGCTTACAGACATTGTCTTTGACTACAAAGGGGATGTTGAGGGACATCGCCGCAGGTTTATACGAGCTTGGGGCATGGTGAAAAGGTATGACCCACATGAGCTAAGACTGAAGACTTCTCTCCCGATGCAACCTTATTTCTAGTGGGTTCGAGCCCGTGCTCAAAAGCTAGGGATGCCATATGAAGCTGTTTTGCCGATGATTGTAGAGCATACTGATTTGGGGGAATTGAAGTGATCTTGGATCCAGTTGAAGGAAGAAAGGGATACCTACAGAGAGAAGTATCATGAGCAGGAACGAAAGATCTTGAAGCTTACAAGGCAGCTTGAGAATGAGAGGACAATCAACGATTATGTCAGCACGAAAGGAAAACGACCATGGGATTTCTGATGTCTTTTATTGTTTCTAGTTTAGATTTGCTTTTCAGTATTTCTTTTGTAACGCCTTAAAGGCATTTGTTAAACATTGTTTCATGTTTTAATTTAATATAGTGTGTTTTATTTTGGTTTACAAATTTGAATCTCCCTAAATTTTTGAAATCATCTCATACGCATTCCATTACCATGCACCTCATTACAGGTACCATTACAGGTTTCTTATCTTCTTTGCTGTTTATTTCAGCACAACATGTCTTCTGAAACACCTACTGATCAAGCTATTAAGGCTCTTCAAGCTCATAATGCTCAGTTCCAGGAAATGTTCTTGAACTTGGCCAAGAGTCAACAAGATTTGAAGACTCTCATCTTGAAGGACAAGAAGAAGAAGAAAAAAGTGGTTCTGCTGAATATGGGTCACAGATTTGGGAACAGGTTGCGAGAGGAAGTTGATTTGTCTCATTAATCTGGAGGAGGAGAGAATCAAGAGGAAAGGAAGGCTCCTAGCCCTGTGGTTTCTGACAATGACACTGATTTTGATGAAGACCAGTATCCTCCTGCTGAGGATAGGTATAAACAACTTAAAGACCGTTTGAGTGCCATGGAGGTTCAGAAGGTTCCTGGTCTAGACTTTAGAGATTTGGGGCTGGCATCGGGAGTGGTGATCCCTCACAAGTTCAAAGCTCCTGCCTTTTCTAAGTATGACGGGGTATCCTTCCCAAAGCTACACCTCCGCTCATACGTCAGAAAGATTCAACCATATACTGCTAATAGGAACCTCTGGGTTCATTTCTTTCAAGATATTCTGTCAGGGACTCAACTTGAATGGTTCTATTAACTAGAAGGAGCTAATGTCTGCAACTGGGAGGACCTTGCTGTTGCCTTTTACAAACAATACCAGTATAATGCCGACCTTGCTCCCACGCGTACTCAACTTCAGGGTATGTCTATGGGTGCGAGCGAAGGTTTTAAGGACTACGCTCAGAAGTGGAGAGATCTGGCGGGAAGAGTACAACCCCCTCTGTCTGATAGGGAGTTGGTAGATATGTTTCTTGGTACTTTATCTGGACCATATTTCAATCATTTGATCGGTAGTTCATCATCTGTGTTTACCGAGTTGATTATGACTGGGGAGCGAGTAGAGGCTGGTATCAGAAGTGGCAAAATACAGAAAGGTGCTTCGTCAAGTACAAAAAAGAAGCCTTTCAAGAAGGAATCTAGTGCAATTTATAGCTCGAGGAACCAAAATCGACCTGAGCACCGTCAAGCAGTGAATGCGGTGGTAATATCAAGACCTACTGTTGCCCCACAATGCAACAACCAGCAAAGAGTAGAGAGACCGCAAAGACAGTATACGCGGCTCAGTATGACCTTATCTCAAATTCTGCCGCAATTGTTGAAGACTAACCTGGTGACTCCAAGGGATGCTCCGAAGAATCCCAGTACCACCTCTCCACTGTATAATCCGGACGCCCACTGTGCCTATCACTCTGATAGCCCAGGGCATGATACCAACAACTGCTGGGCCTTGAGGAATAAGGTGCAAGATTTGATTGAAGCTAAGGAACCTGAGTTTGACGCACCAGAAAAGCCTAATGTCATGACTGCTCCTATGCCCAAGCATGGAGTAAATTCTGTGGATGATGACTCATTTATGACCTCCGTGGAAGACATTTCTACTCCATTATTGACCGTTAAGAAGAACCTATTGTTGGCCGGTTTATTTCCGGGTTGTGGCGAAAGTTGCCACTTATGTTCCGTCCTACCTGCTGGTTGCCATTTATTGAAGTCAGGTGTTCAACGCCTGATGGATAACAAAGAGATCTTGTTCGAGAAAACTTTGGTTCCATTGATTCCTGTTGAAGATGTTTCCATAATAACCATTTCCGCCAATCCTTCCAAGGCTTCCTCGAGAAAGCCTGTTAGAATTACATCTGTTCCGAGAGTTTCTCCATTGATCATTACTATTCCTGGACCTATCCCTTACACTTCGGATAAGGCCGTCCCGTGGCACTACGGGGCCGATGTGTATTATCATGGGATCAAATAAGACTTGAAGGGTGAAGAGGCTGATACTGATGTCAGCAATATTGTCGGATCTAGCAAGGTCACCCGAAGCGGAAGACTCTTCTCTCCTGAGATTTCTCCTCCGACTGTTCAAAAACCTGTTTTCATTCCGCCTGCCAGTACATCAGCTGTTGTTCCAATTCTCACTCCAGTTATCACCCCTGTCACCGAGTCATCTAACACTCGGGGCAAAGAAGTTACAGGTGGGCCTTCCCGGATGGAGGAACCTAAAAAGGTCATTGTTGAAACCTCTAGGCAGGAGATAGAGGAAATTCTGAAGATTATCAAGAAAAGCGACTACAACGTAGTCGAACAGCTGGGGCAAACCCCGTCGAACATCTCTATGTTGTCTTTATTGTTGTGCTCAGAAGCCCATGCAAACGCTTTAATTGCTCTCCTTAAAACTGCGCATGTGCCGCAGGAAACATCGGATGATCAATTTAAAGACTGTGTGGCTAGTTTGACCGCTGACAACGGGTTGGGTTTCTCCGACGCAGATCTAACTTCCAAAGGAAGGAATCACAATGATGCCCTGCACGTCTCGATCGAGTGCAGGGGCACTACTTTGGCCCACGTGCTGGTGGACACTGGGTCCTCATTAAATGTTTTACCCAAGAAAGCATTAGATCAGTTGGATTGCAAAGGGTTGGTTCTGAAGCCAAGTAATATTGTGGTTAGGGCCTTTGACGGGTCCAAAAGGATGGTACATGGAGAGGTGGATGTCCCTGTTAAAGTCGGCTCTCAGACTTTTGCATCTACGTTCTATGTGATGGACATTCGACCATCGTATTCTTGCTTGTTGGGTCGCCCATGGATTCATAAAGTTGGGGCAGTAACTTTTATGCTCCATCAGATGTTAAAGTATCCAGTAAAGGGTAAGATTGTTACGGTGCAGGGTGAGGAGGAGTAAAAGGTGAGCCATCTTAACTCTTTCCGGTATGTGGAGATGGATGGGGAGTTCATTGAAACCCCGTGCCAGAACTTTGAAGAGGTCCCCCAAACTCTGGTGTCGACTGAAGTTGCTGCTGACAAACCTCCAATGAAGATGGCTTCCCTCAAGGATGCTAGGGTTGCTATGAAAAAAGGTGGGTGTGCGAATTGGGGCCAACTCTCTGACTTTTCACACAAGACTGACAAGTTTGGTTTGGGTTTTACTGCAGAAGCTCAAAGGGCTGTTCGACGTGCACGGATTAGAAGACCTCCCCTGCGTATCAGAAATCCGAAAGTAAATTCAATTGAAGATGACGATGAAGAGTCAGATTTCGACAACTGGATTACCCGACTACCGACGGTGGCTTGAACAATTGGACGACGAAGGACTCCGTGCCAGTTTCTTTTATTACGCAGTAATAGACTTTTGTTTTAAGACTTGTTACATACAATTTGAAATTTACGGCCCGGTGCCTTGCCCGAGACACCGTGGCTTTGTTTGTGAGGGCTTATTATGTGTCATTTCCATATATCATCAATAAAGCATTATACATTTTTTTTCTTGCATTACAAATGTTGCACTCCTTGTTTTTCCTTTCTATCTTGCACTTTATGAAAACAGCTATTTGTCTTACACACACTTACATATCATAATACAGGTCCACATCCACTCTGGATCCCACTGATAACGACTCTGCTACTGCCAGTTATGACTTCGAAAGTCTGATCAACCAAGTCAAGGACGAAGGTGAGGATGATTGTGAAGTGCTGGGGGAGCTTGCTAGATTGTTACTTCAGGAAGAGAGGGCCATACACCCGTATGAAGAGCCAGTGGAAATAGTAAATCTGGGTACCGAGGAAGACAAGAAACAAGTCAAGATAGGTGCAAATTTGGAGCCTAGTGTTAAGCAACGGTTGATACAGATGTTGCATAACTATGTTGAGATCTTTGCCTGGTCTTATGAAGAGATGCCTGGGTTGGATACTGATATTGTGGTTCACCGATTTCCAACAAAAGAAGACTGTCCTCTAGTGAAATAGAAGGTTCGCCGAATGCGCCCAGAGATGTCCGAGAAAATCAAGGCTGAGGTTATGAAACAGTTTGATGTCGTTTTTCTAGCTGTTACTTCTTACCCACAGTGGGTTGCCAACGTGGTTCTGGTGCCGAAGAAATATGGTAAGGTTCGGATGTGTGTGGACTATAGGGATTTGAACAAGGCAAGTCCCAAGGATGATTTCCCACTACCTCACATCGACGTTCTAGTTGACAACACAGCACAACATAAGGTCTTCTCCTTTATGGATGGTTTTTCCGGTTACAATCAGATTAAGATGGCTCCCGAAGACATGGAGAAGACAACCTTCATTACGCAATGGGGTACCTTTTTCTACAAAGTCATGCCTTTCGGATTGAAGAATGCTAGGGCAACGTATCAGGGCGCCATGGTCACTTTGTTCCATGACATGATTCATCATGAGATTGAGGTATATGTTGATGACATGATTGCAAGGTCCCAGACTGAGGAAGAACACCTGGACCATCTTCAGAAGTTGTTTGACAGGTTGAAGTTGTACAAGCTGAGGTTAAACCCGAACAAGTGCACCTTCGGGGTGAGGTCTGGCAAGCTGCTAGGTTTCGTCGTTAGTGATAAAGGTATTCAGGTGGATCCTGCAAAGGTGAAGGCCATACAGGAGATGCCGACTCCCCGAACAGAAAAAGAAGTCAGAGGCTTTTTGGGACGGTTGAATTACATTGCCCGATTCATTTCACATCTGACTGCTACTTGTGAGCCAATCTTCAAGCTGCTGAAGAAAGATCAAGTGGTAAGATGGAATGATGAATGTCAAGCCGATTTCTAAAGGATTAAAGAATATCTCCAAGAGCCACCTATTTTGATGCCTCCAGTCGAAGGGAGACCTTTGATCTTATACTTGACAGTACTCGACAATTCGATGGGGTACGTGCTGGGGCAACATGACGAGTCTGGACGAAAAGAGCATGCTATTTGTTACCTTAGCAAAAAGTTTACCGACTGCGAGACCCGATACTCGTTGCTCGAGAAAACTTGCTGCGCTTTGGCATGGGCTGCTCGCCGGTTGAGACAGTATATGTTGACTCACACTACTCTATTGATATCGAAGATGGACTCAATCGAGTATATCTTCGAAGAGCCTGCCTTGTCCGGAAGAATAGCCAGATGGTAGATGATCTTGACTGAGTATGACATCCAATACACAACCCAAAAGGCAATCAAGAGGGGTGTGTTGGCAGATCATTTGGCACATCAGGTTGTAGACGACTACCAATCCATGAATTTCGAGTTTCTGGATGAGAACATCATGTTGGTGACCGACTGTGAAAAACTTGGACCGGATGAAGGACCTGAGGAAGGAACCCGATGGTCTATGTACTTTGATGGAGCTTCAAACGCTTTGGGTAATGGAATTGGCGCCATGATCATGTCTCCTGAAGGCTGTCATGCTCCATTCACCGCCTGATTATGTTTTAACTGCACCAACAATATGGCGGAGTACGAAGCATGCATCATGGGCCTACATGCAGCTATTGACCTGAGGATTAAGTTCTTAAGTGTATTCGGAGATTCCGCTCTCATGATCAGTCAGATTAAAGGCGAGTGGGATACGAAACATCTAAATCTTATTGCTTACAAAGAGTATGTATTGACGTTGCTTCCACACTTTGAGGAGATAACCTTTGAACACTTCCCAAGAGAGGAGAATCAGTTGGCGGACGCGCTAGCTACGATGTCTTCTATGTTCAAGGTCAGGTGGGACAATGAGGCTCCCCGGATTACCATTGAGAGGTTGGACGAACCCGCACATTGCTGTGATATTGAGACTGAAGAGGTAACAGATAAACCCTGGTTTCATGAGGTAAAGAGGTATCTTGAGGCTCAGGAGTACCCCGAGGGTGCATATGTTAATGATAAGAAGTTCTTGAGGAGGTTCGCTGAAAAGTTCTTCATCAGTAATGCTATTCTTTACAAGCGTAACCATGATCTAACCTTACTACGATGTGTGGATAAGAACTAAGCAGAAAGGATTATGGCAGAGTTATACGAAGGTACTTTCGGAACTCATTCAAGTGGACACACCATGGCGAAGAAAATCCTACGGGAAGGATATTATTGGTATACTATGGAAACTGACTATTATCAGCATTCTCGGACCTGTCATAAGTGCCAAGTCTATACCGATAAGGTGCATATACCTCCAATTCCTCTAGACGTTTTGACAGCTCCTTGGCCCTTTGCAATGTGGGGTATCAACATGATTAGTGAGATCAGACCTACTGCGTCTAATTCGCATCGTTTCATCCTGGTAGCAATTGATTATTTTACAAAGTGGGTTGAAGCAGCTTCCTTTGCTACAATGACCAAGAACATCGTGGCACGATTTATCTGGCATAATCTGATCTGTCGATATGGTGTACCAAAGAGGATCATTACGGACAATGGTACAAATCTCAACAATATAATGATCACCGAGCTCTGCAAACACTTCAAGATACATCATCACAACTCTTCTCCTTATCGGTCGAAGATGAATGGGGCTGTTGAAGCGGCTAATAAGAACATCAAGAAGATTGTGCAGAAGATGACGATGACATACAAAGACTGGCATGAGATGTTACCATTTGCTCTTCATGGGTACCAAACCTCAGCGCGAACGTCAACAGGGGCAACACCCTACTCTTTGGTGTATGGCATGGAAGCAGTCTTTCCCATTGAAGTTCAGATACCCTTTCTTCGGATTATGAAGGACGCAGGTTTGAGCGAGGACGACTAGATCCAGACCCGGCTTGATCAGCTGAACTTAATCGACGAGAAGATACTTACTACTATTTGTCATGGTCAGACGTATCAAAAGCGAATGATTAAGGCATTTAACAAGAAAGTTAGACGACAAGAGTATCAAGTCGGGGATCTGGTAATCAAACGCATCATACTACCTCAAGGTGATCCCAGGGGCAAATGGACCCCTACGTACGAAGGGTCGTTTGTGGTTAAGAACATTTTCTCGGGAGGAGCTATGATTCTAACCACCATGGATGGTGACGACCTTCCTCACCCCGTCAATGCAGACATAGTGAAAAATACTACGCATAATCAAAGACCCGCTAGGTAGACTGGACTAGGAAGAAATAAGGGCTTCCCGGCGAACCAAAAGGGTTCGGGCAAAAATAAGGGATGAAAATGAAAAAAAATTGTACACCCGGCAAGTCGAAAACCTAAAAAGGCGGCTTGGGAAAAAAAGGTTATCCCGGTGGACTGAAAACCCGAAAGGACGGTCCAGGCAAAAATTAGGGATCAAAGCGTAACACTATGTCTCATTGGATCATCTTGCAACTAGACTTCGGTATCGATTATCAAGCTCGGACGGCACTAATCAATCTGATCTACCTTCAACCAAGTAGCAAAGTAATGAGACGCTCAAAGACATAGGGGCAATAGCAGAGCTGGAACCCAGTGGGACTGTTCATATAGCTGTTTTTCTTTATTTTTCACAAATTGTATAAATTCTATTTGTTCGGCGGTGTTCTCTTACTAGGATGTCAGCCTCTTGTACAAAAAACGCCTATTTTCTGGCCAAAACTTCAAAATCAATACAATTCGTTTTCGCAAAGAAATTTCAAATTGTTTTTTCCTTTTTCTGTTTTGTTTCGCAAGAACGTCCAATGTTCATTTTTGATATATGCATTTGACATTAATTGCTGCTCATAAATATTTACATGCGAAACAAAAGACGATTACTCGTAATTTCAGAAACAGGGGCAAACAGGAAATATCCAGACCTTACGGTTGCTCTATTCACTAGGTACAGGGATAGATCTAGCTGAAGAATAAGACTATGGTATATTCACTCCCTATAGAGTAAGAAAAGGACAGTGGTGTTAATTCTCCCCAGCTGAGGCTCACAACCGCGAATGAGTCGGTAAGATTCTCTCCAAGCAGAGTTTATCTATCACCAGCGCTGGAAGATTATCCCCAGTAGAGCCTGGAAAATTATGCCCAAGGAAGTCACCACTAAACGATTATCCCCAGCAAAGTTCATTTCTTCCACAAACAGGAAGTTCATCCCCAACAGAGTTTATCATCGCCAACAACGGTAATCCGTCCACAGCCGAGGGTTACTTCTCCAAGATCAGCAAATCCTCAGCAAAGCATCTTTTCCCCACATAGTCATTCTCTCACCAATGTATTCTCCAGCAGGATTATTCTCCCAATCATTTTCGATTGTTATCCTCAGCGAGCAAAACTCTTTCACTCTCCAGCAGCAGTCCGGAATTTATTTTTTCCTCAGCTAGAGAATGTCATAAAACATTACACATCCATACATCATGACATGCATACGCATCATACAACACCGTCTCATTTATTTTGAGAACATCATTGCATGATACATATCATGCATTACATACAGCTAACCTTTACTTTTCAGGAAGGATACAATCAAATTCTCACAGAGCAAGCTATGAAGCCCGGATTCGACCGGATAATAGTTTAATCCCTAGCAAGCCATGAAGCCCGGATTACAACCAAATAACAGCTCAGCAAGTTATTGTGAAGCCTGGATTACGACCATATAGCAATACAAGACCATGAAGCCTGGATTACGACCAGATAATGGTAGAAGACGTTGTGAAGCCTGGATTACGACCAGATAGCAGCCAAGAATACTATGAAGCCTGGATTACGACCAGATAGTGGTATGTCTTTAATACAAGTTATGATGCCCGGATTCGACCGAATAGTATCTTGATTTCTCCGAACACCATGAAGCCTGAATTTTGACCAGATAGTGGTATGATACATCGTGAAGCCTGGATTACGACCAGATAGCGGTAAGGGACACTATGAAGCTTGGATTTTGACCAAATAGCAGTTTACCCGGCCAATTACTATGAAGCCCAGATTCGACCGAATATTAGTAGGCCCAACAGTCAAATGGAAGCCCGGATGCGACTGAATAACCACTTGATTTCTTTTGAAGCCTGGATTTCGACCAGATAAGAAGTAAGGTATTGTGAAGCCTGAATTACGACCAGATGGAAGTACAGAACACCATGAAGCCTGGATTCGACCAGATAATGGTATGAAACATCGTGAAGCCTGGATTACGACCAGATAGCGGTACAAGACACTGTGAAGCTTAGATTTCGACCAAATAGCAGTTTACTCGGCCAATTACTATGAAGCCCAGATTCGACTGGATATTAGTAGGCCAAACAGTCAAAGGGAAGCCCAAATGCGACCGGATAATCACTTGATTTATTCTGAAGCCTGGGTTTCAACCAGATAAGAAGTAAGGTATTGTGAAGCCTGGATTACGACCAGATAGCAGTACAAAACACCATGAGGCCTGGATTCGACCAGATAATGGTATAACACATCCTAAAGCCTGGATTATGACCAGATAGCGGTACAAGACACTGTGAAGCTTGGATTTCGACCAAATAACAGTTTACATGGACAGTTACTAAGAAGCCCGGAGTCGACCGAATATTAGTGTGCCCTAAATTTAAGTTGAAGCCCAGATGCGACCGCATAATAACTTAATTCCTTCTGAAGCCTGGATTACGACCAGATAAGAATCGAGAAATTGTGAAGCCTGGATTACGACCGGATAGCAAGTATAATATCATCTCCCCAGTAAGTCACTGTAAAGTCTGGATTACGACCAGATAACAGTCGGTCTTATCACTATGAAGCCTGGATTACGACCATATAGTAGTTCACTCCCACCTCTTCAACAGAGATGATTCCTCGGTAGAATGACGGACGACCGAAGCTCCTAAAATTCAAAACAGAGAAGATTCCTCGGTAGAATAATGAACGACTGAAGCTCCTAAAATTCAAAATAGAGACGATTCCCCAGTAGAATGACGGACGACCGAATCTCCTAAAATTCTATTTCTCTCAAGACAGAGATCAACATTCCCCAACGGAATCTTCCTCAGCAACAGGTATACAAGTTCTCGCTAAGGAATCTCTTATGCGATCGACACTCCTTCGGATGGAATCATTAAGCCCATCTCCCGTCATCAATCTCCAAATGGCATCTGTAAGCCCATTCCCGACATCACAAGACAAGTACCACTTCATGCGAGTGCAAATTTCTGGGCACTCTAGTGTTCAATCATCTTCAACACTTAGATCATGAAAGGTAGACAAGCCAATCAAAATCTTCAGGTTTAAGAAGATTGAACAGGGGTAGATGTTGTACCCCAAAATTTTCCCTCCCATATTTCTCAAAACATTTCAAGAAATATCTTCAAGTTGCTTAAGGAAGTCCAAGGGTTGGCCAGACAAGCTCCCTCATAAGGCAGTCTACCTCAAAATTAGGGTTTCATGTTGCATCAAGATACTTGAGTCCAAGGGATCCCAAATGCTCACCATTATCCTAATATGTTCTCAAGATCATCCATGTCAAGTTTTAAGCCTTGCAGAGAAAATTTGCTCAGTCAATTGCTCAAAGGCCTGAAAATCGACTATGCTAGGGCAAAAGTCAACTGTGGCTCACATACAGTCAAACTTCAAGATTTTTGGTCAACATCCTCATTTTGAAGTATATTTCATTATTTGATCAAGGGTTGATCATGATTCATCAAGGATTGCTCACAATTCATCAAGAACCAAAAGTTTCTAAATTAGGGTTTTGTAGGAAAAGTCAACTCAACTTTGACCAAGCATAACTTTCTCATACTTTATGAGAAATGACCCATCCAAAGATCATTTTGAAGAGGATTCCATTCTAAATAATCCATCTTTATCTCCCAAGTTCAAAATATGCACTCACAAAAAGTTATGAATTTGGACATCATAGGTCATTTTGAAAAGTCAATAAAAACACCTTTTTTGTCAAAGCTTCATACATGAGCATGGAATATCAAATTGAGATGATACAAAAAGGGTTGCTTAGATGACATCTCAAGATTTCTAAAAAGTCCAAGAAAACCTTCAAAGAGTCAAAATTGAGGAAGCTATGCATTGGTGAAGTTGGCCCTTTTTGCAAAATTGCCAAAAGTCAACTATGCCTAAAACTTCAATTTTTGCCAAATGAGCCCAATCTTTTTCACTTGTTTTAAGTTGGCAACATGGTCCACGAGCCCTAGCCTTTGCCACTTGTTATTATCTTGTTTTTATTATTTATTTTGATTTTTACTTGAATTAAATCAATTTAAATCAAAACAAATCATAGAAAATCCAAAATATTGAAAACTCAAGATTTTTTTACATGATTCAGGTCTTAAATTCGAGCTAGCATGAGATCAAATTCGTGTAAAGGCATGGAGTACACAAAAAGATTGGATTTGGACTATTTTTGGAAAGATATTCAAGTGTATCAAATCAAGATCAAAGACATTGATGGAGGAAGATTGAGGCCAGGTTTTCAACCCTAATTCATTCCTCAATACAGATAGAAGGTGTGCAGACTAAAAGAAAGGCTAGAAGGAGGTGTATGAACCAGAAACAAAACTTAAAAAAACAAGAAAAAGTGCAAACACGAATTCCTACTTAGAGGCTGTTGTACCCCAAAATTTGCCCTCTCATATTTCTCAAAACATTGCAAGAAAGATCCTCAAGTTGCTCAAGGTAGTCCAAGGGTTGGCCAGACAAGCTCTCTCCTAAGGCAGTCTGCCCCAAATTAGGGTTTTATGTTGCATCAAGATCCTTGAGTCCAAATGACCTCAAATGCTCACCATTGTCCTAATATGTTCTCAAGATCATCCATGTCAAGTTTCAAGCCTTGCAGAGAAAGTTTGCTCAGTCAATTGCTCAAAGGTCCAAAAATCGACTATGCTAGGGCAAAAGTCAACTGTGACCTACATACAGTCAAACTTCAAGATTTTTTTGTCAACATTCTCATTTTGAAGTATATTTCATCATTTGATCAAGGGTTGATCATGATTCATCAAGGATTGCTCACAATTCATCAAGATTCAAAAGTTGCTAAATTAGGGTTTTGTAGGAAAAGTCAACCCAACTTTAACCAAGCATAACTTTCTCATACTTTATGAGAAATGACCCATCCAAAGTTCAATATATGCACTCACAAGAAGTTATCAATTTAGAAATTATAGGTCATTTTGAAAAGTCAACAAAAACACCTTTTTTGTCAAAGCTTCATACATGAGCATGGAATATCAAAATGAGATGAGACCAAAAGGGTTGCTTATAGGACATCTCAAGCTTTCTAAAAAGTCCAAGAACACCTCCAAAGAGTCAAAATTGAGAGAGATATGCATTGTCAAAGTTGGACAATTTTTGAAAAAATGCATGAAGCAAATATTGACCAAACTTGGATTTTTTCCAAATGGGCCTATCTTTTCAAGTTTGAAACTCATTCCTAACATGGTCCACGACCTCTAAACCCACCCATACATTTTTCTACTATTTATGCTATTTATTTTGATATTTTATTCATTAAAATTCAGAATTAAATAAATAAATAATGGAAATAATGTAAATTTTGATGTGAATCCATTTTGGGAAAGTTTTATGCTGGTTTATGTCAATTTATTTCATGAAATAACTTTTCAAATATGTCCAGGTTCATCCAGATGTGAAAATGGCATAAAATCATCAAATATGGAATTTTTTTTAAATCTTGATCATGGTCTTAAAACACAACATTATGAGGGAGATTCTTTCCATGCTTTCTTGTCTCCTCATTCTCCTCTATGAATATAGAGCCATACAAGCTTGAAAGGGAAGAAAATCCTCTCTAAAAAGCTCTCAAAAAGCTCTTCAAAAAGCTCTCTAAAAGCTCTTCAAAAAGCTCTCCAGAAATCAAAGAATTGGTGCAAGTTATATCTCGAGGTTCTGGTCTCTCTCAATTGACATCAAGCCTCAAACCATCCTCTTGAAGTCCTCAAGAGTCTTACAAGGCCCAAGAGAAATCCATCACACGCCTAGTACGCCCCCATTTGACAACACCGGTTTGGTAAAATTTTAAATTTCGAATCTCTAATTTTAATCACATTTTATGGTATGCTAACGTTTGCTTGAGTTTATATAGAACATTTATGGATGTTTGAATCATAGGTTCCATGCAAGAATAAAAAAAACACCATAGTTAGAGCATGAAGCTTTCCAAGATTCTGGCATAGAGATTTCTGATGATTGCACCCCCACATTGCAGGCCTAGTTTGCTTTTCTCTAATTCTTTTATATTTATATTATTTCATTTATTTATTTTACTAACCCATCAAATTATTTTCTTTTTTATCAAAAAAATCACAAAACATTTTTCTATCCAATTAAATTCAAGATATTTATTTTTATTAAAAAAAAAGCAATTAATTTAATTAGGTTATTAATTATTAGACAACTTTAATTTCTTTTTACATAATTAAAATTAATTAGAATAAATAGGTTTTATTACTAACTTAATTATTTTATTTCTTTCCTAAAATAACAAAAACCCAAAAATATGTCATTTATTTATTTTCATTAATTAATTTAACAACCAATCAATTTTGCATTTAATTTAAAAATCTAATTTCTTTTCTTAAAAAAATATTAAAAACAACAAAAAAACGTTTTCTTTTTTTAATTAGGATAGAAGGGTCAAAACCCATATTTCTCGTCGATCTAATTTTTAATCGCGCGTATTATTATTATTTTTCCCAATTATTGTATTTGCTCACAGTTTGTAATAATTTAATTTCGGACATTTATTTACCTTTACCGCTTTTTTTTTTAACGATATTTAATGTAACTGCTCATGGGATGTAATAGTTTAATTAGGACGTTTATTCTACATTTATCGCATTAATTTCAAAGGGTTTGTTTTTGGCTATGTAAATACCCGAAGCCTTGTAATAGCTTAGTTTAATTTCCGCCTTTACTTTCTGCAAACTATACAACTGTTAGATGTTTGGTAATAGGGTTTGCATGACAAGAATGAATGCCTAATTGTTAAAATGGTTAGATAACCCTAAAAATGTGCAAAGATAACTAATCTAAAATTGAATCACTCGCACATGCACACTCCTAGGGTACACTCCCACTTGGTTGCCTTCGTAAGCGGTCATTGAGTATAGGTTGTTTTAGAGGTCGCCCTCTTGTCTAAAAGATCATAGTTGCCTCGAAATGGTTGCCTCAGATATTGTTGCCTAGAATAAATGATCTAAGACATTAGGGTTACCACTAAGGTGTCCTAACATTGCTTTAGTGACCGTATGTCCCGCAATCGAATTGACCCTTAAATTCCAACGACGGTGCTACCAACTCACTAATAGTGGGATATCATTGTCTAAAGGAAATTAGCATAGAACGATTCCTTTTTTGAGTAGGTAGATTAGCTCTTAGATACTTGCTCTTTCAAAACAAAACTCTTTCACACTTACACTTTTACAAACAATTTTTCAAAACACTTCATTACACTCTTGAGGACAGAAGCAAGAGTTAAATTGAAGTTAAAACAAAAACTTTTCAAACCAACAAACACAAAGAAAACAATTTTGAAAACAATGAGCAAGTACCTAAGAGCCCGTAGATAACTACAGATAAAAAGGGTGATAATACCTTCCCTTTCTATAATCTACCCCCCGTACTCAGAAAATCTCGAAAAAGGAATTTTTCTGTGCTTTTTTCCTTTCCTTGTTGGATAAAATAAAAGTCGGTGGCGACTCTTGTTTACCGCGACGTTTTGCAAACTCAAACGCAAAACACAAACCAGCATTCCAAAAAATAGTCAGTTCTTCCCACCGTATCACAGAGGCAATTTCAAGATCCTTGGACCATCTCAATCGCTTCCTGGGATCCCCAGCAAGCAAAAGCAATCCAAAACGAGCACTCCCAGACCCTATATCCCGTTGTAAGTCCATCACGACATTGCTTCTTTCTTGAATTCGAATTTCATGATTTAGACATTGTTAGCACGAATTAACCATATATTCTTGACCCATGGAACATTTGCAAGCTTTCTATATTGTTTAATTGCATTTATATGGCTTGTATAAGATTTCGCCAAGACTAGGGTTTATAGCTTCGATTTAAGAGTTTTATGTGCAGGCAAAATTGGCCCATAAAAAGGTCATCATGATATTTAGCAGGTCCAGACGAATCCAACCATGGCATTATAAGTCATTTATCGTGCCCATGGAGGATTTTGAGATGAACCAGGGCTTGTAGCTACGGACATACGTCTGTGATACGGTGGGAGAACTGACTTGAGGTTTTGCGTTTGTGTTCGCAAATGTTTCGGTTTAGCAAGAGTCGCCACCGACTTTTTATTTTATCCAAAGGAAAGGTCAAAAAGCACAGGAAAGACATTTGAGATGTTTTCTTGGGTTCGGGGGGTAGATTATGAAAAGGGAAGGTGCTAGCACCCTTTTCATCCATGGTTTTCCATGGGCTCTTAGTTACTTGTTTAAATCACTTGCTTTTGCTTTTCAATTGTTTGAAATGGTGTTTTGTGTGTGGTTTGGAAAATGTTTTGAAAAGAAGCCATCGTTGTGGCAACCTTTGTAATGATTCTTCTTTGAATATATACAAAGGTGTTTGTCTTTTGAAAAGATTTTTCAATGTTTGAAAGTTTGTTTTGGGAAATGTTTTGACATTGTTGTTTTACCATTGCATTTGGTAAACAACCTTGTATTTGGATGTTAAACGGGACAGGCGCGGGTCATAGTATTGACCATGATAGCAATTGTGCTAAGTATCTTTAGCAAATTTTTGAGGGACTAGATCATTTTGTATAGGCAACCAAGATAGCGTCATCGAGGGACTATGATCTTTTGTTTTGTTTTTTTGTTTTGCCAAGATACTCAACATGCATAGCATGGCCATTTTAAAGGCAACAAGTGGATGAAACCCTAGGGGTGCATGTGTGCATTATGTTGTCAATTCACATGCTTTTATGTCTTGTATTAGGTGTAGCTATTTGTTTTGATTTTGGATATTGCATACAAACCCTAATCTCTATCATGGCATATTTGAAAGCATAAAGTGCATAAAAATAAATCTACGCCTATTACAACATTGATATGGGGAGAGGGATACAATTTTGAATGGGGAGTATTTGCAAGAAAATAAAACCCTAAGATTAACTATTACATCCAAATTGAATTCTTTGTTCAAATGATAAATAAGCAATATTTAAATAAGCAATTAAATATAAATATGCAAAATATTATAAATATGTAAAAAAATGTTTTTGTTTATTTTTATGTATGTAAAAATAAAAGATTATTTTTATTAAGGGTAAAAACCCTAATTTTCTTTAAGAAAGTATATATACATTAATTATATTATTTATGTACAATAAAATAAAATAATAACATATATACAAATGTAAAAAAATAAAAATATATTAGAAAAACTATTATTTAAGTATGTAAATAATAAAAATAAAAATATAATATTTTCATGTATTATTTTCAAGTTTTTATTAAAAGAAAATAAAAGTATGTTATTTAATAATTATTTTTATGTTAGAAAAAATAATAAAAAATACAAAGTAAAATGTGAAAATTTATGAAAATATTTTTAGTAATTTTTTATGTTTAGAAAAATAAAATAAAGTCATAAACTAAAAAAGAAATGAAAAAATATGAAAATATAAAACAAATAGGCTGAGGGGTGTAAATAACAAGTCAGTGGTGCAAATAGCAAGGAAATGCCAAGGCCCAACCCAGATCCAGCTTCGTCTTCAACCTTTGAACAAGAAAACGCGCGCTATGTATAAATGTCCAACTCCTGCATATGTGTTCTAAAGCAAAAACTCATAACACAAAAGTTATAGCATTTTTTAAGACGATTCCAACCATGTAAAGAACTTAATCTAACTCTCAAAGACCAGAGAGAATTTCTCTGGCCCTAATTTCTATCCTAACTTTTTCAGAAAGTTCATCAATCAAATTCTCTCAGCACACTTAACTTAAATGAAATCTATGCATATGTACAACTTAAGGGCTATGAGTATTACATTTTTTATTTACAAACCTAAGCCTAATGATTCCTAAATAGAGAGATAGGAAGTTGGAAAATACATGTTTCAGTTGAACACGAGTATGGCAATGTAGAGCTTTTCAGTGAGGCCTGAGATGTTTGTGAGCTTGCCAGAACTTCCTCTGACCTTCCCCAATGCTTTGTTTGCTTTGAGCTTGCTTGAATAGGCCTGTAGAAGTCAACCTGCACAAGCTGAAATCAGAAATGGTGAAGCTTGCAAATGGAGTTACAGTCAATGGCCAATGGTTGGGATAGCTCATGTGGGTTATATGGAATGTATTTGAACAGGTTTGGGGAAAAACACACGAGTAGTTTTTGTTATGGAACTCAAAGTGCAGAAACTGCCCTGTTTTGCAAGAAGAAGGTGTTTTTGTGTTTTGGAAGGCTTGAGGGTTGGAAAGCTCGTGTTTCTGGCTCAAGGCAATGTGCAAAAACTAGTTTCAAATGCTTGGAAGAGTTGGTTATAACAGATACTCAAGTTGTGTAGACTTTTGCACATTTCTTGGTTTTGAAGCAAAAGGTGAGAAGTGACAAAGGGCAGGCCTGTATAGGCTAGCTCTCATCCTGCATACATTTGGTGAGCTTGGCCCTAAGTTTATGGATTTTGTAAGCTGTCCAAGATTTGGTCCAAGGCTCAAGAGATGCAATTTGACATAAAGCAAGTTTTGACAAAAATGGCAATGTTGCCTTTTTGCTATTTTTGGATTAATCCCTTGTGTAAACCTCTAATGATCAGAACAAAGCTTCAATCCATTGAGCTTGCATTTAATTCTTGATTGTGGAAGGGTTTAGATACCTGTAAACAAGTATAAACAATTCTGGATGGAAATTGCAACTTGTAGCAACATGAAACATGCCATGGATCAAAGTGAGTTTTTTCCAAGTGGAACTAGGTGAAAAATTGCCATGAAGATAGGTCAAAATCCTGCCTAAACTAGGGCAAAATTTCACTAAGTTAAAAGTTTCATGGACCCTTGTTCCAAAAATCATAACTTGATATCCAAGATTCTTTTGAGAAAACTTTGTGAATAAAAGTTGTAGATTTTCTGGAGGACTACAACTTTCATGTTGGAAGTTTTGTCTGAATACAATTGCATCATGGTGAAAAAGTTGGGCAAATTTGGGAAAAAATAAGAAAATTTCATAACTTAGAAAAATTCTAAGTTATGAAATTTTTCAATCTTAAACCCTAATTTGCAAAATTAGGTTTCTTGATGAACAAGTTTCATGTTTTGACACATCTTGAGGAAAAATGACCCTTGGCACTTGATTTTGACCAAAAGGTCAAAGTTTGACTTTTCAGTGTACAGTTGATTTTTGATCAGTTGACTGGAAAATTCATCTGTCAATCCAATGCAATTGAGATCTTTTGAACCTTGTGAATAGGTCAAGATGATGCCATTGAGTCCTTGAATCCATGCTTGAACCCAATTGGCCATTGGCTAGGTGAAAAATCATAGTTTGCCCTTCTGCAATCAAAACCCTAAAAATGACCATTTTGCCCTTTTGATGATCTGATCAAATTTCTTGAGGAGTTGTGGTCCAAACTTGATCAAATGGTTCATATGAGCTTATAATATTGATGTGGATCAAAATTTATGAGGTTTGACTGTAAATTTTCCATAGTTGACTTTTTCCCCAATACAGCTGATTTTTAGGTCAACTATCCAATTAACTGGGCAAAAATTTGATTCAAGGCTTGAAACTTGGTATGAGAAATCTTATAAGTCCAACATGAAGAATGAAAGTCACATTGAGCATTAGAAGTCCAAAATTCCTTGTGCAAACTCAAACCCTAATTTAGGTCAATAGTGCCAAGAGATGTCTTGAGCAGAGCAAACCCTAGCTTGGTCTTGAGTTCAAAGAGCCTTGTGAGGAGAAATCTTGATAAAATGAGAGGGAAAATTTTGGGGTACAACAGCTGCCGCTGTTCAATCTTCTTGAACCTGAAGAGTTAGATTGGCGAGTTTGCCTTTCGTGACTCGAAGGTAAAAGAGGATTGGACACTAGAGTGCCCGTAAATTTGCGCTCGTCAGAGTATAGTTGAGGGAATGGGTTTAAAGATGCCATTTGGAAGATGTGACAGAATCTTGTCAGAGATGGGCTTAAATATGCCATCTAAGAAAATTGATTGCATAAGAGATTCCTTTGCGAGAGCCCGTATACCTGTTGTTGAGGAGGACTACGCCGGGGAATGTTGGTCTCTGTCTTGGGAGAAATAGAATTTTAGGAGCTTCGATCGTCCGTTATTCTACTGGGGAGTCATCTCTTGGTTAAAGAGGTGAAAATGAACTGCTATCTGGTCGTGCTCCAGGCTTTAGAAGGAATTAATTTGCTATCCAGTCACCTCCGGGCTTCAAAGTAATTGGCCAAGTAAACTATTATTTGGTCAACATCCAAGTTTCACAGTATACCTTACTGTTATCTGGTCAACATCCAGGCTTCACAGTTTTGTATTGCTATCTGGTCAACATCCAGGCTTCACGATACCTTACTTCCTATCTGGTCAACATCCAGTCTTCAGAAGGAAATCAAATGGTTATCCGGTCGTCTCCAGTTTTCCCTTTGATTTTGGGGCCTACTAATATCCGATTGAATCTGGGCTTCAAAGTAATTGGCCGAGTAAACTGTTATTTAGTCAACATCCAAGTTTCGCAGTATACCTTACTGTTATCTGGTCAACATCCAGGTTTCACAGTCTTGTATTGCTATCTGGTCAACATCCAGGCTTCACGATACTTTACTTCCTATCTGGTCAATGTCCAGTCTTTAGAAGGAAATCAAATGGTTATCCGGTCGTCTCCGGTTTTCCCTTTGATTTTGGGGCCTACTAATATCCGGTTGAATTCGGGCTTTAAAGTAATTGGCCGAGTAAACTGTTATTTGGTCAACATCCAAGTTTCACAGTATACCTTACTGTTATCTGGTCAACATCCAGGTTTCACAGTCTTGTATTGCTATCTGGTCAACATCCATGCTTCACGATACTTTACTTCCTATCTGGTCAATGCCCAGTCTTCAGAAGGAAATCAAATGGTTATCCGGTCGTCTCTGATTTTCCCTTTGATTTTGGGGCCTACTAATATCCTGTTGAATCCGGGATTTAAAGTAATTGGCCGAGTAAACTGTTATTTGGTCAACATCCAAGTTTCACAGTATACCTTACTGTTATCTGGTCAACATCCAGGTTTCATAGTCTTGTATTCCTATATGGTCAACGTCCAGGCTTCATGATACTTTACTTCCTATCTAGTCAACGTCCAGTCTTCAGAAGGACTTGCAGGGCGATTCAACTATTTTTCGGTCGATCTCCGGGCTTCAGTATAATCAAGATAAAATTTGGTCGAATCCAGGCTTTATAACTGGAACAGGAATCTGCTCATTGATTTGAATAAGCAAATAGGAAAGCATCCGCGTCTAGAGCATCTCTAAGCCATTTTCTGAGCTTTGAATATCTGTTTTAGGTAGCTATTAATTTCATCCTGAAAAGGGTAGAATGTTAGCTGAAACACAAAGGTATGTTGCATGAAATGTATGATGCAATATATGTGTTTTTATCAATGTTCATGATTTATGAATGTAATGTATGTGCATGTAAGCTGATTAGTTGTCTTGCTGAGGAAAATAAATCCTGGATGGCTGGAGACAATAAAATCTTTGACTGCTATCGGGGAAAATAAATCCTTGACCACTGTTGGAGATTCAAGATCTTTGACAAACTCTGTGGGGAGAAACTATACTGTTGGAGAGATCAGGAGTTTGGGTTGTATGCCAATCTATTGGGGACTTTAAGGATGAGAATATCCGTTCTGTTGGGGGTATCAGGGGAAAACTGAATGGTTTCCGCTGGGGATTGGTAGCTCAAAGTTTCCTCTCCGCTGGGGATCTTAATGACGTGCTGATTTGATCGTGTATGGAAACTTGACTATGCTGAGGAAGAAGGTTTTAAAATAACTCTCTGGGGAATTATCTGGTTTTTAAAGCGACTCTCCGAGGAAATTGGAGGAAACTGGATGGTCTCCAATGATGTTCAAGGGTTGAAGGTTTGACTCCATTTGGGGAAGAAAGTTTCATCTTCACTGAGGGTTTGTAGTTCAAAGTTTTGCTCCGCTGGGGATTGGGAGTTTGAAAACTCAACTCTGATGGGGATTTTGAAACTTAACTCCGTTGGGGATATGTATTTCAAAGCTTTAGTTCCGCCGAGGATCTGGATGATGTACTGCAGAGGATTTCTCCTGGAATAGCCTAAAGACGTTTTCCTATACTTTCAACCTATCAGTAATTATTCTTTCTCATTTCGTTTCATTTGTAAGCAGTGATTATATTCAAATGCATATGCTCATTTAATAAATCATTGGATGTTTTCAAATAAAACACAAGTGTAAAAAAGAAAGAAAAGGCAAACAATTTTCTGCACTTTGAAGTATCTTTGTATTAACTTTGTGTAAGTATTTTGTACAAAGGAGACAGACATCCCAGTAAGAGAATGTTGTCATAAAATTGAGAAAAATTTATACAAAGAAAGATGGCTATGTGTAACAATTCCATGGGGTTCCCATTCTGCTATAACCTTCGTAACTCTGAGTATCTTGTCCATTCGTTGCTTCGTCCGCAGATGATTGGATTGATTGGAAGCTTGGAGCTTATCCGTGAAGAGATTGTCCTTAAAGTGATCCGACGAGACATAGTCATACGCTTTAATTCCCTAACTTTTTCCTGGAACTCCCTTTCGGGTTTTCGATCCACCGGGAAACCCTTTTTTTCCCAAGTCGCCCTTTCGGGTTTTCAACTTGCCGGGTGTACAGATTTTTTGTTGTTTATCCCTAATTTTTGCCTGAACTGCCCTTTCGGGTTTTCGATTCACCGGGATGCCCATTTTTGCCCAAGTTGCCCTTTCGGGTTTTCAACTTGTCGGGTTGTTTATGCGTAGTATCTTTTGACTATGTATGCATTCGCAGGGTGCGGCAGGTCGTCGCCGTCCATGGTGGTCAGAATCATAGCCCCACCAGAAAAGATGTTTTTGATCACAAATGGTCCTTTGTAGGTAGGAGTCCATTTTCCCCTGGGATCACTTTTCGGCAATATGATCTGCTTGATTACAAGATCTCTGACTTGATACACCTGACGTCTGACTTTCTTATTGAAAGCCTTGATCATTCGTTTTTTATACGTCTGACCATGACAAACAGCAGTAAGTCGCTTCTCGTCAATCAAGTTAAGTTGATCAAGCCGGGTCTGAATCCAATCGTCTTCACTCAAACCAGCATCCTTCATGATTCTCAGGGAAGGAATATGAACTTCCATAGGTAAAACAGCTTCCATGCCGTATACCAAAGAAAAGGGGGTTACCCCAGTTGATGTTCACGCCGTGGTACGGTACCCGTGCAGAGCAAACGTTAACATCTCTTGCCAATCCTTGTAGGTGACTGTCATCTTTTGAATGATCTTCTTGATATTTTTTTTCGCAGCTTCGACAACACCGTTCATCTTTGGCCGATAGGGAGATGAATTGTGATGTTGAATCTTGAACTGCTCGCACAAAGCGATGATCATAGTGTTGTTCAGGTTTGTACCGTTGTCCATGATGATACGGTCGGGGATACCATACCGGCATATGAGGTTCTGGTTGATGAAGCGGGAAACCACATTCTTTGTAACAGAGGCGAATGAAGCTGCTTCGACCCACTTGGTAAAGTAATCAATGGCCACCAGGATGAAGCGGTGTCCATTGGATGCTGTAGGCTTAATCTCTCCAATCATGTCGATACCCCACATTGCGAATGGCTAAGGAGCTGTTAGGACATTGAGAGGAACTGGAGGAATATGTACCTTGTCCACATAGATTTGGCATTTGTGACAAGTATGGGAATATTGATGACAATCAGCTTCCATGGTAGACCAGTAGTAGCCTGCCCGTAGAATCTTCTTAGCCATCGTATGTCCGCTCAAGTGGGTGCCGAATGTACCATTATGCAGTTCAGTCATGATCTTCTCAGATTCAACCTTGTCCACACAACGAAGCAGAATGCAATCATGGTTGCGCTTGTATAGGATACCATTGCTCAGGAAGAACTTGGCAGAAAATCTCCTTAAGAACTTTTTTTCGTTGACTGAAGCTCCTTCAGGGCATTCTCGAGTCTCGAGATACCTTTTGACTTTGTGAAACCAGGGTTGATCCACTACTTCTTCGGTATTAATCTCGTGACAATGTGCAGGTTCGTCCATCCGCTCAATGGTAATTTGGGGAGCCTCATTATCCTAGTTAAGTTAAAACATGGAAGACATTGTAGCTAGAGAATCCGCTAGCTGATTTTCTTCTCGCGGGAAGTGCTCAAAGGTAATCTGCTCGAAATGAGGTAACAATGTCAGGACATGTTCTTTGTAAGGGATGAGATTGGGATGTTTAGTGTCCCACTCTCCTTTGATCTGACTGATGACCAAAGCTGAGTCTCTAAACACAACCAAATATTTGATTCCCAAGTCGACTGCAGCCTCGAGACCAAAGATACAAGCTTCATACTCGGCCATGTTGTTGGTGCAGTTGAAGCAGAGTCTAGCAGTGAAAGGTGTATGGAAACCTTGTGGAGAAATGAGTACCGCACCGATACCGGTACCAAGTGCATTTGAAGCACCATCAAAGTACAGGGTCCATCGGGATCCTTGTTCAGGTCCGTCATACGGTCCGTTACCTTCAATGTTATCCAATGTCATAATGTCTTCGTCGGGGAAGTCGAACTTCATGGATTGGTAATGTTTGACAGCTTGATGAGCAAGATGGTTAGCTAGTACACTCCCCTTTATAGCTTTTTGGGTTGTATATTGGATATCATACTCAATCAGGATCATTTTCCATCTAGCGATTCTTCCAGATAAAGCAGGCTTTTCGAAGATGTACTTGATCAGATCCATTTTAGAAATCAGCAGAGTGGTATGTGTCAACATATACTGCCTTAGCCAGCGAGCAACCCATACTGAAGCGCAACAAGTTTTCTCGAGCAGTGAGTAGCGAGTCTCACAGTCGGTAAACTTTTTGCTAAGGTAATAAATGGCATGTTCTTTTCGGCCAGACTCGTCATGTTGGCCCAGTACGCACCCCATTGAATTATCCAAAACAGTCAAATACATGATTAGAGGCCTTCATTCGACGGGTGGCATCAAGATAGGAGGTTCTAGCAAATACTCCTTGATTTTATCGAAAGCAACTTGACAGTCATCATTCCATTCAACCACCTGATCTTTCTTCAACATCTTGAAGATTGGTTCACAGGTAGATGTTAGGTGAGAAATGAACCTTGCAATGTAGTTTAGGCGTCCTAAGAAACCTCTGACCTCCTTTTCAGTGCGAGGGGTGGGCATTTCTTGTATGGCTTTGACTTTGGCAGGATCAACCTCGATGCCTTTGTTGCTGACGATGAATCCCAAGAGTTTACTAGACCTGACTCCGAAAGTGCACTTGTTAGGGTTCAGTCTGAGCTTATATTCCTTTAACCTGACAAATAACTTTTGCAGATGGTCGAGGTGTTCTTATTATGTCTGTGAACGGGCTATCATGTCGTCTACATAGACTTCGATCTCATGATGTATCATGTCATGAAACAAAGCTACCATGGCTCGCTGATAGGTTGCCCCGACATTCTTCAGTCCGAATGGCATCACTTTATAGCAGAAGGTACCCCACTGCGTAACAAAGGTAGTCTTATCCATGTCTTCGGGGGCCATTTTGATCTGGTTATACCCTGAAAATCCATCCATGAAATAAAATACCTTGTGTTGAGCTGTATTGTCAACCAAGATGTCAATGTGCGGTAGTGGAAAGTCATCTTTAGGGCTAGCCCTGTTTAAGTCTCTGTAATCCACGCACATTCTCACTTTGCCATCCTTTTTAGGCACGGGCACAATGTTAGCAACCCACTGTGGATAGGAAGTAACAACAAGAAACCCAGCATTGAACTGCTTCATCACTTCGGCTTTGATCTTTTTAGACATATCGGGCCTCATTCGGCGGACTTTCTGTTTAATTGGTGGACAATCTTCTCTTGTAGGGAGACGGTGAACCACAATATATGTATCGAGTCTCGGCATGTCTTCATAGGACTAGGCGAAGATCTCAACATATTCATTCAACAGCTGAACTAAGCGCTCTTTGACATTTGGCTTTAGGTAGGCACCCACTTTAACCTCTCTTCTGTCTTCGGCAGTACCCAAGTTGATAGTCTCTAACAGCTCTTCATGGGGCAGAATAGCCCTTTCTTCCTGTTGTAGAAGTCTATCCAACTCTCCAGGCACTTCACAGTCTTCATCACCTTCGTATTCGGCATGATTGACCAGATCTTCAGAGTCATTGAAGGCCATAGCAGAATTGTTACCCATGGAATCTGTA
This sequence comes from Vicia faba, assembly GCA_948472305.1. NCBI lineage: Eukaryota > Viridiplantae > Streptophyta > Magnoliopsida > Fabales > Fabaceae > Vicia > Vicia faba. The sequence goes on along the minus strand of OX451736.1, from coordinate 1,467,446,994 downwards.
GTGGATGGGTACCTGCATTTTATGAGTGTGAGTGTGTGTAAGGGATAGCCACCTTTAAACAAATAAAATGTAAAAAGAAATAAAATGAACACAAAAGTTTATATATGAAAACGTCCATGATTCATTAAAAATGGCATATGAAGATGAAAAAATCAAGCCCTTACAAATGGACCTATGTGCCCCGGGTAAGGCACAAGGCAGAAAGAGTGTACGAATTATTTAATAACTATTACACACCAACAGAAATGTTCGAAAGATAAATTACTGACTTATGAATGTAATGGGAACAAAGTCTTTCGCCTCCCATTTGTTCAGTCCTCCTTCAATAGTCGGGAAAATCCAATCTTCAAAGTTGCTCTCATCTTCACCATCCTCCAAAGCATGAACTCCATGATGAGTGATCTTTAATGGTGGCCCTCCATCCCGGGAGCGGCGCACAGCCTTTTGAGCAGAAGTGGTGAAACCCAAGCCGAACTTATTTGTCTTGAAAGGAAAATCTAGTAGCTGACCCCATACTGTGCTTCCTCCTTCCTCGATCACAGCCTTCGCATCTTTAAGGGATGACATCCGGGACACAGGTTTGGTGATGATGGGTACAGAAGTCATTGTCTTGGCTGCCGCAACTTCAGGAGAAACCTCTTCAAAGTGTTGGAAAGGGGTTTCTATGAATTCTCCATCTAACTCCACATAACGGAATGAATTAAGATGGCTTATCATATACTCCTCCTCGCCATGAACCGTTATGATTTTCCCCTGGACTGGGTATTTGAGCATTTGGTGTAGAGAAGAAGTGATTGCCCCAGTGTTGTGGATCCAGGGTCTTCCCAACAAGCAAGAATATGAAGGACGGATGTCCATCACATAAAATGTAGAGTTGAAAATTTCCGTTCCCACTTTAATTGGGATTTCCACCTCCCCGTGGACCATCCTCTTAGAACCGTCAAAGGCTCTAACAATGATATTGCTGGGCTTTAGGGTCAAACCTTCACAGTCCAATCTGTCCAATGCTTTCTTTGGCAGGACATTTAAAGACGACCCGGTATCAACCAGAACGTGAGCAAGAGTGGTCCCTCTGTATTCCACCGAGACATGCAGTGCGTCATTATGCTTTCTCCCCTTAGATGTTAGATCGGCATCGGAGAAGCCAAGACCATTGTCGACGGTTAGGCTGGCTACACACTCCTGGAACTGGTCCGCAGAAGTTTCTTGAGGCATGTGGGCCGTCTTCAGGAATTTGATCATGGCTTTGGCATGAGCCTCGGAACAGAGCAATAGGGCCAGCATAGAGATTTTTGAAGGGGTTTGCCCCAGTTGTTCTACGATATCATAGTCGCTTTTCTTAATTATTTTTAAAATCTCCTCCATTTCCTTTTGAGTGATCTTGGGGATGACCAAAGGCTGAGCCCTCGTCCTGACGGGTGCTTCCTGGATCCCCTTACCTTTATCAGTAGCAACAGCAGAGGGTACAACTACGGGAGTAACAATTTCTTCAATAACTGGACTTCACACAGAGATATTGACTGGCACAAGAGTAACCTTAGGAGCATTTGAGGGTCTGAAGATTTCCCTTGGAGGAGCAATCTCCGGAGAGAAGATTCTTCCACTACGGGTGATCTTACTCGTCCCAGTGATATTTCCTATGTCAGGAGTTTCTTCATCGGAATTCTCTTCCACTGATTCAATCTTCTTAACACCGTGGTAGAAGATCTCTCCTCCATAATTCCACGGTATTGTCTTGTTGGACTTGTATGGGATAGGCCCCGGCATAGTTATCTTCGGAGGTACAAACTTTGGATCGGGTGTAATCTTAACAGGTCTTTTGGAGACCTTGGAAAGACTGGCGGAAATGGTAATTATAGCAACATCGTTGATAGGAGTTGGAGTAACAGGAGAAACAGGAGTTTTCTCAAAGAGGATTTCTTGATTATCCATTAGGTGTTGGATGCCTAACTTCAATAATAGACATCCGAATTATAGGGACGAACAAAGGTAACAATCTTTTTCGCAGCCTGGAAAAATCCCGGCTTTCAACAGATTCATCTTGATTATTGGTAAAGGGGTCATTAAGTCATCAACAACAGCAACATACAGATCCTCTTCAATAGCATGGGAACTGTGACCATGTTTTGGCATTGGGGCAGAGATCACGTTAGGATTTTCGGGCACGTCGAATTCTACCTCCTTGGCATCTATTAAATCCTGGATCTTGTTCTTGAGGGCCCAACAATTGTTGGTGTCGTGCCCTATGTCCTCTGAATGATAAGCACATTTAGCGTTGGCATGGTAAAAAGGAGAAGTTGTATTCAGATTTTGTGGTGGCTCTCTCAAGGTGGTAAGGTTTAACTTCAAGAGATGGGGGAGAACCTGGGAAGATGTCATGCTTATTTTGCTGAATTGCCTAGCAGGCCTTCCCCCCTTTGTTGTTTGGTTCTGGATTGATCATTTCTAGGCTGATCAGCTGCAGTCTTTTGAATCATTACAGCCCCCACCGTTGGTCGGCGCTCCACTCTCCCTCGACCTCTTTAGGAGTAAACAACTGACACCTCTTTCTTGGTTGGAAAAGGTTTTTTAACGACAGCGGAAGCAGAAGTATCTTTTTGAATTTTACCGTTCTTGATGCCAGCTTCGACTCTTTCACCAGTCAGAATTAACTCGGTGAACCCCGCAGATGAACTCCCTATCAGGTGATTAAAGAATGGACTTGACAGCGTCCCCAAAAACATATCAACAAGCTCTCTTTCAGACAATGGTGGCTGCACCCTTCCAGCCAAGTCCCTCCATTTCTGGGCATACTCCTTAAAGCCTTCATTAGAGACCATACCCATACTCTGAAGTTGAGTACGAGTAGGTGCTAAGTATGCATTATATTGATATTGTCTGTAAAAGGCAGTAGCCAAATCCTCCCAATTGTGTACATCAGATATCTCGAGCTGGTAGAACCAATCTAATTGTGTCCCCGAAAGACTATCTTGAAAAAAGTGGACCCACAGATCCTTATCAGAAGAATGAGGTTGGATCTTTCTAACATAAGACCATAGGTGCATCTTCGGACAAGACAAACCATCGTATTTAGCAAATGTAGGCACCTTGAATTTAGGGGGAATCACAATCCCAGCAACCAACCCTAGCTCTTCGAAGTCCAGCCCAGGCACTCTTTGTACCTCCATGGCTGCCAGGCGCTCTTCCAGATTCTTGTACTTGTCGTCTGCGAGAGGGTACTACTGCTCAGAATAGTCTTCATCCTCTTCTTCTTCTTCTTCAGCCTCAGACTCAGATGGTACTGCAGCCCCCTTTCCTTTACCTATCCCTTCATCAAACGTTGAGGGGAAATCTAGGACCCTTCTAGCTTGGTTCTCAAATCTTCTACCCAGAGTAGCCACACCAACTCTTTTCTTTTTGTTTTTCTCTTTTTCCTTTTCCTTCTCTAACAGTGCTTTAAGATCCTCCTGACCCTTTACCAAGGTCATGAGGAGTTGTTGGAACTGTGAATTCTGCGCTTGTAAGTCTTTGACCGTCTGCTCTATATCTATCTTGCTGAAATAAATAGCAGAGAGATATAGAAACCTGGTGTGAAGACCTGTTTATGCATATGATGAATGATATGTATTCATGTAATGCATTCAAGGATTCAGAAATTCAAATTTGTTGTAAACAAAAAGAACACACGTCATATTAATAGAATTTGTTAGTACATAAGTGCCCCATGGGCAAAATAAATACAAAATTCTAATGTAAAAAGACGTTGCGCATCCTCTTTGGTGCGATGTAGGTGTTGAGAGTCTGCTCTTCATGGATTCGACGAGTAATTTCCAAAACCTTCTTCTCACTGGCGTAGAAGCTGGCTTCAAAAGTGTTTCGTTCTTCCTTGAGTTGTATCCAACTCTTTTGCAAATCTTCCAATGATGTTGGCATGTTAGGATGTAGGAGGGTGTATGGAACCTCTCCTTCCATAACAGGCTCTTTGATCACAGGGAGAATGTAGGGGTAAGGCATCATAAGACTCTGGGTGCGGGTTCGTACCCACTTGAGGTAAGGCTCAAGGGGGTGGAATTCTTGTGTCCCAGTGTCTTACTGTCCACTTTGTTGGGCATCCTCCAAGCTCAGATAAACCTTTGTCGAAGTCCTTGAGTATCATTGTCGAAGTCAAAAACCAAGTCCGAAATCAGCATGTCATGAGGGCCATCCCTTCGGGAATACCCAAATTGTCTCAGAGCCAAACAGAGGTTGTAGGTAATGCCTCCCCTAATGCTAAGTAATGGAACATTAGGGAATTCCCCACAATGATCAATGATGATGACATTTTCTCTGGACCGAGAACACCAATGAATATCAGAATGTGTAAGAGTCATCAATCGTTGTGACCATCTCAAGCCTTGTTCAGTCTTCAAGACTTATTGGGGAAGGTGAGAAATAAACCACCTTGCTAGAAGAGGAGTACAACACATGAGAACACCTCTTTTCCTTATTGTTCGTGTGTAAAATAAGTGTAGGATATCCCCAAGCAATGTAGGCATAGGATTATGAGATATGAAAATCTTGACAGCATTCACATCTATAAGCTGATCAGGGTTTGGGGACAAAACCAACCCATAGATGAGAAGTGCTACAATCTCCTCAAAAGCTTGCATATCTAGAGAATTCCAGCATTCTTGTGCCTTCTCAAACAGAAACTTTGGCTCTCTTTCCGTACCGTTGTAGGGTAGTTGGTGGAGAATAGGAATCCTCAAGAGTTGAGAAAATTCCTCCAAAGTAGGCACTAGTTGGTAATCAGGAAATGTAAAGCAATGGTGTAGGGGGTCAAAGAACTAGAATATAACTTTCACCATGTCTTCTTCAATGATATAGTTGACCAAGTTGAGAAGTCTACCATGTCTTTCACTGAAGGGAGAATTCTCTGGAATCTTGGAAACAAGCTCCTTGAGTAGAGGAGGAATTCTCACAAGATTGACCTGGATTATTTTCCTGCGAAGTGATTCCATTACCTACAAAATAGGAACAAAGATGAAAATCTAAGCCCTTGAAATGGTTAGTGGATGCAAATGATGTTTCATGATGTTCATGATGTATGCACAAGTATATGTACAAGCAAATCACGCAAGTTCCTAATTTCAGGCTTGCATGGGGTTTCATAGGTAAGTACCCTCTTGAAGTTTAGTTGGCTTAACCTGTCCTATAAATAGTAACCGGGTTCTAATGAGCTCAATATCACTGGTTTATTTTCTGTGTTCATTGTTTCAGTTTAGACACTTTACTGGCGACCGAAATATTCCAAGAAAACAATCCTCAATGAATGTAGTATCGAGTATCTACCAACTTCGGACTGCACCAAAGCCGGTCATCTCACTACCCCTAATAAGGCCAAGATGGTCAAGTAAGGTTCTAAAAGTCCATTAGTGCTTCATGACATCACTCAGCGGCCTCGTATTCTCTTTGATTGACTCAAAGGCTACCGGTACCCACAAATATGTCACACTAATATAGCTATTGCTTCAACCATGTCGGTATACCCCGCATAGTTTCCACAACGTATTGCTATTTACCTATGAATGTTTCCCAAATCCAGGTAAAGGATTCAAACCCAAACAATAGAACCAAATGTAAAGCAATCAAAGCAAACAAAGTAAGCATGTAAAGGTGATCTAAACCCTAAGGTAACCCCACTTTTGGAAAACTCCCCATCAGAGTCGCCAGTTCTGTGATACGGTGGGAGAACTGACTTGAGGTTTTGTGTTTGTGTTCGCAAATGTTTCGGTTTAGCAAGAGTCGCCACCGACTTTTTATTTTATCCAAAGGAAAGGTCAAAAAGCACAGGAAAGACCTTTGAGATGTTTTCTTGGGTTCGGGGGGTAGATTATGAAAAGGGAAGGTGCTAGCACCCTTTTCATCCATGGTTTTCCATGGGCTCTTAGTTACTTGTTTAGATCACTTGCTTTTGCTTTTCAATTGTTTTAAATGGTGCTTTGTGTGTGGTTTGGAAAATGTTTTGAAAAGAAGCCATCGTTGTGGCAACATTTGTAATGATTCTTGTTTGAATATATACAAAGGTGTTTGTCTTTTGAAAAGATTTTTCAATGTTTGAAAGTTTGTTTTGGGAAATGTTTTGAAATTGTGTGTTTTGAAATTAGCAAGGATGGTTTGCAAGAGATCAAGTAACTAGGAGTTGTCTACCCTATCTACTCAAAGATCTTTCCTACACATTTTTAACCCTTTTGACAGTGTTGTTTTACCATTGCATTTGGTAAACAACCTTGTATTTGGATGTTAAACGGGACAGGTGCGGGTCATCGTATTGACCATGATATCAATTGTGCTAAGTATCTTTAGCAAATTTTTGAGGGACTAGATCATTTTGTATAGGCAACCAAGATAGCGTCATCGAGGGACTATGATCTTTTGTTTTGTTTTTTTGTTTTACCAAGATACTCAACAAGCATAACATGGCCATTTTAAAGGCAACAAGTGGATGAAACCATAGGGGTGCATTGTGTGCATTGTGTTGTCAATTCACATGCTTTTATGTCTTGTATTAGGTCTAGCTATTTGTTTTGATTTTGGATATTACATACAAACCCTAATCTCTATCATGGTATATTTGAAAGCATAAAGTGCGTAAAAATAAACCTACGACTATTACAACATTGATATGGGGAGGATATACAATTTTGAATGGGGAGTATTTGCAAGAAAATAAAACCCTAAGATTAACTATTACATCCAAATTGAATTTTTTGTTCAAATGATAAATAAGCAATATTTAAATAAGCAATTAAATATAAATATGCAAAATATTATAAATATGTAAAAAAATATTTTTGTTTATTTTTATGTATGTAAAAATAAAAGATCATTTTTATTAAGGGTAAAAACCCTAATTTTCTTTAAGAAAGTATATATACATTAATTATATTATTTATGTACAATAAAATAAAATAATAACATATATACAAATGTCAAAAAATAAAAATATATTAGAAAAACTATTATTTAAGTATGTAAATAATAAAAATAAAAATAAAATATTTTCATGTATTAATTTCAAGTTTTTATTAAAAGAAAATAAAAGTATGTTATTTAATAATTATTTTTATGTTAGAAAAAATAATAAAAAATACAAAATAAAATGTGAAAATTTATGAAAATATTTTTAGTAATTTTTTATGTTTAGAAAAATAAAATAAAGTCAGAAACTAAAAAAGAAATGAAAAATATGAAAATATAAAACAAATGGGCTGAGGGGTGTAAATAGCAAGTCAGTGGTGCAAATAGCAAGGAAATGCCAAGGCCCAGCCCAGATCCAGCTTCATCTTCAACCTTTGAACAAGAAAACGCGCGCTATATACAAATGTCCAACTCCTGCATACGTGCTCTAAAGCAAAAACTCATAACACAAAAGTTATAGCACTTTTCAAGACGATTCCAACCATGTAAAGAACTTAATCTAACTCTCAAAGACCAGAGAGAATTTCTCTGGCCCTAATTTCTAACCTAACTTTTTCAGAAAGTTCATCAATCAAATTCTCTCAGCACACTTAACTTAAATGAAATTTATGCATATGTACAACTTAAGGGCTATGAGTACTACATTTTTTATTCACAAACCTAAGCCTAATGATTCCTAAATAGAGAGATAGGAAGTTGGAAAATACCTGTTTCAGTTGAACACGAGTATGGAAATGTAGAGCTTTTCAGTGAGGCCTGAGATGTTTGTGAGATTGCCTGAACTTCCTCTGACCTTCCCCAATGCTTTGTTTGCTTTGAGCTTTCTTAAATAGGCCTGTAGAAGTCAACCTGCACAAGCTGAAATCAGAAATGGTGAAGCTTGCAAATGGAGTTACAGTCAATGGCCAGTGGTTGGGATAGCTCAGGTGGGTTATATTGAATGTATTTGAACAAGTTTGGGGCAAAACGCACGAGTAGTTTTTGTTATGGAACTCAAAGTGTAGAAACTGCCCTATTTTGCAAGAAGAAGGTGTTTTTGTGTTTTGGAAGGCTTGAGGGTTGGATAGCTCGTGTTTCTGGCTCAAGGCAATGTGCAAAAACTTGTTTCAAATGCTTGCAAGAGTTGGTTATAACAGATACTCAAGTTGTGTAAACTTTTGCACATTTCTTGGTTTTGAAGCCAAAGGTGAGAAGTGACAAAGGGCAGGCATGTACAAGCTAGCTCTCATCCTGCATACATTTGGTGAGCTTGGCCCCAAGTTTGTGGATTTTGTTTTCTGTCCAAGATTTGGTTCAAGGCTCAAGAGATTCAATTTGACATAAAGCAAGTTTTGACAAAAATGGCAATGTTGCCTTTTTGCTATTTTTGGATTAATCCCTTGTGTAAACCTCTAATGATCAGAACAAAGCTTCAATCCATTGAGTTTGCATTTAATTCTTGAGTGTGGAAGGGTTTAGATACCTGTAAACAAGTATAAACAATGCTGGATGGAAATTGCAACTTGTAGCAACATGAAACATGCCATGGATCAAAGTGAGTTTTTTCCAAATTCAAACCTTCGATTCTCCCTAACCATAAATGATTTTGGAGAGTTCTTTGACATTTTGGAAAGCTTGTAAAATGATCTATAATCCATATTTGAAATGAATTTTGATATTCCAAGTGGAACTAGGTGAAAAATTTCCATGAAGATAGGTCAAAATCCTGCCTAAACTAGGGCAAATTTTCACTAAGTTAAAAGTTTCATGGACCCTTGTTACAAAAATCATAACTTGAGATCCAATCTTCTTTTGAGAAAACTTTGTGAATAAAAGTAGTATATTTTGTGGAGGACTACAACTTTCATGTTGGAAGTTTTGTCTGAATCCTATTTCATCATGGTGAAAAAGTTGGGCAAAGTTGGGAAAAAATAAGAAAATTTCATAACTTAGAAAAATTCTAAGTTATGAAAATTTTCAATCTTAAACCCTAATTTGCAAAATTAGGTTTATTGATGAACAAGTTTCATGTTTTTACACATCTTGATGAAAAATGAACCTTGGCACTTGATTTTGACCAAAAAGTCAAAGTTTGACTTTTCAGTGTACAGTTGATTTTTGATCAGTTAACTGGAATATTCATCTGTCAATCCAATGCAATTGAGATCTTTTGAACCTTGTGAATAGGTCAAGATGATGCCATTGAGTCCTTGAATCCATGCTTGAACCCAATTGGCCATTGGCTAGGTGAAAAATCATAAATTGCCCTTCTACAGTCAAAACCCTAAAAATGACCATTTTGCCCTTTTGATTATCTGATCAAATTTCTTGAAGAGTTGTGGTCCAAACTTGATCAAATGGTTCATATGAGCTTATAATATTGATGTGGATCAAAATTTATGAGGTTTTACTGTAAATTGGCCATAGTTGACTTTTTCCCCAATACAACTGATTTTTAGGTCAACTGTCCAATTGACTGGGCAAAAATTTGATTCAAGGCTTGAAACTTGGTATGAGCAATCTTGTAAGTCCAACATGAAGCATGAAAGTCACATTGAGCATTAAAATTCCAAAATTCCTTGTGCAAACTCAAACCCTAATTTAGGTCAACAGTGCCAGGAGATGTCTTGAGCAGAGCAAACCCTAGCTTGGTCTTGAGTTCAAAGAGCCTTGTGAGGAGAAATCTTGATAAAATGAGAGGAAAAATTTTGGGGTACAACAACGTCCATATGTAAAAGTCCCTGATTTTTTACCCACGGAGAATGGAAGAAGATGACTGCATGGCGCCCTTCTATTGGGTCATTTGAATTCTAGCGCTTGCTTTTCCCACCAACTCTCTTTATCATATATTATTTTATGTTGTTATTTTATGAACAAACAAAAACAAGTGGTGCAGTGGTAGTGGAGTGTATGGTAATTGCTTCAGGACCTGGGTTCGAATCCCAGGTCCCCCCTTTCTTTCATATATTTTGCCTTTTCAGGATCCAGCGCATACACAAGCTAAGGGACTACCATAGACCTCACTATCCAATCTGCCAAGTGGCCAGATGGCCAAATCTGATGGCCATCATCTGAAGGACCAAAGTATGCCCAATCAACGCATGGCAAGAGATCATGGAATGTGAAATGGACCTCTTTACTTCTTGGGCCCAGATTGCTTCTCACCCCCCCCCCTCAATTTGCTTGCAGGCCCAAGTTTTCTTATTCCTTTTCTTTTTTATATTTTATTTAATTTATTTATTTATTTTATTTACTAACACAATTAATTATTTTCTTTCATTAAAAAAATCACAAAAAATATTTTCATCCCAATTAAATTTAGGATATTTATTTTTTATCAAAAAAATTAAATTAATTTAATTAGGTTGTTAATTTTAGATAACTTTAATTCTTTTTTCAAATAAATTAAAAATAGTTAGAGTAATTAGGGTTTTGTTTCTAATTTAATTACATTTTATTTTTCTTAAAAATAACCAAAAACCAAAAATAGGTCATTTTATTTATTTTCATTAATTAATTTAATTAGCTAATTAATTGTATATTTAATTTTAAAACCTAATCCTTTTTATGAAAATAACAACAAAAACTTTTATTTTTAATTAATTAGGTTAAAAAGGGTCAAAACCCTAATTTCTTCCCGATTTTAATTTCATCGCGCGCTTTATTTTTATTTTTACCATATTGATGTAACTGCCCACAAGTTGTAATAGTTTAATTAGGACTTTTATTTTTTATTTATCACTTTATTTTTTTAAGGGTTTATTTTTGGCTATGTAAATACCCGAAGCCTTGTAATAGCTTAGTTTAATTTCCGCACTTTAAATTCCGCAAAATATTAAACTGTTAGATGTATGATATTAGGATGCATGACAAGAATGTATGTAAAACTTTAAAACAGTTAGATAACCCAAAAATGCGCAAAGATAAATAATATGAAATTGAATCACTCGCACATGCGCACTCCTAGGGTACATTCCCACTTGGTTGCCTTCGGTAAACAGTCATTGAGTATAGGATGATTTAGTGGTCGTCCTTTTGTCCAAAGATCAAAGTTGCCTCAGAAAGATTGCCTCAGATATTGTTGCCTCGGATAATTGATCTAAGACATTAGGGTTATTACTAAGACGTCCTAACATTGCTTTAGTGATCGTACGTCCCTTTCGAATTGACCCTCAAAACTCCAACGACGGTGCTACCTACTCATTAATAGTGGGATAACACTGTCTAAAGGAAACAAACATAGAACGATTCTTTTTTCGAGTAGGTAGATTAGTTCTTAAGTACTTGCTCAATCCAAACAAACTTTTTCACACTTACACTCCTTTACACACAAAGTTTTCAAAAACACTTTATTACACTCTTGAAGACAGAAGCAAGAGTTAAATCAAAGTTAAAACAAAAACTTTTCAAAGCACACAAGCGCACAAAAAAGTAATTTTGAAAAATGATGAGCAAGTACCTAAGAGCCCGTAGATAACTACAGATATAAAGGGTGCTAATACCTTCCCTTTCTATAATCTACCCCGTACTCATAAATATCTCGAAAAAGGAATTTTTCTGTGCTTTTTTCCTTTCCTTGTTGGATTAAATAAAAGTCGATGGTGACTCTTGCTTACCGCAACATTTTGCAAAAAATGCAAAATGCAAACCAGCATTCCTAAAAAACAGTCCCAGTTCTGGCCACCGTATCACAAGGAAAAAGCTGCCTGCCAACTTTCTCAATGTTTTTATATCTTTATTTGATGCACCATCTGGGTATTCACGAGTTTGGAGAAAATGCTTGATATCAAAATACCAAGGTTTTTCATCTACTACTCCCTCTGTTATAAACACGTGAGCTGGTCTATCCAAACATCATACTGTGATACGAGGCACGTTGTGATCGGTGGATCTGGAACTGACTGTTTAACGCTGGTTCGTGAAATGTCGCGGAAGCAAGAGTCGCCACCGTCTTTTATTTTCTCCAAATGGAAAGGACAAAAGCACAGAAAAATTCCTTATAGAGATTGCTCTCGGTTCAGGAGGTAGATTTATAAAAAGGGAAGGTGTTAGCACCCTTTCTATCCATGGTTATCCATGGGCTCTTAGATACTTGCTCATTTGTGTTTTCAAAATTGTTTGTTTGCTTTTCAACTGTGGGTTTAAAAAAGTTTCTTTGAAAATTTCAGTTCGACTCTTGTATCAGTCCTCAAGAGTGTTTGAAAAGTTGCTTTTGAAAGCTTTTTGAAAGTGTCGGTGTAAAAAGAGTTTTTTGATTTTGTTTTGAAATTAGAGCAAGTATCTACGAGTTCTCTACCTACCCTAAGGAATTCGTCTGTGTAAATGTCCTTAAAGTAGTGCCATCCCACCATTGAGAGGTAGGTAGCACCACTGTTGGAGGTGTTCGGGTCAATTCGAGGGTTCGGGACATTGTGGTCACCAGAGCAATAGGAAGACACCTTAGAAGCTACCCTCATGCCATGTTCATGGACATGAGGACTTACTAAAACATCCTCTACTCGACGACCACTTTTCGAGGGGCAAGGCAACAATGAGGCGTACCCTAGGGGTGATGTGTGATTTGTGTGTCATGTTCATTTATGTTTATCTTGTTCATGCATTGGTGATCTACGCGTTGCTTTTATTTTGGCATTCATTCTTTCATGCAAGTTATTAACAGTTTAAAAGATGCGGAATTTAAAAGTCCTACGCTATTACAAAGGCGCGGGTCTACATCGCCAAATTAATCCAAGACCCGATTTGAAATAAAATAAAATGCGGAAAGGATAAATATCCTAATTAGTCTATTACAAGGCTTTGGAGTAATTACATGAAATTTACAAAAAAAGAAACAAAATAAGCGCGCGAAACGGAATTATAATCGAAAGCGAGGGCGTTGGACCCTTTTAAAGAAATTGAATTGAAATTAATAAATTAATTAAGTTAAACGAGAAAAGGAAATTATTTTTTTGAGTTTTTGTATTTATGGAATTTAGTAAGAAAATTAAATGAAATTAAAACCCTAATTCTAAACTATTTTTAATTTATTAAAAAATGCTTAAACTTAACCTAGTTTTAACCTAATTATTTAATGGCAAATTTATTTACAAAAAAATAATTAATTATTAAATATGGTGAAAAATAAAAGAAGGAATAAAAGTATAAAACCCTAATTCTACATTTTTTAGTTTATTAAAAAAGATATTAAAATTAAACCTAGAATAAAAACTAAATTAATTGTCAAATTTATTTACAAAAATGTTAGTGAATTAAACATTAAAACATATTTTTTATTTTTATAGTTTCTAATTTTTTTGGTATTTTTATGTTATGAAAAATTAATTTATGAATTAAACTAAAAATAAATAAAACAATAAAATAGAAAAAATAAAAAGAATGAAAAATAAAATGCAAACCAATGGGGGGGTGTTGACCCCAATTTGGAGGTATTTTCCAACAACTTTGGCCCATTTGAAGGAAGCCTGGTTGACTTTTGATGGTCACGTGTAGACCCTTGGACTGAGGTGTACCATGGAACTCATATCCTGGCTTTGGGATTGATCTTAGTGGCCATGTGGCAAGCATCAACGCTGGATGCATGGTAGAATTCTGGGCGCGTACTGCATAGAATCACATTAAAACAAAATGCATTGAGAAATATGGGGGACCTGGGAATCGAACCCAGGTCCCAGTGCTTGGAGGACAACGCATCAACCAACTGTGCCATTTGCTTTCTTTGTCAATATAATAGAGCATGAATAATAAGAGAGAGAGAAAACGTGGGTTAGTGGGAGTTTAACAAAATGCGCGCCAGGATTTGAAATAGCCAACCATAGGATGACAAATCACCTTCTTCTTTGTTTGTTCTTTGCTTTTGCCTGAAAAAATATATCAAATAGCGGGGGTTTTGAACCCCCACTAACCACAGTACAGGAAAATAGCGATTAGGCCATACTCAAATATAAAAAAGGCGCGACCTATGGAATTGAATCGTCCAGAGCTTCCGGTTTCAGTGGTATAGGTCTTGAGTATCAATTTTTCCAGAGGAACAAAGCCCTCTTTTAAAACCTCTGCAACCCTAAAGGGCTTCCATGGCAAGTTTGTATATAGGCGATGAAAACTCAATTAAACAATAGCAATAGATTCAGAAGGTCCATGTTAGTATAAAACAACAATCAAAATGTATGAAAAATGTCCAGGAATTCAAATACGATTATGCATAAAGTTTGAGGAATTTTGACTTCTATATACCAATTCTTGATGCGTAGGGGTTGGAAAAGGATTCAAAAAGCTTCCTTGATGCCTTGGCAAGCTATTGGAATGCTTATCTCGCTTTGAATTGCACTGAAGCTGTGTTTTCAGTTTTGAATTTTTGGACAAAAAATGCAAAGTTGGTTGTTGGTTTCAGGCGCAGCTTCAAGGTCGTATGCACTAGGGTTGTGATCTGTATATGTATGTGAGTGTTTTAGGTTTGCAAATCAAGTCCAAAAACCCTTGTAATCATGAATCAAATATTTTATTTTTAATGGCATCTTTTCAAATCTTTTCCATGTGTTTTTGATACCAATCATGGCCAAATCTTTCCAAATTGAGGGTGCACGGAATCTTGAGGTTTTATGGAGAGAATATGCTGCAAAAAGGGATTAAAAAACATGGTTTTCTATTTTTGTCATATTTTATTTCATTAAATGAATTAATGGTGATAAAAATTCAAATAAATAATAAAAAATGATGAAATAAATCCCCTTTGGGTAAAATGGTCGTGCATAACCTTTGGATAATGATTCTTGGAAGAAAATGTGGCCCATTAGCAATTTTGAGGCATTTGAAGCAAAGTTGACTTTTCAAAATTCCCAAAAATTTCCCAACTTCCACAAGGCATATCTTGCTCAATTTTTAAGCTTTGATCATGTTCTTTGACATTTTGAAAAGGTCTTGAAGTACTCTAACCAATGCCTTTGGTCCCATGTTATTTTTATTTACCAATCTCAAGGTATGGTCTTTGACTTAAAGTGCCTTTTTGTTGACTTTTGAAAATGACCTATAATGTTGAAATTAATAACTTTTTGTGAGAGCATTTCTTGGACTTGAAGTGTGAAGAGGAGTTGTAGGAAATGTCTTTCTCTTCAAAATGAGCTTTGGATGGAATTTTTCTGATAAACCATGTTGAAGTTATGCCCTGGTCAATTTACAGTTGACTTTTTCAACTGTCCAAATATGGAAACTTTTGCATCTTGAGACTTTTTGAGCCATGCCTTGAGAATCATGATCAAGAATTGATCAAATGATGTTTGTGGCTTCAAAATAAGATGTTGACCAAAAATTTGAACTTTTGACTGTCAAATGACCATTTTGCCCCTGCAGTTGACTGCTGAGCAATTAGGGCATTTGACTGTGCAATTTTGTGCTGTAAGTCTTGAAACTTGGCATGAGGATGCTTGACCATGTTTTTAGGCATGTAGGACTTGATTGGACCCTTGAAAACTTCAATTTCTTTGTCAGAACCAAAACCCTAGTTTTTGACTGTTAGGAGGCCTTTGAACTGTGCAACCCTTGGGAGATTTTGAAGCATGCTCTTTGCAAATTCTTGAAGAATATGGGAGGGAAAATTTTGGGGTACAACAGTTGCCCCTGTTCAATCTTCTTAGACCTGAGGATGCAGATTGGCTGACGTGCCTTTCGTAATCCGAAGGTGGAAGATGATTGAACACTAGAGTGCCCAGAAATTTGGGCTCACATGTTGGCTGTGTGATGGTAGGAATGGGCTTATAGATGCCATTTGGAGATTGATGATTAGGATGATGGGCTTATAGATGCCATGCTGAGAGGTGATGGATAGGTGGATGGGCTTATAGATGCCATATGGATGTCGATCGCGTAAGAGTTTCCTTAGCGAGAACTTGCGTACCTGAAAAGAAAATGATTACTTGGCCTGTTACAGGAGTTGGTCTTCAAACTCTTTGTGTAGATGTACCCTGACTGGTTGCAGGGATTGGGTATGGAGCTTCAAAAGGTTATGAATGAACCAGGGATGGTTACTACCTCAGCGGGACGGTGAGAGAACCTTGGATGATTACTACCTCAACAGGAACGCTGAGAGAACCTTGGACGATTACTACCTCAACAGGAACGCTGAGAGAATCTTGGGGCGATTACTATCTCCACAGTAACAGGGAGAGAACCATAGGCGACTTCAACCTCAACAGTAACGCTGAGAGAATCTTGGGCGACTTCAACCTCAACAGTAACGTTGAGAGAATCTTGGACGACTTCAACCTCAACAGTAACACTGAGAGAATCTTGGACGATTACTACCTCAACAGTAACGCTGAGAGAATCTTGGGCGACTTCAACCTCAACAGTAACGCTGAGAGAATCTTGGACGACTTCAACCTCAATAGTAACGCTGAGAGAATCTTGGACGATTACTACCTCAACAGTAACGCTGAGAGAATCTTTGGAGACTTCAACCTCAACAGTAACGTTGAGAGAATCTTGGATGTCTTCTACCGAGTCTTCATCAGGAAAATCTTTAGGGATCGATTTAACTGGACTAGAGAAGGCCTTTGATTGGATAAGAATCAAGAAAAATCTTAGGGTCGACTTAACTGAACCAAGCAAGGTCTTGGAATAACTTCAACTGGGCAAGAATCAGGGAGATCTTAGGGTCGATCTGACTGAACCAGAGAAGGCCTTTGACTGGATAAGCATCAGGAAAATCTTAGGGTCGATTTAACTGAACCGGGCAAGGTCTTGGAATCTTCAACTGGATAAGAATCAGGGAGATCTTAGGGTCGATCTGACTGAACCAGAGAAGGCCTTTGACTGGATAAGAATCAGGAAAATCTTAGAGTCGATTTAACTGAACTGGACAAGGTCTTGAAATGTAGCTGAGAACTTAACTAGATCTTTCCTGAAAGGTAAAGGTCAGTCATATGCAATGCATGATATGGATCAAGCAATGATGTTCTCAATATAAATGAGATTGTAAGGTATGATGCGTTTATGCATGTATCATGATGTATGAAAATGTGATGTTTATGAATGTATCTTTTCGTCTTAGGAAAATAAATCCTTGATGGGTGCCGGGAAGTCACTCCTGGGCTGATGTTGAAGAATAGATCTTTGCTTCCGCTGGGGATGATAGTTGCAAGAATATCGGTAGGAGAAGATAACTCCGTTGGGGAATCAACTTGGAGAATGGATTACTCTGCGGGGAGAAAAGTACTCTAGTGGTCTTGCTGGGAAACAAAACTTTGTGGGGAGAAAAGTAATTTGCTGAAATATTGATGGTAACTTCGCTGGGGATACCGTTAAGATGTTGGAAGTGTTAATAGACTTCGCTAGGGATAAGAAGACTTCGCCGAGGACGATCTTTCCATGGCTTTTGGATGAGGATAACCCAGTTATATCCTGGTAGGGAAACAACCTTTGAATAAAGCCGGGAGACGCGTTCGTGCTCTGTAGGGATAAGCTTCCAGAATCTACTGGGGATAAGCTTACTGCTTGGGGAGATGGACTCCAACTTTCCTGGGGAAACTGGATTGGACTCTCCTGGGGAAGTTTTGAACTTCATTGGGAAGTGACTCCGTTGAATGTTTGATAGGCCGCCGGGGAACAATCTTTAGGTCAAGACTGCCGAAGATGCTTGTTAAGAATATCTGTATATCGTGCTGGGGAATATTGAGATCTGCGGGGGTACCCAACTTCCTCAAGGCTGATAATGGCTTTGCTTGGGGAGAGTGCATTGACTTGCTGACTCACTCTCTGGGGATTAAGATATCTAGTTATGTTCTTCAGCTGAACCTACCTTGGTACCTTGGAGGACAGAACAATTAGATCGCTTAGACAACTCTTTATTACCCCTGTTTCTAATGTTACCTGTAATTAATCCTTTGTTTCGTATGCAAATATTCATGAGTTAGCAAATTATTGTCAATGCATATATCACCAATTGAACCTTGGACGTTCTTCGCAAAACAAAACAGAAAAAAGGAAAAAACAAAAGGCAATTTGTCTGAAAAGTGTATTTATATTGATTTTTGAATTTGCCTGTAAATAGGCGCTTTATGTACAAGAGGCTGACGTCCTAGTAAGAGGACGCCGCCGAACAAAAGAGTTCAATACAAATTTGTACAAAGGAATATAAAACAGCTGTGTGAATAGAATAATCCCACTGGGTTCCAACTCTGCTATCGCCTTTATATCTTCGAGCGTCTCATCACTTGATGACCTAGCTGAAGATGAAGCTGATTGATCGATGCCGTCTGAACTTGATGTAGATACCGGATTCTGGATGCAAAGTGATCCAATGAGACATAGTATTACGCTTTATCCCTAACTTTTGCCTGGACCGTCCTTTCGGGTTTTCAGTCCACCGGGATACCCATTTTTGCCCAAGCCGCCTTTTCAGGTTTTCGACTTGCCGGGTGTACATATTTTTTTCATTTCATCCCTTCATTTTGCCCGAACCCTTTTGGTTCGCCGGGAAGCCCTAATTTTTGCCTAGGTATGTCAACCAAGCGGGTCTCTTTTTATGCGTAGTATCTTTTTACTATGTCTGCATTGGCGGGGTGAGGAAGGTCGTCACCATCCATGTTGGTTAGAATCATGGCTCCTCCTGAGAACACATGTTTAACCACAAATGGCCCTTCGTACGTAGGGGTCCATTTGCCCCTTGGATCACTCTGAGGAAGGATGATACGTTTGATTACCAAATCCCCAACTTGATATTCTTGTGGTCTGACCTTTTTGTTAAATGCCCTGATCATCCGTTTTTGGCACGTTTGACCATGGCATATAGCAGCAAGTCTCTTTTCGTCAATTAGATTTAATTGATCAAGTCGTGTCTGGATCCAATCATCTTCGTTCAGATCTGCATCCTTCATTATCCAGAGAGAGGGTATCTGCACTTCGATCGGTAAGACTGCCTCCATACCGTAGACCAAGGAGAAAGGAGTTGCTCCGGTTGATGTCCTGGCTGAGGTACGGTACCCATGTAGAGCGAACAGTAACATCTCGTGCCAATCTTTATAAGTCACTGTCATCTTCTGCACAATTTTCTTAATGTTCTTATTTGCTGCTTCTACAGCCCCATTCATCTTTGGTCTGTAAGGAGAAGAGTTGTGGTGTTGTATCTTAAACTGCTCGCAGAGCTCATTGATCATCTTGTTATTGAGATTGGTACCGTTGTCTGTAATGATTCTTTCAGGGACGCCGTATCGACAGATCAGGTTATGCCGAATGAACCGCGCCACAACATTCTTGGTTACAGTGGCGTAAGAAGCTGCTTCAACCCACTTCGTAAAGTAATCGATCGCTACTAGGATGAAGCGATGCCCATTGGATGCCGTAGGTTTAATCTCGCCGATCATATCTATGCCCCACATTGCAAAAGGCCAAGGTGCAGTCAGAACATTTAGAGGAACTGGAGGAAAATGCACTTTATCTGCATAAATCTGGCATTTATGACATGTCCGAGAATGTTGATAGCAATCAGCTTCCATTGTGGACCAGAAATACCCTGCCCGGAGGATCTTCTTTGCCATAGTGTGTCCACTGGAATGTGTTTCGAAGGTACCTTCATGCAGCTCCGCCATGATCCTTTCTGCTTCAGTCTTATCCACACAACGCAGTAAGGTCGAATCATGGTTTCTCTTGTACAGAATGTCGTTGCTAAGGAAGAACTTCGCTGCGAACCTTCTCAGAAACTTCTTATCGTTGACAGACGCACCTTCAGGGTATTCCTGAGCTTCCAAATATATCTTCACCTCATGGTACCAAGGCTTTTCAGTCACCAATTCAGTCTCGAGATCACAACAGTATGTCGGTTCGTCCAGTTTCCAGATGATGATCCGGGGAGCCTCATTATCCCATTTGACCTTGAACATAGAAGACATCGTAGCTAACGCGTCCGCTAACTGATTCTCCTCTCTCGGGAAATGTTCAAAGGTTATCTCGGTGAAGTGGGGGATCAAGGTCAACACACATTCTCTGTAAGGAATAAGATTCGGATGTTTCGTATCCCACTCTCCTTTGATCTGATTGATCACGAGAGCGGAATCTCCGAAGACACTCAGATACTTGATCCTTAAGTCGATCGCAGCTTGAAGACCCATGATGCATGCCTCATACTCCGCCATGTTATTGGTGCAGTTGAAACATAGCCAGGCAGTGAGTGGAGTATGAGTGCCTTGAGGGGATATGATCACAGCGCCGATGCCGTTACCTAAAGCGTTGGAGGCTCCGTCAAAGTGCATAGACCATCGGGATCCTTCCTCAGGTCCTTCATCCGGTCCAGGTACTTCACAATCAGTCACTATCATGATACTCTCGTCTGGAAACTCGAAGTTCATTGACTGGTAGTCGTCTACTGCCTGATGTGCCAAGTGGTCTGCCAATACACTTCCTTTGATGGCTTTCTGAGTTGTGTACTGGATGTCGTATTCTGTCAAGATCATCTGCCATCATGCTATTCTCCCAGATAGAGCAGGCTTTTCAAATATGTACTTTATAGGATCCATCTTTGAGATCAACAAGGTAGTGTGAGTCAGCATATACTGTCTCAGCCGGCGAGCAGCCCATACCAAAGCGCAGCAAGTTTTCTCGAGCAGTGAGTATCGGGTCTCACAGTCGGTAAACTTTTTGCTAAGGTAATAAATGGCGTGCTCTTTTCGGCCAGACTCGTCATGCTGCCCCAGCACACACCCCATTGAGTTGTCAAGTACTGTCAGGTATAATATCAGAGGTCTCCCCTCAACCGGTGGCATAAGGATGGGTGGTTCTTGGAGATACTCTTTGATTCTGTCAAAAGCAGCCTGACATTCATCATTCCAACGTACTACCTGATCTTTCTTCAGCAGCTTGAAGATTGGTTCACAGGTGGCAGTTAGGTGTGAGATGAATCGAGCAATGTAATTCAGGCGTCCTAAAAAGCCTCTGACCTCTTTCTCTGTCTTAGGAACTGGCATCTCTTGAATAGCTTTAACCTTGGCAGGGTCCACTTGAATACCCTCATCACTTACAACGAAGCCTAGCAACTTTCCAAATCTTACCCCGAAGGTGCACTTGTTCGGGTTCAACCTTAGCTTGTACAACTTCAGACGGTCAAACAATTTCTGCAGATGATCAAAGTGCTCTTCCTCAGTCTGGGACCTTGCGATCATGTCTTCAACATACACTTATATCTCATGATGGATCATGTCATGAAATAAGGCAACCATGGCACGTTGGTAGGTTGCCCCAGCATTTTTCAACCCGAATGGCATGACCTTGTAGCAGAAGGTGCCCCACTGAGTAACAAAGGTAGTCTTTTCCATGTCTTCCGGAGCCATCTTGATCTGATTATACCCTGAAAATCCATCCATGAAAGAGAACACCTTATGCTGAGCAGTATTGTCAACAAGGACATCAATGTGAGGTAGAGGGAAGTCATCCTTGGGGCTGGCCCTGTTCAAATCCCTGTAGTCGACACAAATTCTGACCTTTCCATCTTTCTTAGGCACCGACACCACATTAGCAACCCACTGAGGATAAGAAGTTACTGCAAGGAACCCAGCATCAAACTGCTTCATAACCTCGGCTTTGATCTTCTCAGACATCTCTGGACGCATACGGCTGACCTTTTGCTTGACCGGAGGGCAGTCTTCCTTAGTAGGCAAATGATGGACCACAATGTCCGTATCCAACCCGGGCATGTCTTCGTAGGACCAGGCAAAGATTTCCATATAATCATGTAGCATCTGAGTCAACCGTTGCTTCACGCTGAGCTCTAGGTTGGCACCAATCTTTACCTCCTTTTTGTCTGTATCAGTACCCAGATTTATTGTTTCCACCGGCTCTTCATGTGGTTGGATTGCCTTCTCTTCCTGAAGTAACAGTCTTGCAAGCTCGCCAGGCACTTCGCAATCATCTTCACCTTCGTCTTCGGCTAAGTTGATCGGATTTTCGAAGTCATAACTGGCAGTAGCAGAGCCGTTACCAGTGAGATCCAGAGTGGATTGAAACCTGTATGAGTGAGTGTGTGTAAATACAGCTGTTTTGCAATATATAAAGAAAGGAAAGAAAGAAGAGGAGCATAAGATTTGAAATGCGAGAAAACGTCCAAGGTCTTTATTCATGATATATGAAATGAAAATTTAATATACCCTCATAAATGAAGCCACGGTGCCCCGGGTAAGACACCGGGCCATAGAGTTTTAATTGTTTATTACAAATAACCAAACAAAGGAGTTTATTACTGCGTAACAAAAGTAACAGGAGTATGATCTTTAGCAATCCAATTGGTCAATCCACCATCAGTCGTCGGGTAGATCCAGCTATCGAACTCTGATTCTTCCACTTCATCTTCATCCCCAACAACATTCACTCCTGGGTTGGTAATGAGCACAGGAGGTCTTCTGGTCTTTGCCTTGCGCACAGCCTTCTGACCCTCTGCAGTAAAACCCAGTCCAAACTTGTCAGTTTTAGGTGTAAAATCAGGGAGCCTGCCCTAGTTAGCACATTCACCTTTCTTGACCACATCTCGGGCATCCTTCAAGGAAGCCATCTTCAATGGAAAGTCCTCTTCAACCACTGTTTCTGCTGCTGCCAATATTGGAGGTACCTCTTCAAAATGCTGAAAGGGGGTTTCAATAAACTCCCCGTCCATCTCAATATACCTGAAGGAATTCAAATGGCTCACCATATACTCCTCCTCTCCCTGCACAGTGACAATCTTCCCTCTGACGGGGTACTTGAGCTTTTGATGTAGGGTAGAAGTCACTGCCCCAGCTTTGTGGATCCAAGGTCGACCCAGTAGACAAGAATACGATGGACGGATATCCATCGCATAGAAAGTAGATTCGAATACTTGAGAACCCACACGAATAGGAATGTCTACCTCTCCATGAACCATCCTCTTAGAACCGTCAAAGGCTCTGACGATGATGTTGCTAGGTTTCAGCTCCAGGCCCTCACAATCCAAACGGTCTAAGGCCTTCTTGGGTAGCACATTCAGGGAAGAACCAGTGTCCACCAACACGTGCGCAAGAGTAGTGCCCCTGCATTCAATAGAGACATGCAGGGCATCATTGTGGTCCTTTCCCTTAGTAGTAAGGTCAGCGTCCGAGAAACCCAAACCATTGTCGGTTGTCAAATTGGCTACGCAATCAGTAAACTGGACTGCAGATGTCTCCTGTGGCACATGGGCCGTCTTTAGAAATGAAATCAAGGCCTTAGCATGGGCCTCTGAGCACAGCAGTAAGGAGAGCATAGAGATCTTGGAGGGTGTATGCCCCAGCTGCTCGACAACATTAAAGTCACTCTTCTTGATTATTTTCAGAATTTCCTCCATCTCTTGTTGGGA
This sequence comes from Vicia faba, assembly GCA_948472305.1. Classification (NCBI taxonomy): domain Eukaryota; kingdom Viridiplantae; phylum Streptophyta; class Magnoliopsida; order Fabales; family Fabaceae; genus Vicia; species Vicia faba. Next base: position 1,467,423,752 of record OX451736.1, on the reverse strand, counting down.
GGCCTCAACATTCACAGATTTTGGTGCCTCCATCCGGGCAGGCTCATCTTCAATCCCTTTACCCCGAGCATTAGACAACTAGGCAGCAGGGGAAACAACTTGATCAGAAATGGGAACAGGTACACTTGTAGGTGTTATAGTGAGGGGTCTTTGAATAGCGGGTGGCTCAATGTCAACCGAGAAGAGCCTGCCACTGCGGGTTACTTTTGCTGGACCAGTGATATTGCTGATGCTGGTGCCAGTGTTGAACTCTTGCTTTATACCATGTACATACACATCTGCCCCATAGTGCCAGGGGACAGCCTTATCAGATTCATAGGGGAGAGGCCCCGGAACAGTAATCACAATGGGTGCGACAGTCATGATTTTAACCGGCTTCCTCGGGAGAGCCTTGATCGGATTATTAAAGATTGTAACAACAGAAACTTCTTCCACCGGAACAAACTGAACAACAGTCTTCTTGAACAGAATCTCTTTGATGTCCATCAGGCTTTGGATGCCCAACTTCAGCAAAGGACAACCAGAAAGGGAAACAGCACAGAAAAGGCAACCTTCGCTACAACCCGGAAATAAACCGACCAGCAGTAGGTTCCTCTTAACAGTCATCAGAGGAGTAGCTACATCATTCACAGAAACGGCATACACATATTCATCAACGACATTCACTCCATGCTAGGGCATAGGAGCAGTCACCACATTTGGCCTCTCAGGCGCTTCAAATTGTATCTCTTTTGCGTCAATAAGGTCTTGCACCTTTTTCCTTAAGGCCCAGCAATCATCAGTGGAATGCCCCGGGCTATCGGAGTGATAAGCACAACGGCCATTTGGATTGTACTTGGGAGAAGCCGTATTCACAACCTTTGGGGCCTCTCTGACCGTCACCAAGTTGGTGGATAGCAACTGTGGCAAGATTTGCGACAGGGTCATACTCAGCCGGGTAAACTCTCTTCGGGGTCTTTCAGCCCTTTGTGGATTGGTTTGCCGAGGAGCGGCAGCAGGCTTAGCAATCATCACCACATTGACAGATTGGCGGCGCTCAGGTTTATCATGCCTTCTAGGCCCATATACAACACTGGCCTCCTTCTTAAAGGGCTTCTTCTCAGAACTTGCAGATGCACCCTTCTGAATTTTTCCGGACTTCATTCCAGCCTCTATTCTCTCTCCAGTCAGAATAAGATCAGTGAACCCTGCAGACGAGTTACCGATAAGATGATTAAAAAATGGCCCAGATAGGGTCCCCAAGAACATATCCACCAACTCCCGGTCGGTTAATGGAGGCTGCACCCTGCCAGCCAGATCCCTCCACTTCTGTGCATACTCTTTAAAACCTTCGCTTGATCCTAGCGACATACCCTGGAGTTGGGTACGTGTAGGAGCAAGGTCGGAATTATATTGATACTGCTTGTAAAAAGCAGTAGCCAACTCCTCCCAGTTACGAACTTTGGTCCCATCCAGCTGATAGAACCATTCTAGATGAGTCCCTGAAAGACTCTCCTAGAAGAAGTGGATCCACAAATTCTTGTCCATTGAGTACGGTTGAATCTTCCGCACATAATATCTGAGGTGTAGCTTGGGACAAGACGCCCCGTCATATTTGGTGAAAGATGGTGCCTTAAACTTGTGAGGAATAATCACACCAGTAGATAAGCCCAAGTCTCCGAAATCCAACCCAGGCACTTGTTGGATCTCCATTGCATTCAGTCTGTCTTCCAACTGCTTATACCGGTCTTCAGCAGGAGGATACTGTTCCTCATTAAATTCAGTCTCGTTGTCAGAGACTACTGGACTAGGACCTTTTCCCCCTTGGGGACTGCTCTTACCTATAGAAGAACCAGCTTCCTCATTCTGCAGAGTGTTGCCAAACCTCCGGCCCGAGTTGAAAAGAACAGTTCTTTTCTTCTTCTTCTCCTTCTTCAGGAGTAAAGCCTTCAGCTCTTCTTGGCCTTGAGCCAAACCCATGATCAGTTCCTGAAATTGCGCGTTCTGCGCCTGAAGAGCCTTGATAGACATCTCAGTTGATGATGAGTCAGGGTTCATGATGCTGAAATAAACAGCGAAGAACAGTAAGCAACCTGAAAAGGAGAATACCTGCTATGCACATGATGAATGGAATGCGTATGATTTATGTTTTCAAAGACAATCGGGAATCAACTTTGTAAACAAAAAGGAACACACTTCATTAGATTCAACTTTGAAACTTAAATTGTTCAACAGGTTGCCCTTAGGCGTTACATAAAAGGGAAATACTGAAAAGGGAAATAAAACTGTAAAAGAACATCCAGAGCTCTTCATTGATCCCATGGTCTCCTCTTCTCAGTACGGATGTAGTCATTCAGAGCTCGCTCATTCTCCAATTGCTTTGTCAGCTTCTGGATCTTCAATTCCTGCTCGTTGAACTTTTCCCGATAAGAATCCCGTTCTTCTCGCAGTTGCGACCAAGACCTCTTTAATGTCTCATAATCAGTAGGTATCTGAGGAGGGAGGACAGTTGGAGGAGCCCCATCTTTGTCAGGATGCTCAAGAATGACGGGTCTGACAGCTTCGTACGGCATACCTAACTTCTGAGCACGGATACGAACCCATTTGTAGTAGGCTTCCATAGGTAGAGAAGTCTTTGGCCCCAACTCTTGTGGGTCAGCTTTATGAACTCTGTCCCAAGCCTTGATGAACCTACGACGCAGCTCGTCACTATCCACCTGAAACTCAAAACTGATGTGAGGCACCAACATCTCATGAGGCCTTGCTCTTCTGGCCCTTCCAAACTGACCGAGAGCTAGACATGGATTATATGAGATTCCTCCTTGAGTACCAATCAAAGGAACATTAGGGTATTCCCCGCAACGATCAATAACAGCTATCTCATCCAAGCCTCTGAAAGTCCAAATGATGTCCTTATCGGTGAGAGACATTAACCTATGAGCCCAACCTCTTCCTTCTTGGTTCTTCAGCACGAACTTAGGGAGATGCGAAATAAACCACCTCACCAACAAAGGGATACAACACCACAGGGTTCCTCGTCTTCGGGCAGTACGAGCATGAAGTTGTTGCAGGATATCACCCAAGAGAGTGGGCACAGGATTCTGAGACATGAAGATCCTTATGGCAGTGACATTGATGAAGTTGTCAGGATTAGGAAATAAGACTAGCCCATAGATTAAGAGAGCTAGGATGTCTTCATATGCCCTAAAGTCCAAGTCATTCCAGAAACTGTTAGCTTTACCAATCAGAAACTTGGCCAAGAAACCCTTAACTCCGCTTCTAGTCACCCAGTTGTCCATTACTTCTTGATGGGTCAAGGGAAGAGCTGCAGCAACCTCCTCAAGCCTGAGGGTCTTTTCCCAACCAGTGTAAGGAGTCTGATCCAAGATAGGGATGCCAAGCAAATCAGAGAACTCTTCTAGGGCAGGGACCAGCTGGAAGTCTTGAAAGGTGAAGCACTGGTACAGAGGGTCATAGAACTGGTTCAGGACACTCATCAACTGTTGATCCCGCTTTGCAGTGACTAAACTGAGAAGAGAACCATGCCTCTGGATGAAAGAAGTGGTGTTTGGAATTCTGCTAACCAACTCCTCAAGCAACTCAGGTGGGTGAACAAAGTTGAACCGGATAGTATTCCTTCGTACAGGCATCATAATGTCCTACAAAACAGAGCAAAGGTGAAACCCTCTTGTCTTTGAAATGGTCAGTCCTTATGTAGGATGAATGCAATGCTCATGATGTTATGATGTTATGATAAAGCACACCACAAATATTTACAAAGGCAAACATGGTAAGGCACACAAGTCACACAAGACAAGCCCCTAAAGTTTAGGCCAGCATGGGGTCTAGGTATTACCCTCTTTTAGTTTGTTGGTTCATACCTGTCCTATCAAGAGTAACCGGGTTCTTAGAGGATCCCAATATCACTGACTACCCTTAATCGGTCATAACTCCAGCATTGCAATCTTTTATTGCGGCCAGAACCATCACGAGAGTTTAGCCTCAATGGGCGTAGCATACTGCTACTGTTCTAATGGCCAAGTTGTGTCATTTAAGGTTCTAAGGTCTGTTGGTGCTTAATGACTCCTTGGAAGACCCATATTCTCCTCGTTGTGACACAAGGGATATCGGTACAGACCAAGGTGCCACACCAACGTAGCCACTGCTTCACCCGTGTCGGTCTACGCCGGACAGGTCCCTCACAGCTTATGCTACCTAAACAGGGTATCCCCAGATCCGGGTTAGGATCTATGTAACTCCGATACAACCCACAATTTAAAGTAAACAAGTCAATACAATTGAAAACACAGTTATGGACTATCATAAGGTACACCTCACTTTAAAAAGAATCCCCAGCAGAGTCACCAGTTCTGTGATCGGTGGATCTGGAACTGACTGTTTAACGCTGGTTCGCGAAATGTCGCGGAAGCAAGAGTCGCCACCGTCTTTTATTTTCTCCAAATGGAAAGGACAAAAGCACAGAAAAATTCCTTATAGAGATTGCTCTCGGTTCGGGAGGTAGATTTATAGAAAGGGAAGGTGTTAGCACCCTTTCTATCCATGGTTATCCATGGGCTCTTAGATACTTGCTCATTTGTGTTTTCAAAATTGTTTGTTTGCTTTTCAACTGTGGGTTTAAAAAAGTTTCTTTGAAAATTTCAGTTCGACTCTTGTATCAGTCCTCAAGAGTGTTTGAAAAGTTGCTTTTGAAAGCTTTTTGAAAGTGTCGGTGTAAAAAGAGTTTTTTGATTTTGTTTTGAAATTAGAGCAAGTATCTACGAGTTCTCTACCTACCCTAAGGAATTCGTCTGTGTAAATGTCCTTAAAGTAGTGCCATCCCACCATTGAGAGGTAGGTAGCACCACTGTTAGAGGTGTTCGGGTCAATTCGAGGGTTCGGGACATTGTGGTCACCAGAGCAATAGGAAGACACCTTAGAAGCTACCCTCATGCCATGTTCATGGACATGAGGACTTACTAAAACATCCTCTACTCGACGACCACTTTTCGAGGGGCAAGGAAACAATGAGGCGTACCCTAGGGGTGATGTGTGATTTGTGTGTCATGTTCATTTATGTTTATCTTGTTCATGCATTGGTGATCTACGCGTTGCTTTTATTTTGGCATTCATTCTTTCATGCAAGTTATTAACAGTTTAAAAGATGCGGAATTTAAAAGTCCTACGCTATTACAAAGGCGCGGGTCTACATCGCCAAATTAATCCAAGACCCGATTTGAAATAAAATAAAATGCGGAAAGGATAAATATCCTAATTAGTCTATTACAAGGCTTTGGAGTAATTACATGAAATTTACAAAAAAAGAAACAAAATAAGCGCGCGAAACGGAATTATAATCGAAAGCGAGGGCGTTGGACCCTTTTAAAGAAATTGAATTGAAATTAATAAATTAATTAAGTTAAACGAGAAAAGGAAATTATTTTTTTGAGTTTTTGTATTTATGGAATTTAGTAAGAAAATTAAATGAAATTAAAACCCTAATTCTAAACTATTTTTAATTTATTAAAAAATGCTTAAATTTAACCTAGTTTTAACCTAATTATTTAATGGCAAATTTATTTACAAAAAAATAATTAATTATTAAATATGGTGAAAAAGAAAAGAAGGAATAAAAGTATAAAACCCTAATTCTACATTTTTTAGTTTATTAAAAAAGATATTAAAATTAAACCTAGAATAAAAACTAAATTAATTGTCAAATTTATTTACAAAAATGTTAGTGAATTAAACATTAAAACATATTTTTTATTTTTATAGTTTCTGATTTTTTTGGTATTTTTATGTTATGAAAAATTAATTTATGAATTAAACTAAAAATAAATAAAACAATAAAATAGAAAAAATAAAAAGAATGAAAAATAAAATGCAAACCAATGGGGGGTGTTGACCCCAATTTGGAGGTATTTTCCAGCAACTTTGGCCCATTTGAAGGAAGCCTGGTTGACTTTTGATGGTCACGTGTAGACCCTTGGACTGAGGTGCACCATGGAACTCATATCCTGGCTTTGGGATTGATCTTAGTGGCCATGTGGCAAGCATCAGCGCTGGATGCATGGTAGAATTCTGGGCGCGTACTGCATAGAATCACATTAAAACAAAATGCATTGAGAAATATGGGGGACCTGGGAATCGAACCCAGGTCCCAGTGCTTGGAGGACAATGCATCAACCAACTGTGCCATTTGCTTTCTTTTTCAATATAATAGAGCATGAATAATAAGAGAGAGAAAACGTGGGTTAGTGGGAGTTTAACAAAATGCGCGCCAGGATTTGAAATAGCCAACCATAGGATGACAAATCACCTTCTTCTTCGTTTGTTCTTTGCTTTTACCTGAAAAAATATATCAAATAGCGGGGGTTTTGAACCCCCACTAACCACAGTACAGGAAAATAGCGATTAGGCCATACTCAAATATAAAAAAGGCGCGACCTATGGAATTGAATCGTCCAGAGCTTCCGGTTTCAGTGGTATAGGTCTTGAGTCTCAATTTTTCCAGAGGAACAAAGCCCTCTTTTAAAACCTCTGCAACCCTAAAGGGCTTCCATGACAAGTTTGCATATAGGCGATGAAAACTCAATTAAACAATAGCAATAGATTCAGAAGGTCCATGTTAGTATAAAATAACAATCAAAATGTATGAAAAATGTCTAGGAATTCAAATACGATTATGCATAAAGTTTGAGGAATTTTGACTTATATATACCAATTCTTGATGCGTAGGGGCTGGAAAAGGATTCAAAAAGCTTCCTTGATGCCTTGGCAAGCTATTGGAATGCTTATCTCGCTTTGAATTGCACTGAAACTGTGTTTTCAGTTTTGAATTTTTGGACAAAAAATGCAAAGTTGGTTGTTGGTTTCAGGCGCAGCTTCAAGGTCGTATGCACTAGGGTTGTGATCTGTATATGTATGTGAGTGTTTTAGGTTTGCAAATCAAGTCCAAAAACCCTTGTAATCATGAATCAAATATTTGATTTTTAATGGCATCTTTTCAAATCTTTTCCATGTGTTTTTGATACCAATCATGGCCAAATCTTTCCAAATTGAGGGTGCACGAAATCTTGAGGTTTTATGGAGAGAATATGCTGCAAAAAGGGATTAAAAAACATGGTTTTCTATTTTTGTCATATTTTATTTCATTAAATGAATTAATGGTGATAAAAATTCAAATAAATAATAAAAAATGATGAAATAAATCCCCTTTGGGTCAAATGGTCGTGCATAACCTTTGGATAATGATTCTTGGAAGAAAATGTGGCCCATTAGCAATTTTGAGGCATTTGAAGCAAAGTTGACTTTTCAAAATTCCCAAATATTTCCCAACTTCCACAAGGCATATCTTGCTCAATATTTAAGCTTTGATCATGTTCTTGGACATTTTGAAAAGGTCTTGAAGTCCTCTAACCAATGCCTTTTGTCCCATGTCATTTTTATTTACCAATCTCAAGTTATGGTCTTTGACTTAAAGTGCCTTTTTGTTGACTTTTGAAAATGACCTATAATGTTGAAATTGATAACTTTTTGTGAGAGCATTTCTTGGACTTGAAGTGTGAAGAGGAGTTGTAGGAAATTTCTTTCTCTTCAAAATGAGCTTTGGATGGAATTTTTCTGATAAACCATGTGGAAGTTATGCCCTGGTCAATTTATAGTTGACTTTTTCAACTGTCCAAATATGGAAACTTTTGCATCTTGAGACTTTTTGAGCCATGCCTTGAGAATCATGATCAAGAATTGATCAAATGATGTTTGTGGCTTCAAAATAAGATGTTGACCAAAAATTTAAACTTTTGACTGTCAAATGACCATTTTGCCCCTGCAGTTGACTGCTGAGCAATTAGGGCATTTGACTGTGCAATTTTGTGTTGTAAGTCTTGAAACTTGGCATGAGGATGCTTGACCATGTTTGTAGGCATGTGGGAATTGATTGGACCCTTGAAAACTTCAATTTCTTTGTCATAACCAAAACCCTAGTTTTTGACTGTTAGGAGGCCTTTGAACTGTGCAACCCTTGGGAGATTTTGAAGCATGCTCTTTGCAAATTCTTGAAGAATATGGGAAGGAAAATTTTGGAGTACAACAGTTGCCCCTGTTCAATCTTCTTAGACCTGAGGATGCAGATTGGCTGACGTGCCTTTCGTAATCCGAAGGTGGAAGATGATTGAACACTAGAGTGCCCAGAAATTTGCGCTCACATGTTGGCTGTGTGATGGTAGGAATGGGCTTATAGATGCCATTTGGAGATTGATGATTAGGATAATGGGCTTATAGATGCCATGCTGAGAGGTGATGGATAGGTGGATGGGCTTATAGATGCCATCTGGATGTCGATCGCGTAAGAGTTTCCTTAGCGAGAACTTGCGTACCTGAAAAGAAAATGATTACCTGGCCTGTTACAGGAGTTGGTCTTCAAACTCTTTGTGTAGATGTACCCTGACTGGTTGCAGGGATTGGGTCTGGAGCTTCAAAAGGTTATGAATGAACCAGGGATGGTTATTACCTCAGCGGGACGGTGAGAGAACCTTGGACGATTACTACCTCAACAGGAACGCTGAGAGAACCTTGGACGATTACTACCTCAACAGGAACGCTGAGAGAATCTTAGGGCGATTACTATCTCCACAGTAACGGGGAGAGAACCATAGGCGACTTCAACCTCAACAGTAACGCTGAGAGAATCTTGGGCGACTTCAACCTCAACAGTAACGCTGAGAGAATCTTGGACGACTTCAACCTCAACAGTAACGCTGAGAGAATCTTAGACGATTACTACCTCAACAGTAACGCTGAGAGAATCTTGGGAGACTTCAACCTCAACAGTAACGCTGAGAGAATCTTGGACGACTTCAACCTCAATAGTAACGCTGAGAGAATCTTGGACGATTACTACCTCAACAGTAACGCTGAGAGAATCTTGGGCGACTTCAACCTCAACAGTAACGCTGAGAGAATCTTGGATGTCTTCTATCGAGTCTTCATCAGGAAAATCTTTAGGGATCAATTTAACTGGACTAGAGAAGGCCTTTGATTGGATAAGAATCAAGAAAAATCTTAGGGTCGACTTAACTGAACCAAGCAAGGTCTTGGAATAACTTCAACTGGGCAAGAATCAGGGAGATCTTAGGGTCGATCTGACTGAACCAGAGAAGGCCTTTGACTAGATAAGCATCAGGAAAATCTTAGGGTCGATTTAACTGAACCGGGCAAGGTCTTTGAATCTTCAACTGGATAAGAATCATGGAGATCTTAGGGTCGATCTGACTGAACCAGAGAAGGCCTTTGACTGGATAAGAATCAGGAAAATCTTAGAGTCGATTTAACTGAACTGGACAAGGTCTTGAAATGTAGCTGAGAACTTAACTAGATCTTTCCTGAAAGGTAAAGGTCAGTCATATGCAATGCATGATATGGATCAAGCAATGATGTTCTCAATATAAATGAGATTGTAAGGTATGATGCGTTTATGCATGTATCATGATGTATGAAAATGTGATGTTTATGAATGTATCTTTACGTCTTAGGAAAATAAATCCTTGATGGGTGCCGGGAAGTCACTCCTGGGCTGATGTTGAAGAATAGATCTTTTCTTCCGCTGGGGATGATAGTTGCAAGAATATCAGTAGGAGAAGATAACTCCGTTGGGGAATCAACTTGGCGAATGGATTACTCTGCGGGGAGAAAAGTACTCTAGTGGTCTTGCTGGGAAACAAAACTTTGTGGGGAGAAAAGTAATTTGCTGAAATATTGATGGTAACTTCGCTGGGGATACCGTTAAGATGTTGGAAGTGTTAATAGACTTCGCTGGGGATAAGAAGACTTCGCCGAGGACGATCTTTCCGTGGCTTTTGGCTGAGGATAACCCAGTTATATCCTGGTAGGGAAACAACCTTTGAATAAAGCCGGGAGACGCGTTCATGCTCTGTAGGGATAAGCTTCCAGAATCTACTGGGGATAAGCTTACTGCTTGGGGAGATGGACTTCAACTTTCGTGGGGAAACTGGATTGGACTCTCCTGGGGAAGTTTTGAACTTCATTGGGAAGTGACTCCGTTGAATGTTTGATAGGCCGCCGGGGAACAATCTTTAGGTCAAGACTGCCGGGGATGCTTGTTAAGAATATCTGTATATCGTGCTGGGGAATATTGAGATCTGCGGGGGTACCCAACTTCCTCAAGGCTGATAATGGCTTTGCTTGGGGAGAGTGCATTGACTTGCTGACTCACTCTCTGGGGATTAAGATATCTGGTTATGTTCTTCAGCTGAACCTACCTTGGTACCTTGGAGGACAGAACAATTAGATCGCTTAGACAACTCTTTATTACCCCTATTTCTAATGTTACCTGTAATTAATCCTTTGTTTCGTATGCAAATATTCATGAGTTAGCAAATTATTGTCAATGCATATATCACCAATTGAACCTTGGACGTTCTTCGCAAAACAAAACAGAAAAAAGGAAAAAACAAAAGGCAATTTGTCTGAAAAGTGTATTTATATTGATTTTTGAATTTGCCTGTAAATAGGCGCTTTATGTACAAGAGGCTGACGTCCTAGTAAGAGGACGCCGCCGAACAAAAGAGTTCAATACAAATTTGTACAAAGGAATATAAAACAGCTGTGTGAATAGAATAATCCCACTGGGTTCCAACTCTGCTATCGCCTTTATATCTTCGAGCGTCTCATCACTTGATGACCTAGCTGAAGATGAAGCTGATTGATCGATGCCGTCTGAACTTGATGTAGATACCGGATTCTGGATGCAAAGTGATCCAATGAGACATAGTATTACGCTTTATCCCTAACTTTTGCCTGGACCGCCCTTTCGGGTTTTCAGTCCACCGGGATACCCATTTTTGCCCAAGCCGCCTTTTCAGTTTTTCGACTTGCCGGGTGTACAGATTTTTTTCATTTCATCCCTTCATTTTTCCCGAACCCTTTTGGTTCGCCGGGAAGCCCTAATTTTTGCCTAGGTATTTCAACCTAGCGGGTCTCTTTTTATGCGTAGTATCTTTTTACTATGTCTGCATTAGCGGGGTGAGGAAGGTCGTCACCATCCATGTTGGTTAGAATCATGGCTCCTCCTGAGAACACATGTTTAACCACAAATGGCCCTTCGTACGTAGGGGTCCATTTGCCCCTTGGATCACTCTAAGGAAGGATGATACGTTTGATTACCAGATCCCCAACTTGATATTCTTGTGGTCTGACCTTTTTGTTAAATGCCCTGATCATCCGTTTTTGGTACGTTTGACCATGGCAGATAGCAGCAACTCTCTTTTCGTCAATTAGATTTAATTGATCAAGTCGTGTCTGGATCCAATCATCTTCGTTCAGATCTGCATCCTTCATTATCCGGAGAGAGGGTATCTGCACTTCGATCGGTAAGACTGCCTCCATACCGTAGACCAAGGAGAAAGGAGTTGCTCCGGTTGACGTCCTGGCTGAGGTACGGTACCCATGTAGAGCAAACGGTAACATGTCGTGCCAATCTTTATAAGTCACTGTCATCTTCTGCACAATTTTCTTAATGTTCTTATTTGCTGCTTCTACAGCCCCATTCATCTTCGGTCTGTAAGGAGAAGAGTTGTGGTGTTGTATCTTAAACTGCTCGCAGAGCTCAGTGATCATCTTGTTATTGAGATTGGTACCGTTGTCTGTAATGATTCTTTCAGGGACGCCGTATCGACAGATCAGGTTATGCCGAATGAATCGCGCCACAACATTCTTGGTTACAGTGGCGTAAGAAGCTGCTTCAACCCACTTCAAAAAGTAATCGATCGCTACCAGGATGAAGCGATGCCCATTGGATGCCGTAGGTTTAATCTCGCCGATCATATCTATGCCCCACATTGCAAAAGGCCAAGGTGCAGTCAGAACATTTAGAGGAACTGGAGGAACATGCACTTTATCTGCATAAATCTGGCATTTATGACATGTCCGAGAATGTTGATAGCAATCAGCTTCCATTGTGGACCAGAAATACCCTGCCCGGAGGATCTTCTTTGCCATAGTGTGTCCACTGAAATGTGTTCCGAAGGTACCTTCATGCAGCTCCGCCATGATCCTCTCTGCTTCAGTCTTATCCACACAACGCAGTAAGGTCGAATCATGGTTTCTCTTGTACAGAATGCCGTTGCTAAGGAAGAACTTCGCTGCGAACCTTCTCAGAAACTTCTTATCGTTGACAGACGCACCTTCAGGGTATTCCTGAGCTTCCAAATATCTCTTCACCTCATGGTACCAAGGCTTTTCAGTCACCAATTCAGTCTCGAGATCACAACAGTATGCCGGTTCGTCCAGTTTCTAGATGATGATCCAGGGAGCCTCATTATCCCATTTGACCTTGAACATAGAAGACATCGTAGCTAACGCGTCCGCTAACTGATTCTCCTCTCTCGGGAAATGTTCAAAGGTTATCTCGGTGAAGTGGGGGATCAAGGTCAACACACATTCTCTGTAAGGAATAAGATTCGGATGTTTCGTATCCCACTCTCCTTTGATCTGATTGATCACGAGAGCGGAATCTCCGAAGACACTCAGATACTTGATCCTTAAGTCGATCGCAGCTTGAAGACCCATGATGCATGCCTCATACTCTGCCATGTTGTTGGTGCAGTTGAAACATAGCCGGGAAGTGAGTGGAGTATGAGTGCCTTGAGGGGATATGATCACAGCGCCGATGCCGTTACCCAAAGCGTTGGAGGCTCCGTCAAAGTGCATAGACCATCGGGATCCTTCCTCAGGTCCTTCATCCGGTCCAAGTACTTCACAATCAGTCACTATCATGATACTCTCGTCTGGAAACTCGAAGTTCATTGACTGGTAGTCGTCTACTGCCTGATGTGCCAAGTGGTCTGCCAATACACTTCCTTTGATGGCTTTCTGATTTGTGTACTGGATGTCGTATTCTGTCAAGATCATCTGCCATCATGCTATTCTCCCAAATAGAGCAGGCTTTTCAAATATGTACTTTATAGGATCCATCTTTGAGATTAACAAGGTAGTGTGAGTCAGCATATGCTGTCTCAGCCGGCGAGCAGCCCATACCAAAGCGCAGCAAGTTTTCTCGAGCAGTGAGTATCGGGTCTCACAGTCGGTAAACTTTTTGCTAAGGTAATAAATGGTGTGCTCTTTTCGGCCAGACTCGTCATGCTGCCCCAGCACACACCCCATTGAGTTGTCAAATACTGTCAGGTATAATATCAGAGGTCTCCCCTCAACCGGTGGCATAAGGATGGGTGGTTCGTTGAGATACTCTTTGATTCTGTCAAAAGCAGCCTGACATTCATCATTCCAACGTACTACCTGGTCTTTCTTCAGCAGCTTGAAGATTGGTTCACAGGTGGCAGTTAGGTGTGAGATGAATCGAGCAATGTAATTCAGGCGTCCTAAAAAGCCTCTGACCTCTTTCTCTGTCTTAGGAACTGGCATCTCTTGAATAGCTTTAACCTTGGCAGGGTCCACTTGAATACCCTCATCACTTACAACGAAGCCTAGCAACTTTCTAGATCTTACCCCGAAGGTGCACTTGTTCGGGTTCAACCTTAGCTTGTACAACTTCAGACGGTCAAACAATTTCTGCAGATGATCAAGGTGCTCTTCCTCAGTCTGGGACCTTGCGATCATGTCGTCAACATACACTTCTATCTCATGATGGATCATGTCATGAAATATGGCAACCATGGCACGTTGGTAGGTTGCCCCAACATTTTTCAACCCGAATGGCATGACCTTGTAGCAGAAGGTGCCCCACTGAGTAACAAAGGTAGTCTTTTCCATGTCTTCCGGAGCCATCTTGATCTGATTATACCCTGCAAAACCATCCATGAAAGAGAACACCTTATGCTGAGCAGTATTGTCAACAAGGACATCAATGTGAGGTAGAGGGAAGTCATCCTTGGGGCTGGCCCTGTTCAAATCCCTGTAGTCGACACAAATTCTGACCTTTCCATCTTTCTTAGGCACCGGCACCACATTAGCAACCCACTGAGGATAAGAAGTTACTGCAAGGAACCCAGCATCAAACTGCTTCATAACCTCGGCTTTGATCTTCTCAGACATCTCTGGACGCATACGGCGGACCTTTTGCTTGACTGGAGGGCAGTCTTCCTTAGTAGGCAAATGATGGACCACAATGTCAGTATCCAACCCGGGCATGTCTTTGTAGGACCAGGCAAAGATTTCCATATAATCATGTAGCATCTGAGTCAACCGTTGCTTCACGCTGAGCTCTAGGTTGGCACCAATCTTTACCTCCTTTTTGTCTGTATCAGTACCCAGATTTATTGTTTCCACCGGCTCTTCATGTGGTTGAATTGCCTTCTCTTCCTGAAGTAACAGTCTTGCAAGCTCGCCAGGCACTTCGCAATCATCTTCACCTTCGTCTTCGGCTAAGTTGATCGGATTTTTGAAGTCATAACTGGCAGTAGCAGAGTCGTTACCAGTGAGATCCAGAGTGGATTGAAACCTGTATGAGTGAGTGTGTGTAAATACAGCTGTTTTGCAATATATAAAGAAAGGAAAGAAAGAAGAGGAGCATAAGATTTGAAATGCGAGAAAACGTCCAAGGTCTTTATTCATGATATATGAAATGACAATTTAATATACCCTCACAAATGAATCCACGGTGCCCCAGGTAAGACACCGGGCCATAGAGTTTTAATTGTTTATTACAAATAACCAAACAAAGGAGTTTATTACTGCGTAACAAAAGTAACAGGAGTATGATCTTTAGCAATCCAATTGGTCAATCCACCATCAGTCGTCGGGTAGATCCAGCTATCGAACTCTGATTCTTCCACTTCATCTTCATCCCCAACAGCATTCACTCCTGGGTTGGTAATGAGCACAGGAGGTCTTCTGGTCTTTGCCTTGCGCACAGCCTTCTGACCCTCTGCAGTAAAACCCAGTCCAAACTTGTCAGTTTTAGGTGTAAAATCAGGGAGCCTGCCCCAGTTAGCACATTCACCTTTCTTGACCACATCCCGGGCATCCTTCAAGGAAGCCATCTTCAATGGAAAGTCCTCTTCAACCACTGTTTCTGCTGCTGCCAATATTGGAGGTACCTCTTCAAAATGCTGAAAGGGGGTTTCAATAAACTCCCCGTCCATCTCAATATACCTGAAGGAATTCAAATGGCTCACCATATACTCCTCCTCTCCCTGCACAGTGACAATCTTCCCTCTGATGGGGTACTTGAGCTTTTGATGTAGGGTAGAGGTCACTGCCCTAGCTTTGTGGATCCAAGGTCGACCCAGTAGACAAGAATACGATGGACGGATATACATCACATAGAAAGTAGAGTTGAATACTTGAGAACCCACACGAATAGGAATGTCTACCTCTCCATGAACCATCCTCTTAGAACCGTCAAAGGCTCTGACGATGATGTTGCTAGGTTTCAGCTCCAGGCCCTCACAATCCAAACGGTCTAAGGCCTTCTTGGGTAGCACATTCAGGGAAGAACCAGTGTCCACCAACACGTGCGCAAGAGTAGTGCCCCTGCATTCAATAGAGACATGCAAGGCATCATTGTGGTCCTTTCCCTTAGCAGTAAGGTCAGCGTCCGAGAAACCCAAACCATTGTCGGCTGTCAAATTGGCTACACAATCAGTAAACTGGACTGCAGATGTCTCCTGTGGGACATGGGCCGTCTTTAGAAATGAAATCAAGGCCTTAGCATGGGCCTCTGAGCACAGCAGCAAGGAGAGCATAGAGATCTTGGAGGGTGTATGCCCCAGCTGCTCGACAACATTAAAGTCACTCTTCTTGATTATTTTTAGAATTTCCTCCATCTCTTGTTGGGAGGCCTCAGCATTCACAGATTTTGGTGTCTCCATCCGGGCAGGCTCATCTTCAATCCCTTTACCCCGAGCATTAGACGACTCGGCAGCAGGGGAAACAACTTGATCAGAAATGGGAACAGGTACACTTGTAGGTGTTATAG
Organism: Vicia faba; assembly: GCA_948472305.1. Classification (NCBI taxonomy): domain Eukaryota; kingdom Viridiplantae; phylum Streptophyta; class Magnoliopsida; order Fabales; family Fabaceae; genus Vicia; species Vicia faba. Next base: position 1,467,407,818 of record OX451736.1, on the reverse strand, counting down.
TGAGGGGTCTTCGAATAGCGGGTGGCGCAATGTCAGGCGAGAAGAGCCTGCCACTGCGGGTTACTTTTGCTGGACCAGTGATATTGCTGATGCTGGTGCCAGTGTTGAACTCTTGCTTTATACCATGTACATACACATCTGCCCCATAGTGCCAGGGGACAGCCTTATCAGATTCATAGGGGAGAGGCCCCGGAACAGTAATCATAATGGGTGCGACAGTCATGATTTTAACCGGCTTCCTCGGGAGAGCCTTGATCGGATTATTAAAGATTGTAACAACAGAAACTTCTTCCACCGGAACAAACTGAACAGCAGTCTTCTTGAACAGAATCTCTTTGCTGTCCATCAGGCTTTGGATGCCCAACTTCAGCAAAGGACAACCAGAAAGGGAAACAACACAGAAAAGGCAACCTTCGCTACAACCCGGAAATAAACCGGCCAGCAGTAGGTTCCTCTTAACAGTCATCAGAGGAGTAGTTACATCATTCACAGAAACGGCATACACATCTTCATCAACGGCATTCACTCCATGCTGGGGCATAGGAGCAGTCACCACATTTGGCCTCTCAGGCGCTTCAAATTGTATCTCTTTTGCGTCAATAAGGTCTTGCACCTTATTCCTTAAGGCCCAACAATCATCAGTGGAATGCCCCGGGCTATCGGAGTGATAAGCACAACGGCCATTTGGATTGTACTTGGGAGAAGCCATATTCACAACCTTTGGGGCCTCTCTGACCGTCACCAAGTTGGTGGATAACAACTGTGGCAAGATTTGCGACAGGGTCATACTCAGCCGGGTAAACTCTCTTCGGGGTCTTTCAGCCCTTTGTGGATTGGTTTGCCGAGGAGCGGCAGCAGGCTTAGCAATCATCACCGCATTGACAGATTGGCGGCGCTCAGGTTTATCATGCCTTCTAGGCCCATATATAGCACTGGCCTCCTTCTTAAAGGGCTTCTTCTCAGAACTTGCAGATGCACCCTTCTGAATTTTTCAGGACTTCATTCCAGCCTCTATTCTCTCTCCAGTCAGAATAAGATCAGTGAACCCTGCAGACGAGTTACCGATAATATGATTGAAAAATGGCCCAGATAGGGTCCCCAAGAGCATATCCACCAACTCCCGGTCAGTTAACGGAGGCTGCACCCTGCCAGCCAGATCCCTCCACTTCTGTGCATACTCTTTAAAACCTTCGCTTGATCCTAGCGACATACCCTGGAGTTGGGTACGTGTAGGAGCAAGGTTGGCATTATATTGATACTGCTTGTAAAAAGCAGTAGCCAACTCCTCCCAGTTACGAAATTTGGTCCCATCCAGCTGATAGAACCATTCGAGATGAGTCCCTGAAAGACTCTCCTGGAAGAAGTGGATCCACAAATTCTTGTCCACTGAGTACGGTTGAATCTTCCGCACATAAGATCTAAGGTGTAGCTTGGGACAAGACGCCCCGTCATATTTGGTGAAAGATGGTGCCTTAAACTTGTGAGGAATAATCACACCAGTAGATAAGCCCAAGTCTCCGAAATCCAACCCAGGCACTTGTTGGATCTCCATTGCATTCAGTCTGTCTTCCAACTGCTTATACCGGTCTTCAGCAGGAGGATACTGTTCCTCATTAAATTCAGTCTCGTTGTCAGAGACTACTGGACTAGGACCTTTTCCCCCTTGGGGACTGCTCTTGCCTATAGAAGAATCAGCTTCCTCATTCTGCAGAGTGTTGCCAAACCTCCGGCCCGAGTTGAAAAGAACAGTTCTTTTCTTCTTCTTCTTCTCCTTCTTCAGGAGTAAAGCCTTCAGCTCTTCTTGGCCTTGAGCCAAACCCATGATCAGTTCCTGAAATTGCGCGTTCTGCGCCTGAAGAGCCTTGATAGACATCTCAGTTGATGATGAGTCAGGGTTCATGATGCTGAAATAAACAGCGAAGAACAATAAGCAACCTGAAAAGGAGAATACCTGCTATGCACATGATGAATGGAATGCGTATGATTTATGTTTTCAAAGACAATCGGGAATCAACTTTGTAAACAAAAAGGAACACACTTCATTAGATTCAACTTTGAAACTTAAATTGTTCAACAGGTTGCCCTTAGGCGTTACATAAAAGGGAAATACTGAAAAGGGAAATAAAACTGTAAAAGAACATCCAGAGCTCTTCATTGATCCCATGGTCTCCTCTTCTCAGTACGGATGTAGTCATTCAGAGCTCGCTCATTCTCCAATTGCTTTGTCAGCTTCTGGATCTTTAATTCCTGCTCGTTGAACTTTTCCCGATAAGAATCCCGTTCTTCTCGCAGTTGCGACCAAGACCTCTTTAATGTCTCATAATCAGTAGGTATCTGAGGAGGGAGGACAGTTGGAGGAGCCCCATCTTTGTCAGGATGCTCAAGAATTACGGGTCTGACAGCTTCGTACGACATACCTAACTTCTGAGCACGGATACGAACCCATTTGTAGTAGGCTTCCATAGGTAGAGAAGTCTTTGGCCCCAACTCTTGTGGGTCAGCTTTATGAACTCTGTCCCAAGCCTTGATGAACCTACGACGCAGCTCGTCACTATCCATCTGAAACTCAAAACTGATGTGAGGCACCAACATCTCATGAGGCCCTGCTCTTCTGGCCCTTCCAAACTGACGGAGAGCTAGACATGGATTATATGAGATTCCTCCTTGAGTACTGTGATCGGTGGATCTGGAACTGACTGTTTAACGCTGGTTCGCGAAATGTCGCGGAAGCAAGAGTCGCCACCGTCTTTTATTTTCTCCAAATGGAAAGGACAAAAGCACAGAAAAATTCCTTATAGAGATTGCTCTCGGTTCGGGAGGTAGATTATAGAAAGGGAAGGTGTTAGCACCCTTTCTATCCATGGTTATCCATGGGCTCTTAGATACTTGCTCATTTGTGTTTTCAAAAATGGTTTGTCTGCTTTTCAACTGTGGGTTTTAAAAAGTTTCTTTGAAAATTCCAGTTCGACTCTTGTATCGGTCCTCAAGAGTGTTTGAAAAATTGCTTTCGAAAGCTTTTTGAAAAGGTGTCGGTGTGAAAAGTATTTTTGAATTTGTTTTGAAATTAGAGCAAGTATCTAGAGTCGTCTACCTACCCTAAGGAATTCGTCTGTGTAGATGTCCTTTAAAGTAGTGCCATCCCACCATTGAGAGGTAGGTAGCACCACCGTTGGAGGTGTTCGGGTCAATTCGAGGTTCGGGACATGGTGATCACCAGAGCAATAGGAAGACACCTTAGAAGCTACCCTCATGCCAGGTTCCCGGATCATGAGGACTTACTAAAACATCCTCTACTCGACGATCACCTTTCGAGGCAAGGCAACAGTGAGGCGTACCCTAGGGGTGGTGTGTGATTTGTGTGTCAGATTCATTTGCATTTATCTTGTCATGTTATTGGTGTTCTACGCTTGTTTTTATTTTTGTCCATACATTCTTTCATGCCATTTGTTAACAGTTAAAAATATTGCGGGAAAGTAAAAATTCTAAGCTATTACAAAAGGCGCGGGTCCACATCGCCAAAATTAAACCAGGACCCGATTTTGACAGCAAAATAAAGAAAGTAAAGAAAAGTGCGAGAAAATTAAAAGGTTACATGGCCTTGGGAGAGATACATAAATATTATAAAGAAATAAAATAAATATGCGAATAAGAATTAAATCGAAACGAGGGCGTTGGACCCTTTTTGCAAAATTAAAATTACATGGAAATAAAGAAAAAAAAGAAAAGGAGATGTTTTTTGGTATTTTTTTAGTTTTTTAGGATTTTAGTGAAAAAAAAAGAATTAATTAAAATAAATACTAACCCTAATTCTAGTGGCTTTTAACTTATTAAGAAAACATTGAATTTTAACCTAACTTAACCCTAATTTTTACATGCAAATTTAATTATAAAAATAAATATTTAATTATTTAATTATTATGGAATAAAAGAAAAAAAAAAGAACAAAAAATTAATTAAACCCTAATTCTATGTTTTTTAGATTGTTATTAAAAGAATTAAAATTAAAATCTAATTTAACTAAGTTTAATTATATACAATTTAATTACAAAAAACATTAAAACAAAAATATTTATTATATTTTTCTTCTTTTTCTGATTTTTTTAATGATTTTTTTTATATATTAAAAAATATTAAATTAATTAAGAAAACAACAATTTAAAAGGAAATAGAAAATAAAAAATAAAGAAAGTGAAAAGAATTGCAAACCTAGGGGGTCTGCCCCTTAATATGGAGGTGAATCTTTAGAAATCTGGCCCATTAACCTTGGTCCGTTTGACTTTTTCCAGGTAGCGTGCTGGCGTGTTGACTTATGCTTACCATGCTCCTTGGATCTGTGCCTTTAGATTGATGTAACTGACGCGTGGACGACTTGATCTTGGAAGTGTATGGTATGTCCCTTAGGCTGAAACTACATGTGAACGTAAATTGAAAAATAACATTGAGATAATGAAGACCTGGGGCTCGAACCCAGGTCATGCACTTTACCAGCCAACACGTATGCCACTAAGCCACTTCGTTCATCTGTAAATTAATATAATAACCAAACATAATAAAACAAACGCGTTAGTGTTTCCTTTTTTCGCGCGAACTTTTGAACTGACCAATCAGCTTATGCCACCGGACCATCTTCTTCGTTGTGTTTTATTTTCCTGAAACATATAAAACATTGGCAACGGTTTTCACGCGTTGCCACAGGCATGATACAAGAAAATAGCGATTGGCCATGGAACACTCATAAATTGAGCGCGACCCTATCAATGAGTTCGTATGAACATCCTGATGAGGATAGTCTGGGTCTTGTGCTCCAATTTTCCCTTATTTCAAAACCCCTAATTTGAAGGTTGAAGAACCCTAAATATTATCAATGGCGAAATCGTGTATAGCACATAAAAATTCAATTAAAATATGCAGTTAGTTTCAGAATCCAACGATTAGTAAGAATCCATGAACAAAATGTCATGAGGATGCCTGCAAATCAAAACACGAATATGCATTTTTCATGAAATATTTTGAGTTCTGTATACCGATTCTTGAGGTTAGATGATGTAATCTTGATTGGGAAAGCTTCCTGGATATGTCAGGGACGTAATGGAATGATTCTTTGGCCTGGAAAAATGCTTTTGATGTGAAAACAGTTTCAAGCTTTTTAGCAAAAAATTTCAATGTGATTCTGAGTTTGAGGCGCAGCTCAGTGGTCAATGGCATTAGGTTTCTGTTCTATGCTTATGTAGGAATGAATTAGGTTAAGAAATTTGATCCAAATCTTTGAATTGATGGTTTATGAGATTTGATTTTCAATCATATTTTTGTCAATCTTTTTCATGCAATTTTGTACCAATCATGATCCAATCAATCCAATTCCTTCCAAATCTGATCATGCACGAATCATTGAGCCTATTACATGTACAAAAAGATTTGATAAGTTAGGTTAAGTATTTTTCATATATTTAATTGATTTAAATGAATTATTATTAATAAAAATTCAAATAAATAAATAAAAAATGAATAAAACTTCCCTTTGGGCCAAGTGGTCGTGCACATGCTTGGGATGATGAATTGTGGAAGAAAAATGGGCCCATTAGCAATTTTAGGTCATTTGAATCAATGTTGACTTTTCAAAATATGCAAACATTTCCCAACTTCCACAAGGCATAACTTGCTCAATTTTTAAGCCTTTCTCATGTTCTTGGACATTTTGGAAAGGTCTTTGAGTCCTCTAACCAATTCCTTTGGTCCCATGTCATTTTGATTTACCAATCTCAAGTTATGGCCTTTGACTTAAAGTCCCTTTTTGTTGACTTTTGAAAATGACCTATAATGTTGAAATTGATAACTTTTTGTGAGAGCATTTCTTGGACTTGAAGTATGAAGATGAGTTGTAGGAAATGTCTTTCTCTTCAAAATGAGCTTTGTATGGAATTTTTCTGATAATCCATGTGAAAGTTATGCCCTGGTCAATTTACAGTTGACTTTTCCAACTGTCCAAATAAGGAAACTTTTGCATCTTGATGATTTTTGAGCCAAGCTTTGAGAATCATGATCAAGCATTGATCAAATGATGTTTGTGGCTTCAAAATGATATGTTGACCAAAAATTTGAACTTTTGACTGTCAAATGACCATTTTGCCCTTACAGTTGACTGTAGTGCAATTAGGGTTTTGACTGTGCAATTTTGAGCTGAAGGTCTTGGAACTTGATATGAGGATGCTTGACCATATTTGTAGGCATGTGAGACTTGGTTGGACCTTTGGAAACTTCATTTTCTTGATCAGAATCAAAACCCTAATCTTGACTGCTTAAGAGGCCTTTGCACTGTGCAACCCTTGGGGAATTTTGAAGCTTGACTTGGCAAATCTTTGAAGAATATGGGAGGGCAAATTTTGGGGTACAACAGTTGCCCCTGTTCAATCTTATTAGACCTGAGGATGCAGATTGGCTGACGTGCCTTTCGTAATCCGAGGGTGGAAGATGATTGAACACTAGAGTGCCCAAAAATTTGCGCTCGCATAGTAGCAGTGTGATGATGGAATGGGCTTATAGATGCTATTTGGAGATTAATGGATAGGATGATGGGCTTATAGATGCCATCGGGGTGTTGATCGCATAAGAGATTCCTTAGCGAGAACCTGCATACCTGCAAAAGAAAAAATGAGTACCTGTCATGTTGCAGGAGCTGATTTCAGATGCTTGGTATAGATATGTCCTGACTGGTTACAGGAGTTGGATCTGGAGCTTCACAAGATGATGAATGAACCAGGGATGGTTACTACCTCAACATGAACAGTGAGAGAACCTTGGGTGACCTTAACTTCAACAACGCTCGTTGAGAAAATCTTGGTGGGAATTACCATCTTCGCAGTATCGGGAAGAGAACCATAGGCAATTATAATCTCAAAAGCGAATGTTTGAGAAAAACCTGGAATGGAATTAACATCTCACGCACCGTCGGGGAGAGAACCATAGGAAATTATAACCTGAAATGGAATTATCGTCTCACGCACCGTCGGGGAGAGAACCATAGGAAATTATAACCTGAAATGGAATTATCATCTCACGCACCGTCAGGGAGAGAACCATAGGAAATTATAACCCGAAATGGAATTATCATCTCACGCACCGTCGGGGAGAGAACCAATAGGAAATTATAATCTCAAAGAAAAACCTAAAATGGAATTATCATCTCACGCACCGTCGGGGAGAGAACCAATAGGAAATTATAATCTCAAAGAAAAACCTAAAATGGAATTATCATCTCACGCACCGTCGGGGAGAGAACCATAGGAAATTATAATCTGAAATGGAATTATCATCTCACGCACCGTCGGGGAGAGAACCATAGGAAATTATAACCCGAAATGGAATTATCATCTCACGCACCGTCGGGGAGAGAACCATAGGAAATTATAATCTCGAACGTCTGAGAAAAACCTAAAATAGAATTATCATCTCACGCACCGTCGGGGAGAGAACCAATAGGAAATTATAATCTCAAAAGTCTGAGAAAAAACCTAAAATGGAATTATCATCTCACGCACCGTCGGGGAGAGAACCAATAGGAAATTATAATCTCAAAGAAAAACATAAAATGGAATTATCATCTCACGCACCGTCGGGGAGAGAACCAATAGGAAATTATAATCTCAAAGAAAAACCTAAAATGGAATTATCATCTCACGCACCGTCGGGGAGAGAACCAATAGAAATTATAATCTCAAAGAAAAACCTAAAATGGAATTATCATCTCACGCACTGTCAGGGAGAGAACCAATAGGAAATTATAATCTCAAAGAAAAACCTAAAATGGAATTATCATCTCACGCACCGTCGGGGAGAGAACCAATAGGAAATTATAATCTCAAAGAAAAACCTAAAATGGAATTATCATCTCACGCACCGTCGGGGAGAGAACCAATAGGAAATTATAATCTCAAAGAAAAACCTAAAATGGAATTATCATCTCACGCACCGTCGGGGAGAGAACCAATAGGAAATTATAATCTCAAAGAAAAAAAAACCTAAAATGGAATTATCATCTCACGCACCGTCGGGGAGAGAACCAATAGGAAATTATAATCTCAAAGAAAAACCTAAAATGGAATTATCATCTCACGCACCGTCGGGGAGAGAACCAATAGGAAATTATAATCTCAAAGAAAAACCTAAAATGGAATTATCATCTCACGCACCGTCGGGGAGAGAACCAATAGGAAATTATAATCTCAAAGAAAAACCTAAAATGGAATTATCATCTCACGCACCATCGGGGAGAGAACCAATAGGAAATTATAATCTCAAAGAAAAAAGACCTAAAATGGAATTATCATCTCACGCACCGTCGGGGAGAGAACTAATAGGAAATTATAATCTCGAACGTCTGAGAAAAACCTGATAACTTCTACTGAGTCTTCATCAGAAAAATCTGTTGGGAGTCGATTTAGCTGGACTAGAGAAGGCCTTGGACTGGATAAGAAATCTTTGGAGTCGATTAACTGAACTGGTCTAGGTCTTGAAATATGATTGAGAATTTAGCTGAATCCTTCCTGAAAAGGTAAAGGTCAGTCATATGCCATGCATGATATGGATCAAACAATGATGTTCTCAACATAAATGAGATTTGTAAGATATGATGCGTATATGCATGCTATAATGATGTATGTGATGTTTAGGAATGTATGTTTTTCGTCTAGGAAAGTAAATCCTTGACGGGTGCCGGGAAGTCGCTCCTGGGCTGATATTTGAAGAATAAGCTTTTACTCCTGCTGGGGATGATAACTGCAAGAATACCGGTAGGAGAAGATGACTCCGTTGAGGAATAAACTTGGCAAATGGAAGATTCTGCGGGGAGAAAAATACTCTAGCGACCCTGCTGGGGAGTGATACTCTGTGGGGAGAGAAATACTCTGCTGAATTGTTGATAGCTTGCCGGGGATACCTCTGTTGTGTTGGAAGTATGAATAGACTTTGCTGGGGGTAAGAGAACTTCGTCGGGGACGCTCTTTCTATGGCTTTTGGCTGAGGATAACCCAGTTATATCCTGTTAAGGAAATAACTCTTTGAATAAAGCCGGGTGACGCGTTCGTGTTCTGCGAGGGATAAGCTTCCAGAATCTACTGGGGATAAGCTTACTGCTTGGGGAGATAAATTCCAACTTTCCTGGGGAAACTGGATTGGACTCTTCTGGGGAAGTTTTGATATGCCGGGGAAGTGATTCCTTTGAATGTTGATATGCCGCCGGGGAACAATCTTTAGACCAAGACTGTCGGAGATGCTTGTTATGAGTATGTATGCTGCTGGGGGAGTATTGAGATCTACTGGAGGATACTCAACTTCCTTAAGTTTGATTGTATGACTGCCTGAGGAGAGTATACTGTCTTGCTGGCTCACTCTCTGGGGAATTGAGATATACTGGTTGTGTTCTTCAACCGAACCTACCTTGGTGCCTTGGTGAACATAGCAATTGGATTGTTTGGACAGCTCATTATTGCCCCTGTTTCTGAGGTGGGAGAGGAAGATCTGTGAGATGCTGATAGCCATTGATGGGCAAACCTTCTTTTGGTGGGAAGGTGACAAGATGACAGGACATAGTCGTACGCTTTGATCCCTAGCTTTTGCCTGGACCGCCATTTCGGGTTTTCAGTCCACCGGGATACCCATTTTTTGCCCAAGTCGCCTTTTCAGGTTTTCGACTTGCCGGGTCTACTGATTTTTTCATTTCATCCCTTCATTTTGCCCGAACCCTTTTGGTTCGCCGGGAAGCCCTTATTTTTGCCTAGGTACGTCGACCTAGCGGGTCTTTGATTTTGCGTAGTATCTTTTCGACTATGTCCGTGCTTTCAGAATGTAGGGAGTTGCCCCTGTTAGAAGTGTTTTGTCATGCCACCAGAAGGTGTTTGATCAAGCAAGATTCGTTGTTGGAGTGCCCCAAATGACTCAGGCAGAGATTTGCCCCAGGTTGTTTGGCCTTTGAGAGATTCTCCGAATCTTGATTGGATTGCCCCAGATGATGGACCATGGTCATGCCATGCCCCTTGATTGGAGATACTCTTGTTCATTAGACTTTCGTCATGCGAATTTCTCTGCTGTTCAAACAAAAAGTCATATGCGAACAAGGTTATGTTAAGAAATGCAAAGCCTATGTCTGTCTTGAAGATTTTGAAAATGCATTTTTTATAAAACAAATGAATGTTTCTAAAACGTGATGTCAACTCCGTATTTACCGTAGGCCTTTAGGAGTCAGGATACCTTTCGTAACAGTATGCTTTCGAACTAACCCATGCTTCAGCTAGGACTTTTAAGGGTTATAACGTGGCCTGGTTCACGGTTTAAGAAACAAAGGATAAAGGCTCAAATTTTGTTTGTACCCACCCGCTCTTCGTGATGTTCTCCAAACCTAAACTCAGTTGATCATACGTTAGACTTTGTTTGAGTCTTTGCTTTGATTTTCCGGTGATGATTCGGATATTGATGATTTATTTTGAATAGGCAGTCATCTCCTTTTTCGCTGAGGGTTTGTTGGACCTCTTTCTTTTTGATTATCCCTTTCTTTTTTTGCCTGAACTGTTTCCTTTTTGGAATTACAGTCAGCGGGATGCCCCCGTTTTGTAAGTCTCCTTCATGGGTTTTGACTTAATGGGTTTTTTATTTTTTGAGATAATGACTGCCTTTCTTTATTGGTTATTCGGAACCATCACTGTCTTTCTTCGTTTTGTAAGGACCTCTTTGGTGCCATTCGTTATGCACTTGGATCAACTGAGAGAACTACCCTGCCCCAGGTTATGATTAAGGGTTTTAATTTTTGAAAAGAAAAACTCCTACTTCTTTGGCTCAGAGGGGTTGACGAGGGATTATCTTCCTTATTACTCCAGTGTTTAGGAATTGAAACAATGCCTGTACTTCATCAGCGGGGTCTGTTCAAAGCATACTGCAAAGATAGCGGTATCGTTTTCGTCATCCTCCCTCAAGAGGCTTAGAATTATTAATCGAGAGTTGACATCAGAAAAAATATGAAAATAATTTGCGTATAGTGAATACGAATATATTGCTTCAAAACACACATATGCGATGCATTAATGGAATAACAATGTTTAACAATGAGTAAATGTTTGAACAAAAGAAAATTGCAACTTGAACATTTGAATGAACAAAAATTCTTCTCATCTCAGGGCTTGTTACTTCAAATGGTGAGCCTTGGAGGGATGGTAGAAAAATTCAGCCTGACCATCTTGTGTGAATTCTAGTGCTCCTTCATCAATCAGGTCCTGAATCTTATTCTTCAAAGCCCAACAATCCTCTGTAGCATGCCCCGGGTTATCAGAATGATAAGCGCAGCGAGCGTTGGGGTTATACTTTGGTGACGTTGTATTTTGAAACTTCGGAGCCTCTTTTAGAGTTACCAGCTTGGTCTCCAGCAACTGTGGCAATATCTGGGATAAGGTCATGCTGAGCCGAGTGAACTGCCTCCTCTCGCTCTTTTGTTGGTTGTGGTGTTGAATTTGTGACACTGGAGCCATCTGAGGAGCTATCCCTTTACCTCCTTGTCTCAAAGGTGGTTGAACGATGACCGGCTTTTTGCCCTTAGACTTTTGCCCCAGTTGGTTACCCTGAAGCAGTTGGTTGATGAGAAACCAGAGCTCATATTGTCTTTGAGCTAACCCTTGAATGGCAGTCACCAGCCCCAGCATCTGGACCTTCAATGCATCTGCCTCAGCTTGTAGGTGTTTCAGCCTTTCATCCTCAACATTGTTCCTGACAAAAGTCTCCATGAGAAGTGTCCTTAGCTCTTCCTGCCCCTTGGATAGATTCAGGAGGATTTCCCCGAACCGAGTCTCTTGAGCAAGAAAGTCCTGGTTATCTTGTGGGCAAGCCATAGCTGAAATAAACAGCGAGAAAGGTAAGTGACCTGCAACAAGGATACCTGTTATGCAATGATATGTATGATATGCATGCAATGTTTTCAAGGACCTCGCGGGGTAAACAAGAAAATTGTTAGAATTTGAATTCAGTGGCTTGATTGAAGGAACTTCATGTTGTTGAGAGTCCTTCTTCAAGGGTCAAAGGCTCACCATATCCAGTGGGTCATAGCCCCTGACTCAAGTCATCAACCTTATTTTTCTTTCCAAACAACCTTGGCTATGGGAACCTTCTTCAGGAGTCAAAGCTCACCATATCAAGTGGGTCATAGCCTCTGACAACTTTGGCTAGAGGAAAATAAATCCTCTTTGCCCCTTGCTAGATGTTTGATTCATCATGACCTGCATCACAAGCCTTTGAGATCCTTGAAATGGGTTAGTCCTTATGTAGGATGTATGCAATGGTATGATGTTATGCTATGCATGGGGTAATGTAAGTAACCCTGTTATGAGTCCCAATTAAGGACTGTTAAACCTGAACCTGCAAAAAACTCAAGTAAAACCTATCATGAGTCCCGATTAAGGACTATGGACAAAACCTGCAAAAAACTTAGCAAACCCTGCTATGAGTCCCAATTAAGGACTATAAGCAAACCCTGCAAGTAGTTCCTGTGTCAGATAGATAACAAGCATGCAAGTAGTCAAGTACGAAGGCACGCAAGTCACACAAGAGAAGCCCTTAGAGTTTAGGCCAGCATGGGGTCTGGGTATTACCCTCTTGAAGTTGGTGGGCTCAACCTGTCCTATTAGAAGTAACCGAGTTCTAAGGGTCCCAATATCACTGGATTGCTTTCATTGTTCATCGTTTCGATTTAGCCACTGAACTGGCGACCGAAATATTCCAGGAAAGCAACCCTCAATTGAGTGTAGTATCGAGTATCAACCAACCTCGGACTGCACCAAAGTCAGTTATCTCACTACCCTAAAGAGGCCAAGATAGTTCAATTAAGTTTCCTAAGGTCTGTTGATGCTTCACGACACCACGCGGAGGCCCCGTACTCTCCTTGACTGAACTCAAGGGTTACCGGTACACACCAAAGTGTCACATCAACGTAGCAGACTATTTCAACCATGTCGGTATACCCCGCACAGTTCCCTCATAGCCTTGTTGCTACTTTCTAAGAAGGTATCCCCAGATCCGGGTTAGGATCTATAGAACTCCCAAGACAGTCCCACAATTTAAAGCAAGCAAGGAAAGCAATTGAAAACACAGTTATGAACTAACCCTAAGGTACACCTCACTTTAAGTTTAAATCCCCAGCAGAGTCGCCAGTTCTGTGATCGGTGGATCTGGAACTGACTGTTTAACGCTGGTTCGCGAAATGTCGCGGAAGCAAGAGTCGCCATCGTCTTTTATTTTCTCCAAATGGAAAGGACAAAAGCACAGAAAAATTCCTTATAGAGATTGCTCTCGGTTCGGGAGGTAGATTATAGAAAGGGAAGGTGTTAGCACCCTTTCTATCCATGGTTATCCATGGGCTCTTAGATACTTGCTCATTTGTGTTTTCAAAAATGGTTTGTCTGCTTTTCAACTGTGGGTTTTAAAAAGTTTCTTTGAAAATTCCAGTTCGACTCTTGTATCGGTCCTCAAGAGTGTTTGAAAAATTGCTTTCGAAAGCTTTTTGAAAAGGTGTCGGTGTGAAAAGTATTTTTGAATTTGTTTTGAAATTAGAGAAAGTATCTAGAGTCGTCTACCTACCCTAAGGAATTCGTCTGTGTAGATGTCCTTTAAAGTAGTGCCATCCCACCATTGAGAGGTAGGTAGCACCACTGTTGGAGGTGTTCGGGTCAATTCGAGGTTCGGGACATGGTGATCACCAGAGCAATAGGAAGACACCTTAGAAGCTACCCTCATGCCAGGTTCCCGGATCATGAGGACTTACTAAAACATCCTCTACTCGACGATCACCTTTCGAGGCAAGGCAACAGTGAGGCGTAACCTAGGGGTGGTGTGTGATTTGTGTGTCAGATTCATTTGCATTTATCTTGTCATGTTATTGGTGTTCTACGCTTGTTTTTATTTTTGTCCATACATTCTTTCATGCCATTTGTTAACAGTTAAAAATATTGCGGGAAAGTAAAAATTCTAAGCTATTACAAAAGGCGCGGGTCCACATCGCCAAAATTAAACCAGGACCCGATTTTGACAGCAAAATAAAGAAAGTAAAGAAAAGTGCGAGAAAATTAAAAGGTTACATGGCCTTGGGAGAGATACATAAATATTATAAAGAAATAAAATAAATATGCGAATAAGAATTAAATCGAAACGAGGGCGTTGGACCCTTTTTGCAAAATTAAAATTACATGGAAATAAAGAAAAAAAAGAAAAGGAGATGTTTTTTGGTATTTTTTTAGTTTTTTAGGATTTTAGTGAAAAAAAAGAATTAATTAAAATAAATACTAACCCTAATTCTAGTGGCTTTTAACTTATTAAGAAAACATTGAATTTTAACCTAACTTAACCCTAATTTTTACATGCAAATTTAATTATAAAAATAAATATTTAATTATTTAATTATTATGGAATAAAAGAAAAAAAAAAGAACAAAAAATTAATTAAACCCTAATTCTATGTTTTTTAGATTGTTATTAAAAGAATTAAAATTAAAACCTAATTTAACTAAGTTTAATTATATACAATTTAATTACAAAAAACATTAAAACAAAAATATTTATTATATTTTTCCTCTTTTTCTGATTTTTTTTATGATGTTTTTTTTATATATTAAAAAATATTAAATTAATTAAGAAAACAACAATTTAAAAGGAAATAGAAAATAAAAAATAAAGAAAGTGAAAAGAATTGCAAACCTAGGGGGTCTGCCCCTTAATATGGAGGTGAATCTTTAGAAATCCGGCCCATTAACCTTGGTCCGTTTGACTTTTTCCAGGTAGCGTGCTGGCGTGTTGACTTATGCTTACCATGCTCCTTGGATCTGTGCCTTTAGATTGATGTAACTGACGCGTGGACGACTTGATCTTGGAAGTGTATGGTATGTCCCTTAGGCTGAAACTACATGTGAACGTAAATTGAAAAATAACATTGAGATAATGAAGACCTGGGGCTCGAACCCAGGTCATGCACTTTACCAGCCAACACGTATGCCACTAAGCCACTTCGTTCATCTGTAAATTAATATAATAACCAAACATAATAAAACAAACGCGTTAGTGTTTCCTTTTTTCGCGCGAACTTTTGAACTGACCAATCAGCTTATGCCACCGGACCATCTTCTTCGTTGTGTTTTATTTTCCTGAAACATATAAAACATTGGCAACGGTTTTCACGCGTTGCCACAGGCATGATACAAGAAAATAGCGATTGGCCATGGAACGCTCATAAATTGAGCGCGACCCTATCAATGAGTTCGTATGAACATCCTGATGAGGATAGTCTAGGTCTTGTGCTCCAATTTTCCCTTATTTCAAAACCCCTAATTTGAAGGTTGAAGAACCCTAAATATTATCAATGGCGAAACCGTGTATAGCACATAAAAATTCAATTAAAATATGCAGTTAGTTTCAGAATCCAACGATTAGTAAGAATCCATGAACAAAATGTCATGAGGATGCCTGCAAATCAAAACACGAATATGCATTTTTCATGAAATATTTTGAGTTCTGTATACCGATTCTTGAGGTTAGATGATGTAATCTTGATTGGGAAAGCTTCCTGGATATGTCAGGGACGTAATGGAATGATTCTTTGGCCTGGAAAAATGCTTTTGATGTGAAAACAGTTTCAAGCTTTTTAGCAAAAAATTTCAATGTGATTCTGAGTTTGAGGCGCAGCTCAGTGGTCAATGGCATTAGGTTTCTGTTCTATGCTTATGTAGGAATGAATTAGGTTAAGAAATTTGATCCAAATCTTTGAATTGATGGTTTATGAGATTTGATTTTCAATCATATTTTTTTCAATATTTTTCATGTAATTTTGTACCAATCATGATCCAATCAATCCAATTCCTTCCAAATCTGATCATGCACGAATCATTGAGCCTATTACATGTACAAAAAGATTTGATAAGTTAGGTTAAGTATTTTTCATATATTTAATTGATTTAAATGAATTATTATTAATAAAAATTCAAATAAATAAATAAAAAATGAGTAAAACTTCCCTTTGGGCCAAGTGGTCGTGCACATGCTTGGGATGATGAGTTGTGGAAGAAAAATGGGCCCATTAGCAATTTTAGGTCATTTGAATCAATGTTGACTTTTCAAAATATCCAAAAATTTCCCAACTTCCACAAGGCATAACTTGCTCAATGTTTAAGCTTTTCTCATGTTCTTTGACATTTTGGAAAGGTCTTTGAGTCCTCTAACCAATGCCTTTGGTCCCATGTCATTTTGATTTACCAATCACAAGTTATGTCCTTTGACTTAAAGTCCCTTTTTGTTGACTTTTGAAAATGACCTATAATGTTGAAATTGATAACTTTTTGTGAGAGCATTTCTTGGACTTGAAGTATGAAGATGAGTTGTAGGAAATGTCTTTCTCTTCAAAATGAGCTTTGGATGGAATTTTTCTGATAATCCATGTGAAAGTTATGCCCTGGTCAATTTACAGTTGACTTTTCCAATTGTCCAAATAAGGAAACTTTTGCATCTTGATGATTTTTGAGCCAAGCTTTGAGAATCATGATCAAGAATTGATCAAATTATGTTTGTGGCTTCAAAATGATATGTTGACCAAAAATTTGAACTTTTAACTGTCAAATGACCATTTTGCCCTTACAGTTTACTGTAGTGCAATAAGGGTTTTGACTGTGCAATTTTGAGCTGAAGGTCTTGGAACTTGATATGAGGATGCTTGACCATATTTGTAGGCATGTGAGACTTGGTTGGACCTTTGGAAACTTCATTTTCTTGATCAGAATCAAAACCCTAATCTTGACTGCTTAAGAGGCCTTTGCACTGTGCAACCCTTGGGGAATTTTGAAGCTTGACTTGGCAAATCTTTGAAGAATATGGGAGGGCAAATTTTGGGGTACAACAGTTGCCCCTGTTCAATCTTCTTAGACCTGAGGATGCAGATTGGCTGACGTGCCTTTCGTAATCCGAGGGTGGAAGATGATTGAACACTAGAGTGCCCAGAAATTTGCGCTCGCATAGTAGCAGTGTGATGATGGAATGGGCTTATAGATGCTATTTGGAGATTAATGGATAGGATGATGGGCTTATAGATGCCATCGGGGTGTTGATCGCATAAGAGATTCCTTAGCGAGAACCTGCATACCTGCAAAAGAAAAAATGAGTACCTGTCATGTTGCAGGAGCTGATTTCAGATGCTTGGTATAGATATGTCCTGACTGGTTACAGGAGTTGGATCTGGAGCTTCACAAGATGATGAATGAACCAGGAATGGTTACTACCTCAACATGAATAATGAGAGAACCTTGGGTGACCTTAACTTCAACAACGCTCGTTGAGAAAATCTTGGTGGGAATTACCATCTTCGCAGTATCGGGAAGAGAACCATAGGCAATTATAATCTCAAAAGCGAACGTTTGAGAAAAACCTGGAATGGAATTAACATCTCACGCACCGTCGGGGAGAGAACCATAGGAAATTATAACCTGAAATGGAATTATCGTCTCACGCACCGTCGGGGAGAGAACCATAGGAAATTATAACCTGAAATGGAATTATCATCTCACGCACCGTCGGGGAGAGAACCATAGGAAATTATAACCCGAAATGGAATTATCATCTCACGCACCGTCGGGGAGAGAACCAATAGGAAATTATAATCTCAAAGAAAAACCTAAAAAGGAATTATCATCTCACGCACCGTCGGGGAGAGAACCAATAGGAAATTATAATCTCAAAGAAAAACCTAAAATGGAATTATCATCTCACGCACCGTCGGGGAGAGAACCATAGGAAATTATAATCTGAAATGGAATTATCATCTCACGCACCGTCGGGGAGAGAACCATAGGAAATTATAACCCGAAATGGAATTATCATCTCACGCACCGTCGGGGAGAGAACCATAGGAAATTATAATCTCGAACGTCTGAGAAAAACCTAAAATGGAATTATCATCTCACGCACCGTCGGGGAGAGAACCAATAGGAAATTATAATCTCAAAAGTCTGAGAAAAAACCTAAAATGGAATTATCATCTCACGCACCGTCGGGGAGAGAACCAATAGGAAATTATAATCTCAAAGAAAAACCTAAAATGGAATTATCATCTCACGCACCGTCGGGGAGAGAACCAATAGGAAATTATAATCTCAAAGAAAAACCTAAAATGGAATTATCATGTCACGCACCGTCGGGGAGAGAACCAATAGAAATTATAATCTCAAAGAAAAACCTAAAATGGAATTATCATCTCACGCACCGTCGGGGAGAGAACCAATAGGAAATTATAATCTCAAAGAAAAACCTAAAATGGAATTATCATCTCACGCACCGTCGGGGACAGAACCAATAGTAAATTATAATCTCAAAGAAAAACCTAAAATGGAATTATCATCTCACGCACCGTCGGGGAGAGAACCAATAGGAAATTATAATCTCAAAGAAAAACCTAAAATGGAATTATCATCTCACGCACCGTCGGGGAGAGAACCAATAGGAAATTATAATCTCAAAGAAAAAAAAACCTAAAATGGAATTATCATCTCACGCACCGTCGGGGAGAGAACCAATAGGAAATTATAATCTCAAAGAAAAACCTAAAATGGAATTATCATCTCACGCACCGTCGGGGAGAGAACCAATAGGAAATTATAATCTCAAAGAAAAACCTAAAATGGAATTATCATCTCACGCACCGTCGGGGAGAGAACCAATAGGAAATTATAATCTCAAAGAAAAACCTAAAATGGAATTATCATCTCACACACCATCGGGGAGAGAACCAATAGGAAATTATAATCTCAAAGAAAAAAGACCTAAAATGGAATTATCATCTCACGCACCGTCGGGGAGAGAACCAATAGGAAATTATAATCTCGAACGTCTGAGAAAAACCTGATAACTTCTACTGAGTCTTCATCAGAAAAATCTGTTGGGAGTCGATTTAGCTGGACTAGAGAAGGCCTTGGACTGGATAAGAAATCTTTGGAGTCGATTAACTGAACCGGTCTAGGTCTTGAAATATGATTGAGAATTTAGCTGAATCCTTCCTGAAAAGGTAAAGGTCAGTCATATGCCATGCATGATATGGATCAAACAATGATGTTCTCAACATAAATGAGATTTGTAAGATATGATGCGTATATGCATGCTATAATGATGTATGTGATGTTTAGGAATGTATGCTTTTCGTCTAGGAAAGTAAATCCTTGACGGGTGCCGGGAAGTCGCTCCTGGGCTGATATTTGAAGAATAAGCTTTTACTCCTGCTAGGGATGATAACTGCAAGAATACCGGTAGGAGAAGATGACTCCGTTGAGGAATAAACTTGGCAAATGGAAGATTCTGCGGGGAGAAAAATACTCTAGCGACCCTGCTGGGGAGTGATACTCTGTGGGGAGAGAAATACTCTGCTGAATTGTTGATAGCTTGCTGGGGATACCTCTGTTGTGTTGGAAGTATGAATAGACTTCGCTGGGGGTAAGAGAACTTCGTCGGGGACGCTCTTTCCATGGCTTTTGGCTGAGGATAACCCAGTTATATCCTGTTAAGGAAATAACTCTTTGAATAAAGCCGGGCGACGCGTTCGTGTTCTGCGAGGGATAAGCTTCTAGAATCTACTGGGGATAAGCTTACTGCTTGGGGAGATAAATTCCAACTTTCCTGGGGAAACTGAATTGGACTCTTCTGGGGAAGTTTTGATATGTCGGGGAAGTGATTCCTTTGAATGTTGATATGCCGCCGGGGAACAATCTTTAGACTAAGACTGTCGGGGATGCTTGTTATGAGTATGTATGCTGCCGGGGGAGTATTGAGATCTACTGGAGGATACTCAACTTCCTTAAGTTTGATTGTATGACTGCCTGAGGAGAGTGTACTGTCTTGCTGGCTCACTCTCTGGGGAATTGAGATATACTGGTTGTGTTCTTCAACCGAACCTACCTTGGTGCCTTGGTGAACATAGCAATTGGATTGTTTGGACAGCTCATTATTGCCCCTGTTTCTGAGGTGGGAGAGGAAGATCTGTGAGATGATGATAGCCATTGATGGGCAAACCTTCTTTTGGTGGGAAGGTGACAAGATGACAGGACATAGTCGTACGCTTTGATCCCTAGCTTTTGCCTGGACCGCCCTTTCGGGTTTTCAGTCCACCGGGATACCCATTTTTTGCCCAAGTCGCCTTTTCAGGTTTTCGACTTGCCGGGTCTACTGATTTTTTCATTTCATCCCTTCATTTTGCCCGAACCCTTTTGGTTCGCCGGGAAGCCCTTATTTTTGCCTAGGTACGTCGACCTAGCGGGTCTTTGATTTTGCGTAGTATCTTTTCGACTATGTCTGTGCTTTCAGAATGTAGGGAGTTGCCCCTGTTAGAAGTGTTTTGTCATGCCACCAGAAGGTGTTTGATCAAGCAAGATTCGTTGTTGGAGTGCCCCAAATGACTCAGGCGGAGATTTGCCCCAGGTTGTTTGGCCTTTGAGAGATTCTCCGAATCTTGATTGGATTGCCCCAGATGATGGACCATGATCATGCCATGCCCCTTGATTGGAGATACTCTTGTTCATTAGACTTTCGTCATGCGAATTTCTCTGCTGTTCAAACAAAAAGTCATATGCGAACAAGGTTATGTTAAGAAATGCAAAGCCTATGTCTGTCTTGAAGATTTTGAAAATGCATTTTTTATAAAACAAATGAATGTTTGTAAAACGTGATGTCAACTCCGTATTTACCGTAGGCCTTTAGGAGTCAGGATACCTTTCGTAACAGTATGCTTTCGAACTAACCCATGCTTCAGCTAGGACTTTTAAGGGTTATAACGTGGCCTGGTTCACGGTTTAAGAAACAAAGGATAAAGGCTCAAATTTTGTTTGTACCCACCCGCTCTTCGTGATGTTCTCCAAACCTAAACTCAGTTGATCATACGTTAGACTTTGTTTGAGTCTTTGCTTTGATTTTCCGGTGATGATTCGGATATTGATGATTTATTTTGAATAGGCAGTCATCTCCTTTTTCGCTGAGGGTTTGTTGGACCTCTTTCTTTTTGATTATCCCTTTCTTTTTTTGTCTGAACTGTTTCCTTTTTGGAATTACAGTCAGCGGGATGCCCCCGTTTTGTAAGTCTCCTTCATGGGTTTTGACTTAATGGGTTTTTTATTTTTTGAGATAATGACTGCCTTTCTTTATTGGTTATTCGGAACCATCACTGTCTTTCTTCGTTTTGTAAGGACCTCTTTGGTGCCATTCGTTATGCACTTGGATCAACTGAGAGAACTACCCTGCCCCAGGTTATGATTAAGGGTTTTAATTTTTGAAAAGAAAAACTCCTACTTCTTTGGCTCAGAGGAGTTGACGAGGGATTATCTTCCTTATTACTCCAGTGTTTAGGAATTGAAACAATGCCTGTACTTCATCAGCGGGGTCTGTTCAAAGCATACTGCAAAGATAGCGGTATCGTTTTCGTCATCCTCCCTCAAGAGGCTTAGAATTATTAATCGAGAGTTGACATCAGAAAAAATATGAAAATAATTTGCGTATAGTGAATACGAATATATTGCTTCAAAACAGACATATGCGATGCATTAATGGAATAACAATGTTTAACAATGAGTAAATGTTTGAACAAAAGAAAATTGCAACTTGAACATTCGAATGAACAAAAATTCTTCTCATCTCAGGGCTTGTTACTTCAAATGGTGAGCCTTGGAGGGATGGTAGAAAAATTCAGCCTGACCATCTTGTGTGAATTCCAGTGCTCCTTCATCAATCAGGTCCTGAATCTTATTCTTCAAAGCCCAACAATCCTCTGTAGCATGCCCCGGGTTATCAGAATGATAAGCGCAGCGAGCGTTGGGGTTATACTTTGGTGACGTTGTATTTTGAAACTTCGGAGCCTCTTTTAGAGTTACCAGCTTGGTCTCCAGCAACTGTGGCAATATCTGGGATAAGGTCATGCTGAGCCGAGTGAACTGCCTCCTCTCGCTCTTTTGTTGGTTGTGGTGTTGAATTTGTGACACTGGAGCCATCTGAGGAGCTCTCCCTTTACCTCCTTGTCTCAAAGGTGGTTGAACGATGACCGGCTTTTTGCCCTTAGACTTTTGCCCCAGTTGGTTACCCTGAAGCAGTTGGTTGACGAGAAACCAGAGCTCATCTTGTCTTTGAGCTAACCCTTGAATGGCAGTCACCAGCCCCAACATCTGGACCTTCAATGAATCCGCCTCAGCTTGTAGGTGTTTCAGCCTTTCATCCTCAACACTGTTCCTGACAAAAGTCTCCATGAGAAGTGTCCTTAGCTCTTCCTGCCCCTTGGATAGATTCAGGAGGATTTCCCCGAACCGAGTCTCTTGAGCAAGAAAGTCCTGGTTATCTTGTGGGCAAGCCATAGCTGAAATAAACAGCGAGAAAGGTAAGTGACCTGCAACAAGGATACCTGTTATGCAATGATATGTATGATATGCATGCAATGTTTTCAAGGACCTCGCGGGGTAAACAAGAAAATTGTTAGAATTTGAATTCAGTGGCTTGATTGAAGGAACTTCATGTTGTTGAGAGTCCTTCTTCAAGGGTCAAAGGCTCACCATATCCAGTGGGTCATAGCCCCTGACTCAAGTCATCAACCTTATTTTTCTTTCCAAACAACCTTGGCTAGGGGAACCTTCTTCAGGAGTCAAAGCTCACCATATCAAGTGGGTCATAGCCTCTGACAACTTTGGCTAGAGGAAAATAAATCCTCTTTGCCCCTTGCTAGATGTTTGATTCATCATGACCTGCATCACAAGCCTTTGAGATCCTTGAAATGGGCTAGTCCTTATGTAGGATGTATGCAATGGTATGATGTTATGCTATGCATGGGGTAATGTAAGTAACCCTGTTATGAGTCCCAATTAAGGACTGTTAAACCTGAACCTGCAAAAAACTCAAGTAAAACCTATCATGAGTCCCGATTAAGGACTATGGACAAAACCTGCAAAAAACTTAGCAAACCCTGCTATGAGTCCCAATTAAGGACTATAAGCAAACCCTGCAAGTAGTTCCTGTGTCAGATAGATAACAAGCATGCAAGTAGTCAAGTACGAAGGCACGCAAGTCACACAAGAGAAGCCCTTAGAGTTTAGGCCAGCATGGGGTCTGGGTATTACCCTCTTGAAGTTGGTGGGCTCAACCTGTCCTATTAGAAGTAACCGAGTTCTAAGGGTCCCAATATCACTGGATTGCTTTCATTGTTCATCATTTCGATTTAGCCACTGAACTGGCGACCGAAATATTCTAGGAAAGCAACCCTCAATTGAGTGTAGTATCGAGTATCAACCAACCTCGGACTGCACCAAAGTCAGTTATCTCACTACCCTAAAGAGGCCAAGATAGTTCAATTAAGGTTCCTAAGGTCTGTTGATGCTTCACGACACCACGCGGAGGCCCCGTACTCTCCTTGACTGAACTCAAGGGTTACCGGTACACACCAAAGTGCCACATCAATGTAGCAGACTGTTTCAACCATGTCGGTATACCCCGCACAGTTCCCTCACAGCCTTGTTGCTACTTTCTAAGAAGGTATCCCCAGATCCGGGTTAGGATCTATAGAACTCCCAAGACAGTCCCACAATTTAAAGCAAGCAAGGAAAGCAATTGAAAACACAGTTATGAACTAACCCTAAGGTACACCTCACTTTAAGTTTAAATCCCCAGCAGAGTCGCCAGTTCTGTGATCGGTAGATCTGGAACTGACTGTTTAACGCTGGTTCGCGAAATGTCGCGGAAGCAAGAGTCGCCACCGTCTTTTATTTTCTCCAAATGGAAAGGACAAAAGCACAGAAAAATTCCTTATAGAGACTGCTCTCGGTTCGGGAGGTAGATTATAGAAAGGGAAGGTGTTAGCACCCTTTCTATCCATGGTTATCCATGGGCTCTTAGATACTTGCTCATTTGTGTTTTCAAAAATGGTTTGTCTGCTTTTCAACTGTGGGTTTTAAAAAGTTTCTTTGAAAATTCCAGTTCGACTCTTGTATCGGTCCTCAAGAGTGTTTGAAAAATTGCTTTCGAAAGCTTTTTGAAAAGGTGTCGGTGTGAAAAGTATTTTTGAATTTGTTTTGAAATTAGAGCAAGTATCTAGAGTCGTCTACCTACCCTAAGGAATTCGTCTGTGTAGATGTCCTTTAAAGTAGTGCCATCCCACCATTGAGAGGTAGGTAGCACCACCGTTGGAGGTGTTCGGGTCAATTCGAGGTTCGGGACATGGTGATCACCAGAGCAATAGGAAGACACCTTAGAAGCTACCCTCATGCCAGGTTCCCGGATCATGAGGACTTACTAAAACATCCTCTACTCGACGATCACCTTTCGAGGCAAGGCAACAGTGAGGCGTACCCTAGGGGTGGTGTGTGATTTGTGTGTCAGATTCATTTGCATTTATCTTGTCATGTTATTGGTGTTCTACGCTTGTTTTTATTTTTGTCCATACATTCTTTCATGCCATTTGTTAACAGTTAAAAATATTGCGGGAAAGTAAAAATTCTAAGCTATTACAAAAGGCGCGGGTCCACATCGCCAAAATTAAACCAGGACCCGATTTTGACAGCAAAATAAAGAAAGTAAAGAAAAGTGCGAGAAAATTAAAAGGTTACATGGCCTTGGGAGAGATACATAAATATTATAAAGAAATAAAATAAATATGCGAATAAGAATTAAATCGAAACGAGGGCGTTGGACCCTTTTTGCAAAATTAAAATTACATGGAAATAAAGAAAAAAAAGAAAAGGAGATGTTTTTTGGTATTTTTTTAGTTTTTTAGGATTTTAGTGAAAAAAAAGAATTAATTAAAATAAATACTAACCCTAATTCTAGTGGCTTTTAACTTATTAAGAAAACATTGAATTTTAACCTAACTTAACCCTAATTTTTACATGCAAATTTAATTATAAAAATAAATACTTAATTATTTAATTATTATGGAATAAAAGAAAAAAAAAAGAACAAAAAATTAATTAAACCCTAATTCTATGTTTTTTAGATTGTTATTAAAAGAATTAAAATTAAAACCTAATTTAACTAAGTTTAATTATATACAATTTAATTACAAAAAACATTAAAACAAAAATATTTATTATATTTTTCCTCTTTTTCTGATTTTTTTTATGATGTTTTTTTTATATATTAAAAAATATTAAATTAATTAAGAAAACAACAATTTAAAAGGAAATAGAAAATAAAAAATAAAGAAAGTGAAAAGAATTGCAAACCTAGGGGGTCTGCCCCTTAATATGGAGGTGAATCTTTAGAAATCTGGCCCATTAACCTTGGTCCGTTTGACTTTTTCCAGGTAGCGTGCTGGCGTGTTGACTTATGCTTACCATGCTCCTTGGATCTGTGCCTTTAGATTGATGTAACTGACGCGTGGACGACTTGATCTTGGAAGTGTATGGTATGTCCCTTAGGCTGAAACTACATGTGAACGTAAATTGAAAAATAACATTGAGATAATGAAGACCTGGGGCTCGAACCCAGGTCATGCACTTTACCAGCCAACACGTATGCCACTAAGCCACTTCGTTCATATGTAAATTAATATAATAACCAAACATAATAAAACAAACGCGTTAGTGTTTCCTTTTTTCGCGCGAACTTTTGAACTGACCAATCAGCTTATGCCACCGGACCATCTTCTTCGTTGTGTTTTATTTTCCTGAAACATATAAAACATTGGCAACGGTTTTCACGCGTTGCCACAGGCATGATACAAGAAAATAGCGATTGGCCATGGAACACTCATAAATTGAGCGCGACCCTATCAATGAGTTCGTATGAACATCCTGATGAGGATAGTCTGGGTCTTGTGCTCCAATTTTCCCTTATTTCAAAACCCCTAATTTGAAGGTTGAAGAACCCTAAATATTATCAATGGCGAAATCGTGTATAGCACATAAAAATTCAATTAAAATATGCAGTTAGTTTCAGAATCCAACGATTAGTAAGAATCCATGAACAAAATGTCATGAGGATGCCTGCAAATCAAAACACGAATATGCATTTTTCATGAAATATTTTGAGTTCTGTATACCGATTCTTGAGGTTAGATGATGTAATCTTGATTGGGAAAGCTTCCTGGATATGTCAGGGACGTAATGGAATGATTCTTTGGCCTGGAAAAATGCTTTTGATGTGAAAACAGTTTCAAGCTTTTTAGCAAAAAATTTCAATGTGATTCTGAGTTTGAGGCGCAGCTCAGTGGTCAATGGCATTAGGTTTCTGTTCTATGCTTATGTAGGAATGAATTAGGTTAAGAAATTTGATCCAAATCTTTGAATTGATGGTTTATGAGATTTGATTTTCAATCATATTTTTTTCAATCTTTTTCATGCAATTTTGTACCAATCATGATCCAATCAATCCAATTCCTTCCAAATCTGATCATGCACGAATCATTGAGCCTATTACATGTACAAAAAGATTTGATAAGTTAGGTTAAGTATTTTTCATATATTTAATTGATTTAAATGAATTATTATTAATAAAAATTCAAATAAATAAATAAAAAATGAATAAAACTTCCCTTTGGGCCAAGTGGTCGTGCACATGCTTGGGATGATGAATTGTGGAAGAAAAATGGGCCAATTAGCAATTTTAGGTCATTTGAATCAATGTTGACTTTTCAAAATATCCAAAAATTTCCCAACTTCCACAAGGCATAACGTGCTCAATTTTTAAGCTTTGCTCATGTTCTTTGACATTTTGGAAAGGTCTTTGAGTCCTCTAACCAATGCCTTTGGTCCCATGTCATTTTGATTTACCAATCTCAAGTTATGTCCTTTGACTTAAAGTCCCTTTTTGTTGACTTTTGAAAATGACCTATAATGTTGAAATTGATAACTTTTTGTGAGAGCATTTCTTGGACTTGAAGTATGAATATGAGTTGTAGGAAATGTCTTTCTCTTCAAAATGAGCTTTGGATGGAATTTTTCTGATAATCCATGTGAAAGTTATGCCCTGGTCAATTTACAGTTGACTTTTCCAGTTGTCCAAATAAGGAAACTTTTGCATCTTGATGATTTTTGAGCCAAGCTTTGAGAATCATGATCAAGCATTGATCAAATGATGTTTGTGGCTTCAAAATGATATGTTGACCAAAAATTTGAACTTTTGACTGTCAAATGACCATTTTGCCCTTACAGTTGACTGTAGTGCAATTAGGGTTTTGACTGTGCAATTTTGAGCTGAAGGTCTTGGAACTTGATATGAGGATGCTTGACCATATTTGTAGGAATGTGAGACTTGGTTGGACCTTTGGAAACTTCATTTTCTTGATCAGAATCAAAACCCTAATCTTGACTGCTTAAGAGGCCTTTGCACTGTGCAACCCTTGGGGAATTTTGAAGCTTGACTTGGCAAATCTTTGAAGAATATGGGAGGGCAAATTTTGGGGTACAACAAGTACCAATCAAAGGAACATTAGGGTATTCCCCGCAACGATCAATAACAGCTATCTCATCCAAGCCTCTGAAAGTCCAAATGATGTCCTTATCGGTGAGAGACATTAACCTATGAGCCCAACCTCTTCCTTCTTGGTTCTTCAGCACGAACTTAGGGAGGTGAGAAATAAACCACCTCACCAACAAAGGGATACAACACCACAGGGTTCCTCGTCTTCGGGCAGTACGAGCATGAAGTTGTTGCAGGATATCACCCAAGAGAGTGGGCACAGGATTCTGAGACATGAAGATCCTTATGGCAGTGACATTGATGAAGTTGTCAGGATTAGGAAATAAGACTAGCCCATAGATTAAGAGAGCTAGGATGTCTTCATATGCCCTAAAGTCCAAGTCATTCCAGAAACTGTTAGCTTTACCAATCAGAAACTTGGCCAAGAAACCCTTAACTCCGCTTCTAGTCACCCAGTTATCCATTACTTCTTGATGGGTCAAGGGAAGAGCTGCAGCAACCTCCTCAAGCCTGAGGGTCTTTTCCCAACCAGTGTAAGGAGTCTGATCCAAGATAGGGATGCCAAGCAAATCAGAGAACTCTTCTAGGGTAGGGACCAGCTGGAAGTCTTGAAAGGTGAAGCACTGGTACAGAGGGTCATAGAACTGGTTCAGGACACTCATCAACTGTTGATCCCGCTTTGCAGTGACTAAACTGAGAAGAGAACCATGCCTCTGGATGAAAGAAGTGGTGTTTGGAATTCTGCTAACCAACTCCTCAAGCAACTCAGGTGGGTGAACAAAGTTGAAACGGATAGTATTCCTTCGTGCAGGCATCATGATGTCCTACAAAACAGAGCAAAGGTGAAACCCTCTTGTCTTTGAAATGGTCAGTCCTTATGCAGGATGCATGCAATGCTCATGATGTTATGATGTTATGATAAAGCACACCACAAATATTTACAAAGGAAAACATGGTAAGGCACACAAGTCACACAAGACAAGCCCCTAAAGTTTAGGCCAGCATGGGGTCTAGGTATTACCCTCTTTCAGTTTGTTGGTTCATACCTGTCCTATCAAAAGTAACCGGGTTCTTAGAGGATCCCAATATCATTGACTACCCTCAACAGTTCAGTCAACTTGTTCTTCACATCAAGATGCAACAACGCTCCAATTTTGACTTCCTTTGGCTCTTCCTTTGAACCCAAATTGATGGTCTCCAATGGCTCTTTATATGGCTGAATGGCACTTTCCTCGCGCTCGAGAAACCGTGAAACCTCTTCTGGAATCTCATCATATTCTTCTTCTTAGGCCCCATACACAGGATATTCAAAGTTGGGAGAGGGTGCAAGGTCATTGTATTCAACAAGTTTATTAATTAATCTGCACATGTGATTTATGATTAATTTTAGAAACTGACACATATATCAAGTGATTATGCAGATTTATTTACATTTATTATTTATTCCAAAAGGTTTTTTTTTCTAATTACCATTTTCCAAGAAAAATCAGAAAATAAAAACATAATTTGAGAATCAAAGACAACTTTTATTTATGATTTTAATGATAAAAGAAAATAGATAAGCCCATACAAAATTAAATTTCACCTTGGACATAGTGAAAGCCTTTTGAAAAGATAGACAAAAACAAATTACTTTGAGACATGGATGCAAGAGGGAATATCAATAGTGACCCAGTTCTGGATTCTGACTACAGACGTCACATAATTCGGCATTTCCTTCTCTTGTTCATCCTCCACAATAGAATTGATTCCAAAAACAGTTGGATGGAGGTTACCTCGGCTGTGGAAAATATCCTGATAGCTGCTCACAATAGATTTTGACTTCAGGGTCTCAACCTTACCATTCTTCACCGAGAATCCTAAACCATCCCTGTTCTTGTTCACCGGCAGATCAACAATCTGCCCCTATACTTTACTAGGGCCATTGCGTACAACCTACTGAGCATCTTTGAATGAAGATATAGAATTCTCATTCTCTCTCACTTTATCAATGAACAAAGCTTGGAATTGCGTTCCAACAACAACTTCATCTGCTTCTACAACACTGAAAGATGATAGATGAGAAATCAGTAATGCTTGCTCTCCATTTATAATGACCAATTTTCCTTCACGCACGAACTTCAACTTTTGGTGTAGAGTTGAAGTGACAACCCCTGCTTCTTGTATCCATTTCCTTCCCAGAAGACAACTGTATGCGGGCACAATATCATGACTTGGAAAGTAATCTGAAACAAGTGCGGGCCTATGTGAATAGGCAGATCCACTTCCCCAATAACATACTTCCTTGATCCATCGAAAGCTTTTACAATAATACCAATTGGATGCATGGGAGCCCCTTGATATTTTAACTTCATCAGCATTCTCTTTGGTATAACATTTAAGGCTGACTCATTATCAATCAACACATTTGACAATGAATCATTTTTACAGTTCATGGATATGTGGAGAACTAGATTGTGATTCCTCCCTTCGTCAGGCAATTCATCATCGCAAAAGCTTAGGTTATTACAAGATATAATATTACCTACCATCCTACTGAATTGATATGATGACATATGATATTCCATGAAAGCTTGGTCCAACACCCGCATTACATATTCTCTATGGGCAGTAGAATTCATCAACAATGCTAGGATAGATATCTTTGAAGGAGTCTGCAATAGCTGATCTACAATTCTGTAGTCGCTCATTTTGATAATCTTTAAAATATCATTCACATATTTCTCAAGGGTGGCCTCACTGGACTCCCCTATAACTTTCTTATTCTCAATACTCTCCACAACTTTCTTACCATCATTATCATTTCCCCGAACAACTAGTGCAAATACACAATCACTTGGGTCATTCTACTAGTCTCAACAATATTCTCAATACTAGAAAAAGGCTGGATGGGAACTTCCACACCATCCTATAAAATAGTATCATTGCACTTGTACGCTACAAGTTTATCTGATTTGTAAGGAATAGGACTCGACACGCAAATCACTAATGGAGCAATAACTGGCTTGCTATAATATTCAACCTCAACAGGGACAGAATCATTGAAACAAGGCACAATTACATTCACTCCTTCTTCAGAAAAATAGGACATAAAAGAATCATCGCCGGAGAACATATCCTCATCTGAGGAAAAGAATTCACCCGTAGAGGCATATTCATTGTCCGATTCACCCTTAACCAAGCAAACTTCAATTTCATTAACGTCATGGTAATCATTTCTTTGGCTTGAAACCTTAATAGTTCCATTATCCAATAACAACTGAATAGCTTTTCTTACAATGGAACATCCTCAGGAATCCTTGCAGTAAACTCGGCAAGATCCATAGTGGTGTTCTACCTGACCAGCCATGTGGCAGAAAGTAGCATGCAATTGCACGAGATCATCATTCATATGGTTCACATCAAAGATCTGAAACTCTCCAGGATATCCAAATACCATGTTCACTTCTTCCTCATATTCTTCCCTAGGCCTGATTATATGGATGAGGCCCTCATCCATCATCTTTTTCAAATAAGCCTTTATCTTATCGCAACCTTGTATATCAGTGCTACAAATACCGCAACTAGCACGATCATGAGTATAGTAACTAAATTCACAAAGGTCTGCATGCATCATTACCAAGTCTCCTCTGACCAAGTTAATATCATAAATGCAGAAGTCCCCTGGAAAACCAACAACCTTATTAATAGCATTCGTTCCTCCATGCTTTGGAAGAGGAATATCTTTTACATTAGGACTGACATTCTTGAAGGACAAAAGGCCATATCTAACCATCTTATGTACCTCAGACTTCAGAGGATAACAGTTTTCCACATTATGCCCTGGTGCACCCTGATGTAAAGCACACGTCTGATATGCCTTGTAGTACCAAGGCAAGGGTGATGGTATGGTAGGAGGTAACCTAGTTTGGACCAACTTTTTCTGGATCAATGCTGGGAGTAACTCTTCATAGATCATGGGGATAGAGTCAAAAGGCTCTCTCCTTTGATTCTTCCCTTGATTTCCTTAAGGGGCTGGTCTTTGATAAGCGACTGTAGTCGGAGCTACATTTACAACCAGAGTCACCGAGGCAACCTGTTGATGGCGTTGATGATTTCTTCTAGGAGGATTAACCCTTCTCTCTTGAATAACAACATTTGTCTATCCTTCTTTCTTTTTAGCAAATCCATATGATGGTTTCTTCACACTACCAGAATTTTCACCTTTTGTCAGACGACCTTCTCTTACAGCTTCTTCTAAACCGACGCCCATTCCCACCATCTTAGTAAAATCACTGGGTGCACTCGCCATCATTCTTTCATAATAGAATGCACCTAGTGTCTTCAGAAAAATCTTTGTAATCTCTTTTTCTTCCATTGAAGGAATCACCTGGGCGGCTACTTCACGTCATCTTTGTGCATATTATTTAAATGACTCCTTGTCCTTCTGGACCATGTCCATGAGTTAATCCCAGTCAGACTCCATGTCCACATTGTATTTGTACTATCTAATAAAATCTTCACCCAAGTCGTTGAAAGAATGAATATTAGCACTGTCCAGGATCATGTACCATTTCAAGGGTGCACCAGTCAAACTGTCTTGAAAGAAATGAATTAACAGGCGCTGATCATTTGTATGAGTAGACATTCTCCTTACATACATCGCTAAGTGAGCATAGGGGAAAGTGTTTCCCTTGTACTTTTCGAACTCTGACACTTTAAACTTTGCAGGTATTTTCACATTTGGAACTAAACACATATCATTCACATTTTG
Organism: Vicia faba; assembly: GCA_948472305.1. Lineage (NCBI taxonomy): Eukaryota > Viridiplantae > Streptophyta > Magnoliopsida > Fabales > Fabaceae > Vicia > Vicia faba. The sequence continues at coordinate 1,467,375,634 of OX451736.1, read as the reverse complement.
TCCAAACAATTATTTTTCTCTGAGGGCCTTCAACTCTTTCTGCATCTTATAAAATTGGTCTTGAAAATCGTCCATTCTATCATAGAAACCCAAGCTTTCACTTGGTGGAGGAATAGGGTGATACACTTCATCATTAGCAAACGGGACCAGATTCACCAAGGCAGGTGCAACATAGTGAATCTCATTTCTAGCAGGAGGGGTGATATGCACCACAGGAGGTGCGGGAGCAACAATCTGAGCAAGTGGACCAACTTGAGCATCCTGATTATAACCTTCTGGCATAAAGTTCTCTGGCATTCCCCAAGGGTATCCTGGAGGCATACAATTCTGAACAACAACAGCTGGAGCAGCAGAAATAGGAATAGTCGGAGCTTCGGTAGTAACCATTGTTTGTTGAGGCTGAGCAATTTATGGCTGATTCTGAGTAGCCACCAAAGATTCCATCAGATTAGTGAGATTAGACATACCGGCCTTCAGAGCAGAAACTTCTTCATGCAGCTCACGATTCTCTTGTTCTAGATTATCTACCTTTCTTCTGAAATTAACTCGAGTATTGTACTGGTGAGACAACTTGCTAAACAAAGTAAAGAAGCTCAGTAAGACACCTGGATATGTACAAAAAATTCAAGAAGTATGTACAATATGATGCATGATATGCAATGCACATGATTTATTTTATTATTAATATTTCAAGGAACTCAAAGATTTATAGAAAATTTGCAAATATCAAAGTACTAACACATTAAAAATGCTGAAAAATCTCATTATAATAACTTCAAAACGGGTTACAACTTTTAGTACAAGTTTCAATAATCCCAAGTACAAGATGAAAATAAAGTCTAAAACTTTATAAAAGCAAAGGTGATGGAGATCACTCTACACACTAACGCTTCCCTGTGAGCCTGGCAATCTGAGCCTTCGACCTCTGGTTTTCTTCCGCATACCTGGTGGCGACCTCCTTCCAATCATCAAAGTTGATAAGTGAGCCACTAAGGTCTTAATGATGCTTAGAGGAAAATAAATCCTCTTGCCTCTCCATTGTCTCTATAGCATGACTCTTAAGAATCTCGATCAAATCGTCTTTCCCCTTTAGGTCAGCTCGGTAGGACACCTCTAAAGTCTGACACTTATTCTTCCAAGCTTCCTTTTATTGCTGCATCCTGACTAAGGCAAGTTGTAGCTCTTCCATATCATCCAATAGGGGAGGAGTGGTGTTCACAAACATATCAGGCATGGATGTTTCATGGGAATACGACATCTTTAACTAGATGGCTCTTACTTGTACCCACTGAAGATAAGGCTCCAAAGAAACGACCCCTCTAGGTCCCAAGTCTTTCCTACCCTTCTTGTGAATATGACGCCAAGCCTTCGCAATCTCCTCTCTAGATTCCTTGTGGTCTTCTCCCTCTTTTAGGAAGAAACCAGTCAAATGAATACTATTTGGCTTATCCCTCATCGGATATCCAAGTTGTCGTCGTGCAAGAACAAGGTTATAGTTAATTCCTCCCTTTGTACCAAGAAGAGGTACTGTTGTACCCCAAAATTTTCCCTCTCATATTTCTCAAAGCATTTCAAGAAAAATTCTCAAGTTGCTCAAGGAAGTCCAAAGGTTGACCAGACGAACTCTCTCCTAAGGCAGTCTACCTCAAATTAGGGTTTCATATTGTATCAAGATACTTGAGTCCAAGGAATCACAAATGCTCACCATTGTCCTAATATTTTCTCAAGATCATCCATGTGAAGTTTCAAGCCTTGCAGAGAAAGTTTGCCCAAGTCAATTGCTCAAAGGCCTAAAAATCGACTATGCTAGGGCAAAAGTCAACTGTGGCCCACATGCAGTCAAACTTCAATATTTTTGGTCAACATCCTCATTTTGAAGTATATTTCATCATTTTATCAAGGGTTGATCATGATTCATCAAGGATTGTTCATAATTCATCAAGAACCAAAAGTTGCTAAATTAGGGTTTTGCAGGAAAAGTCAACTCAACTTTGACCAAGCATAACTTTCTCATACGTTATGAGAAATGACCCATCCAAATCTCATTTTTGAAGAGGATGCAATTATATACAATCCATCTTCAGCTCCCAAGTTCAAAATATGCACTCACAAGAAGTTATGAATTTGGACATTATAGGTCATTTTGAAAAGTCAACAAAAACACCTTTTTTGTCAAAGCTTCATACATGAACATGGAATACCAAATTGAGATGAGACCAAAAGGGTTGCTTAGATTACATCACAAGCTTTCTAAAAAGTCCAAGAACACTTTAAAAAAGTCCAAATTAAGGAAGTTATGCATTGGTGAAGTTGACCCTTTTTGCAAAATTGTCAAAAGTCAACTATGCCTAAAATTGCAAATTTTGCTAAATTGGCCTAACTTTTTGCACTTGTCTTGAGTTGGTAGAATGGTCCACGAGCCCTAGATCTTGCCACTTGTCTTTATCTTATTTTTATTATTTGTTTTGATTTTTATTTGAATTAAATCAATTTTAATCAAAACAAATCATGAAAAAATCTAAAACATTGAAACCTCAAGATATTGTGCATGTTTCAGGTCCTATATCCAGTTGGCAAGTGATTGAATTCGTGCAATGCCTTTGTGTGCACAAAAATATTGAGTTTGACCTATTTTTAGAAAGATTTTCAAGTGAATCAAATCCAAATCAAAAGCAATAATGGAGAAAGATTGAAATCATGTTTTCAACCCTAATTCATTCCTCAGTATATAGGGAATATGTGCAGACAAAAATCACAGGCTTTGGAGGCGTGAGAAGGCAGAAACAAACTTGAAAAAAACAAAGAAAAGTGGTGATTCAATTTTGCATTTCCAGGCACTTTCAAGGTCCCCTAGCCATCTCATTCGATTCCTGGGATCACCAGCCAGCTGTACCAATCAAGAACAAGCCTTCTTCAGCGCTAAAAACCACTGTAAGTCAATCACAACCTTGGACCCTTTTTGAATTTGAATTGCATAATTTTGGCATCTATAGCATGAAATATTTGTATATTCTTGCTCCTTGAAGCATTTTCTAACTATCCATAACATTTAATTGCGTTTTTGTGGACTCTATGAAGAATTGCCATTATTAGGGTTCTTGGTCTCATTTTAGGGTTTTTGTGTACAGGAAAAATTAGCCCCCATGAAGGGTATCATGATGCTCAGAATGTCAAGACGGTTCAATTCAAGGAATTAGAAGTCATTTATCATATCCAGGGAAGGTTTTGAAATAAGCCAGGGATGTAGTGACGGACGTTGTCCGTAGGTAAAAGTTTTTAACTTTTACCAACGGAGCAAGGACAGGGATGACCAGCATGGCATCATCTTGTTGGTCCATTCAAAATTCTGGCGCATTTTGTTATTGTCTCCACTAACTCCCTTTTATTGCATATTATCTATTATTATTATTTTATGTACAAAGCAAGCTTGCAGTGCAGTTGGCATTGGAGCGTTTGGAAAATGCTTTGGGGCCTGGGTTCGAATCCCAGGTCCCCCCAATTATTTCACATTATTTTTCTTTCCATGATCAGGCGCGTGTGTAGGCAGGAAGATCACCATGCATCCTCAAGATCCAACCTTTGGATCTCCAGATGGCCAGATCTAAAGGCCATCAGATGAAGGTCCACCAAAGCCCTTGGTCAACATGCAGCAGGGGATCCTAGAAGTCAACGTGGATCACTTGTTTGGGCCCAGAAAATTGCTATCCACACTCCCTCAATTTGCTTTCTCAGGCCCATTTCCTTTTCTTTTCATATTTCTTAATTAATTAATTTATTTATTTATATTTACTAACACAAAAATAATAATTCTTTTTTATCAAAAATCACAAAAAAATCATCATCCAATTAGATTTAGAATTTATTTTTTATAAAAAAATTAATTTAATTAGTTTATTTAATTTTAGGGTAACTTTAATTATTTTGTAAATAAATTAAAAACAATTAGAAATTAGGGTTTTGTCTAAATTAAATTCTATTTTCTTTTCTTAAAAATAACCAAAAATACAAAAATAGGCCATGACAATTATTTTCTCTAATTAATTTAATTACTAATTAATTTTATATTTAATTTAAAAACCTAATTCTTTTTCTTAAAAATAATCAAAAGCAACAGAAAATTTTTTTTCTTTCAATTAGGTTAGACGGGGTCAAAACCCTAAGTTCTTATCGTTCTTAACTCATCGCGCACGCTTTATTATTTTATTTTTCCATATTAATGTAATTGCTCACAAGTTGTAATAGATTAATTAGGATTTTTCTCTTTTTCATTTATCGTTTTGACAGGTTTGTTTTTGGCTATGTAAATACGCGAAGCCTTGTAATAGCGTAGCTTATTTTCCGCATTTTAAATTCCGCAAATATTAACTGTTAGATGTATGAATAATAGGGATGCATGACAAGAATGTATGTAAGCTTTAAAACAGTTAGCAAACCTTAAATGTGCAAAGATAATAAACTTGAAATTGAATCACTCACACATGCGCACTCCTAGGGTATACTCCCACTTCAGTTTCCTTCGGTAAACGATCATTAAGTATAGGGTATTTTAGTGATCGCTCTCTTGTCTCAAAGATCAAAGTTGCCTCAGAAAGGTTGCCTCAGAATTGTTGCCTCGATAATTGATCTTAAGACATTAGGGGTATTACTAAGACATCCTAACATTGCTTTAGTGATCATACGTCCCTTTCGAATTGACCCTCAAAACTCCAACGACGGTGCTACCTACTCACTAATAGTAGGATAACACTGTCTAAAGGAAACAAACATAGAACAATTCTTTTTTCGAGTAGGGAGATTAGCTCTTAAGTACTTGCTCAATCCAAACAAACTTTTTCACGCCTACACTCTTTTTCAAACAAAGTTTTCAAAACGACTTCGTAACACTCTTGAAGACAGAAGCAAGGGTTAAATCGAAGTCAAACAAAAACTTTTTAAATCATACAAACACAGAAGCAATTTTAAAAATGATGAACAAGTACCTAAGAGCCCGTAGATAACTACGGATAGAAAGGGTGCTAATACCTTCCCTTTCTATAATCTACCCCCCGTACTCAAAATCTCGAAAAAAGGAATTTTTATGTGCTTTTTTCCTTTCCAGTTGGATAAAATAAAAGTCAATGGCGACTCTTGCTTATCGCGACATTTTGCAAACACAAACGCAAAACTCAAACCAGCATTCTAAACAATTCCGGTTCTGCCACCGTATACCAGAACTGGCGACTCTGCTGGGGATTTAATAAGTGGGGTATACCTTAGGATTAGTTCATCATATTGTTTTCTATTGTTTAATTTGATTGCTTTATTTTTTGTGGGCTTTGTATCGGAGTTACTATAGATCCTAACCCGGATCTGGGGAACACCTGTTAGGTAAGTAGCAATAAACTGTGAGGGAACTGTACGGCATAAACCGATACAGTTGAAGTAGTAGCTACGTTGATGTGGCACATTAGTTGGTACCGGTATCCCTTGTGGAGGAACAAGGAGAATACGGGGATGCTATATGGGTCGTTAAACATCAACTGACCTTAGAACCTATAATTGACCAACTTGGCCATAGGAAGTAGTGAGATATCCAGTCTCAGTGTAGAATTGGGAACTGGTTGATACTCGATACTACATTCATTGAGACCATACTCTCGAGATAGTTCCGGCCGCAAGAAAATATTGTGTGAGCTGAAACCATGACTGATGGAGGAAGGTCAGTGATATTGAGAACCTCTAGAACCCGGTTACTATTATTAGGACAAGTTGAACCTACTGAACTTCAAGAGGGTAGTACCTAGACTCCATGAAAGCCTGAAACTTAAGGGCTCTTGTGTGACTTGTTTGCCTTTGCCATGTTTGTTACCTGCTATACCTGTTGTGTGTTTTATCATGACATCATGCATCATGACATAGCATGCATAATTCATTAGACTAACCATTTCAAAGACCGAGGGGATTCATCTTTGTTCTGTTTTGCAGATTATGGCCTCAGTATGAAGAAATACCATTCGAGTCAACTTCGTGCAGATACCTGATCAGCTCAGAGAGTTATTCTCAAAAGTTCATGATACTTCTTCATTTGTTAGAAAACATGGTCATCTCCTTATCTTGGTCACTTCAAAGTTGGATGAGCAAATGATGAGCGTGTTGTTCCAGTTCTTTGATTCGTTGCATCATTGTTTTACCTTCTCGGATATCAGCTAGTCCCTACTTTGGAGGAGTTTTCAGATTTACTGTGCATATCTATCCTCGAGCAGACACCCTTCACAGGTTTGGAGGAGGTTCCTAGACCTGAGGATATTTCTTCATCCTTACATCTAAAAAGGGCTGATGTAGTATCTAACTGGGAGACACAAAGCGGGGTTAAAGGTTTCTTGGCTAAGTTTCTGATCGATCAAGCTCAACTGTTCTGGGATAACTTGGATTTTCAAGCATTTGAAGACATCTTGGCTCTCCTCATCTACGACTTGGTTCTTTTCCCGAATCTAGATTCTTTCATAGATGTGAATGCGGTCAAGATCTTCATGTCTCGTAACCCAGTGCATACTCTTCTGGGTGATATCCTACATGCCCTATATACTCGTACTGTGCAAAGAAGGGGAACCCTCATGTGCTGCACGCCGCTAGTGGCGAGGTGGTTTATTTCGCACCTCCCCAAATCTGTATTGAAGAATGAAGAAGGGTTAGGTTGGGCTTACAAAATCATGTCCCTTGCTCATACGAACATTCTTTGGAGTTCTAAAGACATGGAAAGAGTAGCTGTCATTGATTGATGTGGGGAATACCCTAATGTCCCATTGCTTGGAATTAGAGGGGGAATAACCTACAGTCCTTGCTTAGCTTTACGACAGTTTGGTCGCACTCGAAGAGACGGTCCTCATGAGCTGCTGCTTACAGATATTGTCTTTGACTACAAGGGGGACGTGGATGAGCATCGCCGAAGGTTTATATGGGCCTGGGGCAGGGTGAACAGGTATGACCCTCAAGAGCTAGGACTAAAGACTTCTCTCCCAATGCAACCTTATCTCCAGTGGGTTCGAGCCTGTGCTCAAAAGCTGGGGATGCCTTATGAAGCTGTTTTGCCAGTGATTGTAGAGCATACTAATGAAGAAGGGGTTCCTTATACAGTCCTTCATCCCTACATGCCTACTGATCTTAGGGAATTGAGGAGATCTTGGATCCAGTTAAAGGAAGAAAGGGATACCTACTGAGAGAAGTATCATGAGCAGGAAAGGAAGATCTTGAAGCTCACGAGGCAACTTGAGAACAAGAGGACAATCAATGATTATGTTCGCACGAAGGGAAAATGACCATGGAATTTCTGATGTCTTTTATTGTTTTCTAGTTTAGATTTGCTTTTTGGTTATTTCTTTTGTAACGCCTTAAAGGCATTGTTAAACATTTGTTACAAGTTTAATCTAATAAAGTGTGTTTTATTTTGTTTTACAAATTTAAATCTCCCAAAGTCTTTGAAATCATTCCATACGCATTCCATTACCATGCACCTCATCACAGATACCGTTACATGTTTCTTATCTTCTTCGCTGTTTATTTCAGCACAGAATGTCTTCTAAAACACCTACCGATCAAGCCATCAAAGCTCTTCAAGCACAAAATGCTCAATTCCAAGAGATGTTCTTGAACTTGGCTAAAGGACAACAGGATTTGAAGACTCTCTTCCTGAAGGACAAGAAGAAGAAGAAAGTGGTTCTGCTGAATATGGGTCACAGATTTGGGAATAGGTTGCGACAGGAAGCTGATCTGTCTCATTCATCTGGAGGAGGAGAGAATCAAGAGGAAAGAAAGGGTCCTAGTCCTGTGGTCTCTGATAATGATACTGATTTTGATGATGAACAGTACCTCCCTGTTGAGGATATGTACAAACAACTTGAAGACCGACTAAGTGCTATGGAGATTCAGAAGGTTCCCGGTTTGGACTTCGGAGATTTGGGACTAGCATCTGGGGTGGTGATTCCTCACAAGTTTAAAGCTCCGATTTTTGCTAAGTACGATGGAGCATCCTGCCCAAAGCTCCACCTCCGCTCATACGTCTGAAAAATCCAACCCTACACTGCCGATAGGAATCTGTGGGTCCATTTCTTTCAAGATAGTCTGTCAGGGACTCAACTTGAATGGTTTTATCAATTGGAGGGAGCTAATGTCCGCAACTGGGAGGACCTTGCTGCTACTTTCTACAAGCAGTACCAATATAATGCCGACCTTGCTCCCACTCGTACTCAGCTTTAGAGTATGTCTATGGGTGCAAGCGAAGGTTTTAAGGACTATGCTCAGAAGTGGAGAGATCTGGCTAGAAGAGTCCAACCCTCTCTGTCTGATAGGGAATTGGTTGATATGTTTCTGGGGACCTTGTCTGGTCCATTTTTCAAATCATCTAATCGGTAGTTCATCATTCGGGTTTACTGAATTGATTATGACTGGGGAGAGAGTAGAAGCTGGTATCAGAAGTGGTAAGATACAGAAAGGTGCTTCATCAAGTACAGAAAAGAAGCCTTTCAGGAAAGAAGCTAGTGCAGTCTACAGCTTGAGGAGCCAAAACCGACCTAAACACCGTGAAGCAGTAAATGCGGTAGTAATATCAAGACCTACAGTTGCCCCGTAATGCAACAATCAGAAAAGAATGGAGAGGCCGCAGAGACAGTACACTCGGCTTAATATGACCTTGTCTCAAATTCTACGGCAATTGTTAAATACCAACCTGGTAACTCTGAGGGAAGCCCCGAAGAATCCCAGCACCACATCTCCGCTGTATATTCCGAATGCCCGTTGTGCCTATCACTCTGATAGCCCGGGTCATGATACGAACAACTGTTGGGCCTTGAAGAACAAAGTGCAAGATCTGATTGAATCTAAGGAGATTGAGATTGACGCTCCGGAGAAACCCAACGTCATAACTTCTCCCATGCCCAAGCATGAATCGGGAGTGAATGCTATTGAAGATGATGAAGAAGAGTCAGATATCGACAGCTGGATTTACCCGACTACTAACGGTGGCTTAAACATTTGGACGGTGAAGGAATTCATGCTCGTTTCTTTTACACAGTAATAGACTTTTGTTTTGAGACTTGTAACAGACAATTTAAAACTTTATGGCCCGGTGCCTTGCCCGAGGAACTTTGGCTTTGTTTGTGAGGGCTTATTACTTGTCATTCTCATATATCATCAATGAAACATTGGATGTTTTCTTGCATTACAAATCTTACGCTCCCTGTTTTTCTTTTCTATCTTGCACTTTATCAAAACGGTTATTTGTCTTACACACACTCACATATCATAATACAGGTCCACATCCACTCTGGATCCCACTGATAACGACTCTGCTACTTCCAGTTATGACTTCAAAAATCCGATCAACCAAGCCGAGGAAGAAGGTGAGGATGATTGTGAAGTGCCTGGGGAACTTGTTATATTGTTACTTCAGGAAGAGAGGGCCATACAGCCGCATGAAGAGCCAGTGGAATCAGTGAATTTGGGTACGGAGGAAGACAAAAAAGAGGTCAAGATCGGTGCAAATCTAGAGCCTAGCGTTAAGCAATGGTTGATACATATACTATGCGACTATGTTGAGATCTTTGCCTGGTCTTATGAAGATATGCCTGGGTTGGATACTGATATTATGGTACACTGCTTGCCAACTAAAGAAGACTGTCCTCTAGTGAAGCAGAAAGTTCGCCGAATGCACCCAAAGATGTCTGAGAAAATCAAAGCTGAGGTCATGAAATAGTTTGATGCCAGTTTTCTAGCAGTTACTTCTTACCCGCAGTGGGTTGCCAACGTGGTTCCAGTGTCGAAGAAAGATGGTAAGGTTCAGATGTGTGTGGACTATAGGGATCTGAACAGGGCAAGTCCCAAGGATGATTTCCCTCTGCCTCATATCGATGTTCTGATTGACAACACCGCACAACATAAGATCTTCTCCTTTATGGACAGTTTTTCTGGTTACAATCAGATTAAGATGGCTCCCGAAGACATGGATAAGACAACTTTAGTTACGCAGTGGGGCACCTTCTGTTACAAGGTAATGCCTTTCGGGTTGAAGAATGCTGGGGCAACGTATCAGCGCGCCATGGTCGCTTTGTTCCACGACATGATTCATCATGAAATTGAGGTATACGTTGATGACATGATTTCAAGGTCCCAGGCTGAGGAAGAACATCTTGACCATCTCCAGAAACTGTTTGACAGGTTGAAGATGTACAAACTGAGGTTAAACCCGAACAAGTGCACCTTCGGGGTAAGGTCTGGTAAGCTGATGGGTTTCGTTGTTAGTGATAAAGGTATTCAAGTGGATCCTGCAAAGGTGAAGGCTATACAGGAGATGCCCGCTCCTCGCATAGAAAAAGAAGTCAGAGGCTTTTTGGGACGGTTGAATTACATTTCCCGATTCATTTCACACCTGACTGCTACTTGTGAGCCAATCTTCAAGCTGCTGAAGAAAGATCAAGTGGTAATATGGAATGATGAATATCAAGCCGCTTTCGAAAGGATCAAAGAATATCTCCAAGAGCCACCTATTCTGATGCCTCCAGTTGAAGGAAGACCTTTGATCTTATCCTTGACAGTACTCGACAATTCAATGGGGTGCGTGTTGGGGCAGCATGACGAGTCTGGCCGAAAAGAGCATGCTATTTACTACCTTAGCAAAAAGTTTACCGACTGTGAGACCCGATACTCACTGCTTGAGAAAACTTGCTGCGCTTTGGCATGGGCTGCTTGTCGGCTGAGACAGTATATGCTGACTCACACTACCCTATTGATATCAATGATGGACCTAATCAAGTATATCTTCGAGAAGCCTTCCTTGTCCGGAAGAATAGCAAGATGGCAGATGATCTTAACTGAGTATGAAATCCAATACACAACCCAAAAGGCAATCAAGGGGAGTGTGTTGGCAGATCATTTAGGGAATCAGGCAGTGGATGATTACCAGTCTATGAATTTCGAGTTTCCGGATGAGAGCATCATGTTGGTGACTGACTGTGAAAAACCTGGACCGAATGAAGGGCCTGAGGAGGGATCCCGATGGTCTATGTATTTTGACGGAGCTTCAAACGCGTTGGTTAATGGCATTAGCGTCGTGATCATATCTCCTGAAGGCTGTTATACTCCGTTCACCGCCCGATTATGTTTTAACTGCACCAACAACATGGCGGAGTATGAAGCGTGCATCCTGGGCCTTCGAGCAGCTATTGACCTAAGGATTAAGTTCTTGAGTGTATTCGGAGATTCTGCTCTAGTGATCAGTCAGATTAAAGGCGAGTGGGATATGAAGCACCCAAATCTTATTCCTTACAAGGAGTATGTACTGACATTGCTCCCACACTTCGAGGAGATAACCTTTGAACACTTCCCAAGAGAGGAGAATCAGTTAGCGGACGTGCTAGCAACCATGTCTTCTATGTTCAAGGTCAGGTGGGACAATGAGGCTCACTGGATTACCATTTAGAGGTTGGAAGAACCCGCACATTGCTGTGACATTGAGACTGAAGAGGTAACAGATAAACCCTGGTTTCACAAGGTAAAGAGGTATCTTGAGGCTCAGGAATACCCCGAGGGTGCATCTGTTAATGATAGGAAGTTTCTGAGGAGGTTCGCAGCGAAGTTCTTCATCTGTAATGGTATCCTTTACAAGCGTAACCATGACTCAACCTTACTGTGATCTGTGGACAAGAACGAGGCAGAAAGGATTATGGTAGAGTTACATGAAGGTACTTTTGGGACTCATTCCAGTGGACACACCATGGCAAAGAAAATCCTTCGGGCAGGATATTATTGGTCTACTATGGAAGCCGATTGTTATCAGCATTCTCGAACCTGTCATATGTGCCAAGTCTATGCTGATAAAGTGTATATACCTCCAGTTCCCCTGAATGTCTTGACAACTCCTTGGCCTTTTGCAATGTGGGGCAACGATATGATTGGTGAGATCAGAACTACTATGTCTAATGGGCATCGTTTCCTCCTGGTAGCTATTGATTACTTTACAAAGTGGGTTGAAGCAGCTTCCTTTGCTACAGTAACCAAGAACATCATGGTGCGATTTATCCGACACAATTTGATCTGTCGATATGGTGTACCAGAGAGGATCATTATGGACAATGGTACAAATCTCAACAATACAATGATCATCGAGCTCTGCAAGCAGTTCAAGATACAACATCACAACTCTTCTCCTTACCAGCCGAAGATTAATGGGGTTGTTGAAGCGGCTAATAAGAACATCAAGAAGATTGTGCAGAAGATGACGGTGACCTACAAAGACTGGCATGAGATGTTTCCATTTTCTCTTCATGGGTACCGAACCTCAGCGTGGACTTCAACAGGGGTAACACCCTACTCTTTGGTGTATGGCATGGAAGCAGTCTTACCTATCGAGGTCCAGATACCCTCTCTTCGGATTATGAAGGATGCAAGTTTGAGTGAGGACGATTGGGTCCAAACCCGGCTTGATCAGCTGAACTTAATCGATGAAAAGAGACTTACTACTATTTGTCATGGTCAGACGTATCAAAAACGAACGATCAAGGCTTTTAACAAGAAAGTTAGATGACAAGAATATAAAGTCGGGGATCTGGTAATCAAATGCATCATACTTCCGCAAGGTGATCCTAGGGGCAAATGGACCCCTACGTACGAAGGGTCATTTGTGGTTAAGAACATTTTCTCGGGAGGAGCTATGATTCTAACCACCATGGATGGTGACGACCTTCCTCACCCCGTTAATGCAGACATAGTGAAAAAATACTACGCATAATCAAAGAACCGCTAGGTCGACTGGCATAGGCAAAAATAAGGGCTTCTCGGCGAACCAAAAGGGTTCGGGCAAAAGTAAGGGATGAAATGAAAGAATCTGTACACCCGGCAAGTCGAAAACCTGAAAAGGCGGCTTGGGCAAAAAAGGGTATCCCGGTGGACTGAAAACCCGAAAGGGCGGTCCAGGCAAAAATTAGGGATCAAAGCGTAACACTATGTCTCATTGGATCATCTTGCAACCAGTAGCAAAGTGATGAGACACTCGAAGATATAAGGGTGATAGCAGAGTTGGAACCCAGTGGGATTGTTCATATAGCTGTTTTTCTTTGCTTTTTCACAAATTGTATAATTCATCTTTCGGCGGTGTTCTCTTACTAGGACGTCAGCCTCTTATACAAAAACGCCTATTTACAGGCCAACTTCAAAATCAATACAATTCATTTTCACAAAGAGATTTCAAATTATTTTTCTTTTTCTGTTTTGTTTTGCAAGAACATCCAATGGTTCATTTTTTATATATGCATTTGACAATAATTGCTGCTCATAAATAATTACATGTGAAACAAAAGACGATTACTTGTAATATCATAAACAGGGGCAAACGAGAAATGCCCAGACCTTACAGTGGCTTTATTCACCAGATACAGGGATAGACCCAGCTGAAGAAAATGACTAAAAATATGTACATTCCCCGCAGAGTAAGAAAAAGACAGTGATGTTAGCTGTCCCGAACAGGACACAATTCTCCCCAGTTGAGGTTCGCAATCGCAAATGAATCGGTAAGATTCTCCCCAGGCAGAGTTCATCTTTCGCCAACAATGGAAGACCATCCCTAGTGGAGTTTATTTCTTCCACAAACAGAAATCTTATCCCCAACAGAGTTTATCATCGCCAACAACCGTAATTCATCCACAACTGAGGTTATTTCTCCAAAGTCAGCGGATCTTCTAAAAGAGTATCTCTTCTCGACAGAGTCAGTCTCTCACCAATGTATTCTCCAGCAGGATTATTCTCCCAATCATCTTCGGTCGTTATCCCCAGCGAGCGAAATTCTTTATACTCTCCAGCAGTAATCCGGGATTTATTTTCCCCAGCTAGAGAATATCATAAAAAACATTGCATGTCCATACATCATGACATGCGCATACGCATCATACAACATAATCTCATTTATTTTGAGAACATCATTTCCTGATATATATCATGCATTACATACAACTAACCTTTATCTTTCAGGAAAGATACAATCAAATTCTCACCAAGTTCAAGCTATGAAGCCCAGATCTGACCGGATAGTATCTTGATTACTCCATCATATTGTGAAGCCCGGAGAACGACTGAATAACAATATCAGACACCGTGAAGCCTGGATTACGACCAGATAGTGGTATATATTTAATACAAGTTATGAAGCTCGGATTCGACCGGATAGTATCTTGATTTCTCCGAACACCATGAAGCCTGGATTCGACCAGATAATGGTATGAGACATCGTGAAGCCTGGATTACGACCAGATAGCGGTAAGAGACACTGAAGCCTGGATTACAACAAGATAACAGTGAGGTACACTATGAAGCTTGGATTTCGACCAAATAGCAGTTCACCCGGCCAATTACTATGAAGCCCGGAGTCGACCGAATATTAGTAGGACTTTAAATCAAATGGAAGCCCGGATGCGACTGGATAACCACTTGATTTCTTCTGAAGCCTGGATTTCGACCATATAAGAAGTAAGGTATTGTGAAGACTGGATTCGACCAGATAACCGTACAGGACGCCATGAAGCCTGGATTCGACCAGATAATGGTATGAAACATCGTGAAGCCTGGATTACGACCAGATAACGGTACAAGACATTATGAAGCCTGGATTTCAAACAAATAGCAATTTTACCTGGACAATTACTAAGAAGCACGGAGTCGGCCGAATATTAGTGTGCCCTAAATTCAAGTTGAAGCCCAGAGGCGATCAGATAACAACTTAATTCCTTCTGAAGCCTGGAGTACGACCAGATAAGAATCGAGAAATTGCGAAGCCTGGATTACGACCGGATAGCAAGTTTGATCTCATATCCCTAGTAAAGTCACTGTAAAGCCTGGATCACGACCATATAGCAGTCGGTCTTATCACTATGAATCCTGGATTACAACCAGATAGTAGTTCATTCTCACCTCTTCAACTAAGAGGCGATTCCTCAGTAGAATAACGGACGACCGAAGCTCCTAAAATTCAACTTTTCTCAAGAAACAGAGACGATTCACCAGTAGAATAACGGATGACTGAAGCTCCTAAAATTCTATTTCTCCCAAAACAAAGAACAACATTCCCCAGCAGAATCTTCCTCAACAACAGGTATACAAGCTCTCGCTAAGGAATCTCTTATGCGATTGACACTCCTTCAGATAGCATCTTTAAGCCCACCTCCTATCATTCATTTCCAAATGTCATCTGTAAGCCCATTCTCGACATCACAAGACAAATACTATTTCATGCGAGTGCAAATTTCTGGGCACTCTAGTGTTCAATCATCTTCAACCTTCGGATCACGAAAGGCAGATTGCCAATCTACATCCTCAGATTTAAGAATATTGAACAGGGGCAGCTGTTGTACCCCAAAATTTTCCCTCTCATATTTCTCAAAACATTTCAGAAAAATTCTCAAGTTGCTCAAGGAAGTCCAAAGGTTGACCAGACGAACTCTCTCCTAAGGTAGTCTACCTCAAATTAGGGTTTCATATTGTATCAAGATACTTGAGTCCAAGGGGTCCAAAATGCTTACCATTGTCCTAATATGTTGTCAATATTATCAATGTAAAATTTCAAGCCTTGCACAAAAAGTTTGCCCAAGTCAATTGCTCAAAGGCCTAAAAATCGACTGTGATAGGGCAAAAGTCAACTGTGGCCCACATACAGTCAAACTTCAAGATTTTTGGTCAACATCCTCATTTTTAAGTATATTTCATAATTTTATCAAGGGTTGATCATGATTCATAAAGGATTTCTCATAATTCATCAAGAACCAAAAGTTGCTAAATTAGGGTTTTGTAGGAAAAGTCAACTCAACTTTGACCAAGCATAACTTTCTCATACTTTATGAGAAATGACCCATCCAAAGCTCATTTTGAATAGGATGAAATTCTATATAATCCATATTCATCTCCCAAGTTCAAAATATGCACTCACAAGAAGTTATGAATTTGGACATTATAGGTCATTTTGAAAAGTCAACAAAAACACCATTTTTGTCAAAGCTTCATACATGAACATGGAATACCAAATTGAGATGAGACCGAAAGGGTTGCTTATAGTACATCTCAATATTTCTAAAAATTCTAAGAAAACCTTCAAAGAGTCAAATTTGAGGAAGTTATGCATTGATGAAGTTGACCCTTTTTACAAAATTGTCAAAAGTTAACTATGCCTAAATTTGCAATTTTTGCTAAATGGGCCTAACTTTTTGCACTTGTCTTGAGTTGGTAGCATGGTCCATGAGCCCTAGCTCTTGCAACTTGTCTTTATCTTATTTTTATCATTTATTTTGATTTTTATTTGAATTAAATCAATTTTAATCAAAACAAATCATGAAAAAATCTAAAACATTGAAACCTCAAGATATTGTGCATGTTTCAGGTCCTATATCCAGTTGGCAAGTGATTGAATTCGTGCAAGGCCTTTGTGTGCACAAAAAGATTGAGTTTGACCTATTTTTAGAAAGATTTTCAAGTGAATCAAATCCAAATCAAAAGCAATAATGGAGAAAGATTGAGATCATGTTTTCAACCCTAATTCGTTCCTCAGTATATAGGGAACATGTGCAGACAAAAATCACAAGCTTTGGTGGCGTGAGAAGGCAGAAACAAACTTGAAAAGAACAAAGAAAAGTGGTGATTCGATTTTGCATTTCCAGGCACTTTCAAGGTCCCCTATCCATCTCATTCGATTCCTGGGATCACCAACAAGCTGTACCAATCAAGAACAAGCCTTCTTCAGCGCTAAAAACCATTGTAAGTCAGTCACGACCTTGGACCCTTTTTGAATTCGAATTGCATAATTTTGGCATCTATAGCATGAAATATTTATATATTCTTGCTCCTTGAAGCATTTGCTAACTATCCATAACATTTAATTGCGTTTTTGTGGACTCTATGAAGAATTGCCATTATTAGGGTTCTTGGTCTCATTTTAGGGTTTTTATGTACAGGAAAAATTAGCCCCCATGAAGGGTATCATGATGCTCAGAATGCCAAGACGGTTCGATTCATGGCATTAGAAGTCATTTATCATGTCCAGGGAAGGTTTTGAAATAAGCCAGGGATGTAGTGACGGACGTTGTCCGTAGGTAAAAGTTTTTAACTTTTAACAACAGAGCAAGGACAGGGATGGCCAGCGTGGCATCATCCTGTTGGTCCATTCAAAATTCTGGCGCATTTTTTTATTGTATCCACTAACTCCCTTTTATTGCATATTATCTATTATTATTATTTTATGTACAAAGCAAGCTTGCAGCGCAGTTGGCATTGGAGCGTTTGGAAAATGCTTTGGGGACCTGGGATTCGCAATTATTTCACATTATTTTTCTTTCCATGATCATGCGCGTGTGTAGGCAGGAAGATCACCATGCATCCTCAAGATCCAACCTTTGGATCTACAGATGGCCAGATCTAAAGGCCATCAGATGAAGGTCCACCAAAGCCCTTGGTCAACATGCAGTAGGGGATCCCAGAAGTCAACGTGGATCACTTGTTTGGGCCTAGAAAATTGCTATTCACACTCCCTCAATTTGCTTTCTCAGGCCCATTTCCTTTTCTTTTCATATTTCTTAATTTATTTATTTATTTATTTATTTATATTTACTAAACAAAAATAATAATTCTTTTTATCAAAAATCACAAAAACTATCATCATCCAATTAGATTTAGAATTTATTTTTTATACAAAAATTAATTTAATTAGTTTATTTATTTTTAGGGTAACTTTAATTATTTTGTAAATAAATTAAAAACAATTAGAAATTAGGGTTCTGTCTAAATTAAATTCTAATTTCTTTTCTTAAAAATAACCAAAAATACAAAAATAGGCCATGAAAATTATTTTCTCTAATTAATTTAATTACTAATTAATTTTATATTTAATTTAAAAACCTAATTCTTTTTCTTAAAAATAATCAAAAGCAACAAAAACAATTTTTTCTTTCAATTAGGTTAGACGGGGTCAAAACATTAAGTTTTTATCATTCTTAACTCATCGCGCGCGCTTTATTATTTTATTTTTCCATATTAATGTAATTGCTCACAAGTTGTAATAGATTAATTAGGATTTTTCTCTTTTTCATTTATCGTTTTGACGGGTTTGTTTTTGGCTATGCAAATACCCGGAGCCTTGTAATAGCGTAGCTTATTTTCCGCATTTTAAATTCCGCAAATATTAACTGTTAGATGTATGAATAATAGGGATGCATGACAAGAATGTATGTAAGCTTTAAAACAATTAGCAAACCCTAAATGTGCAAAGATAATAAACATGAAATTGAATCACTCGCACATGCGCACTCCTAGGGTATACTCCCACTTCGGTTGCCTTCGGTAAACGATCATTAAGTATAGGGTATTTTAGTGATTGCTCTCTTCTATCAAAGATCAAAGTTGCCTCGGAAAGGTTTCCTCAGAATTGTTGCCTCGATAATTGATCTTAAGACATTAGGGTTATAACTAAGACATCCTAACATTGATTTAGTGATCGTACGTCCCTTTCGAATTGACCCTCAAAACTCCAACGACGGTGCTACCTACTCACTAATAGTAGGATAGCGCTTTCTAAAGGAAACGAACATAGAACAATTCTTTTTTTGAGTAGGTAGATTAGCTCTTAAGTACTTACTCAATCCAAACAAACTTTTTCACGCCTACACTCTTTTTCAAACAAAGTTTTCAAAACGACTTCGTAACACTCTTGAAGACAGAAGCAAGGGTTAAATCAAAGTCAAACAAAAACTTTTTAAATCACACAAACACAGAAGCAATTTTAAAAATGATGAACAAGTACCTAAGAGCCCGTAGATAACTACGGATAGAAAGGGTGCTAATACCTTACCTTTCTATAATCTACCCCCCGTACTCAAAATCTCGAAAAAAGGAATTTTTCTATGCTTTTTCCCTTTCCTGTTGGATAAAATAAAAGTCGGTGGTGACTCTTGCTTACAACGACATTTTGCAAACACAAACGCAAACCAGCATTCTAAACAGTTTCGGTTCTGCCACCGTATCACAGGTACATTGGGAAAACTCCCACAACTGCTAACAATCTCTACGTCATGGTAAGCCTGATGATACCAAATAATATTTGAATGAGTCAGTGCAATGATCTTTGGAGCCCAACGAGGGTCCGTCCTGATATCCCAGAAAGAATCAGACTTAGGCAAGTGAGAAATAAACCAATGATACAACAAAGGTGTGCAACAAATGATCATCCCTCCATGGTAAGAATCTCGAAGATGAATAGAGTAATAAGCATAACCCAACAATGTAGGGACTGGGTTCCCAATCATAAAGACTCTTATGGCATTGATATCCACAAATTTATCTATGTTGGGAAATAAGAACAATCAATAAGCAAGTAGAGCAAAGATGGCCTCGAAAGCAACCGTAATCTTCATCCTAGAAAAGTAGCGAGCTTTCTCCAATAAGAACTGAGCTGGTAATCCTCTAATCCCTCCTTTGGTAGTGTAGCGGTAGAAATGTTCAAGACTAAGCCATTGGATTGACTAGCCTTTATACAAATCAAAATAAAAATCGCCACCGCGCTTTATTATTTCCAAAGAAATGGGAAAAGAGCGAATAACCCAAAAGAGGGGGGAAAGATTCAAGGTAAGGGGGTTGGTTATGCAAAGGGAAGGTATTAGCACCCTAAACATCTACGGTACTCCGTAGGAACTTCTTTGTAAAATCTATATATTTTGGCTATAAAATGTGTTGTATATAAAATGGATGGTGGAGGTGAGAAAAGAAATATATTTTTTATGATTTTTGCACCCGCCACAGTTGTGAACCTTTAGTGCCTACGTACCACCTTTCGTGCAATAGGGGATCAGGGTACACGTAGTTCCTCTTTTAAAAGTTTGAAACACAAGTGGGTTGGTTAATTTTAAGAGATAAGACATCATCGTCATTGTCCGTGTGGAAAACATAATTACTACCCACAATCATGATAAAGGAGAATTTGCATCATCTCAAAGTGGAGGATATGTCTTGGATTTTAAAATCAACAATGCCTCACTCAACACCCAAGTGGAAAATATCTCTCTTCACTACATATTGTAGAAGTATAGTTGTTTGCATCACGTTGCACCCCAAAATTTTCCCTCCCATATTTCTCAATACATGGCAAGTGAGATCCTCAAATTACTCAAGGAAGTCCAAGGGTTGACCAGACAAACTCTCTCCTAGGGCAGTCTACCTCAAATTAGGGTTTCATTTTGCATCAAGATGATCGAGTCAAAAGGATCTCAAATGCTCACCATTGCCCTAATATTTTCTCAAGTTCATACATGTCAAGTTTCAAGCCTTGCAGAGGAAGTTTGCTCAGTCAACTACTCAAATGCCTGAAAATCGACCGTGCTAGGGAAAAAGTCAACTGTGACCCACATACAGTCAAACTTCAATATTTTTTATCAAAATCCTAATTTTTAAGTTTTATTCATCATTTTATCAAGGGTTTATCATGATTCCTCAAGGATTGCTCAAAATTCATCAAAGCTCAAAAGTTACTAAATTAAGGTTTTGTAGAAAAAGTCAACCCAACTTTGACCAAGCATAACTTTATCATACTTTATCAAAAATGACCCATCCAAAGCTCATTTTGAATAGGATGTTATTCCCTACAATTAATCTTCATCCCCCAAGTTCAAAATATGCACTCACAAAAAGATATGAATTTGGATATTATAGGTCATTTTGAAAAGTCGACAAAAACACCTTTTAGGTCAAAGATTCATACATGAACATGGAAGACTCAATTGAGATGAGACAAAAAGGGTTTCTTAGAGGACATCCTAATATTTCTAAAAAGTCCAAGAACATATCTCTAGGGTCAAAATTAAGAGAGTTATGCATTGGCCAAGTTGACCCTTTTTGCAAATTTGCCAAAAGTCAAATGTGTCCAAAATTGCATTTTTTGCTAAATGGGCCCAACTTTTTATGCTTGCACTGAGTTTGTAATGTGACCCACGACCCATGAGCCCTTCCAATTGTCATTCTTTTATTTTTGTTATTTATTTTGATTGTATTTCATTTAAATCAAATAAAATCAATATAAAATAATAAAAATATCAAAAATCAATTAAATCTTGAGATTTTGTGCAGGATTAGAGTCACTATACAGCTGGAGACAAGATCAAATTGTGCAAGGCTTCAAATGGACAGAAAAAGATTGAAATTGCTTGTTTTGGAAAGATTTGGTGCAAGGAATAAATCATTGATCAATCTTCTTAATTGAAAAAGATTTGATACAAACTTTAACCCTAATTCACTCTATTATACATAGTGAACAAAGGCAGACCAAAAGAAGAGGTGGAGAAATCATGAAAGAGGCAGAACCAATTGCAAAAATTCAAAGAAAAAGTGCAGACTAAATTCCAAGTTGCAGACCATCTCAAGCCATTCTAACCCTACCAATCATTTACTGGACGTCTCAGGATCATGTTTCAATCATTAGAAAGCCTCCCCACGCCCTGAAACGCGTTGTAGCAGTCACACGGTTAACTTAGAAATTCGTTTTTGTTTTTATGGATTTATGCATCATTTGCACATTTTGATTACAGATTCTTTTTCCTTATTGATTTTGCAAGCTAATCACTATATTCAATTGCATTGTTATTGACCGTACATAAAACTGTCATGGCTAGGGTTTTTTCTTTGTTTTTAGGGATTTCTTATACAGGGAAAATTGGGCATTGATAATGGTACCATGATGCTCGTGAGGTTGAAACGAGTTGATTGGTACCATTAGATTTCATTTATCATGCACGTACATGATTTTGGAATGGACAGGGGCTATACCTACGCTTGATGTCCGTAGGTAAAAGTCCTTTTACCTAAAACGACAGAATCAATGAAGAAGACAATGGCATGGCAGTGTGTGAATGGCTCGTTTGAATTTCCGCGCGTTTTGGAGGCGTGGCATGTTGGTTACATTATATTCCATTTATTTCATTATTATCACAATTGACATGTTAGCGCAGATGGTGAGGATGTTAGCCTTTGATGCACACGTCCTGGGTTCGATCCCAGGGGTGTGCATTTTGTTATTTTATCAACAAATGTAGTTCATTCCAATGCTTCACATTCTCAAGCGTATTCCATACACCCTCAATATCAGCCATCTGATGTACTCCTAGCCAGATCCAATGTGCCCACAATGAAGGACCACCATGCGCCCCAGTTAAACGTGCATATGGGATTAGGAAAAGTCAGGAAGGCCAAGAGCTTGTTGGGCCAAGAAATTTCAAGCTACACCCCCTCATTTGCTAATGCAGGCCCATCTCTTCACTTTTTATTTCTTTTTTTTAATTCTTTTAATTATTTTGCTTAATTATTTTTAACAAAATTAATCTTTTTCCACAAAATCATAAAATCAAGAGTTTTACAAAAAATTAGAATTAGGTTTTTTTTTATCAAATTTAATTTAATTTAATTTAGGGAAATTCTAACTTTTTTATATAATTAAAATCAATTAGAAAAATTAGGGTTAGACTCTTGATTCAATATTTATTTCTTTCTCAAAATAAAAATACAAAAATAGGTTAAATTAATTATTTTTCTTAATTAAAATTAATTAGTAATTAGGTTTTTTTTATTCAATTGAGCTTTATTTTCTCAAATAACAAAAAACGACAAAAATAATTTTCCTTTTAAATTACAATTAGGTATAGTTGGGGTCAAAACCCTATTTATCTCGTATACGATTCATCGCGCGTGTTTATTATTTTTTCAATATTGATGTAACTGTCCACGGTATGTAATAGTTTAATCTAGGATTTTCTTTTATTTATTGTCTTTTGCGGGTTTTTTGGCTATGTAATTAATCCCTACCCCGAAGCCTTGTAATAGCGTAGGTTTATTTTCTCGCATTTTAATTCTCGCAAACATTAACTGTTTAGATGTATGTTGATAGGATTGTATGACAATATTGCATGATAATTTAAAATGGCTAGGAAACCCTAATGTGCAAAGATAATAACTGAAATCAAATCACTCGCACATGTGCACTCTTAGGGTATACTCCCACTTCAGTTGCCTTCGGTAAACGATCATTAAGTATAGGGTGTCTTAGTGGTTGCCCTCCTGTCTAACAAAGA
The DNA here is from genome assembly GCA_948472305.1 of Vicia faba. Classification (NCBI taxonomy): domain Eukaryota; kingdom Viridiplantae; phylum Streptophyta; class Magnoliopsida; order Fabales; family Fabaceae; genus Vicia; species Vicia faba. Next base: position 1,467,352,526 of record OX451736.1, on the reverse strand, counting down.
TCAAATGTCCCGTTCGGAAATGTTGCCTCGGAAATGTCGCATCGAATATGATCTTAAGACTTTAGGGTTATTACTAAGACATCCTAATATTGCTTTAGTGATCGTACGTCCCTTACGAATTGACCTATACAACTCCAACGACGGTGCTACCTATTTCTCAATAATAGGATAGCGTTGTCTAAAGGAAACGAGAATAACAACGATCTTTTTTCGAGTAGGTAGATGCTAGTAGGTACTTACTCAAATCAAAATTTTCACACTTACACTCTTCAAAAGCAACTTTCAAAACAACTTCGTCACACCTTTGAGGACTGATACAAAGGTTATCACGAAGTCAAAACTTTTCAAAATAAATCACATACACAAGCAATTTTAAAAAGATGATAAAGTACCTAAGAGCCCATGGAAAACCATGGATGGAAAGGGTGCTAACACCTTCCCTTTCTATAATCTAACCCCGTACTCAAAATCTCGAAAAATGATTTTTTCTGTATTTTTTTCCTTTCCGATTGGATGAAATAAAATTTGGTGGCGACTCTTGCTTACCGCGACATTTTACGAATAAAAAACGCAAAACGCAAACCAGCATTTTCAAAACAGTCAGTTCTGCCACCGTATCACAGAACTGGCGACTCTGTTGGGGACATAATAAGTGGGGTATACCTTAGGATCTAGTTCATCATAATTGCTTATCTTGATTGTTTTGATTGCCTTACTTTTAAGGGTTTTGTTTGGGAGTTACTATAGATCCTAACCCGGATCTGGGGACTCCTTTTAGGTAAGTAGCAATAAACTGTGAGGGAACTGTACAGCGTAGACCGATACGGTTGAAGCAGTAGCTACGTTGATGTGGCACATTGGTTGGTACCGATATCCCTTGTGGAGAAACGAGGAGAATACAGGGCCGTTGCATGGTGTCGTTATGCATCAACTGACCTTAGAACCTTTAATCGACCAACTTGGCCATTAGAAAGTAGTGAGATAGCCGGCCTCGGTATAAAGTTGAGAACTGGTTGATACTCGATGCTACACTCATTGAGACCATACTCTCGAGATAGTTTCGGCCACAAGAAAAGATTACGTGAGCTGAAACCATGACCGATGGAGGATGGTCAGTGATATTGAGGACCTTTAGAACCCGATTGCTTTTGTTAGGACAGGTGGAAACCAACTAAACTTCAAGAGGGTAATACCTTTGACCTCATGCAAGCCTTAAACTTAAGGGCTTTGTGTGACTTGTTTGTCTTTTCCATGCTTGTTATCTGCTATACCTGTTGTTTTTTATCATGACATCATGCATCATAACATGGCATTCATACTTCATTATTCTAACCATTTCAAAGACCAAGGGAATTTATCTTTGTTCTGTTTTGCAGATTATGGCTTTCGTGCGCAAAAATACCATTCGAGTTAACTGTATGCAAATACCTGCTCAACTTAAAGTGTTTGCCTCAAGAGTTTCCGAGACTTATATGTTCATTAAGAGACACGATCAGCTTCTTAGCCTGGTTACTTCAAATCTTGATGAGCAGATGATGAATGTACTTTTCCAGTTCTTCGATCCTGTGCATCATTGCTTCACCTTTCCAGATTACCAGCTGGTTCCCACCTTGGAATAGTTCTCTCACCTATTGGGCATATCCATCCTAGAACAGGTGCCCTTCACATGTATGGAAGAGGTTCCTAGACCAGAAGACATTGCCTCAGCTCTGCATATAAAGCGAGCTGATGTAGTATCCAATTGGGAAACACGAAGCGGGGTCGAAGTTTTTCTAGCCAAATTTCTGATAGATCAGGCTCAGCTATTTTGGGATAATTTGGATTTTCAGGCTTTTGAAGATGTCTTGGCTCTCCTTATCTACGGTCTGGTTCTCTTCCCGAATCCGGATTCCTTTGTGGATATGAATGCGGTCAAAATTTTCCTTTCTCGCAATCCCGTGCCTACCCTACTGGGTGATATCTTGCATGCCCTCTATACTCGTACCATGCAAAGAAGAGGGACTCTTATGTGTTGCATGCCATTGCTGTCAAGGTGGTTTATTTCGCACCTCCCTAAGTCTGTACTGAAGAACGAAGAAGGTTTGGGTTGGTCCTACAGGATAATGTCACTTTCCCATAGAGATATTCTTTGGAGCTCCCGGGTTATGGAAGACACCGCTGTTATTGGTCGTTGTGGGGGATACCCTAATGTCCCGTTTCTTGGAATCAGAGGGGGTATAACCTACAATCCTTGTCTAGCTTTGAGACAATTTGGTCGTGCTCGGAGAGATGGTCCCCATGAGCTACTTCTTGAGGATATTGCATTTGACTACAAGGAAGACGTTGAGGAGCATCACCGGAGGTTTATACGAGCTTGGGGCATGGTGAACAGATCTGACCCCCAAGAGCTGGGACCAAGGACTTCCCTTCCTATGCAACCTTACCTCCAATGGGTCCGAGCTCGTGCCCAGAAGCTTGGGATGCCCTATGAAGCCGTATTTCCAGTAATTATGGAGCCTGCTAATAAAGAAGGCATTCCTTACACGGTTCTCTATCCTTACATGGAAACTAATCCTGGGGAGTTGCAGAGGTATTGGATTTAGCTGAAGGATGAGCGGGATACTTACCGGGAAAAGTACCATGAGCAAGAAAGGAAGATTTTTAAGCTCACCAGGCAGCTCGAGGAAGAAAGAGTGATCAATGACTACATCAGCACAAAGAGGAAGCATCCATGGGACTTTTGATTTTGCTTTTTCTAGTTTTATATTTGTTTTCTATTTTACTTCTTTGTAACGCCTTAAAGGCATTGTTGAACCTTTTACAAGTTAATATAATAAAGTTTGTTTATTTTGGTTGGCAAATTTAAATTTCCAAAAGTCTTTGAAATCATTACATGCGCATCCCATTATCATGCACACCATTACAGGTACCATTACAGGTTTCTCATCTTCTTCATTGTTTATTTCAGCAGAAATGTCTTCTGATCAAGCCATCAAAGATCTTCAGGCACAGAACACCCAATTCCAACAGATGTTCTTAAGCTTGGCTAAAGGGCAAGAGGATTTGAAGACCCTGATTCTGAAAGAGAAGAAGAAGAAGAAGAAGAAGGTTGGTATTATGAACATGGGTAGAAGATTCAGAGAAAGGATAAGACAATCAGCTGATCTGACCTCCTCATCCAAAGAAGGGGAGAACCAAGAAAGGACAAAGGACCCTAGTCCAGCAGTTTCTGACAATGATACGGATTACGATGATGAGCAATATCCTCCTGCTGAGGATAGGTACAAGAAGATAGAAGACCGTCTGAGTGCTATGGAGATTCATAAGATCCCTGGTTTGGATTTCGGAGAACTAGGACTGGTGTCGGGAGTGGTGATCCCTCATAAGTTCAAAGCTCTGGTTTTTTCCAAGTACGATGGAGTATCCTGTCCAAAACTCCATCTCTGCTCTTACGTGAGAAAAATCTAACCCCACACTGCTGATAGAAATTTGTGGGTACACTTCTTTCAAGATAGTCTATCAGGGACTCAACTTGAATGGTTTTATCAGTTGGAAGGAGCCAGTGTCCGAAACTGGGAAGACCTTGCTGCTGCTTTTTACAGGCAGTATCATTACAACACCGACCTTGCTCCCACTCATACTCAGCTCCAGGGTATGTCTATGGGCGCAAGTGAAGGTTTTAAGGACTATGCTCAAAAGTGGAGAGACTTGGCTGGAAGAGTCTGTGATTCGGTGGGAGAACTGACTTGAGGGTTTGTGTTTTATCTCAAATGTTGCGGTTAGTAAGAGTCGCCACCGACTTTTCTTTTATCCAAAAGGAAAGGTGAGAAAGCACATGAAAGACCTTTGAGATGTTTTCTTGAGTTCGGGGGGTAGATTATGAAAAGGGAAGGTATTAGCACCCTTTTCATCCATGGTTTTCCATGGGCTCTTAGTTACTTGCTTAGATCACTTGCTTTTGTTTGTTTGAAATTATGTTTGGTGTGGTTTTGAAATTATTTATAAAAGAGGCCATTCGTTTAGGCAATCTATGTAATGATTCTCGTTCGTAAGAATGTATACAAATATGTTTTTCTTTTTGGAAATGTTTTCAATGTTTGCAAGATGTTTTTGAAATGTGTGTGTTTGTTTTAAAAATAGCAAGAATAATTGTTTGAAAATAGAGCAAGTAAATAGAAGTAATCTACCTACTCAAATGTCTTTCTTGTACATTATCTATTCCTTTGACATTGTTGTCTTACCATTGGCTTGGTAAGTGTGATGCGGTGGGAGAACTGACTTGAGGTTTTGCATTTTATCGTAAATGTCGCAGTTAGCAAGAGTCGCCACCGACTTTTATTTTTTCCAAAAGGAAAGGTGAAAAAAGAACAGGAAAGACCTTTGAGATGTTTTCTTGAGTTCGGGAGGTAGATTATGAAAAGGGAAGGTGCTAGCACCCTTTTCATCCATGGTTTTCCATGGGCTCTTAGTTACTTGCTTAGATCACTTGCTTTGGTTTGTTTGAAATGGTGTTTGATGTGGTTTTTGAAAGTATTTTGTAAAAGAGGCCATTCGTTTAGGCAATCTTTGTAATGATTCTCGTTCGTAAGAATGTATACAAAGATGTTTGTCTTTTTGAAAATGTTTTCAATGTTTGTAAGATGTTTTTGAAATGTGTATGTGTTTGTTTTGAAAATAGCAAGGATTGTTTGTTTGAAATGGAGCAAGTAACTTAGAAGCTATCTACCTACTCAAATGTCTTTCTTATGCATTTTCTATTCCTTTGACATTGTTGACTTACCATTAATTTGGTAAGCAACCCTATCTTTGGATGTAAATGGGACGGGCGTGGGTCATCGTACAACCATGATTAGCAATGTTTGCAAAGTATCTTAGCATTTTGAGGGACCAAGATCATTTTTGTTAGGCATCTTTTGAATAGCGTCATCGAGGGACTATGATCTTAAATTTGTTTTGTTTTGCCAAGATACTTCGCATGCATAACATGGCCATTTTGTTTTAGGCAACCAAGTGGGAGAAACCCTAAGGGTGCTTGTGTGCAAAGTGTATTATTTTCATGCTTTTGATTTTGTCTTGTATTTAGGGTTTTCTATTTTTCTTTGTTTGTTCTTGTCATACAAACCCTAATTACTAATCATGACATATGAAAGCAATAAATTGCGTAATGTAAATATACTAAGCTATTACAACAATTTTATGGGAGGGGGGAACACAAGTTTGAATGGGGATTTGCACAAATATAAAGCTAATTATATTATTACAACCAAATCGAATTTACGCGAGTTAAGGTAAATATAATACAATATTTGAAATGTAATGCAATTTGTATATAAAGAAAAGATTTTTATGTCTTGCTTTTGTGTAAAGGAAATATTTAATTTAAACCTAAAATAAATAAGGAAAAATAATTAATGCTTTTGAAAGGGATTAAACCCTAATTTTTAATTAAAAAGAAATAATGTTTCTATATTATTATTTTGTGCATTTTTTTGTATGAAAATAATAAATAATATTGTATATAAATATTAAAAAGTTAAATATATGCAAAAAAAATAGGTATTTGTAAGTATGAAATGTAAAATAAAACTATTAAGTATATTTAATTATATTTATGAGTTTATTAAGAAAATAAATTAAATCTTATCAAAATAAATAAATTTTTTATGTGAGAAATAATAAAAAAATAAAATAAAAGTGTAAAAATAAATAAATTATTTTTTAGGATTTTTTATCATTAAAGAAAATAATTAAATAAATTAAATATAAAAATGAAAAAAATAAAATATGAGAGAGTTAGCAGGGGGTGTAATAGCAAATCAGTGGTAGTGTTTAGCAAAAACAAACAGCCCAAGAAGCAAAAAGCCCAAGACAAGCTTCGTCCATGTCCTGCCTTCTCTTCCTCACGCCATGACCGGTCAACCTGTAACTTCCTCATGCTTGCATAAAAATGAAAACTTATAACATGAAAAATGTGGCATTTGAGCTCACGATTCCAACCATATAAATTATGTAGTCTAACTATCAAAGATCAAAGAGAATTTTGAAATCCCTAAATCCTAACCTAAAATTTTCAGAGATTTCAAACTCCAAATTCTCTTAGCACAAGTAATATAAATGCAAAACAATGATATGTACAGTTTCGTCATGATGAGAACTACATTTTTCATTCACATATTGTGGCCTGAGGTTTCCTGTACAAAAAGATAGAGTTTGAAAAATTACCTCCTTTAGCTGGAATCGTGTATGGAAATGCAGGGACTTTAATGGAGGCCTGATGATTGCTTGAGCTTCCTTGAGTTTCCCTGAACCTATTCCAATCCTTACCTTGCTCTGAAAGTGGCTAAAACTCCCTGACCAAGTCCAGCTGCAAGCTTCAAAGTTAACAATGGCATGTAGTGAAATAGAGGTTACAGAACAGGGATGATGGTTTGAATGAGTTTGATATCAAGTATATAAGGTGTTGGAATGGTCTAAACACAAAACGCACGAGCCAAATGGATGCTAGATGTGTATATGCAAAAACTCTATGTTTGGGCAGTTTTTTGGTGCTTTTCAGTTTTAGAGAGTTTCAATTCTTTGCCAAGCCTGTTATGTGTTGCATATTATTTGCATATTAGTATAGAAATGATCTAAATTCAGCTCTCTATCAGCTGTACAAGCCCTAGCCTTTTTTGCAACTTTTCTTGTACTTGAAGCAAAGTGACAAGACAAAACTCTCATGCTTGTACTAGCTTGCTTAGGGTTGGTATTTCTTCCCTACAAGTTGCCTTTGGTCTGTGGTACTTGCTTGTATCAAGGGGACAGGTCCAATGATCAAGATCACTAAATTTGCAAAAGTTGCCCTTTATGAAAATGGGAATGGAACATTTTTGCCATAAATGGAATTATCAATCGGATAAAGGTTCAAAAGCATGGATAGAGGCTTTGTCAACATAGTATGCATTTAATTAAGGAGTGTGTAGCAAGTTTAAGACATGTAAAGCACGAAATAGCCAGCATAGGTTTGATTTGCAACTTGGTTCTTCATGAAAATGGCTTGAACAAAAAGTGAGAAAATGCCAACTTCCTCTCTTCCATTCTACCTACTCAGAAATGATCTTGGAGAGTTCTTTGACATTTTGGAAAGCTTGCAATGTGCTCTATAATCCATATTTTAAATTCATTTTTAGATACCTCTTGGAACTAGGTAAAAACTTTCGATGAAGTTGGGTCCAAAACCTGCCTAAATTAGGGCAAAATTTCACTAAGTTAACAAGTTCATGACCATGTATTCACAAATTTATAACTTGAGATCCAAGCATATTTAGGGAAAATTTTGTGAAGAAAAATTTTATATCTCATGGAGATCTACAACTTTCATGTTGGGGACTTTCCTTGAATCAAAATGCATCATGGTGAAAAAGTGGTGTAAAGTTGAGAAAAAATAAGAAAATTTTTATACTTAGAAAAATTCTAAGTTATGAAAATTTTCAAATTCAAAACCCTAATTTTCAAATTTGGTTTTCTTGTTGAACAAGTTTCACATTTTGACATATCTTGATGAATTATGACCCTTGGCACTTGATTTTGACCAAAAAGTCAAAGTTTGACTTTTCAGTATATAGTTGACTTTTGATAAGTTGACTACAAATTTCATCTGTCAATCCAATGAACTTGAGATGTTTTGAACCATGTAATTAGGTCAAGGTGATGCCATTGAATCCTTGAAATCATGCTTGAACTCAATTGGTCGTTGGCTAGGTTAAAAATCAAAAATTGCCCTTTCTCAGTTAAAAACCCTAATTTTGCCCTTTTGATGATTTGATCAAATTTCTTGAGGAATTGTAATCCAAACTTGATCAAATGATACATATGAGTCTATAATGTTGATGTGGATAAAGAATTATGAAGTTTGACTGTAAATTGGCCATAGTTGACTTTTTCCCCAATACAGTTGATTTTTAGGTCAATTATTCAATTGACTGATCAAAAATGTGGTTCAAGGCTTGAAACTTATCATGAGCAATCTTAGGGGTCCAAAATGATGTATGAAAGTCACATGAATCATTGGTGGTCCAAAATTCCTTGTGCAAACTGAAACCCTAATTTTGGGTTATCAGTGCAAGGTGAGATGTCTTGAGCTGACCAAACCCTAATCTTGTCTCGAGTCAAAGAAGTCTTGTGAGAAAAGTCTTGATAAATGAGAGGGACAATTTTGGGGTACAACAGCTGCCCCTGTTCAATCTTCTTGAACCTGAGAGTTAGATTGGCGAGCTTTGTCGTTCGTGACTCAAAGGTAAAAGATGATTGGACACTAGAGTGCCCGTAAATTTGCACTCGACAAAGTGTAGTTGAGGGAATGGGCTTAAAGATGCCATTTGGAGAGGTGATAGAATCTTGTTGGAGATGGGCTTGTAGATGCCATCCAGGAATGTTTGTTGAATTGTAAGTTGTAAGTCAAAAGAAGGAGTATCAGAATGGTGTCCGTATCTGGAATGTATCTGAGCTGTATCTGGAGACTGAATCTGTATGAGCAATAGAATAGCATCCGTGTCTGGAGCATATCCGATCTGTATCTGAACTTGAATCTGATTAAGTGTCAGAATGGCATCCGTGTCTGGAGCGTATATGAATTGTATCTGAATGTCTGAATCTGAATAAGTATCAGAATGGCATCTGTGTCTGGAGCGTATTTGAACTGTATCTGAATGTCTGAATCTGAATAAGTGTTAGAATGGCATCCTTGTCTGGAGCGTATCCGTACTTTGAAATCTGAATGAGTAACAGAATGGCTCCCGTGTCTGGAGCGTATCTGAACTGTATCTGAAAGCTGAATCTGAATGAGTAATAGAATGGCAACCATGTCTAGAGTGTATATGAACTGTATCTAGATTGCATATTGTTAATGATAGTTTGTTAATCTTATCCTGAAAAGGGTAAAATGTTAGCTGAAACACAAAGTTATGTTTCATGAAATGTATGATGCAATATATGTGTTTTATCAATGTTTATGATATGCGCATGTAAGCTGATTTGCTGAGGAAAATAAATATTTCACTACTGCTGAGGATGTGTGGATTCTTCATGTCTTGAAGTTGGAGTAATTGACAAAAATTCTATTGTGAGCAATGACATATACTTCTTGAGTAATCTGTTTGGGGAATCCAGAGAATTTTGATGACTTCTACTGGGGATTTAACAATGGGAATCTTCGTTCTGTCAGGGAGCAATGAAAACTCTGTGGGGAAAAAACTTATTCCTGTTTGGAAAAAGTTCAGGAGTTTCGGTCATCTGCCACTCTACCGGGGAGTTATCCTAGGTCGGGGAGAAATAAAAGTTAGTTGTTATCCGGTTAATTTTCAGGCTTCAAGATAACTTGTTGGGGAATTTGGAGAAACTGGATGGTTTCCATCGGGGATTAATAGTTTAAAGTTTCAGCTCCGCTGGGGATCTTAATGACGTACTGTAGGGATTGCTCATGGAATAGCCTAAAGACATTTTCCTATTCTTTCGACCTGTCAGTAATTGTTCTTTTCCATTTTGTTTATTTGTAAGCAGTAATTATATTCAAATGCATATGTTCATTAATGAATCATTGGACGTTTTTGCAAATAAAATATAAGTGTAAAAGAAAAGGACAAATAGTTTTATGTACTTTAAAGAGATATCTTTGTATTCACTTTGAATAAGTATCTTGTACAAAGGAGACAGGCATCCTAGTAAGAGGATGGTGTCATAAAAATAAGAAAAATTTATACAAAGAAAGATAGCTATGTGTGATAATCCCACGGGGTTCCCATTCTGCTATAGCCTCTGTATCTTCGAATATCTTGTCTACTTGTTGCTTCATCCGAAGATGATTGAATTGATCAGAAGCTCCGAGTTTGTCAGTGAAAAGATTATCCTCAAAGTGATCCGACGAGACATAGTCATACGCTTTAATTCCCTAACTTTTTCCTGGACCGCCCTTTAGGGTTTTCAATCCACCGGGAAACTCTTTTTTGCCCAAGTCGCCCTTTCGGGTTTTCAACTTGCCGGGTGTACAGATTTTTTTATTTTATCCCTAATTTTTGCCCGAACCTTTTGGTTCGCCGGGATGCCCTTGTTTTTCCTAGGTGTGTCAACCTAGCGGGTCTCTTATGCATAGTATCTTTTGACTATGTCTGCGTTCGTAGGGTGTGGCAGGTCATTACCGTCCATGTTGGTTAAGATCATTGCCCCACCGGAAAAGATATTCTTGATTACAAATGGTCCTTCATAGGTAGGAGTCCATTTACCCCTGGGATCACTTTGTGGCAAGATGATGCGCTTGATCACTAGATCTCCAACTTGATATTCTTGGCATCTGACTTTCTTGTTGAAAGCCTTGATCATCCGTTTTTGATACATCTGACCATGGCAAACAGCAGTAAGTCTCTTTTTGTCAATTAAGTTCAGTTGATCAAGTAGGGTCTGGATCTAATCGTCCTCACTCAAACCTGCATCTTTCATAATTCTCAAAGAGGGGATCTGAACCTCAATAGGCAAGACAACCTCCATGCCATAAACCAAAGAATAGGGTGTTTCCCCAGTTGATGTGCGAGCCGTGGTACGGTAACCATGGAGAGAAAACGGTAGCATCTCATGCCAGTCCTTGTAGGTGACTGTCATTTTCTGTATGATCTTTTTAATGTTTTTATTTGCAGCTTCGACGACACCATTCATCTTTGGCCGATAGGGGGATGAATTGTGATGTTGAATCTTGAACTGCTCGCACAAGGCGGTGATCATAATATTGTTAAGGTTCGTACCATTATCAGTGATGATCCTTTCTGGGATACCGTACCGGAAAATAAGATTCTACTTGATGAAGCGGGCAACAACATTCTTAGTAACGGATGCGAAGGAAGCTGCTTTGACCCACTTTGTGAAATAGTCAATGGCCACTAGAATTAAGTGGTGTCCATTGGAGTTTGTCGGCTTGATCTCCCCAATCATATCGATTCTCCACATAGCAAATGGCCAAGGAGCTGTTAAGACATTTAGAGGAACCGGGGGCACGTGCTCCTTGTCTGCATAGATTTGACACTTATGACAGGTTCGGGAGTGTTGATAGCAGTCTGCTTCCATGGTAGACCAATAATAGCCTGCCCGTAGGATTTTCTTTGCCATCGTATACCCACTAGAGTGAGTGCCAAAGGTACCTTCATGTAATGCAGCCATGATCTTTTCAGCTTCAATCTTATCCACACAACGGAGCAGAATAGAATCATGATTACGTTTGTACAGGATGCCATTACTTAGGAAGAACTTAGCCGAGAATCTCCTTAGGAACTTTTTATCATTGATTGAAGCTCCTTCTGGATATTCTTGAGCCTCAAGATACCTCTTGACTTCATGAAACCAAGGCTGGTCCACTACTTCTTCAGTATTAATCTCGTAACAGTGTGCTGGTTCGTCCATTCGTTCAATGGTGATCTGGGGAGCTTCCTTATCCCAATTAAGTTTAAACATAGATGTCATTATGGCTAGAGTATCTGCTAGCTGATATTCTTCTCGCGGGAAGTGCTCGAAGGTAATCTGCTCGAAATGTGGTAACAATGTCAAAACATGTTCTTTGTAAGGGATAAGGTTTGGGTGCTTAGTGTCCCATTCTCCTTTGATCTGACTGATGACCAAAGCTGAATCTCCAAATACAACTAAAGATTTGATTCCCAAGTCTATGGCCTCCTTGAGACCAAAGATGCATGCTTCGTATTCCGCCATGTTGTTCGTACAGTTGAAGCAAAGTCTGACAGTAAAGGGAGTATGACACCCTTTTGGAGATATGAGTACAACGCTGATACCATTAACAAGTGCATTGGATTCCCCATCAAAGAACAGGGTCCATCGGGATCCTTGTCCAGGTCCGTCATGTGGTTTAATTTCTTCACAATTGTCTAATGTCATGATGTCTTTGTCTGGGAATTCAAACTTCATGGACTGATAATCTTCTACAACTTGATGAGTAAGATGATCAGCTAGCACGCTGCCCTTTATAGCTTTTTGGGTAGTGTACTATATGTCATATTATGTTAGGATCATCTGTCATCTAGCTATCCTCCCAGACAGAGCAGGCTTCTCAAAGATGTACTTTATCGGATCCATCTTAGATATCAACAAAGTGGTTCAGTCAACATATACTGTCTTAGCCGGCGAGCAGCCCATACCAGAGCGCAGAAAGTTTTCTCGAGCAGTGAATATCTAGTTTCACAGTCGGTAAACTTTTTGCTCAGGTAGTAAATAGCATGCTCTTTTCGGCCAGACTCGTCATGTTGCCCCAATACACACCCAAATAAGTTCTCTAAAACGGAAGATACATGATCAATGGTCTTCCCTCGACTGGTGGAATCAAGACAGGAGGCTCTTGTAAATACTCTTTGATTTTGTCAAAAGCAATCTGACATTCATCATTCCATCTGACTACTTGATCTTTCTTCAACAGTTTGAAGATTGGTTCACAAGTAGATGTTAAGTGAGAAATGAATCTGGAAATATAGTTCAGGCGTCCCAAGAATCCTCTAACTTCCTTCTCAGTACGAGGAGCAGGCATTTCCTGTATTTCTTTAACCTTGGCAGGATCATCCTCGATGCCTTTGTTGCTGACAATGAAACCTAAACCTAAGAGTTTACCGGACCGGACTCCGAATGTGCACTTGTTTGGATTCAACCTTAGTTTGTACTCCTTCAATCTTACGAACAGCTTTTGCAAGTGATCAAGGTGCTCTTCCTCAGTTTGTGATCGGGCTATCATGTCATCTACATAGACCTTTATCTCATGATATATCATATCATGAAACAAAGCTACCATGGCGCGTTGATAGGTTTCCCCGGAATTCTTCAGTCTGAATGGCATCACTTTGTAGCAGAATGTTCCCCACTGTGTGACACATGTAGTTTTCTCCATGTCCTCAGGTGCCATTTTGATCTGGTTATATCCTGAGAATCCTTCCATGAAGGAAAATACTTTGTGTTGGGCCGTATTATCAACTAGGATGTCGATGTGGGGGAGTGGAAAATCGTCATTAGGGCTGGCCCTGTTCAAATATCTATAATCCATGCACATTCTTACTTTTCCGTCCCTTTTAGGTACAGGAACAATGTTGGCAACCCATTGAGGATAGGAAGTAACAGCCAGAAATCCAGCATTGAACTGTTTCATGACTTCCACTTTGATCTTCTCTGACATGTCAGGTCTCATGCGGCGGACTTTTTGTTTCACTGGTGGACAATCTTCTCTTGTGGGTAGACGATGTAACACGATGTCTGTATCATGTCCTGGTATGTCTTCGTATGACCAGGCAAAGATCTCAACATAATCATGCAATAGCTGAATTAGGCGCTCCTTGACACTCGGCTCTAAATTGGCACCCACTTTGATTTCCTTTTTATCTTCCTCGGTACCTAAATTGATTGTATCCAACAGCTCCTCATGAGGCTGAATAGCTCTTTCCTCTTGTTGTAGTAGTCTGGCCAATTCCCATAGCACCTCACAATCTTCCTCACCTTCGTATTCAGCTTGGTAGATCAGATCTTCAAAGCCACTGAAGGCTATAGCAGTATCGTTACCCATGGGATCCAGAATGGAGGGGTACCTACATTTGTGAGTGTGGGTGTGTGTAAGGGTATAACCATCTTTAAACAATAAAATGTAAAAGAAAGACAATGAGCACAAAAGGTTTATATGTGAAAAAGCGTCCATGATTCATTGAATGTCATATGAAGATGAAATAAAAACCCTTACAAATGGACCATTTTGCCTCGGGTAAGACACAAGGTTTTTAAAGTGCGAATTGTTCGTGAATATTACAAGTCCAACAGAAATGTAAAAGATAAATTACTGAGAGATGAAAGTTATTGGGACAAAGTCTCTGGCTTCCCAGTTGCGAAGTCCTCCGTTGACAGTAGGAAATATCCAATCTTCCAAGCTGCCATCCTCTTCATTGTCTTCTACTACGTTGACCCCTTGGTTGCTAATCTTCACAGGTGGCCCTCCAGCACGGGCGTGGTGCACAGCCTTCTGAGCAGTTGAAGTAAACCCCAAGCCAAACTTGTCTAATTTATACGGAATGTTTGGAAGCTGCCCCCAGAAGGTGCATCCACCCTCCTCTATTACTGCCTTTGCGTTCTTTAGAGATGACATCCAAAGTGGAGGTCTTGTGATCTTGGGAATTGAGGATACTGCCTTGATTGCCACTACTTCTTGAGAGACTTCTTCAAAATGTTGGAAAGGGGTTTCAATGAACTCGCCATCCAACTCCATATATCGGAAAGAATTCAGATGATTAATCATGTACTCCTCCTTCCCATGGACAGTTAAGATCTTTCCTTGGACCGAGTATTTCAGCATTTGGTGTAATGTGGAGGTGACAGCACCGGCATTATGGATCCAAGGCCGTCCTAACAGACATGAATAAGAGGGATGGATGTCCATCACATAGAAGGTTGAATTGAAAGTCTGAGTTCCCACCTTTATCGAGATGTCCACCTCCCCGTGGACCATCCTCTTCGAGCCATCAAATGCTCTTACAATTATGTTACTGGGTTTCAACGTCAGCCTTTCACAATCCAATCTGTCAAGAGGTCTCTTTGGTAAGACGTTCAAAGATGAACCAGTGTCAACCAAGACATGGGCTAGGGTTGTTCCTCTACACTCCACAGAGACATGTAATGCCTCGTTGTGCTTTCTCCATTTGGGTGTCAAGTCAGCATCAGAGAAGCCTAGGCCATTATCAGCTGTCAAACTGGCCACACAGTCTTGGAACTGTTCGGTAGACGTCTCTTGTGGCACATGAGTTGTCTTCATAAATTTTACCAGAGCATTCGCATGTGCCTCAGAGCACAACAACAATGCTAGCATGGAGATCTTTGAAGGGGTTTTCCCCAACTGTTCAACCACATCATAATCACTCTTCTTTATTATCCTCAGGATTTCTTCCATTTCCTTCTTGGATGTTTCGAGGATAGCTAGTGATTGAGCCTTCGTCCTGACAGGCTCCTCTTGAATGCTTTTTCCTTTATTCTCAACAGTAGAAGTATTGGTAGGGACAGGAATTGTGTCGTCTTTATTGGTAGGTATGCTTGCAGGTATAATCACTGGTGCAGAGGTAATCTTCGGAATGGCCATGGGTCTAAAAACTGCCTTTGGAGGGGCAATCTCTGGAGAGAAGATTCTACCACTACGGGTAATCTTGCTAGTTCCGACAATGTTGCCAAAATCGGAGTTTTCTTCTTCAGAGCTTTCTTCTTCGGCAGTCAGTTCATCTTGTTTGATACCATGGTAGTAGATTTCTCCACCATAATTCCATGGTACTGTTTTATCTGATTTGTACGGGACCGGCCCGGGCATTGTGATCTTAAGTGGAGTAGTTTTTGGAGCAGGTGTAATCCTAACAGGTCTTTTAGGGGCCCTGGAAGGATTGGCGGAGATGGTTATGATTGAAACTTCTTTAACAGGAATAGGTAACACGGGAGCATTCTCAAACAGAATTTCTTGGTTATCAATCAGGCGTTAGATAC
This sequence comes from Vicia faba, assembly GCA_948472305.1. Taxonomy (NCBI): domain Eukaryota; kingdom Viridiplantae; phylum Streptophyta; class Magnoliopsida; order Fabales; family Fabaceae; genus Vicia; species Vicia faba. Next base: position 1,467,337,031 of record OX451736.1, on the reverse strand, counting down.
CTGTCTTCAACATAGGGCAATCGGCGGGTGAGGATAAGCAATGATGGCAGTCTTCCTTACATCCTGGGAATACACCAGCTTTTAACAAATTCATCTTAAAGATCAGGAGCGGAGTCAAAAGTCCATCCACTGTGGAAATAAATAAATCTTCTTCGACAACATTGGCATTGTGACCATGCCTAGGCATCGGAGCGGAAATAACATTTGGTTTCTCAGGCGCATCAAACTCAACTTCCTTTGCATCTATAAGGTCCTGAATTTTGTTCTTCAGATCCCAACAGTTGTTAGTGTCTTGCCCTGGACTTTCAGAATGGTATGCGCATCTGGTATTTGGATGATAATGAGGGGACGCAGTATTGGGATTCTTTGGGGCCTCCTTTAAAGTTGCTAGATTCAATTTCAAAAGATGTGGTAGAACCTAGGCTAAAGTCATATTAATCCTGGTGAATTTCCAGACTGGCCTTTCCACCCTTGGCAGGTTATTTCTTGGCTGGTCAGATGTGGGCTTTGGGATCATAACAGCCTCCACCACTGGTCGGCGTTCCGTTCTTCCTTGATTCCTGTGGGAATAAACAGTAGATACTTCCTTATTTCTAGTGAAGGGTTTTTTCACAGTTGTAGAAGCAGATGAATCTTTCTGAATCTTCCCACTTCTTATACCGGCTTCCACCCTCTCGCCGGTTAAAATCAATTCAGTAAACCCTGCAGAGGAACTCCCAATCAGATGATTGAAGAAGGGGCCTGATAGAGTTCCCAAGAACATGTCCACCAACTCCCTTTCAGACAGAGGGGGTTTCACTCTTCCGGCTAGATCTCTCCACTTTTGCGTGTAATCTTTGAAGCCCTCATTGGAAACCATAGCCATACTCTAAAGTTGAGTACGGGTAGGCGCCAAATCGGCATTGTACTAGTATTGTTTATAGAAAGTTGCGGCCAGGTCTTCCCAATTATGGACGTCGGCCCTTTCTAATTGGTAAAATCAATCAAGTTGCGTTCCTGACAAACTGTCTTAGAAAAAGTGGACCCACAAGTCTTTTTCGGCAGAGTGCGGCTGAATCTTCCTGACATATGATCGGAGGTGCATTTTAGGACACGACACTCCATCATATTTTGCAAACAGGGGCACTTTAAACTTTTGTGGGATCACAATTCCTGACACTAGCCCCAACTCTTCAAAATCTAGACCCGGTACTTTTTGGATTTCCATAGCGCTTAAACGCTCTTCAAGGTGTTTGTACTTGTCATCAGCCGGAGGGTATTGCTCTTCATAATAGTCCTCCTATTCCTCCTCTTCTTCAGAGTCTGATGGAACTATCGTTTCTTTTCCCTTCCTTTCCCCTTCATCATATGTTACTGGAAATTCTAAGGTCCTTCTAGCTTGTCCTTGAAACCTTCTGCCCGTGATTACCACACCAGCTGGCTTCTTCTCTTTCTTCTTTTTCTCTTTCTCTTTTTCTAGCAGAGTCTTCAACTCCTCTTGCCCCTTGGCTAAGGTCATGAGTAATTGTTGAAATTGTGTGTTTTGAGCTTGAAGGTCTTTGACCGTCTGTTCGAGATCCATCTTACTGAAATAAACAGTAGAGAGATGAGAAAACTTGTTGCAAAGACCTGTTTATGTTTATGATGAATGATATGAATTCATGCAATGCTTTCAAGGATTTAAAAATTCAAATTTGTTTTAAACAAAAAGAAACACACGTTATATTAATAAGATAGAATTTGAGTACATCAATGCCCCTTGGGCAAAATAATACAAAATTCTAAGATAAAAAGACATTGCGCATCCTCTTTGGTGCAATGTAGGTATTTAGAGTCTGCTCTTCATGAAATAGCCGAGTGAGTTCCAAAACCTTCTTCTCGCTTGCATAGAATTGGGCTTTGAAAGTATCACGCTCTCCTTTGAGCTATATCCAATCCCTTTGTATGTCTTCGAGTGATGTAGGCATGTCAGGATGTAGGATAATGTATGGAACTTCTCCCTCCTTAACAGGCTCAATAATCACTGGGAGAATGGAAAGATAAGGCATCATAAGACTTTGAGCGTGGGTTTGTACCCACTTGAGGTAAGGCTCAAGAGGGATGGAATTCTTGTATCCCAAAGTCTTGCTATCCACCTTGTTTAGCATCCTCCAAGCTCGGATGAATCTTTGGCGAAGTCCTTGATCATCGTTGTCGTAGTCGAAAACCAAACCTTGAATCAACATATCATGTGGGCGATCCCTTCGGGCATAACCAAACTATCTTAGAGCTAAGCATGGGTTGTAGGTGATGCCTCCTCTAATTCCAAGTAAAGGGACATTAGGGTATTCCCCACAACGGTCAACAATGATAACATTCTCTTTGGATCGAGAGCACCAATGAATATCTGAATGTTTAAGCGTCATTAACCATTGTGACCACCTCAATCCTTGTTCATTCTTTAAGACTGATTGGGGAAGATGAGAAATAAACCATCTTGCCAGGAGAGGGGTGCAACACATAAGAACACCTCTTTTCCTCATTGTACGAGTGTGTAAAGAGTGTAAATATCCCCAAGCAATGTAGGCACCGGGTTGCGTGATATGAAGATTTTGACAATGCTCACATCTATGAGTTGGTCAGGATTGGGGAACAAGACCATCCCATAGACAAGAAGAGCCACAATCTCCTCAAAAGCTTGCAAGTCTAGGGAATTCCAACAGCTTTGGGCTTTCTCAAACAGAAACTTTGCCAAGAAGCCTTTGACACCACTTCTAGTTTCCCAATGAGTTGTGACATCAGATGAGTGCAAGTGCAGGGCCTGAGCAAACTCTTCTGGCTTTGGATCTCTTTCCGTACTGTTGAAAGGTAGTTGATTCAGAATAGGAATCCTCAAGAGTTGAGATAATTCTTCCAAAGTAGGCACAAGCTGATAGTCAGGAAATGTGAAGCAATGATGCAAAGGGTCAAAGAACTGGAAGAGAACTTTCATCATATCTTCCTCTGTGTTGGAGGTGACAAAGTTGAGTAGACGACCATGTCTCTCGGTGAATGGAGAGTTCTCAGGGATCCTTGAACCTAGCTCCTTGAGTTATGGAGGAATTCTCACAAGGTTGATTTGGATAGTTTTCCAGCGAAGTGAATCCATATCCTACAAAACAAGAACAAAGATGAATCTCCAAAATCCTTGAAATGGTTAGTGAATGCATATGATGTTCATGATGTCCATGATGTTATGTACAAGTATGTATATACAAGCAAAACAAACAAGTTCTTAGTTTAGGCTTGCATGGGGTTTTATAGGTAAGTACCCTCTTGAAGTTTAGTTGGCTCAACCTGTCCTAACAATAGTAACCGGGTTCTAAAGAGCTCAATATCACTGGATTGTTTCCTTGGTCATTGTTTCAGTTCAAGCCTCTTTAATGGCGACCGAAATATCCCAAGAAACCAACCCTCAATGAGTGTAGTATCGAGTATCTACCAACTTGAGACTGTACCAAAGCCGGTCATCTCACTACATCCTAAAGGCCAAGTTGGTCAAGTAAAGGGTTCTAGAAGTTCATTAGTGCTTCATGACATCACTCAGTGGCCCTGTATTCTCTTTGATTGACTCAAAGGCTACCGGTACCCACAAATATGTCACACTAACATAGCTATTTCTTAGACCATGTCAGTATACCGCGCACAGTTTCCACAACGTATTGCTATTTACCTATAATGTTTTCCAAATCCGGGTGGAGGATTCAAACCCAAATAAAGAAACATAATATAAAGAAAACAAATCAAACAATGTAAGCAAATAAATGTGATCTAAACCCTAAGGTAACCCCACTTTTATAATATTCCCCAGCAGAGTCGCCAGTTGTGTGATAAGGTGGGAGAACTGACTTGAGGTTTTGCGTTTTATCGCAAATATCGCGGTTAGCAAGAGTCTCCACCGACTTTTCTTTTATCCAAAAGTAAAGGTGAAAAAAGCACAGGAAAGACCTTTGAGATGTTTTCTTGAGTTCGGGGGGTAGATTATGAAAAGGGAAGGTGCTAGCACCCTTTTCATCCATGGTTTTCCATGGGCTCTTAGTTACTTGCTTAGATCACTTGCTTTGGTTTGTTTGAAATGGTGTTTGATGTGGTTTTTGAAAGTATTTTGTAAAAGAGGCCATTCGTTTAGGCAATCTTTGTAATGATTCTCGTTCATAAGAATGTATACAAAGATGTTTGTCTTTTTGAAAATGTTTTCAATGTTTGTAAGATGTTTTTTAAATGTGTATGTGTTTGTTTTGAAAATAGCAAGGATTGTTTGTTTGAAATGGAGCAAGTAACTTAGAAGCTATCTACCTACTCAAATGTCTTTCTTATGCATTTTCTATTCCTTTAACATTGTTGACTTACCATTAATTTGGTAAGCAACCCTATCTTTGGATGTAAACGGGATGGGCGTGGGTCATTGTACAACCATGATTAGCAATGTTTGCAAAGTATCTTAGCATTTTGAGGGACCAATATCATTTTTGTTAGGCATCTTTTGAATAGAGTCATCGAGGGACTATGATCTTAAATTTGTTTTGTTTTGCCAAGATACTTCGCATGTGTAACATGGCCATTTTTTTTAGGCAACCAAGTGGGAGAAACCCTAAGGGTGCTTGTGTGCAAAGTGTATTATTTTCATGCTTTTGATTTTGTCTTGTATTTAGGGTTTTCTATTTTGCTTTGTTTGTTCTTGTCATACAAACCCTAATTACTAATCATGGCATATGAAAACAATAAATTGCGTAATGTAAATATACTAAGCTATTACAACAATTTTATGGGAGGGGGGAACACAAGTTTGAATGGGGATTTGCACAAATATAAAGCTAATTATATTATTACAACCAAATTGAATTTGCGCGAGTTAAGGTAAATATAATACAATATTTGAAATGTAATGCAATATGTATGTAAAGAAAATATTTTTATGTCTTGCTTTTGTGTAAAGGAAATATTTAATTTAAACCTAAAAAAAATAAGGAAAAATAATTAATTCTTTTGAAAGGGATTAAACCCTAATTTTCATTTAAAAGGAAATAATGTTTCTATATTATTATTTTGTGCATATTTTTTGTATGAAAATAATAAATAATATTGTATATAAATATTAAAAAGTTAAATATATTCAAAAAAATAGGTATTTGTAATTATGAAATGCAAAATAAAACTATTAAGTATATTTAATTGTATTTATGAGTTTATTAAGAAAATAAATTAAATCTTATCAAAATAAATTAATTTTTTATGTGATAAATAATAAAAAATAAAATAAAAGTGTAAAAATAAATAAATTATTTTTTAGGATTTTTTATCATTAAAGAAAAAAATTAAATAAATTAAATATAAAAATGAAAAAAATAAAATATGAAAGAGTTAGCAGGGGGTGTAATAGTAAATCAGTGGTAGTGTTTACCAAAAACAAACAGCCCAAGAAGCAAAAAGCCCAAGACAAGCTTCGTCCCTGTCCTGCCTTCTCTTCCTCACGCCATGGCCGGTCAACCTGTAACTTCCTCATGATTGCATAAAAATGAAAACTTATAACATGAAAAATGTGGCATTTGAGCTCACGATTCCAACCATATAAATTATGTAGTCTAACTATCAAAGATTAAAGAGAATTTTGAAATCCCTAAATCCTAACCTAAAATTTTCATAGATTTCAAACTCCAAATTCTCTTAGCACAAGTAATATAAATGCAAAACAATGATATGTACAATTTTGTCATGATGAGAACTACATTTTTCATTCACAGATCGTGGCCTGAGGTTGCCTGTACAAAGAGGTAGAGTTTGAAAAATTACCTCCTTCAGCTGGAATCGTGTATGGAAATGCAGGTACTTTAATGGAGGCCTGATGATTGCTTGAGCATCCCTGAACCTATTCCAATCCTTACCTTGTTCTGAAAGTGGCTAGAACTCCCTGACCAAGTCCAGCTGCAAGCTTCAAAGTTAACAATGGTAGCTAGTGAAACAGAGGTTACAGAACAGGGATGATGGTTTGAATGAGTTTGATATCAAGTATATAAGGTGTTGGAATGGTCTAAACACAAAACGCACGAGCCAAATGAATGATGGATGTGTATATGCAGAAACTCTATGTTTGGGCAGTTTTTTGGTGCTTTTCAGTTTTAAAGAGTTTCAAGTCCTTGCCAAGCCTGTTATGTGTTTCATATTGTTTGCATATTAGTGTAGAAATGATCTAAACTCAACTCTCTATCAGTTGTACAAGCCCTAGCCTTTTTTGCAACTTTTCTTGTACTTGAAGCAAAGTGACAAGACAAAACTCTCATGCTTGTACTGGCTTGCTTATGGTTGGTATTTATTCCCTACAAGTTTCCTTTGGTATGTGGTACTTGCTTGTATCAAGGGGACAGGTCCAATGCTCAAGATCACAAAGTTTGCAAAAGTTGCCCTTTATGAAAATGGCAATGGAACCTTTTTGCCATAAGTGGAATTATCAATTGGATAAAGGTTCAAAAGCATGGACAGAGGCTTTGTGAACTGAGTATGCATTTAATTAAGGAGTGTGTAGCAAGTTTAAGACCTGTAAAGCATGAAATATCTAGCATAGGTTTGATTTGGAACTTGGTTCTTCATGAAAATGGCTTGAACAAAAAGTGGGAAAATACCAACTTCATCTCTTCGATTCTCCCTACTCAAAAATGATCTTGGAGAGTTCTTGGACATTTTGGAAAGCTTGTAATTTTATCTATAATCCATAATTGAAATGAATTTTGATATACCTCTTGTAACTTGGTGAAAACTTACCATGAAGTTGGGTCTAAAATCTGCCTAAATTAGGGCAAAATTTCACTAAGTTAAGAAGTTCATGACCATGTATTCACAAATCCAAGCATCTTTAGGGAAAAGTTTGTGAAGAAAAGTTGTATATTTCATGGATATCTACAACTTTCATGTTGGGGACTTTCCTTGAATCAAAATTCATCATGGTGAAAAAGTGGTGTAAAGTTGAGAAAAAATAAGAAAATTTTTATACAAAAAAATTCTAAGTTATGAAAATTTTCAAATTCAAAACCCTAATTTTCAAATTTGGTTTTCTTGGTGAACAAGTTTCACATTTTGACATATCTTGATGAATTATGACCCTTGACACTTGATTTTGACCAAAAAGTCAAAGTTTGACTTTTCAGTATATAGTTGACTTTTGATCAGTTGACTGCAAATTTCATCTGTCAATCCAATGAACTTGAGATGTTTTGAACCATGTAATTAGGTCAAGGTGATGCCATTGAATCCTTGAAATCATTCTTGAACTCAATTGGTCATTGGCTAGGTTAAAAATCAGAAATTGCCCTTTCTCAGTTAAAAACCCTAATGTTGACCATTTTGCCCTTTTGATGATTTGATCAAATTTCTTGAGGAATTGTAATCCAAACTTGATCAAATGATACATATGAGTCTAGAACGTTGATATGGATCAAAATTTATGAAGTTTGACTGTAAATTGGTCATGGTTGACTTTTTCCCCAATACAACTGATTTTTAAATCAACTGTCCAATTGACTGATCAAAAATATGGTTCAAGGCTTGAAACTTATCATGAGCAATCTTAGGGGCCCAAAATGATGTATGAAAGTCACATGAAGCATTGGTGGTCCAAAATTCCTTGTGCAAACTCAAACCCTAATTTTGGGTTATCAGTGCAAGGTGAGATGTCTTGAGCTGACCAAACCCTAATCTTTTCTTGAGTCAAAGAAGTCTTGTGAGAAAAGTCTTGATAAATGAGAGGGAAAATTTTAGGGTACAACAGTAAGCAACCCTATCTTTGGATGTAAACGGGACGGGCGTGGGTCATCGTATAACCATGATTAGCAATGTTTGCAAAGTACCTTAGCATTTTGAGGGATCAAGATCATTTTGTAAGGCAACTTTTGAATAGCGTCATCGAGGGACTATGATCTTTAAATTTTTTTGTTTTGCCAAGATACTTCGCATTCATAATATGGCCATTTTCATTTTAGGCAACCAAGTGGAGAAACCCTAAGGATGCTTGTGTGCAAGTGTATCATTTCCATGCTTTGGTTTTGTCTTGTATTTAGGGTTTTCTATTTTGCTTTGTTTCGATCTTATCATACAAACCCTAATTACTAATCATGGCATATAAAGCGATAAATTGCGTAATGTAAATATTACTAAGCTATTACAACAATTTTATGGGAGGGGGAATACAAATTTGAATGGGGATTTGCAAAAATATAAACCTAAATAAATTATTACAACCAAATCGAATTTGTACGAATTAGAATAAATAAAATACAATATTTAAAGATGCAATACAATGTATATGTAATAAAAGATTTTTTTGTTTTGTTTTTATGTAAAAGAGATTTTAATCTAAACCTAAAAATGTAAGGAAAAGGAATTAATTTTTAAAAGGGAGACTTAACCCTAATGATTATTTTAAAAGAAAATAAAGTTCTTATATATTAATTTTATGTATTTTTTTATATTAAAAATAATAAATAATATTGTATAAAAAGATAAAGTTTTTATATATGCAAAAATAAATATTTATAAGTATGAAATGAGAAATAAATAAGTAAATTAAACTAAATATACTTTGATTATATTTTACAAGTTTATTAAGAAATATATGGTATATATATATTAAAAATAAAATATATTTTTATGTGAAAAATAAACTAAAATAAAATAAAAATGTAATATTATGAAATTTACATTTTTAGGAATTTTATGCATAAAAGAAAATATTAAAGAAAACAAAAAAAATTAAATAAAAATATATAAAGGGTTGGCAAAGGGGGTGTTGTAAAAAACTGGCAACAATGTTAGCAAAAAATCATGGCCCAAATAACTAAGCCCAAACCTGCAGAAAGCAAAAACTGGAAAAAATGGAAAAATATGGAACAAAAAAGTAGCGCCCAGGTTCGAACCCAGGACATGGGTCTCACCAGCGTGCTACTTTGCCACTAGGGTGGCTATACATCCATTGTCTTAAGTGAAGCAAAAATAAGATAACATGTAACAAGTCCTTGCCCTGTACTTCATCTTCTTCCCCAAGCTTGGCCAGACATCCTGTAACTCTCTCATACTTCCATGAAAATGAAAACTCATAACATGAAAGTTGTAGTATTTGAACTCACGATTCTAAACATATAAGTTATATGAACTAACAATCAAGGGTCAGAAAGAATTTTAACAACCCTAAATTTTAACCTAATATTTTCAGAAACTTCAAGTTCTAAATTCTCTCAACTCAAGTAAAATAAATGCAAGATAAAGATATGTACAGTTTCATTGCAATGAGGGCTACATTTTTTATTCACAAATTGTGGCCAATGGTTGCCTGTATAAGGAGATAGAAGTTGAGATTTTACCTCCTTCAGTTGGAATCATGGATGGAACTAGAGTGAGTTTGATGGAGGCCTGATGCTTGCTTGAGCTTCCTTGAACTTCCCTGAACGTATTCCAACATTTGCCTTGCTCTGAAAGTGCCTGAAACTCCTTGGCCAAGTCAAACTGCAAGCTTTGAAAGCAATAATGGCAGATGATGGAAAAGTGGTTACATAACAGGGATGAAGGTCTGGATTGGTTTGATATCAAGTAGGTAAGATGTTTTTATGATCAATAATGGAAACGCACGAGCCAAATATGGGATTGGTATCCTTATGCCAAAACTACAAGTTTGGACAGTTTTATGGTGTTTTTCTGCTTGGGAGTGTTTCAGGCCTTCTCTTATCGTGTCTTGTGTTGTATTGTGTTTGTATATTAGTATGGAATTGGTTTCATGTCAACCCTCTAACAGTTGTGCCAGTTCTAGCCTTTTTGCCACTTTTCTTGCATTTGAAGTAAAGTGAAGGGAATATGCTTGCCATGCTTGTACTTGCTCTCTTAGGGTTGGTATCAGCTTGTACAATTTGCTTTAGGTCTGTGGTACTTGTATGTGCCAAGGAGACAGGTGCAATGCTCAATAATTGGAAAGTGGCAAAAGTTGATCTTTTTCAAAATGGCAATGGTCACTTTTTGCCATAAATGGAATTACCACTTGGATAATGGCTCTAGGGCATGGATCAAAGCTTTGTCAACTGATTAAGCATTAAATTAAGGATTGAGGAACAAGTTTGGGGCTTTTAAAGCATGGATTAGGCATCATAGGTACTGGTTGCAACTTTGTTCTTCATGAAATGGCTTGGATAAAAGGTGAGAAATTGCCAACTTCATCTCTTCGATTCTCCCTACTCAAAAATGATCTTGAGGAGTTCTTGGACATTTTGAAATCTTGAAATGCGCTCTATAACTCATATTTGAAATTCATTTTGAGATACCTCTTGGAACTAGATGAAAAATTTCCATGAAGTTGGGTCCAAAACCTGCCTAAATTAGGGCAAAATTTCACTAAGTTATTTAGTTCATGACCATGTATTCATAAATTTATATCTTGAGATCCAAGCATCTTTAGGGAAAAGTGTGTGAAGAAAGTTGTAGATTTCATGGAGGTCTACAACTTTCATGTTGGGAACTTTCTTTGACTCATTATGCATCATGGAGAAAACATGGCCTAAAGTTGAGAAAAAATAAGAAATTTTCTATACTTAGAAAATTTTCTATGTTAAGAAAAATTTCAAATTCAAACCCTAATCTTCAAACTTGGATTTATTGATAAACAAGTTTCAAATTTTGACATGTTTTTATGAATTATGACCCTTGGCACTTGATTTTGACCAAAAAGTTAAAGTTTGACTTTTCAGTATACAGTTGACTTTTGATCAGTTGATTGCAAATTTCATCTGTCAATCCAATGAAATTGCAATGTTTTGAACCATCCTAATAGGTCAAAATGATGAAATTTAATCCTTTAAATCATGCTTTAACTCAATTGGTTATTTTCTAGGTCAAAAAACTGAAATTGCCCTTCCTCAGTCAAAACCCCTAATTTTGACCATTTTGCCCTTTTGGTCATTTGATCAAATTTCTTGAGGTGTTGTGATCCAAACTTGACCAAATGACACATATAAGTTTAAAATGTTGATGTGGATAAAAAATTGTGAAGTTTGAATATAAATTGGCCATGGTTAACTTTTTCCCCAACACAACTGATTTTAGAGGTCAATTGTCCAATTGACTGATCAAAAATGTGGTTCAAGGCTTGAAACTTGTCATGAATAAACTTAGGGGTCCATAATGATGTTTGAAAGTTAAATGAAGCATTGATATTCCAAAAATTCCTGTTCAATCTTCTTAAACCTGAAGAGTTAGATTGGTGAGTTTTGTCGTTCGTGACTTGAAGGTGAAAGATGATTGGACACTAGAGTGCCCATAAATTTGCACTCGACAAAGTGTAGCTGAGGGAATGGGCTTAAAGATTCCATTTGGAGAAGAGATATAATCTTGTTGGAGATGGGTGTTGTACCCCAAAATTTTCCCTCTCATTTTATCAAGATTTCCCCTCACAAGACTCTTTGGACTCAAGACCAGATTAGGGTTTGCTCAGCTCAAGACATCTCCTTGCACTGATGACCTGAAATTAGGGTTTGAGTTTGCACAAGGATTTTTGGACTTCAAATGCCTTATGTGACTTTCATACTTTATGTTGGACCTCTAATATTTCTCATACCAAGTTTCAAGCCTTGAATCAAATTTTTGCCCAATCAATTGGACAGTTGACCTAAAAATCAACGGTATTGGGGGAAAAGTCAACTGTGGCCAATTTACAGTCAAACCTCATAATTTTTTATCCACGTCAACATTATAGACTCATATGAACCATTTGATCAAGTTTGGACCACAACTCCTCAAGAAATTTGATCAGATCATCAAAAGGGCAAAATGGTCAAAATTAGGGTTTTGATTGTAGAAGGGCAATTTCTGATTTTTCACCTAGCCAATGGCCAATTGGGTTAAAACATGGTCTCAAGGACTCAATGGCATCATATTGACCTAATCACAAGGTTCAAAAGATCTCAAATGCATTGGATTGACAGATGAATTTTCCAGTCAACTGATCAAAAATCAACTGTACAATGAAAAGTCAAACTTTGCTTTTTGGTCAAAATCAAGTGCCAATGGTCATTTTTCATCAAGATGTGTCAAAACATGAAACTTTTTGACCAAGAAACCTAAATTTGGAAATTAGGGTTTAAGTTTGAAAATTTTCATAACTTAGAATTTTTCTAAGTTATGGAAATTTCTTATTTTTTCCCCAACTTTTTCACCATGATGCAATTGGATTCAAAGAAAACTTCCAACATGAAAGTTGTATTCCTCCACAAAATATACAACTTTGATTCACAAAGTTTTCCCAAAAGATGCTTGGATCTCAAGATATGATTTTGTGAATAAGGATCCATAAACTTTTTAACTTAGTGAAATTTTGCCCTAGTTTAGGCAGATTTTTGACCTAACTTCATGGCAACTTTTCACATAGTTCCAAGTGGAATATCAAAATGAATTTTAAAGATGGATTTTATATCATGTTACAATCTTTCCAAAATGTCCAAGAACTCTCCAAGATCATTTATGGTTAGGTAGAATCGAAGAAAAGAAAATGGCAATTTCTCACTTTTGTCCATGGCATTTTGCACATTGCTACAAGTTGCAAATCAGTTTGGATCATGCTTGTACTTGCATTACAGGTTCTAATCCTTTATATACTCCAAAATTGAATGCAAATACATTGGACAATGGCTTTGTTCTAAGCTTTAGAGCAATGTATAAGGAATTATTCCAAAAATGGCATAAAGGTTACAATGCTACTTTGATAAAGTTCACTTTTAGCAACTTTGTTTATCTTGAGCCATGGACCTAATATCTTTTTGCCAACAAGATCCACAGATATCAGGCAATTGGTACCAACTCTCATCAGGCCTTGAGCTAGCCTGTACAGGCTTTGAGCTTTATCAACTCACCTTTTGCTTCAAAAACAAGAAAGCTTGCAAAAAGTCCACAACTTGAGTATCTGTTAAGAGAAAGCCTTTGTATCATTTCAAACGACTTCAGCATATTGTAATAAGAAAGAAACACAATTTGCCAAGATCCCAAACACCATAAAACACAAAAACACCAACTTCTACCCAAAACAGGGCCATCTCTGCAAATCACAAGCCACTTCCATATTCCCTCGTGCGTTTTGCTTGAAACCACTTCAAACACACTCCATACATCACACCTAAGTTGTCCAGGCCTTTGCCCAACAACTGTAACCCATGTTTCGTGCTTCACCATTTTCAATTTCTGAGTTTGTAGGTTGACTTCTACAAGGAGATTCAAGCCATTTCAAAGCAAGCTGAGCATTGGGAAAGGTTGAGGGAACTCCAAGCAAGCTCATAAGAACTTCAGGCCTCACTCAAAGTTGCTACATTGCCATATCCAAACTCAACTGAACAAGGTAATTTTCAAAGTTCTATCTCCTTATTTAGGCATCATTAGGCTTAGGTTTGTGAAGCAAAAATGTAGTCTTTAATGTGCTTGTGCTGTACATATGCATAGTTCTTATTTATATTAACTTAGCTAGGAGAATTTGGATGATGAACATGCTGAAAATTTTAGGTTAAAATTTAGGGCCATTAAAATTCTCTCTGTCCTTTGAGAGTTAGGTCACAAAATGGATATGGTTGGAATCGTGATTGAAAATGCTATAACTTTCATGTTATAAATTTTTGATTTCATGCAAGCAATAAAGAGAACAGGATTTGCATGGCAAAAGCGCGCGCGTGGCTGTCCCAAGGTCAGGGATAAAGTGAAGTGGGCATGGCGCTTTGGGCTTGGTTCTATTTGCACCCCCCATTTTGTTATTTGCACCCCCTTGGCCCATTTTCCATATTTTACATATTTTCCATTTTCTTTTTATATTTTGACTTTTTTTATTTTTCTAAATATTTAAAATCACAAAAAATATTCTTTTTATATACTTTATTTTCTTAAATAAATTTGTAAATAATATTAAAATATTTAAATATTTTATTTTATTATATTATACATATAAAATTTATTTCTCACATATTTCAATTTTTAACATTTTTGTGCATATTATTATTATTTTTCTTGAATAAAAAATAAATAAATAATATAAAGCATAATTTCTTTTAAACCAAAAATTAGGGTTTTTACCCTTTCAAAAATAATCATTATATTTTTCTTGTTTTTAAGACATAAACAAACTCATTTTTACATACCTAAAAATAAATACAAAAACATTTGTGCATATTTACTTTTTATTGTACATTTAAGTAATTGTTCATTTATTTATTGTATAAATTCAATTGGATTGTAATAGAAAATTAGGGTTTTATTTTGTGCAAGTATCCCCCTATTCAAACTTGTATCCCCCTCCCCATAATAATGTTGTAATAGTTTAGATTTACTTTACGCATTTTATCGCTTTCATATACCATGATAGTAAACTAGGGTTTTGTATGCAAAGACCAAAAATCAACAAATAGCATGACTTAAATACAAGACAAAAATGCATGAAAAATGACAACACAATGCACACAAGCACCCCTAGGGTTTCATCCACTTTGTTGCCTTAAAATGGCCATGGTATGCATGCTTGGTATCTTGGCAAAACAAAACAAAAACAAAAGATCATAGTCCCTCGATGACGCTATCTTGGTTGCCTAAAAACAAATGATCTTAGTCCCTAAAACTTGCTAAGATACCTGGAACCATTGCTATCATGGCCATACGATGACCCACGCCCGTCCCGTTTAACATCCAAAGACAAGGTTGTTTACCAAATACAATGGTAAAACAACAATGTCAAAGGGTTATAAATGTGTAGGAAAGACTTTTGAGTAGGTAGATAAGCTTCTAGTTACTTGATCAATTTGCAAACCATCCTTGCTATTTTCAAACACACACACAATTTCAAAACAATTTCCAAACAAACTTTCAAACATTGAAACATTTTTCAAAAGACAAACATCTTTGTATACATTCTTCAAACAAGAATCATTACAAAGATTGCCAAAACGATGGCCTCTTTTCAAAATACTTTCAAAACCACACAAAGCACCATTTCAAACAATTGAAAAAGCAAAGCAAGTGATCTAAACAAGTAACTAAGAGCCCATGGAAAACCATGGATGAAAAGGGTGCTAGCACCTTCCCTTTTCATAATCTACCCCCCGAACTAAAGAAAACATCTCAAAAGTCTTTCCTGTGCTTTTTAACCTTTCCTTTGGATAAAATAAAAAGTCGGTGGCGACTCTTGCTAAATCGAAACATTTGCGAATACAAACGCAAAACCTCAAGTCAGTTCTCCCACCGTATCACAGAACTGGTGACTCTGCTGAGGATATAAGAAAAGTGGGGTTACCTTAGGGTTTTAGATCACCTTTACATGCTTATCTTGCTTGACTTGTTTGCTTTACACTTTGGTTCTATTGTTTGGGTTTGAATCCTCTACCCAGATTTGGGAAACATTCATAGGTAAATAGCAATACATTATGGAAACTGTGTGGGGTATAACGACATGGTCTAAGCAATAGCTATATTAGTGCGACATTTTTGTGGGTACCGGTAGCCTTTGAGTCAATTAAAGAGAATATGGGGCCGCTGAGTGATGTCATGAAGAACTAATGGACTTTTAGAACCTTTACTTGACCATCTTGGCCTTTTAGGATATAGTGAGATGACCGACTTTGGTGCAGTCCGAAGTTGGTAGATACTCGATACTACACTCATTGAGGGTTATTTTCTTGGAATATTTCGGTCGCCAGTAAAGTGGCTAATCTGAAACAATGAACACAGAAAATAATCCAGTGATATTGAGCTCCTTAGAACCCGATTACTATTTATAGGACAGGTTGAGCCAACTAAACTTCAAGAGGGTACTTACCTATGAAACCCCATGCAAGCCTAAACTAGGAACTTATGTGATTTGTTTATACATATATACTTGTGCATGACATCATGAACATCATGAAGCATCATGAAGCATCCACTAACCATTTCAAGGATTTTGGATTTTCATCTTTGTTCCTGTTTTGTAGGCTATGGAATCTCTTCGCAGGAAAACTATTCAGGTCAACCTTGTGAGAATTCCTCCTCAACTTAAGGAGCTTGCTTCCAAGATTCCATAGTATTCTCCATTCACTGAGAGACATGGTCGACTTCTCAACTTGGTCAACTCCAACACAGAGGGAGACATGGTGAAAGTCCTCTTCCTGTTCTTTGACCCCCTACACCACTGCTTCACATTTCCTAATTACCAGCTAGTGCCCACTTTGGAGGAATTTTCTCAACTCTTGAGGATTCCTATTCTCCATCAACTACCTTTCAATGGTACGGAAAGAGATCCAAAGCCTGAAGATGTTGCTCAAGCTCTTCACTTGCAACCATCTGATATCATAGGCCATTGGGAGACTAGAAGTGGTGTCAAGGGTTTCTTGGCAAAGTTCCTATTTGAGAAAGCTCAAGAATGCTGGAATTCTCTAGACCTGCAAGCTTTTGAGGAGATTGTATCTCTTCTCATCTATGGATTGGTCTTGTTCCCAAACCCTGACCAGCTTATAGATGTCAATGCTGTCAAAATCTTCATGGCTCACAACCCGGTGCCTACATTGCTTGGAGATATCTTGCACTCTTTTCACACTTGGACAATGAGGAAAATAGGTGTTCTCATGTGTTGCACACCTCTACTGGAAAGATGGTTTATTTCTCATCTTCCCCAATCAGTCTTGAAGAATGAGCAAGGTTTGAAGTGGTCACAACGGCTGATGACTCTTACACATTCATATGTCCATTAGTGTTCTCGATCTAGAGAAAATGTTATCATCATTGATCGTTATAGGGAATTCCCTAATGTCCCTCTACTTGGCATTAGGGGAGGCATCACCTACAACCCCTGCTTGGCTCTGAGACAATTTAGGTATGCTCGAAGGGATGGCCCACATGACATGCTGATTCCAGATTTGGTGTTCGACTTCGACAACGACGATCAAGGACTTCGACAAAGGTTCATCCGAGCTTGGAGGATGCCAAACAAGGTAGACAGTAAGACCTTGGGACACAAGATTTCCATCCCCCTTGAGCCTTACCTCAAGTGGGTACGAACCGCGCCCAAAGTCTTATGATGCCTTACCCCTACATTCTCCCTGTGATTATAGAGCCTGTTGAGGAATGAGTGGTTCCATACACCCTCCTACATCCTAACTTGCCAACATCACTCGAAGATCTGCGAAGGAGTTGGATACAACTCAAGGGAGAACGCGATACTTTTGAAGCCCAATTCTACGCCAGCGAGAAAAAGGTTTTAGAACTCACTCATCAACTTCACGAAGAGCAGACTCTCAACACCTACATTGCACCAAAGAGGATGTGCAACGCCTTTTTATCTTAGAATTTTGTACTATTTTTGCCCTAGGAGCATTGATGTAAACAATTTCTATTTTTATTAATATAACGTTTATTCCTTCTTGTTTTAGACAATTTTGATTTTTCTAAAATCCTTGAATGCATTGCATATACATGAACAACATTCATCATAACATGACAGGTCTTTGCAACAAGTCTCCTTATCTTCCTACTGTTTATTTCAGTAGGGATGGATCTAAAACAGACTATCAAGGACGTCCAGGCTCAAAATGCTCAACCCCAAGAGATGTTCTTGAACCTGTCCAAGGGAAAAGAAGAGGTGAAGGCTCTCCTCACAAGGGGCATGGTCATAGGGAATCCAGAGGGCATCAGGAATGATCAGTTGGAAGGGCTACAGATTGAGATGGCAACAATGAAAATTCAGATGATGGGACAACTGGTGGGCCAGATGGCTCTTATTCAAAACCTAGCTCAAGGATAAGAGGAGCTGAGAGTCCTCATCAACAAGCTTCATCAAGACGAATGTAACCAAATGGGGCAAATAACTAAGGTTGAGGATCAA
Organism: Vicia faba; assembly: GCA_948472305.1. NCBI lineage: Eukaryota > Viridiplantae > Streptophyta > Magnoliopsida > Fabales > Fabaceae > Vicia > Vicia faba. The sequence goes on along the minus strand of OX451736.1, from coordinate 1,467,319,186 downwards.
GTCATCATTCAGCCTCCCTTGAGACAAGAAGCCGAGAGAAAACCTCCCCAGTTTGCTTCAGGGTCACAAGCCCAACAACAACCTCACCAACGTCAACAGGGTAATCGGCATAGGCGAAATACATCTGAAAAGCGCTTCATTGAGATTAACATGTCATTATCTCAAGTGCTGCAATGCTTATTGGAAGTCAAGCTGATTGTATTAAGGGACCGACCTTGGAATCCCAACACAGCCTTTCCAGGGTACAATCCAAATGCAAGATGTGCGTATCACTCTAACAGTCCTGGACATGACACTGATAGCTGTTGGGCATTGAGAAACAAAATTCAAGATCTGATTAAAGAAACAACGCTGGAGTTCACACAAGATGGCCAGATGAAAATCTTCGGCTGAGGGCTCTTCACCTAAAATGACAAGTTCGAACAAAGAGGCTTCTATTCATTTTAAATTTCCATTTGTAATTTCTTTTGTTATTCAAACGATTATCTATTAATGTCAAACTCTGTTTCATTAATGCATTGCATATGTTTGTCTTGAATTCATCTTTTCATTTTCACTATTTTTAAACTATGCTTTTATTCTTCTTATGACACAAACCTTTAGAAGGAGGATGACGAAAACAATGCCATAATCTCATACAGTATGCTTTTGGACAGACCTTGCTGACGATGTACAGGCATTTATTTCAAATCCTAAACACTGGAGTTATAAGGAAGATAATCCCTAGTCAACCCCTTCGAGCCAAAGAAGTAGAAGTTTTCTGTTTTAACACAAATTGAAACCTTTAATCAAAACCTGGGGCAGGGTAGTCTCTCAGTTAATTCAAACACACGTTAAAGTCGCAAACTCTCATCTTGTAATACAATGAATGACATCAAAAACATTCCTTTGGAATCAAAAGACGGTGATGATTCCCTATCACATAGGCAGTCATTATCTCTAAAAAAGAAAAGCCCACTAAGTCAAAACCTACAAAGGAGGCTTAAGAAAACTGGGGCATCCCGCTGACTGTAAACTCAAAAATAGGAACAATCAGGAAAAAATTAGGGATAATAAATCGAAAGAAAGAGGTCACTACAAATCCTCAACAAAAATAATGTTACAAAAATGACTGCCTCCTAACAAATTTAACTTGTTTGAACCATCACCAAAATGTCATTCCAGACTCATTTGGAGTTCAAACGCACAATTAACTGAGTTTAGGACTGAAGAACATCACGAAGAGCGGGTGAGTACAAATATACTTTGAGCCTTTATCCTTTGTTTCTTAAAACGTGAACCAAGCCACGTTACAACCCTTCAAAAGTCCTAATTGAAGCATGGGTTAGTTCGAAAGCATACTGTTACAAAAGGTATCCTGACTCCTGTAAGGCTTTGCTCTAAATCGTGAGTTGAATTTTTCTTACAAAAGTTTTATGCAAAAAAAAAACGCATTTTCAAAATTTCAAGACAAGCATAAACTTTGCATTATTTGAATATCGTTGTTTGCATATGGCTATTTGTTTGGCAGCGGAGGAATTCACACAATGAATATCCAATGAACGAAAATCTCTCTCAGTGAACAAAGTCACTTCAAGCGGGATGACACTTCCGTTGCCCAAAAAAAATCTCCTATCAACAAGAGGACATGACATGTCATTGTCCAGCACACCTGGGGCAGTCCAGTCAAGATTTCAAGAAATCTCTCAAAGTGCAGAGTAACCAGGGGCAAGTCTCTGTCCCCGTCACTTGGGGAATTGAACGTCAATCCCAACAAAGGGTTGCATACAGTCGAACATTTCTTGGCAAAGCCGTAAACACTCGATACTAGGGGCAGTGACAAATCTCCCCAAAATCCTTCTCATAAGAGGACTCCTAGCCAGAGTTTCAATCTTTGATAACCTCTTCTCAGCTAAGTCGACCTCAAGAATCCTTGAGGATTTTTCCCATTGAAGTCGCCAGAATTCAACTCTTTTCTCCAGTACTAATTCAGGATTTATTTTCCCCAGCGAGAGATCATCCTGAAAACATTACGTATCCATACATCAGGATATCATACAACGCAATCTCATTTATTTTGAGAACAACATTGCTTGATATATGTCATGCAACTAACCTTTACCTTTCAGGAAAGATGCAATTAAATTCTCACAAAATTCAAGCTATGAAGCCTGGACCACGACCAGATAGTAGTTCATCCAACTTTCTTATTCAACAGAGATGATTCCTCAGTAGAATAACGGACGATCAAAGTTCCCAAAATTCAACAGAGATGATTCCTCGGTAGAATAATGGGCGATAAAAGTTCCCAAAATTCAACAGAGATGACTCCTCAGAAGAATAACGGACGACCGAAGTTCCCAAAATTCAACAGAGATGATTCCTCATAAGAATAATGGATGACCGAAGTTCCCAAAATTCAACAGAGATGGTGCCCCAGTAGAATAACGGACAACTAAAGCTCCTAAAATTCTATTTCTCTCAAGACAAAAATCAACATTTCCCAGCGGAATCCTCCTCAAACAACGAAACAGGAATCCCCGTTGGAAACATTCTAAGCAAAGTTTAAAGACACACTTACTCTTTAACAGCAGTCCAGGATTTAACAGTTCCCCGACATCTGTTGAAGATTTTCCAAGACCTTCTCTGGTTCAGTCAGATCGACACTAAGATCTCCCTGATTCTTATTCCAGTTGAAGATATTCCAAGATTTTTACTGGTTCAGATAAATCTCTCAATGGTGTATTCTGATTTATTCTCTGTTCAGATCCAGTTCAAACTATCTGTCAAACAATCACCTTTGGATGGCATTTACAAGCCCATCTCTGACGATTCTCCTCTATTTCTCCAAATGGCATCTTTAAGCCCATTTCCATACACAATCGAATAAGCACATCATATAGATCTCCAGCAGAGCTAAAACCTTGAAATGCATATCCCCAGCGAAGTTATAATTTTAAACCCTTAATTCCCATCAGAGTTAAAACTTCAAACTCCCAATCCCCAGCAGAGCAAAAACTTTGAACTACAGACCCTCAACGGAGATGAAACCTTCTTCCCCAGTCGAGTCAAATTTCCAACTATCAATCCACAGCGGGAACCATTCAGTTTTCCCCAATTTCTCCAGCAAGTTGTCTTAAAGCCTGGAAGTCAACCAGATAACAGTTAACTTTTGTATTATCCCCAAACTGGGATTATTCCCCAGTAGAGTTGCATACAACCCAAACTCCTGAACTTTTTCCAAACAGGAATAAACTTTCCCCCCAGAGTCCTGAACTTACTCTCCAGCAGGATAACTACTCCCCAGCAGTATAGCTACTCCCCACAGAGTTTCTCATCCCCTAGCAGATTGAAGATTCTCATTCTCATTTCCCCAGTAAAGTTTCCAAAGCCTTCTTTACTCCCCAGCATGAAGTTGCCAAAGTTTTCATTACTCCTCAACAGAATGAAGATTCCCATTCTTAATTCCCCGCAGAAATCATCAAAATTTTCCCTATTCCCCAGCCGAGTAAGGATTCCCATTATGTAATCCCCAGTAGACGTCAACAAATTTCTCTGGATTTCCCAAGCAGATTTCTCAGGCAGTACATGGCATTACTTCCCCAAGCAGAATTTTTGTCAATACTCCACCTTCAAGACATGAAAGATTCTCACATCCCCACATAAGTTGTCAAGGATCTTCAATCCCCAGCAGTCAGCAAGGATTTCTCATCCTCAGCAATCAAAGATTTTGAATCTCCAACAGCGGTCAAGGATTTATCTTCCCCGGAAACAGTCAAGGATTTCATTATCCCCAGCCATCAAGGATTTATTTTCCTCAGCAATACAGCTAATCAGCTTACATGCGCATACATTACACTCATATATCATAAACATTGATAAAACACATTTTATTGCATCATACATTTCATGCAACATAACTTTGTGTTTCAGCTAACATTTTACCCTTTTCAGGATAAGATTAAAAGCTATCTTTAACAAATATTCAAAGATTTCAGATACAGTACGGATACACTCCAGACACGGAAGTCATTCTGTTACTCATTCAGAATTCAAAGTCAAGATACAATACAGATACACTCCAGACACGGAAGTCATTCTGTTTCTCATTCAGACTTCAACAATCAGATATAGATTAGATACGCTCCAGATACGGAAGCCATTCTATTTCTCATTCAGATTCAACTATCAAGTTCAGATACACTCCAGACACGGAAGTCATTTTGTCACTTATTCAGATCCCAGTTATAGTTCAAATACACTTCAGACACGGAAGTCATTCTGCTACTCATACAGATCTCAACTTCAGATACAGTCCAGATACGCTCCATCCCCAGTTGCCATTCTGTCATTTATTCTGACTTTTTCCCCAGCTCAGAGACGCTCCAAACACGGATGCTATTCTGTCGCTTATTCAGATTTCAGATTTAGATACAATACAGATACACTCTAGACGCGGAATTCATTATGTTATTCATTCAAGAATCAAGTTCAGATACAGCTTGGATACGCTCCAGAAATGGATTCCATTCCTTTGCTCATTTAGACTCAGTCTTCAGATACAGTTCAGATACGTTCCAGACACGGATACCATTCTGATACTCATTCTTCTGACTTACAACTTACAGTTCAACAAACATTCTTGGATGGAATCTTTAAGCCCATCTCCGACAAGATTCTGTCACCTCTCCAAATGGCATCTTTAAGCCCATTCCCTCAACTACAATTTGACGAGTGCAAATTTACGGGCACTCTAGTGTCCAATCATCTTTTACCTTCGAGTCACAAACTGCAAAACTCGTCAATCTAACTCTTCAAGTTTAAGAAGATTGAACAGAGGCAGTTGTTGTACCCCAAAATTTTCCCTCTCATTTTATCAAGATTTCCCCTCACAAGACTCTTTGGACTCAAGACCAGATTAGGGTTTTCTCAGCTCAAGACATCTCCTTGCACTGATGACCTGAAATTAAGGTTTGAGTTTGCACAAGGATTTTTGGACTTCCAATGCCTCATGTGACTTTCATACTTCATGTTGGACATCTAAGATTGCTCATACCAAGTTTTAAGCCTTGAATCAAATTTTTGCCCAGTCAATTGGACAGTTGACCTAAAAATCAACTGTATTAGGGAAAAAGTCAATTGTGGCCAATTTACAGTCAAACCTCGTAATTTTTTATCCACATCAACATTATAGACTCATATGAACCATTTGATCAAGTTTGGACCACAACTCCTCAACAAATTTGATCAGATCATCAAAAGGGGAAAATGGTCAAAATTAGGGTTTTGACTATAGAAGGGAAATTTATGATTTTTCACCTAGCCAATGGCCAATTGGGTTCAAACATGGTCTCAAGGACTCAATGGAATCATCTTGAAATAATTACAAGGTTCAAAAGATCTCAAATGCATTGGATTGACAGATGAATTTTCCAGTCAACTGATCAAAAATCAATTATACACTGAAAAGTCAAACTTTGACTTTTTGGTCAAAATCAAGTGCCAAGGGTCATTTTTCATCAAGATGTGTCAAAACATGAAACTTGTTGACCAAGAAACCTAAATTTGGAAATTAGGGTTTAAGTTTGAAAATTTTCATAACTTAGAATTTTTCTAAGTTATGGAAATTTCTTATTTTTCCCCAACTTTTCCCAAATTTTTCACCATGATGCAATTGGATTCAAAGAAAACTTCCAACATGAAAGTTGTATTCCTCCACAAAATCTACAACTTTTATTCACAAAGTTTTCCAAAAATATGCTTGGATCTCAAGTTATGATTTTGTGAATAAGGGTCCATAAACTTTTTAACTTAGTGAAATTTTGCCCTAGTTTAGGCAGATTTTTGACCTAACTTCATGGCAACTTTTCACATAGTTACAAGTGGAATCTCAAAATGCATTTCAAAGATGGATTGTATATCATGTTACAAGCTTTCCAAAATATCCAAGAACTCTCCAAGATCATTTATGGTTAGGGAGAATCGAAGAAAAGAAAATGGTAATTTCTCACTTTTGTCCATGGCATTTTGCACATTGCTACAAGTTGCAAATCAGTTTGGATCATGCTTGTACTTTCATTACAGGTTCTAATCCTTTTTACACTACAAAATTGAATGTAAATACATTGGACAATGGCTTTGTTCTGAGCTTTAGAGAATTGTACAAGGAATTATTCCAAAAATGGCATAAAGGTTACAATGCTACTTTGATAAAGTTCACTTTTAGCAACTTTGTTTATCTTGAGCCATGGACCTAATATATTTTTGCCAACAAGATCCACAGATATCAGGAAATTGGTACCAACTCTCATCAGGCCTTGAGCTAGCCTGTATAGGCTTTGAGCTTTGTCAACTCACCTTTTGCTTCAAAAACAAGAAAGCTTGCAAAAAGTCCACAACTTGAGTATATGTTAAGAGCAAGCCTTTGTATCATTTCAAGTGACTTCAGCATATTGTAACAAGCAAGAAACACGATTTGCCAAGCTCCCAAGCACCCTAAAACACAAAAACACCAACTTCTGCCCAAAACAGGGCCATCTCTGCAAATCACAAGCCACTTCCATATTCCCTCGTGCGTTTTGCTTGAAACCACTTCAAACACACTCCATACATCACACCTAAGCTGTCCAGGCCTTTGCCCAACAACTGTAACCCCTGTTTTGTGCTTCACCATTTTCAATTTCTGAGTTTGCAGGTTGACTTCTATAAGGAGATTCAAGCCATTTCAAACAAGCTGAGCATTGGGAAAGGTTGAGGGAACTCCAAGCAAGCTCAAAAGAACTTCAGGCCTCACTCAAAGTTGCTACATTGCCATATCCAAACTCAACTGAACAAGGTAATTTTCAAAGTTCTATCTCCTTATTTAGGCATCATTAGGCTTAGGTTTGTGAAGCAAAAATGTAGTCTTTAATGTGCTTGAGCTGTACAAATGCATAGTTCTTATTTATATTAACTGAGCTAGGAGAATTTGGATGATGAACATGCTGAAAATTTTAGGTTAAAATTTAGGGCCATTAAAATTATCTATGTCCTTTGAGAGTTAGGTCACAAAATGGATATGGTTGGAATCGTGATTGAAAATGCTATAACTTTCATGTTGTAAATTTTTGATTTCATGCAAGCAATAAAGAGAATAGGATTTACATGGCAGAAGCGCGCGTGTGGCTGTCCCAAGGTCAGGGATGAAGTGAAAAGTGGGCCTGGAGCTTTGGGCTTGGTTCTATTTGCACCCCCCATTTTGCTATTTGCACCCCCTTGGCCCATTTTCCATATTTTACATATTTTCCATTTTCGTTTTATATTTTCTGACTTTATTTATTTTTCTAAATATTTAAAATCACAAAAAATATTCTTTTAATTTTTCACATTTTATTTTATTATTTTTATTATTTTCTTGGCATAAAAATAGTTTGTTAAATAATATATACTTTATTTTCTTAAATAAAATTGTAAATAATATTAAAATACTTAAATATTTTATTTTATTATATTATACATATAAAATTTATTTCTCACATATTTCAATTTTTAACATTTTTGTACATATTATTATTCTTTTTCTTGAATAAAAAAAAAAATAAATAATGTAAAGCATAATTTCTTTTAAACCAAAAATTAGGGTTTTTACCCTTTCAAAAATAATCATTATATTTTTCTTGTTTTTAAGACATAAACAAACTCATTTTTACATACCTAAAAATAAATACAAAAACATTTGTGCATATTTACTTTTTATTGTACATTTAAGTAATTGTTCATTTATTTATTGTATAAATTCAATTGGGTTATAATAGTAAATTAGGGTTTTATTTTGTGCAAATATCCCCCTATTCAAACTTGTATCCCCCTCCCCATAATAATGTTGTAATAGTTTAGATTTACTTTACGCATTTTATCGCTTTCATATACCATGATAGTAAACTAGGGTTTTGTATGCAAAGACCAAAAATCAAAAAATAGCATGACTTAAATACAAGACAAAAATGCATGAAAAATGACAACACAATGCATACAAGCACCCCTAGGGTTTCATCCACTTTGTTGCCTTAAAATGGCCATGGTATGCATGCTTGGTATCTTGGCAAAACAAAACAAAAACAAAATATCATAGTCCCTCGATGACGCTATCTTAGTTGCCTAAAAACAAATGATCTTAGTCCCTAAAACTTGCTAAGATACCTGACACCATTGCTATCATGGTCATACGATGACCCACACCCGTCCTGTTTAACATCCAAAGATAAGGTTGTTTACCAAATACAATGGTAAAACAACAATGTCAATGGGTTAAAAATGTGTAGGAAAGACTTTTGAGTAGGTAGATAAGCTTCTAGTTACTTGATCAATTTGCAAACCATCCTTGCTATTTTCAAACACACACACAATTTCAAAACAATTTCCAAACAAACTTTCAAACATTGAAACATTTTTCAAAAGACAAATATCTTTGTATACATTCTTCAAGCAAGAATCATTACAAAGATTGCCAAAACGATGGCCTCTTTTCAAAATACTTTCAAAACCACACAAAGAACCATTTCAAACAATTGAAAAATCAAATCAAGTGATCTAAACGAGTAACTAAGAGCCCATTGAAAACCATGGATGAAAAGGTGCTAGCACGTTTCCTTTTCATAATCTACCCCCCGAACTCGAGAAAACATCTCAAAGGTCTTTCCTGTGCTTTTTGACCTTTCCTTTGGATAAAATAAAAAGTCGGTGGCGACTCTTGCTAAACCTAAACATTTGCGAACACAAACGCAAAACCTTAAATCAGTTCTCCCACCGTATCACAATGGGCTTGTAGATGCCATCCAAGAATGTTTATTGAAGTGTAACTTGTAAGCTGAAAGAACGAGCATCAGAATGGTGTCCGTGTCTGGAACGTATCTGAGCTGTATCTGAATGAGTATCAGGATGGCATCCGTGTATGGAGCGTATCTGTGATGTATTTGAAGGTTTTAGAATGGCATCCGTGTCTGAAGCATATCTGAATTGTATCTGAAAGCCGAATCTGAATGAGTATCAAAATGGAGTTTGTGTCTAGAACATATCTGTACTGTATCTGAAGTCTGAATTTGAATGAGTAAAAGAATGGCATCTGTGTCTGGAGCGTATCCATACTGTATCTGAAGTATGAATCTGAATGAGTAACAAAATGGCATCTGTGTCTGGAGTGTATCTGTACTGTATCTGAAAGCTGAATCTGAATGAGCAATAGAATGGCATCTGTGTCTGGAGCGTATCCATACTGTATCATGATCGCACATTGTTAATGGTAGTTGTTAATCTTATCCTGAAAAGGGTAAAATGTTAGTTGAAACAGAGTTATGTTACATGCGATGTATGATGCAATGTATTTGCTTTAATCAATGTTTATGATGTATGGATGTAATGTATGCGCACGTAAGCTGATTTGTTATATTGCTGCCTGATTGAGGAAAATAAATCCCTGAATGCTGCAGAGAATATGTTGAATCTTCATGTCTTGAAAATGAAGTACTGACGAACTCCTCTTGAGAGAAATAAATTCCGTTGTAAGGGCAATGCCATGCACTGCTTGTAAGATCTGCTTGGAGAATCTTGAGAAATTTGACGACTTCTACTGGGGATTAATAGTTTGAATATTGTTCTGTTGGGGATTCAAATGGCGTACTGCAGGGATTGCTTATAGAATAGCCTAGAGATGTTTTCTGGTCCTTTCAACCTATCAGTAATTATTTTTCGCATTTTGTTTATTTGTAAACAGTAATTATGTTCAAATGCATATGTTCATTAATGAATCATTGGACGTTTTTGCAAATAAAACCAAGTGTAAAGAAAAAGACAAATAGTTTTTTCACTTTTAAAGGGATATCTTTGTATTGACTTTGAGTAAGTATTTTGTACAAAGGAGGCAATCATTCTAGTAAGAGAATGGTTCCATAAAACAAGAAAAATTTATACAAAGAAAGATAGCTATGTGTAATAATCCCATGGGGTTCCCATTCTGGTATAGCCTTCGTATCTCTGAGCATCTTGTCTATTTGTTGCTTAGTCTAAAGATGATTGAATTTATCAGAAGCTCCGAGTTTGTAAGCGGAAGTCAAGAGGTTGTCCTCAAAGTGATCCGACGGGACATAGTCATACGCTTTAATTCCCTAAATTTTTCCTGGACCGCCCTTTCGGGTTTTCAGTCCATCGGGAAACCCTTTTTTGCCCAAGTCTCCCTTTAGGGTTTTCAACTTGCCGGGTGTACAGATCTTTTTGTTTTATCCCTAATTTTTGCCCGAACCTTTCGGTTCGCCGGGATGCCCTTGTTTTTCCTAGGTGTGTCAACCTAGCGGGTCTCTTATGCGTAGTATCTTTTGACTATGTCTGAGTTCGTAGGGTGTAGCAGGTCGTCGCTGTCCATGGTGGTTAAGATCATTGCCCCACCGGAGAAGATGTTCTTGATTACAAATGGTGCTTCATAGGTAGGAGTCCATTTTCCCCTGGGATCACTTTGTGGCAAGATGTTGATCACTAGATCTCCAACTTGATATACTTGGCGTCTGACTTTCTTGTTGAAAGCCTTGATAATCAGTTTTTGATACATCTGACCATGGCAGACAACAGTAAGTCTCTTTTCATCAATTAAGTTTAGTTGATCAAGTCGAGTTTGGATCCAATCGTCCTCATTCAACCATGCATCCTTCATAATTCTCAAAGAGGGGATCTGAACCTCAATAGGCAAGACAACCTCCATGCCATAAACCAAAGAATAGGGTGTTTCCCTAGTTGATGTACGAGCCGTGGTACGATACCCGTGGAGAGCAAATGGTAGCATCTCATGCCAGTCCTTGTAGGTGACTGTCATCTTCTGTATGATCTTTTTAATGTTTTTATTTGCGGCTTCAACAACACCATTCATCTTTGGCCGATAGGGGGGTGAATTGTGATGTTGAATCTTGAATTGCTCGCACAAGGCGGTGATCATGGTATTGTTAAGGTTTGTACCATTGTCAGTGATAATCCTTTCCGGGATACCGTACCGGCAAATGAGATTCTGCTTGATGAAGCGGGCAACAACATTCTTAGTAACGGAAGAGAAGGAAGTTGGTTCGACCCATTTTGTAAAGTAATCAATGGCCACTAGGATGAAACGGTGTCCATTGGAGGTTGTTGGCTTGATCTCCCAAATCATATCAATTCCCCACATAGCAAAGGGCCCAGGATCCGTCAAGACATTCAGAGGAACCGGAGGTACGTGCACCTTGTCAGCATAAATTTGACACTTATGACAGGTCCGAGAGTGTTGATAGAAATATGCTTCCATAGTAGACCAATAATAGCCTACCCGTAGGATTTTCTTCGCCATTGTATGCCCACTGGAGTGAGTTCCAAAAGTACCTTCATGTAACCCAGCCATGATCTTTTCAGCCTCAATCATATCCACACATTGGAGCAGAATGGAGTCATGATTGCGTTTGTACAAGATGCCATTACTCAGGAAGAACTTAGCAGCGAATCTCCTTAAGAACTTTTTATCATTGATTGAATCTTATTTTGGATATTCTTGAGCCTCGAGATACCTCTTGACTTCATGAAACCAAAGCTGGTCCACTACCTCTTCAGTATTAATCTCGTGACAGTGTGCTGGTTCATCCATTCGTTCAATAGTGATCTGGTGAGCCTCGTTATCCCAATTAAGTTTAAACATGGATGACATTGTGGCTAGAGCATCTGCTAGCTGATTTTCTTCTCGCGGGAAATGCTCAAAGGTAATCTGCTCAAAATGTGGTAGCAATGTTAAAACATGTTCTTTGTAAGGGATAAGGTTTGGGGGCTTAGTGTCCCATTCTTCTTTGATCTGACTGACAACCAAAGCTGAATCTCCAAACACATCTAAATATTTGGTTCCCAAGTCTATGGTAGCCTTGAGACCAAAGATGCATGCTTCGTATTCTGCCATGTTGTTCATACAGTTGAAGCAAAGTCTGGCAGTAAAGGGAGTATGACACCCTTCTGGAGATATGAGTACAGCTCTGCTACAATTACCAAGTGCATTGGATGCCCCATCAAAGAACAGGGTCCATCGGGATCCTTGTTCAGGTCCGTCATATGGTCTGATCTCTTCACAGTTGTCTAATGTCATGATGTCTTCATCCGGGAATTCGAATTTCATGGACTGGTAATCTTCTACAGCTTGATGAGCAAGATGATCAGCTAGCACACTGCCCTTTATAGCTTTTTGGGTAGTGTACTGTATGTCATATTCTGTTAGGATCATCTGCCATCTAGCTATCCTCCCAGACAGAGCAGGCTTCTCGAAGATGTATTTTATCGGATCCATCTTAGATATCAACAAAGTAGTATGAGTCAACATATACTGTCTTAGCCGGCGAGCAGCCCATACCAGAGCGCAACAAGTTTTCTCGAGCAGTGAATATCTGGTTTCACAGTCGGTAAACTTTTTGCTCAGGTAATAAATAGCGTGCTCTTTTCGACCAGACTCGTCATGCTGCCCCAATACACACCCCCATTGAGTTCTCTAGAACGGTTAGATACATGATCAGTGGTCTTCCTTCGACTGGTGGCATCAAAAGAGGAGGCTCTTGTAAATACTCTTTGATCTAGTCAAAAGCAATCTGACATTCATCATTCCATCTGACTACTTGATCTTTCTTCAATAGTTTGAAGATTGGTTCACAAGTAGCTGTTATGTGAGAAATGAATCTGGCAATATAGTTCAGGCGTCCCAAGAATCCTCTGACCTCCTTTTCAGTACGAGGAAAGGCATTTCTTGTATAGCTTTAACCTTGGCAAGATCAACCTTGATGCCTTTGTTGCTGACAACAAATCCTAAGAGTTTACCGGACCGGACTCCGAATGTGCACTTGTTTGGATTCAACCTTAGTTTGTACTCCTTCAACCTCTCAAACAACTTTTGAAAATGGCCAAGGTGCTCCTCTTCAGTTTGTGATCGGGCTATCATGCCATCTACATAGACCTCTATCTCATGATGTATCATATCATGAAATAAAGCTACCATGGCGCGCTGATAGGTTTCCCCAGCATTCTTCAGTCCGAATGGCATCACTTTGTAGCAGAATATGCCCCACTGTGTGACAAATGTAGTTTTCTCCATGTCCTCAGGTGTCATTTTGATTTGGTTATAACCTGATAATCCGTCCATGAAGGAAAATACTTTGTGTTGGGCCATATTGTCAACCAGGATATCGATGTGGGGAAGTGGAAAATCATCTTTAGGATTGGCCCTTTTTAAATCTCTATAATCCATGCACATTCGTACTTTGTCGTCCTTTTTAGGCACGGGAACAATGTTGGAAACCCATTGAGGATAAGAAGTGACAGCCAAGAATCCAGCATTGAATTGTTTCATGACTTCCGCTTTGATCTTCTCTGGCATGTCAGGTCTCATGCGGTGGACTTTTTGTTTCACCAATGGACAGTCTTCTCTTGTCGACAGACGATGTACCACGATATCTGTATCAAGTCCTGGCATGTCTTTGTATGACCAGGAAAAGATCTCAACATAATTATGCAATAGCTGAATTAGACGCTCCTTGACACTCGGCTCTAGATTGGAACCCACTTTGATTTCTTTTTTATCTTCCTCAGTACCCAAGTTGATTGTATCCAACGGTTCCTCATGAGGCTGAATAGCTCTTTCCTCCTGTTGTAGTAGTCTGGCCAATTCCCCTGGTAATTCACAATCTTCCTCACCTTCGTCTTCGGCTTGGTAGATTAGATCTTCAGAGTCACTAAAGGCCATAGCAGTATCGTTACCCATGGGATCCGGAATGGAGGGGTACCTGCATTTGTGAGTGTGGGTGTGTGTAAGGGTATAGCCATCTTTAAACCATAAAATGTAAAAGAAAGACAATGAGCACAAAAGGTTTGTATGTGAAAAACGTCCATGATTCATTGAATGTCATATGAAGATGAAATAAAAACCCTTACAAATGGACCATTGTGCCTCGGGTAAGACACAAGGTTTTTAATGTGCGAATTGTTTTTGAATATTACAAGTCCAACAGAAATGTAAAAGATAAATTACTGAGAGATAAAAGTTATTGGGACAAAGTCTCTGGCTTCCCAATTGCGAAGTCCTCCGTTGACAGTAGGAAATATCCAATCCTCCAAGCTTCCATCTTCTTCACCATCTTCCACTGTGTTGACCTCTCAGTTTCTAATCTTCAGAGGTGGCCCTCCAGCACGGGCGTGGCGCAGTCTTCTGAGCATTTGAAGTAAACCCTAAGCCAAAATTGTCAGATTTATACGGAATGTCTGGAAGTTGCCCCCAAATGGTGCACCCACCCTCCTCTACTACTTCCTTGGCGTCCTTTAGAGATGACATCTGAAGCGGAGGTCTTGTAATCTTGGGGATCGGGGATACCTCCTTAGTTACTGCTACCTCTTGAGAGACTTCTTCAAAATGTTGAAAAGGAGTTTCAATGAACTCGCCATCCAACTCCATATATTGAAAAGAATTTAGATGGCTAATCATGTACTCTTCCTCTCCGTGGACAGTGATAATCTTTTCATGGACCGGGTACTTCAGCATTTGGTGTAGCGTAGAAGTGACAGCACCAGCATTATGGATCCAGGGTCGTCCTAGCATACAGGAGTAAGAGGGGAGGATGTCCATTACATAGAAAGTTGAGTTGAAAGTCTGAGTTCCCACCTTTATGGGGATGTCCACCTCCCCTTGGACCATCCTCTTTGAGCCATCAAATGCTCTTACAACTATGTTACTGGGTTTCAATGTCAGTCCTTCGCAATCCAACCTGTCGAGAGCTTTTTTCGGTAAAACGTTCAAAGATGAGCCAGTGTCCACCAAGACATGGGCCAGAATTGTTCCTCTACACTCCACAGAGACATGTAACGCCTCGTTGTGCTTTCTCCCTTTTGGTGTCAAATCAGCATCAGAGAAGCCTAGGCCGTTATCAGCTGTCAAACTGGCCACACAATCTTGGAATTGGTCAGCAGATGTCTCTTGTGGCACATGGGTTGTCTTCAGAAACTTCACCAGAGCTTTCGCATGCGCCTCAGAACACAACAACAAAGCTAGCATAGAGATCTTGGATGGAGTTTTCCCCAACTGTTCGACCACATCATAGTCACTCTTCTTTATTATTCTCAAGATCTCCTCCATTTCCTTCTTGGAGGTTTCGGGGATAGTCAATGGTTGAGCCTTCGTCCGGACAGGTTCTTCTTGAATACCTTTTCCTCGAATTTCAGTAGTAGAAGTGTTGGTAGGGATAACAGAAGGGGTTGTGTCATCTTTGTTAGTAGGAGCACTTGCAGATATGATTATTGGCATGGAGGTAACCTTCGAAACAGCCACGGGTCCAAAAACTGCCTTTGGAGAGGCAATTTCTGGAGAGAAGATTCTACCGCTACGGGTAATATTACTGGTTCCGGCAATATTTCTAATGTCTGAGTCTTCTTCTTCGGAGCTCACTTCTTCGGCGGCCAACCCATCTTGTTTGATACCATAGTAGTAGATTTCTCCATCGTAATTCCACGGTACTGTTTTGTCTGATTCGTACGGGACTGGCCCGGGCATTGTGATTATAAGAGGAGTAATCTTTGGAACCGATGTAATCCTAACGGGTCTTTTGGGGACCATGGAAGGATTGGCGTAGATGGTTATGATTGAAACGTCTTCAACAGGAACAGGTGAAACAAGAGCACTTTCAAACAGAATCTCTTGGTTGTCTATCAAGCGTTGAATGCATGTCTTCAACAGAGGGTAAACAATTGGTGAGGATAAGCAAAGATGGCAGTCTTCATTACATCCTGGGAATACACCAGCTTTCAACAAGTTCATCTTAATGATTGGGAGCGGAGTTAAGAGTTCATCCACCATGGTAAAAAACAAATCTTCTTCGATAGCATTGGCGTTGTGACCATGCCTAGGCATAAGAGCGGAGATGATGTTTGGTTTCTCGGGCGCCTCAAACTCAATCTCTTTTGCATCTATAAGGTCTTGAATGTTGTTCTTCAAAGCCCAATAGTTATTAATGTCGTGACCTGGGCTTTCAGAATGATATGCACATCTGGCATTTGGGTGATAATGAGGGGACGTCGTGTTGGGATTCTTTGGAGCTTCTTTTAAAGTTGCTAGATTAGATTTCAGAAGATGTGGTAATATCTGGGCTAGAGTCATATTAATTCTGGTGAATTGTCGGACTGGCCTTTCCACCCTTGGTTAATCAGATGTAAGCTTTGGGATCATAACGGCCCCTACCATTGGTCGACATTCATCTCTCCCTTGGTTCCTTTGTGGATAAACAACAGATACCTCATTCTTCCCAGTTAAAGGCTTCTTCACAACTGTAGAGGCAGACGAATCCTTCTGAATCTTTCCATTTTTATACCAGCTTCTACCCTCTCTTCGGTTATATTAACTCATTAAATCCAGCAGATGAGCTTCCAATCAAATGGTTGAAGAAAGGGCCCGATAGAGTGCCCAAGAACATATCCACCAACTCCCTTTCAGACATAGGGGGTTGCACTCTTCCAGCTAGATCTCTCTATTTCTGCGCGTAATCTTTGAAACCCTCATTTGAAGCCATAGCCATACTCTGAAGTTGAGTACGGGTAGGCGCCAAATCTGCATTATACTGGTATTGTTTATAGAAAGTTGCGGCAAGGTCTTCCCAGTTGTGGACGTCGACCCTTTCTAATTGGTAAAATCAATCGAGTTGCGTTCTGGATAAACTATCTTGGAAAAAATGGACCCACAGGTCTTTATCGGCAGAGTGCGGCTGAATATTTCTCACGTATGATCGGAGGTGCATTTTAGGACATGACAGCCCATCATATTTTGCAAACAACGACACTTTGAACTTTGGTGGGATCACAATTCTCGACACTATCCCCAATTCTTCAAAGTCTAGACCTGGTACCCTTTGTATTTCCATAGCGCTCAAACGCTCTTCAAGGTGCCTATATTTATCATCAGCCGAAGGGTACTGTTCCTCGGAGTAGTCTTCCTCTTCTTCCTCCTCTTCAGAGTCTGACGAAACTGTTGTCTCTTTTCCTTTCCCTTCCCCTTCATCAGATGTTGTTGCGAAATTCAAAGTTCTTCTAGTTTGCCCTTGAAACCTTCTCCCCATGATTACAACACCAGTTGTTTTCTTCTCTTTCTTCTTTTTCTCTTTTGCCAACGGAGTCTTTAGCTCCTGTTGTCCTTTGGCCAGGGTTGTGAGTAACTGTTGAAACTGCATGTTTTGAGTTTGGAGATCTTTGACAGTCTGTTCGAGATCCATCTTACTGAAATAAATAGTAAAGAGATAAGGAAACTTGTTGCAAAAGACATGTTTATGTTATGATGAATGATATGTGCATATGTAATGTTTTCAAGGATTTTAAAAGATTCAAGTTCGTTTTAAACAAAAAGAAACACATGTTATATTAATAAGATAGAGTTTGAGTACATCAATTCCCCTTGGGCAAAATAATACAACACTCTAAGATAAAAAAGTAGTGCGCATCCTCTTTGGTGCTATGTAGGCATTTAGAGTCTGCTCCTCATGAAGTAGCCTAGTGATTTCCAAAATCTTCTTCTCGCTTACGTAGAATTGGGCTTCGAAAGTATCTCGCTCTCCTTTGAGTTGTATATAATCCCTTTGTAGGTCTTCAAGAGATGTGGGCATGTCAGGATGTAGGATAGTGTATGGAACTTCTCCTTCCTTAACAGGCTCAATGATCATTGGGAGAATGGAAGGATAAGGCATCATAAGACTTTGAGCGCGGGTTCGTACCCACTTGAGGTAAGGCTCAAGAGGGATGGAATTCTTGTGTCCCAAAGTCTTGCTATCCACCTTGTTTAGCATCATCCAAGGTCGGATGAATCTCTGGCGAAGACCTTGATTATCGTTGTCGTAGTCGAATACCAAGCCTTGAATCAACATCTCATGTGGCCCATCCCTTTGGGCATAACCAAACTGTCTTAGAGCTAAGCATGGGTTGTAGGTGATGCCTCCCCTAATGCCAAGTAGAGGGATATTAGGGAATTCCCCACAACGGTCAACAATGATAACATTCTCTTTGGATCGAGAGCACCAATGAATATCTGAATGTTTGAGCGTCATTAATCTTTGTGACCACCTTAATCCTTGCTCATTCTTTAAGACTGATTGGGGAAGATGAGAAATAAACCATCTTTCCAGGAGGGGAGTGCAACACATAAGAACACCTCTTTTCCTCATTTACGAGTGTGAAAAGAGTGTTGGATATCCCCTAGTAATGTAGGCACCAGATTGCGTGACATGAAGATTTTGACGGCACTCACATCTATGACTTGGTCAGGATTGGGGAACAAGACCATCCCATAGATAAGAAGAGCCACAATCTCCTCAAAATCTTGTAAGTCTATGGAATTCCAACAGCTTTGAGCCTTCTCAAACATAAATTTTGCTAAGAAGCCTTTGACACCACTTCTAGTTTCCCAATGAGTTGTGACATCAGATGAGTGCAAGTGCAGGGCTTGAGCAATCTCTTCTGGATTTGGATCTCTTTCCGTACCGCTGAAAGGTAGTTGATTGAGAATGGGAATCCTCAAGAGTTGAGATAATTCTTCCAAAGTGGGCACAAGTTGATAGTCAAGAAATGTGAAGCAATGATGCAAAGGATCAAAGAACTGGAAGAGCACCTTCATCATATCTTCCTCTGTGTTGAAGTTGACCAAGTTGAGCAGACGATCGTGCCTCTCGGTGAATGGAGAGTTTTCAGGGATCCTTGAAGCTAGCTCCTTGAGTTCTGGAGGAATTCTTACAAGGTTGATTTGGATAGTTTTCCTGCGAAGTGAATCCATATCCTACAAAACAAGAACAAACATGAATCTCAAAAATCCTTGAAATGGTTAGTGGATGCATATGATGTTCATGATGTCCATGATGTTATGCACAAGTATGTATATACAAGGAAAACAAATAAGTTCTTAGTTTAGGCTTGCATGGGGTTTTATAGGTAAGTATCCTCTTGAAGTTTAGTTGGCTCAACCTGTCCTAATAATAGTAACCGGGTTCTAAGGAGCTCAATATCACTGGATTGTTTCCTTGGTCATTGTTTCATCTCAAGCCTCTTTAATGGCGACCGAAATATCCCAAGAAACCAACCCTCAATGAGTGTAGTATCGAGTATCTACCAACTTCGGACTGCACCAAAGTCGGTCATCTCACTACATCCTAAAGGCCAAGTTGGTCAAGTAAAGGGTTCTAGAAGTTCATTAGTGCTTCATGACATCACTCAGCGGCCCCGTATTCTCTTTGATTAACTCAAAGGCTACCGGTACCCACAAATATGTCACACTAACATAGCTATTGCTTAGACCATGTCGGTATACCCCACACAGTTTCCACAACGTATTGCTATTTACCTATAATGTTTCCCAAATCCGGGTGGAGGATTCAAACCCAAACAAAGAACCATAATGTAAAGCAAACAAGTCAAACAATGTAAGCAAATAAATGTGATCTAGAGCTAAGGTAACCCCACTTTAATGTCCCCAGCAGAGTCACCAGTTCTGTGATACGGTGGGAGAACTGACTTGAGGGTTTGCGTTTTATCGCAAATGTTGCAGTTAGCAAGAGTCGCCACCGACTTTTCTTTTATCTAAAAGGAAAGGTGAAAAAGCACAGGAAAGACCTTTGAGATGTTTTCTTGAGTTCGGGGGGTAGATTATGAAAAGGGAAGGTATTAGCACCCTTTTCATCCATGGTTTTCCATGGGCTCTTAGTTACTTGCTTAGATCACTTGCTTTTGTTTGTTTTAAATTATGTTTGGTGTGGTTTTGAAAGTATTTGTAAAAGAGGCCATTCGTTTAGGCAATCTTTGTAATGATTCTCATTCGTAAGAATGTATACAAAGATGTTTGTCTTTTTGAAAATGTTTTCAATCTTTGCAAGATGTTTTTGAAATGTGTGTGTTTATTTTGAAAATAGCAAGGATAATTGTTTGAAAATAGAGCAAGTAACTAGAAGTAATCTACCTACTCAAATGTATTTCTTGTACATTTTCTATTCCTTTGACATTGTTGTCTTACCATTGACTTGGTAAGCAACCCTATCTTTGGATGTAAATGGGACGGGCGTGGGTCATCGTATAACCATGATTAGCAATGTTTGCAAAGTACCTTAGCAATTTGAGGGACCAAGATCATTTTGTAAGACAACTTTTGAATAGCGTCATCGAGGGACTATGATCTTTATATTTGTTTGTTTTGCCAAGATACTTCGCATGCATAATATGGCCATTTTCGTTTTAGGAAACCAAGTGGAGAAACCCTAAGGATGCTTGTGTTCAAGTGTATCATTTTCATGCTTTGGTTTTGTCTTGTATTTAGGGTTTTCTATTTTGCTTTGTTTCGATCTTATCATACAAACCCTAATTACTAATCATGGCATATAAAGCGATAAATTGCATAATGTAAATATTACTAAGCTATTACAACAATTTTATGGGAGGGGGGAATACAAATTTGAATGGGGATTTGCAAAAATATAAACCTAAATAAATTATTACAACCAAATCGAATTTGTACGAATTAGAATAAATAAAATACAATATTTAAAGATGCAATACAATGTATATGTAAGAAAAGATTTTTTTGTTTTGTTTTTATGTAAAACAGATTTTAATCTAAACCTAAAAATGTAAGGAAAAGGAATTAATTTTTAAAAGGGAGAATTAACCCTAATGATTATTTTAAAAGAAAATAAAGTTCTTATATATTAATTTTATGTATTTTTTTATATTAAAAATAATAAATAATATTGTATAAAAAGATAAAGTTTTTATATATGCAAAAATAAATATTTATAAGTATGAAATGAGAAATAAATAAGTAAATTAAACTAAATATACTTTGATTTTATTTTACAAGTTTATTAAGAAATATATGGTATTTATATTAAAAATAAAATATATTTTTATGTGAAAAAAAAACCAAAATAAAATAAAAATGCAATATTATGAAATTTACATTTTTAGGATTTTTATGCATAAAAGAAAATATTAAAGAAAACAAAAAAAATAAATTAAATAAAAATATAGAAAGGGTTGGCAAAGGGGGTGCTGTAGAAAACTGGCAGCAATGTTAGAAAAAAACCATGGCCCAAATAACTAAGCTCAAACCTGCACAAAGCAAAAACTGGAAAAAAATGGAAAAATATGGAACAAAAAAGTAGCACCCAGGTTCGAATCCAGGACATGGGTCTCACCAGCGCGCTACTTTGCCACTGGGGTGGCTATACATCCATTGTCTTAAGTGAAGCAAAAATAAGATAACATGTAACAAGTCCTTGCCCTGTACTTCATCTTCTTCCCCAAGCTTGGCCAGACATCCTGTAACTCTCTCATACTTCCATGAAAATGAAAACTCATAACATGAAAGTTGTAGTATTTGAACTCACGATTCCAACCATATAAGTTATGTGAACTAACAATCAAGGGTCAAAAAGAATTTTAACAACCCTAAATTTTAACCTAATATTTTCATAAACTTCAAGTTCTAAATTCTCTCAACTCAAGTAAAATAAATGCAAGATAAAGATATGTACATTTTTGTTGCAATGAGGGCTACATTTTTTATTCATAAATAGCGGCCAATGATTGCCTGTATAAGGAGATAGAATTTGAGATTTTACCTCCTTCAGTTGGAATCATGAATGGAACTGGAGTGAGTTTGATGGAGGCCTGATGCTTGCTTGAGCTTCCTTGAACTTCCCTGAACGTATTCCAACCTTTGCCTTGCTCTGAAAGTGCCTGAAACTCCTTGGCCAAGTCAGACTGCAAGCTTTGAAAGCAACAATGGCAGATGATGGAAAATTGGTTACAGAACAGGGATGAAGGTCTGGATTGGTTTGATATCAAGTAGGTAAGATGTTTTGATGATCAAGAATGGAAATGCACGAGCCAAATATGGGATTGGTATCCTTATGCCAAAACTGCAAGTTTGGACAATTTTTTGGTGTTTTTCTGCTTGGGAGTGTTTCAGGCCTTCTCTTATCGTGTCTTGTGTTGTATTGTGTTTGTATATTAGTATGGAATTGGTTTCATGTCAACCCTCTAACAGCTGTGCCAATTCTAGCCTTTTTTCCACTTTTCTTGCATTTGAAGTAAAGTGAAGGGATAATGCTTACCATGCTTGTACTTGCTCTCTTAGGGTTGGTATCAGCTTGTACAATTTGCTTTAGGTCTGTGGTACTTGTATGTGCCAAGGAGACAGGTGCAATGCTCAAGAATTGGAAGGTGGCAAAAGTTGATCTTTTTCAAAATGGCAATGGTCACTTTTTGCCATAAATGGAATTACCA
This sequence comes from Vicia faba, assembly GCA_948472305.1. Taxonomy (NCBI): domain Eukaryota; kingdom Viridiplantae; phylum Streptophyta; class Magnoliopsida; order Fabales; family Fabaceae; genus Vicia; species Vicia faba. The sequence continues at coordinate 1,467,296,899 of OX451736.1, read as the reverse complement.
CTTGGATAATGGCTCTAGGGCATGGATCAAAGCTTTGTCAACTGAGTAAGCATTAAATTAAGGAGTGAGGAAAAATTTTGGGACCTGTAAAGCATGTATTAGGCAGCATAGGTACTGGTTGCAACTTTGTTATTCATGAAATGGCTTGGACAAAAAGTGAGAAATTGCCAACTTCATCTCTTCGATTCTCCCTACTCAAAAATGATCTTGAGGAGTTCTTAGACATTTTGGAAAGCTTGAAATGTGCTCTATAACTCATATTTGAAATGAATTTTGAGATACCTCTTGGAACTAGATGAAAAATTGCCATGAAGTTGGGTCCAAAACCTGCCTAAATTAGGGCAAAATTTCACTAAGTTATTTAGTTCATGACCATGTATTCATAAATTTATATCTTGAGATCCATGCGTCTTTAGGGAAAAGTGTGTGAATAAAAGTTGTAGATTTCATGGAGGTCTACAATTTTCATGTTGGGAACTTTCTTTGAATCAGTATGCATCATGGTGAAAACATGGCCTAAAGTTGAGAAAAAATAAGAAATTTTCTATACTTAGAAAATTTTCTAAGTTAAGAAAATTTTCAAATTCAAACCCTAATCTTCAAACTTGGATTTCTTGATGAACAAGTTTCACATTTTGACATATTTTGATGAATTATGACCCTTGGCACTTGATTTTGACCAAAAAGTCAAAGTTTGACTTTTCAGTGTACAGTTGACTTTTGATCAGTTGACTGCAAATTTCATCTGTCAATCCAATGAAATTACAATGTTTTGAACCATGCTATTAGGTAAATATGATGAAATTGAATCCTTGAAATCATGCTTTAACTCAATTGGTCATTTTCTAGGTCAAAAAACAGAAATTGCCCTTCCTCAGTCAAAAACCCTAATTTTGACCATTTTTCCCTTTTGGTTTATTTGATCAAATTTCTTGAGGAGTTGTGATCCAAACTTGACCAAATGACACACATAAGTTTAAAATGTTGATGTGGATCAAAAATTATGAAGTTTGACTGTAAATTGGCCATGGTTGACTTTTTCCCCAACACAATTGATTTTTTAGGTCAACTGTCCAATTGACTGATAAAAAATGTGGTTCAAGGCTTGAAACTTGTCATGAGTAAACTTAGGGGTCCATAATGATGTTTAAAAGTCAGATTAAGCATTGATAGTCCAAAAATCCTTGTGCAATCTCAAACCCTAATTTTGGGTCGTCAGTGCAAGATGATATGCCTTGAGCTGACCAAACCCTAATCCAGTCTTGAGTCGAAGAAATCTTGTGAGAAAAGTATTGATAAATGAGAGGGAAAATTTTGGGGTACAACAGAGTCCAACCCCCTTTGTCTGATAGGGAGTTGGTTGACATGTTTCTAGGGACGCTATCTGGTCCATTTTTCAATCATTTGATCGGCAGTTCGTCGTCTGGATTTACTGAGTTGATTTTGACTGGAGAGAGAGTAGAAGCTGGCATTCAAAGTGGTAAAATACAGAAGGATGCTTCATCAAGTGTAGTAAATAAGCCTTTCACCGATAAGAAGGAAGCTAGTGCAGTCTATGGCCCGAGGGGCCAAAGCAGACCGGAACACCGTCAAACGGTAAATGTTGTAGTAATATCAAGACCCACAGTTGCTCCACAATGCAACAATCAGTAAAGGGTGGAAAGACCACAACGGCAGTTTACCCGCATCAACATGACTTTGGCTGAAGTTCTGCCTCATCTGTTAAAATCCAACTTGGCGACCTTGAAAGAGGCTCCCAAGAATCCCAACACCGCTTCTCCCAGATACAATCCCAACGCGCGGTGCGCCTACCACTCAGAGAGTCCTGGCCACGACACAAATGACTACTGGGCTCTGAGGAATAAAGTGAAAGATTTGTTGGAAGATAAAGAGATTGAGTTTGATGCTCCCGAAAAGCCCAATGTTATAACTGCTCCTATGCCCAAGCATGGTCGTGGAGTCAATGTTGTGGACACTGATTCGTTTGTAACCTTTGTGGAAGAGATCTCTACTCCTTTGATGACAGTCAAGAAGAATTTGTTGTTGGCCGGTTTATTTTCGGGTTGTGGTGAAGGTTGCCACATGTGTTCAATTCTGGCTTCCGGTTGCTGTTTATTAAAGTCTGGTGTTCAGCGCCTGATAGATAATAAGGAAAATTTGTTTGAGAAGACTATGATTCTGTTTGAAGATGTTGCCATTATCACCATTTCCTCCAACCCTTCCAAGGTTTCCTCGAGAAAACCTGTTAGGGTTACACCCATTCCAATAATTGCTCTGTTAATAATCATCGCTTCGGGTCCCATCCCATATACCTCAAATAAAGCTATCCCATGGCATTACGGTGTTGACGTATATTACCATGGTGTTAAACAAGATTTGAGGGATGAAGTGGCCGATATGGACATCAGTAATATTGTTGGGACAAGCAAGGTCACCAGAAGTGGAAGACTCTTTTCTCCCGAGATCTCCCCTCTGACTGTTCACAAACCTGTTGTCATTCCATCTGGTATTACACCAACTACTGTCCCGGTTCCGACTCCAGTTGTCACCCCTGTCGCTGAGCCATCTGGGACTCAGGGCAAAGAAATTATAGGTGAGTCTTCTCGGATTGAGGCACTTAGGAAAATCATTGTGGAAACCTCTAAACAAGAAATAGAGGAAATATTGAAAATTATCAAGAAGAGCGACTACAACGTAGTCGAGAAGCTGGGGCAGACCCCGTCAAAGATCTCCATGTTGTCCCTGTTGTTGTGTTCTGAAGCCCATGCGAAGGCTTTAATTGCATTTCTCAAGACTGCGCATGTGCCGCAGGAAACTTCAGCTGATCAGTTCAAAGATTGTATGGCCAGCCTGACCGCTGACAATGGGCTGGATTTTTCAGATGCAGATCTGACACCGAAAGGAAGAAATCATAATGATGATTTGCACGTCTCGATCGAGTGCAAGGGTACTACTATGGCCCATGTACTGGTGGATACTGGGTCCTCATTGAATGTTCTGCCAAAGAAGGCATTAGACTGTCTGGACTGTGAAGGTTTGATTCTAAAGCCGAGCAATATTGTGGTCAGGGCTTTCAACGGGTCAAAGAGAATGGTGTACGGGGAGGTGGACATCCCTGTTAAAGTTGGCTCTCAGACTTTTGCATCCACCTTCTATGTGATGGATATCAGACCATCATATTCTTGCTTGTTGGGTCGTTCTTGGATCCATATGGCTGGGGTGGTGACTTCCACGCTCCATCAAATGCTGAAATACCCGGTGAAAGGAAAGATTGTCACAGTACAAGGTGAAGAGGAGTATATGGTGAGTCATCTCAATTCCTTTCTCTACATGGAGATGGATGGGGAATTCATCGAAACCCCTTGTCAGAACTTTGAAGAGGTCCCTCAGACCTTAGCGTCAACTGAAGTTTCTACCGACAAACCTCCGATGAAGATGGCTTCTCTCAAGGATGCCAGGGCTGTAGTTGAAGAAGGTGGGTGTACCAATCGGGGTCGGCTCCCTGATTTTACTCACAAAACTGACAAATTTGGTTTGGGCTTTACTACAAGGGCTCAAAAGGCTGTTAGGCGTGCACAAATTGGAAGACCTCCTCTACACATCAGCAATCTGGGAGTTAATGCAATTGAAGATGGTGAGGAGGATTCAGACATCGAAAACTGGATCTACCCTACAACCAATGGTGGACTAAACAACTGGACGACGAAGGACTTCATACCTGTTTCTTTTATTCCGCAGTAATTCACTTTTTGTTTTAAAGATTTGTAATAAACAAGTTTTAAACTTTACGGCCCGGTGCCATGCCTGAGGCACCTTGGCTTTGCTTGTAAGGGCTTATTATTTGTCATTTCATATATCATTAATAAAACATTGGACGTTTCTTGCATTACAAATTTTGCGCTCCTTGTTTTTCCTTTTCTGTCTCTCGCTTTATCAAAAACAGTTATTCTCTTACACACACTCACGTATCATAATGCAGATCCATATCCACTCTGGATCCCATTGATAACTGAAATTCTGGCAACAGATACTTAATGTCACAGTGAATGTTATGACACCGTATCTGACAAATTATACACAAACCAAACAGTAATTTAAAAGACAGTAAAGAACATAATCAATTGTTAACCCAGTTCAGTGTATAACAACACCTACATCTGGGGGCTACCAAGCCAGGGAGGAAATTCACTATAAGAGGTATTAATTTAGGAATAAACCAACCAGTTTATCTCCTTCACTTAATACCTACCTAATGCAACTTCAATCTAAGTCCTACTTAAACCTGAGTTCCTACTCACTCCCCCTCAATCACAGCAGTGATGCTAATCTACTGATTAATAAGATTATGAAGACATTCTTCAATACACACGCTTGATTTTGCTTCAAAGCTTTAATCAAGAGACACAACACTCGTGCTTCAAAGCTTTGAGTGATAAACAACCCTTACAACCAAATCCTACTCCAAGTCACTTATCAAGGATAATTTCTTGGCTCACAGTAATTACTAAAACTATCTACAAAATGCCTTATTGATCTTCTGTCAAAAGCCCTGCACACCATTAGGATCCGTGAGAAATATATATGCAGCCTATTCTTCATTTTGGGCTTCCATAAAAATAGCTAGGGTTAACCAAAGTTAACCTAAATACTTGGTCTTGGGATTTCATCATAACAGATTAGGGTTAAGCAAGGTTAACCTAACATCCACGTGAGCATCTGATCTAGTCAATATACTTCAACTCAGAATAACACACCAGATTCATGAAAATTCCCAGGAACAATAAATATGCACAGCAACTTGATCAGTACAGGATTTCTTAACATTGGTTATGACATCATGTATCTTGCTCACTGATTTTGGTAGAATTCAGTACATATGATCATAGCTTAATCATCATGATATTCACTCATAATGAGTTGTTCCTGTAGAACATTCCTTCTGTAGAATTTGTCTTTATCCCAGAATGTTATGACATCAGTCATGACATTCGCAAACCTGGTTTTACCAAAAATTAATGCCAACAAGCAAACACTTACAAACTCCCCCTTTGGCAAATTTTTGGCTAAAACCCCTAAACAATCAGAGACTAGAATGCATCAGAATTTTTAATAACAGCTAATCTAACTACCAATATCCAATTCTACCAAAATTACCACAATTACTTCTCCCCCTTTTTAGCCATAAAGAGGCCAAAGGATCTAGTACTTCAAGTTATACAGTCATCAAAAGGAAATCTAAAATACACAGAAACAGAGAGAAGGTATCAAAGCAGCAGCAAGTTCCAGCATCAATGTTTACAACTCAGCAAACACAGACCTTCAGGTACTGTCATCCCCTGAGGAAGCACTATTTTCAGCAGCATCTTCTGGTGTGCTTCTTGCAGAACCATCATGTTGTTCTTCATCATCATCTTCTTCCCTCATTTGTTCTTCATTCTCCTCCTGTTCCAGACTAGTAATCAGCTCTTCAAGAGTCCTTTTTCTTACATCAAGCTCTCTGCAGGTTTCTTTTAGAACAGCTATAACATCAGATTTCTTGGAATGAGCTTTGACATTTGATGTCCCAGTAGATGTCATAACAATGTCAGGGACATGTGTTCCCTGAAACAGCTTATAGTGAAAACCAAGTGTAGGGGCTCTTTTGCACATAGAGTCCTTTTCAACCAGAATATCGGGATACTGATCAATGATTATACCACACAGGAGAGAGGTAAAAGCAATAGGGCCTTTAATAGCACAGCTCTCAGCATGTTTCATTATTTGATCAAAGATGTATTTTCCATAATCAAAGTTTGTTCTGGTTCCAACAGCATAGATAAATCTTCCCAAACCAGTGGAGATGGTGGATTTGTGGTTGGTGGGAACCCAGTTAGTTGCACCAATTTTGTGCAGTATGGAAAACTTCACACTCAGCTTGCTTGCAGTTAGCTTCCCTTTCAAGGGCCAGTGCTTGACTTGCTTGGCAGTGATGGTTTGACAAACCTAGTTGTCAGTAACTTCAAGCTCAGGCTGAGCATCATCAGGCCTCCCTAGGTATTTGTTTATCACAGTAGGAGAGAAATTTACCTTCCTTCCTCTCACATAAACACTCTTAAAATCAGCTGACTTTCCATCAGCACATCCACCAGACAAATTTACTATGAATTCTTTGACAAGAATCTCATAGCAGTTGGAAAACTTGACCACTGTTTTCATCAGGCCAGCAGCCTTGATGAGATCCATGACTTCCTTACACTCAATAGCACTTCTGTTCAGCTCCCTCTCTAAGGCAATCCTTTTCAGAAACACATACTTCCACCTGCTTGCATTTTCTGGATGGTGGAAGGAGATGTTGTCAATGGCAACCTCAGGAACCTTAGGCAGTTTTCTAGAAGAGGGTTTCTTCCTGAGAGGAATGTCTGGAACATTGCTCTCAACATTAAAATCAAAGTCTGATTCCTCATCAGATTCAAAGGGTTCAGGAGCCTTTCTTTTCTTGGCTATAGGTTGTCTCAAGGGTTTTGAGAGACTACCAACAGATACCCTAGCTTTTACCTTACCCTTCCCTTTGGAAGTTCCAGCCTTTTGATCCTCCTCAGCTTCTTCTCTAGCCTTGTTCTCAGGCCTAGCTTTCTCATGAACAACTTCAGTAGCCTTCTCTTTGGAGGGGCTTTGGGCAGCACTCTGCTTTTCTTTTCTACTCATCATCCTTATTGCTATGCTAGGGTTGATATTAGCAATTAAATCATTGTCAGAAAATTCTTCATCAACATCAATGATAGGAGGTTCAACAGCTTTGTCAGTAGGGGTCTGGTGATCATCAGGTTTCTCTGGAGATTTCCCAATGTTGTCATCAGGTGTCTCAACATTCTGAGTGACATTGGGATCACTTTCTAAATTAGGGCTAGCAGTTTCTTGGTTCAATGGTACAGATACACCAGGAACAAAGTGATTCTCATTAAGAATCCTAGTGACTAGTCTGGCAATAGGTTGATGCACATAAGCAGAACCTTCCCTATTAGCTATCTCTAGAGGAACAGAGGATGATGGTTGAGAAGATTTACCAGAGGGAGAAGCTTGTGATCTTCTTGCATGTCTGGTTCGCAGCTTCTTGACCTTAGTAGGATCAGCTGCCATTTCATGAAGTGGAGTTACCTCAAGAACATCAGCATCCATGGGGTTTACGATTGCCCTAGATTCGGTGTCAATGGGTGAGGGAGATGCAGTTGCCTTTGATGAAGATGATGACACAGATTGTTGAGACATCTTGAGAGATTGAGAATACAAGTGACAGCAAGTGTGAAATTTTCTTTTGAGGAAATGGAGAGTGATGCAGCAAACTGAGAAGAGGGAGATATAAATATGTCTATTCCTCTTCTTAAATTTTTGGAAAGAAAGAGGGAAACAAATGATTAGCCCAATCAGAATAAACTTGATTAAAATATCTCTTTCAAACCTTGTATTAAGCAAAATTAATTGCTACATCTCTTCATATTGGCAAATACCCAGCTTGCCCCTTAAATTCTCAAACTGACTAGCATCAAGTGCCTTGGTAAAAATATCAGCCAGTTGTAGTTCAGTGGCAACATGTTCCAGCTTAATCACCTTCTCCTCCACAAGATCTCTGATGAAGTGATGTCTAATGTCAATATGCTTAGTCCTGCTGTGTTGTATAGGATTCTTGGATATGTTAATAGTACTCAAATTGTCACAGTACAATGTCATGACATCTTGTGTGACATTATACTCAGTCAGTATCTGTTTCATCCAGATCATTTGAGAACAGCTGCTACCAACTGCTATGTATTCAGCTTCAGCAGTAGATAGAGACACACAGTTTTGTTTCTTGCTGAACCAAGAAACAAGATTATTTCCCAAAAAGAAGCATCCTCCAGAGGTGCTCTTTCTATCATCAGCACTACCAACCCAATCAGCATCACAATAACCAGACAAAATTGGTTCACATCCATGAGAGTACAACATGCCATAATTGTAAGTTCCACTCACATACTTCAGAATTCTTTTCACCTGGTTGATGTGACTTACTTTGGGTTCAGCCTGGTATCTTGCACATACTCCAACTGCAAAGGCAATGTCAGGTCTGCTGGCTGTTAAGTATAGAAGACTTCCTATCATGCTTTTGTACAAGCTTTGATCCATATTTGCCCCACTTGTGTCTTTGGACAACTTTAAATGAGTAGGTGCAAGAGTCCTTTTATGACTGGAATTCTCCATCCCAAACTTCTTGACAATATTCTTTGCATACTTGCTTTGAGACAGAAAAATTGAGTATTCCATCTGTGTGACTTGTAGTCCAAGAAAGTAGGTCAATTCTCCCATGAGGCTCATTTCAAATTCAGCTTGCATCTGGTTAGAAAAATGTTTAACCATTTTATCTGATATTCCTCCAAACACTATGTCATCAACATAAATTTGAGCTACCATTATCTTTCCTCCTTCATCCTTGACAAAAAGAGTTTTATCCAAACCTCCTTTCCTGTATTCTTTGTCAATGAGGAACTTTGTCAACCTTTCATACCAAGCTCTAGGAGCTTGTTTCAGACCATATAATGCTTTCCTCAATTTGTAGACATGATCAGGACAGTTTGGATCCACAAATCCTTTAGCCGGTTCCACATACACTTCCTCATTTAAGTACCCATTTAGGAAGGCACTCTTCACATCCATCTGAAACAGCTTGAACTTAAGGAGACAAGCAACTCCCAAGAGAAGTCTGATTGATTCCAGTCTGGCTACAGGAGCAAAAGTCTCATCAAAATCAACCCCTTCAACTTGAGTGTATCCTTGAGCAACAAGCCTTGCCTTATTCCTGGTGACAACTCCTTCAGCATCTGACTTGTTCTTGTAGATCCACTTTGTGCCAATGATGTTTGTTCCTTCTAGTCTAGGAACTAACTCCCATACTTCATGTTGCTTGAACTGGTTCAATTCTTCTTGCATTTCTCCAATCCAGTATTCATCAGTCAAAGCCTCTTTAACATTTTTTGGTTCAATCTTAGACACAAAACAATAGTTTGTGATGATTTCTCTAGATCTAGTAGTGACTCCACTATTAGGATCTCCTATGATGAGTTCCTTAGGATGATCTTTCTGAATTCTGATGGAAGGATCTTTGTTAGTTTCCTTTGATTCAGACTTCGATGGAGTAGGAGTAGGCACATCATCCTTTTTAGACACTTGTGTTGAAGTCTCAAAGAATGTCTCAACATCATATGGGACATTTATTTCCTCATGGTGACCATCAACTATGACATTTATAGACTCCATCATAACTTTGGTCCTGAAATTGAACACCCTATATGCTTTGCTGTTGGTAGAGTATCCTAGGAATATTCCTTCATCACTTTTAGGGTCCATCTTTCTCCTTTGTTCACGATCTGTCAGAATATAGCATTTTCTCCCAAAGACATGGAAGTACTTCACTGTAGGCTTTCTTCCTTTCCATAGTTCATAAAGGGTGGATGATGTTCCCTTTCTCAAGGTGACCCTGCTGTGGACATAACAGGCTGTATTCATAGCTTCAGCCCAAAAATGAATAGGAAGCTTCTTGGCATGTATCATTGCTCTGGAAGATTCCTGTATAGTCCTGTTTTTCCTTTCCACAACTCCATTTTGTTGAGGAGTTATAGGTGAAGAGAATTCATGATTGATTCCTTCTGAGGAACAGAAGGAATCAAACTTACTATTTTCAAATTCCTTACCATGATCACTTCTGATTCTGACAATGCATCCTTCTTTTTCTCTTTGAATTATTTTGCACAATTCCTTAAATACATCAAATACATCAGACTTTTCCCTAATGAAGTTTATCCAGGTGAATCTGGAAAAATCATCCACAACAACATAGGCATATCTCTTTCCACCAAGACTTTCCACCTGCATGGGACCCATCACATCCATATGTAGAAGTTCTAGCACCTTAGAGGTGGTCAGATGTCTTGTCTTTAGATGTGACATTCTAGTTTGCTTTCCAACCTGACATTCACCACAGACTCTCCCTTCATCAATCTGAAGCCTTGGAATCCCTCTGACATCCTCCATGGATATGATCTTTTTCATCCCTCTAAGATGTAAATGACCAATTTTTTGGTGCCACAGTTTCACTTCCTTTTCTTCTTTGGCTATAGAGCACACAGAAGAGTAGTTAGTGTTCTCAGACTCCCATAAGTAACAGTTGTCTTTTGATCTGACTCCTCTCATTACAACTTCTTGTTTTTCATTAGTTACAAGACATTCAGACTTGGTGAAGTTGACCTTGAATCCTAGATCATATAATTGACTAATACTTATGAGATTAGCAGTCAAACCATTTACCAGCCACACTTTATTTAGGTTTGGAACTCTAGGGCAGTCCAAGTTTCCAACTCCTTTGATTTCTCCTCTAGCACCATCTCCAAAAGTGACATAGCTAGTAGTATGAGGTTTGACATCATTCAGCAGATTCTTGATTCCAGTCATGTGTTTAGAACATCCACTGTCAAAGTACCAGTCTTCCTTGGAAGAAACTCTAAGGGAGGTGTGAGCTATCAGGGTTGCAGTCTTTTTCTTCCACTGTTGAGTATATGGTTCCTTGTTAGTCTTAGGTTTGACATATGGGGTATGATTATGATATCCATATAATCTGAAGCAGAATGGATTTATGTGACCAAACCTCCCACAAAATGACATCTCCATCTTTGATACTTTTTCTTCATATTTCTCTGTTCTTGATGTTGAGTCCTATGTTTTGACATCTGCTTTGACATTTGTTTATTAGGCCTGGTCTTCTTCTTGTCAACAGCAGATTTCTTTGCAGCCACAAATCCTAGACCAAACATGTTTCCTGCATTTTGTCCAGCCTGAAGGATTTCTTCCAACTTGTCAGTTCCATTTGTTAACATCTTGACAGACTTAGTCATCTGATCAAGTTTGGAGTTCAACATTAGAACTTCACCTTTGAGATGGCTTATAGTAGCAGTGTCTGCCTTCTTCTCAGCCTCCAACTTCACTATGATATTTTTCTGTTTCTCATTTTGCTGACAAACTTCAGCACTTCTAATACATAGCTTCTTGTAGGTGTCAGCAAGTTCTTCAAATGTCACTTCCTCATCACTAGAATCATTATCAGAGTTACAAACACCAGATAGTGCGGTAACTAGTTTAGCAGATTCTTCTTCAGAGTTACTTTCTGAGTCACCATCAGAGCAAGTAAGAGACATTCATTTCTTTTGTTTATTTAGAAAGGTAGGACATTCAGCTCGAATGTGCCCATATCCTTCACATCCATGGCATTGGATTCCTCTGCTTTGATTTCCCTTTTCTTCAGACTTAGTTCTTCTGCTGGAGTCATAGGGTCTGCTAATGTCAGAGGAAATGTTCTTGACATTTGACCTTGACTTTGGATCCATTCTCTTGATGAGTTTGTTGAACTGCCTTCCAAGCATAGCTATAGCTTCTGATATATTCTCTTCATCACTCTCCTTGCTTTCATCTTCAGTATTGGATACAAGGGATATGCTCTTGTTTTTCTTGTCAACATTGTCACTGATCCCCATCTCAAATGTCTGAAGTGACCCAATGAGTTCATCAACCTTCAAGTTGCAGATATCCTGAGCTTCCTCTATAGCAGTCACTTTCATTGCAAACCATTTAGGCAAGGATCTGAGAATCTTTCTCACCAGCTTTTCTTCTGACATCTTTTCTCCCAATGCTCCTGAGGTGTTGGCAATTTCCAAGATGTTCATGTGAAACTCAGGAATGGTCTCATCTTCCTTCATCCTTATATTCTCAAATTTGGTAGTGAGCATTTGAAGTCTTGACATTTTTACTTTGGATGTACCCTCATGGGTGGTTTTGAGAGTGTCCCAAACATCCTTGGCCAGTTCACATTGATGTACTAGTCTGAATATGTTTCTATCAATTCCATTGAATAAGGCATTTAATGCTTTAGAGTTACCCATGGCTAACTCTTCTTCTTCTTTGCTCCATTCTTCCTCAGGTTTCAGACTAGTCGTCCCATCTTTCCCAGTTATGGTGGGATGGTTCCATCCTTTGTCAGTAGCTCTCCAAGCTTTATTGTCCAGTGACTTCAAGAAGGCAATCATACGAGGTTTCCAGTAGTCATAGTTTGATCCATCCAGAATAGGTGGTCTGTTCCCAAATCCTCCTTCCTTGTCCATAGCGCCAGAAAATAATATCCCTAGATCTCACCCAGAAAGACAGGCAGGGTGCCTGCAGTCCAGATACCCTCTCTCAGGATCATGAAGGATGCAGGTTTGAACAAAGACGGCTGGATCTAGACCCGACTTGATCAACTGAATCTAATCGATGAAAAGAGGCTTACTGCTATCTGTCATGGTCAAACGTATCAAAAGATAATGATCAAGGCCTTTAACAAGAAAGTCAAACGTCAAGAATATCAAGTTGGGGACCTAGTGATCAAGCACATCATACTGCCACAAGGTGATCCCAGGGGCAAATGGACCCCTACATACGAATGACCATTTGTGGTTAAGAACATTTTCTCGGGAGGAGCTATGATTCTAACCACCATGGATGGTAACGACCTTCCTCACCCCGTCAATGCAGACATAGTGAAAAGATACTACGCACAATCAAAGACCCGCTAGGTTGACTAGCCTAGGCAAAAATAAAGGCTTCCCGGCGAACCAAAAGGGTTCGGGCAAAAGTGAGGGATGAAAATAAAAAACTGTACACCCGGCAAGTCAAAAACCTGAAAAGGCGGCTTGGGCAAAAAAGGGTATCCCGGTGGATTGAAAACCTGAAAGGGCGGTCCAGGCAAAAATTAGGAATTGAAGCGTAACACTATGTCTCGTTGGATCATCTTGTAACCAGACTTCGGTATCGACTATCAAGCTCCGACGATGCCAATCAATCTGATCCACCTTTGACCAAACAACAAAGTGATGAGACGCTTGAAGATATAAAGGCAATAACAGAGTTGAAACCCGATGGGATCGTTCCACATAGTTGTTTTTCTTTCTTTAATACAAATTGTAATTTCTATCTTTCGGCGGTGTTCTCTTACTAGGACGTCAGCCTCTTGTACCAAACGCTTATTACAGGCCAACTTCAAAAATCAATACAATTCATTTTCACAAGAAATTCCAAATTGTTTTTCTTTTTCTGTTTTGTTTTGCAAGAACATCCAGTGATTCATTTTTGATATATGCATTTGAGAAAAATTATTGCTCATAAATATTTACATAAAAAACAAAAGACAAAGTACTCGTAATTCCAAGAACGGGGGAAACAAGAAGTGTCCAAAACCTTACAGTTACTCTGCCCATCAAGTACAGGGATAGGGCCAGCTTGAGAACCTGAGAAGTGGTACATACACTCCCTACAGAGTAAGAAGTACCCAAAGACAGTCGTGTTAGCTTTCCCGAACAGGACATAACTCTCCCCAGCCGAGGTTCACAATCGCGAGTGAGTCGGTAAAATTTTCCCCAAGCAGAGTTTATTTATCACCAGCAACAGAAATTCATCCCCAGCTGAGTTATTTCTCCAAGTTGGCAGATCCATCAATAGAGTATCTCCTCTCTGACAGAGTTATTCCCCACAGAGTTGTCTTCAGACAGAGTCTCGTCCGGCAAAATATTTACCAAACAAGGGGCAAATCCCAGCATAGTCATTTTTGTTCACCATCCCCGACAGAAGTAGAGGAACTATGGTTTTTATAGCAATCAAGGATTTATTTTCCCAGATTCAGATTGTTATGTCATCATTTCATGTTCATACATCATGACATGTGCATACATCACATATAACATAGTCTCATTTATTTTGAGAATGTTATTATACAATGCATCTCATGCATCGCACATAACTAACCCTGTATTTCTTTTAGGAAAGGCAGTTATTATCAGCAACTTCCAGCAGGTCCATGATCAACACTCAAAGCTAAACAGAGTAATCATCAGCGCGACAAGAACAACCTTACCCAGGTTCCCTCTGCAGTTGTACTCAAACTCATATCAAAGAAACCCTACTATCCAGGTTCCTTCTCACAGCCCTACTACCCAGGCTCTCATATCGAAGAAACCCTACTATCCAGGTTCCTTCTCACAGCCTTACTACTCAGGCTCTCAAATCGAAGAAACCCTACTATCCAGGTTCCTTCTCACATCCCTACTACCCAGGCTCTCATATCGAAGAAACCCTACTATCTGGGTTCTTTCTCACAACCCTACTACCCAGGCTCTCATATCAAAGAAACCCTACTATCCAGGTTCCTTCTCACAGCCTTACTACTTAGGCTCTCATATCGAAGAAACCCTACTATCCAGGTTCCTTCTCACAGCCCTACTACCCAGGCTCTCATATCGAAGTAACCCTACTATCCAGGTTCCTTCTCACAGCCCTATTACTCAGGATTTCATATTGAAGTAACCTTACTATCCAGGTTCCTTCTCATAACCTTGATATCCGGGTTTTCTTCCTCTATTATCCCCAGACAGTAGTCCACAACACTGTAAGACCGGGACCCGGTCAAACACAATTAATTTCACATTCCCCCAGAAAGTTGCGGTGCAGCATATACCTCGACCAGATACGCAATTCACCTCTGCTTCCCAAATCAGAATCCTTCCCCAGTAGAGTAACGGACAACTGAAGTTTCTAAAACTCTATTATTCTCAAGACAGAGACCAACATTCCCCAGCGAAGTCCTCCTTAACAACAGTTACACGCGTTCTCGCAAAGGAATCTCTTGTGTGATCGACGCTTCTTCGGATGGCATCTTTAAGCCCATCTTCTGTCATTGACTTCCAAATGTCATATATAAGCCTATTCCCGATATCGCAAGACAAGTATCATTTCATGCGAGTGCAAATTTCTGGGCACTCTAGTGTTCAATCATCTTCCACCTTCAGATCACGAAAGGCAGACACGCCAATCTACATCCTCAGGTTTAAGAAAATTGAACAGGGGCAGTTGTTGCACCCTAAAATTTTCCCTCCCATATTTCTCAATACATGGCAAGTGAGATCCTCAAATTGCTCAAGGAAGTCCAAGGGTTGACCAGACAAACTCTCTCCTATGGCAGTCTACCTCAAATTAGGGTTTCATTTTGCATCAAGATGCTTAAGTCAAAAGGATCTAAAATTCTAACCATTGCCCTAATATGTTCTCAAGATCATACATGTCAATTTTCAAGCCTTGCAAAGGAAGTTTGCTCAGTCAACTACTCAAATGCCTGAAAATCGACTGTGCTAGGGCAAAAGTCAATTGTGACCCACATACAGTCAAACTTCAAGATTTTTGGTCAACAACCACATTTTGAAGTTTTATTCATCATTTGATCAAGGGTTTATCATTATTACTCAAGGATTTCTTACAATTCATCAAAGCTCAAAAGTTGCTAAATTAGGGTTTTGCAAGAAAAGTCAACCCAACTTTGACCAAGCATAACTTTCTCATACTTTATCAAAAATGACCCATCCAAAGCTCATTTTGAAGAGGATGTAATTCCCTACAATTTGTATTCATCCCCCAAGTTCAAAATATGCACTCACAAAAATATATGAATTTGGACATTATAGGTCATTTTGAAAAGTCAACAAAAACAACTTTTAGGTTAAAGCTTCATACATGAACACGGAAGACTCAATTGAGATGAGACCAAAAGGGTTTCTTAGAGGACATCCTAAGCTTTCTAAAAAGTACAAGAACACATCTCTAGAGTCAAAATTGAGATAGTTATGCATTGGCCAAGTTGACCCTTTTTGCAAATTTGCCAACAGTCAAATGTGTCCAAAATTGCATTTTTTGCTAAATGGGCCCAACTTTTTATGCTTGCACTGAGTTTGTAATATGACCCACGACCCACGAGCCCTTCCACTTGTCATTATTTTATTTTTGTTATTTATTTTGATTTTATTTCATTTAAATCAAATAAAATCAATATAAAATAATAAAAATATCAAAAATCAATTAAATCTTGAGATTTTATGCATGATTAGAGTCACTATACAGCTGGAGACAAGATCAAATTGTGCAAGGCTTCATATGAACAGAAAAAGATTGAAATTGCTTGTTTTGGAAAGATTTGGTGCAAGGAATAAATCATTGATCAATCTTCTTAAATGAAAAAGATTTGATATAAACTTTAACCCTAATGCACTCTATTATACATAGTGAACAAAGGCAGACCAAAAGAAGAGGTGGAGAAATCATGAAAGAGGCAGAACCAATTGCAAAAATTCAAAGAAAAAGTGCAGACTAAATTCCAAGTTGCAGGCCATCTCAAGCCATTTTAACCCTACCAATCATTTGCTGGACGTCTCAGGATCGTGTTTCAATTGTTAGCAAGCATCCCCACGCCCTGAAACGCGTTGTAGTAGTCACACGGTTAGCTTAGAAATTCGTTTTCGTTTTTATGGATTTATGCATCATTTGCACAATTTGTTTACAGATTCTGCTTCCTTATTGAGTTTGCAAGCTAATCACTATATTCAATTGCATTGTTATTGACTGTACATAAAACTGCCATGGCTAGGGTTTTTTCTTTATTTTTAGGGATTTCTTATACAGGGAAAATTGGGCATCGATAATGGTACCATGATGCTCGTGAGGTTGAAATGAGTTGATTGGTACCATTAGATTTCATTTATCATGCACGTACAGGATTTTGGAATGGACAGGGGTTATACCTACGCTTGATGTCCGTAGGTAAAAGTCCTTTTACCTAAAACGATGGAATCAATGAAGAAGACAATGGCGTGGCAGTGTGTGAATGGCTCGTTTGAATTTGCGCGCGTTTTGGAGGAGTGGCACGTTGCTTGCATTATATTCCATTTATTTCATTATTATCACAATTGACATGTTAGCGCAAATGGTGAGGATGTTAGCCTTTGATGCACACGTCCTGGGTTCGATCCCAGGCGTGTCCATTTTGTTATTTTCTCAACAAATGCATGTCATTCCAATGCTTCACATTCTCAAGCGTATTCCATACACCCTCAATATCAGCCATCTGATGTTCTCTTGGCCAGATCCAATGTGCCCATAATGAAGGACCACCATGCGCCCCAGTCAAACGGGCACATGGGATTGGGAAAAGTCAGGAAGGCCAGGAGCTTGTTGGGCCAAGAAATTTCAAGCAACACCCCCTCATTTGCTAATGCAGGCCCATCTCTTCACTTTTTTATTTCTTTGTTTTTTTTAATTCTTTTAATTATTTTGCTTAATTATTTTTAACAAAATTAATCTTTTTCCACAAAATCATAAAATCAAGAGTTTTACAAAAAAAAATAGAATTAGGTTTTTTTTATCAAATTTAATTTAATTTAGTTTAATTTAATTTAGGGAAATTCTAACTTTTTTATATAATTAAAATCAATTAGAAAAATTAGGGTTAGACTCTTGATTCAATATTTATTTCTTTCTCAAAATAAAAATACAAAAATAGGTTAAATTAATTATTTTTCTTAATTAAAATTAATTAGTAATTAGGTTTTATTATTCAATTGAGCTTTATTTTCTCAAATAACAAAAAACGACAAAAATAATTTTCCCTTTAAATTACAATTAGGTATAGTTGGGGTCAAAACCCTATTTGTCTCGTATACGATTCATCGCGCTTGTTTATTAATTTTGCAATATTGATGTAACTGTCCATGGTATGTAATAGTTTAATCTAGGATTTTCTTTTATTTATCGTCTTTTGCGGGTTTTTTGGCTATGTAATTAATCCCTACCCCGAAGCCTTGTAATAGCGTAGGTTTATTTTCTCGCATTTTAATTCTCGCAAACATTAATTATTTAGATGTATGTTGATAGGATTGTATGATAAGATTGCATGATAATTTAAAACGGCTAGGAAACCCTAATGTGCAAAGATAATAACTGAAATCAAATCACTCACACATGTGAACTCTTAGGGTATACTCCCACTTCGGTTGCCTTCGGTAAACGATCATTAAGTATAGGGTGTCTTAGTGGTTTCCCTCCTGTCTAACAAAGATCAAATGTCTCGTTCGAAAATGTTGCCTCGGAAATGTTGCCTCGAAAATGTCGCCTCGAATATGATCTTAAGACTTTAGGGTTATTACTAAGACATCCTAATATTGCTTCAGTGATCGTATGTCCCTTACGAATTGACCCATACAACTCCAACGACGGTGCTACCTATTTCTCAATAATAGGATAGCGTTGTCTAAAGGAAACGAGAATAAAAACGATCTTTTTTCGAGTAGGTAGATGCTAGTAGGTACTTACTCAAATCAAACTTTTCACACTTACACTCTTCAAAAGCAACTTTCAAAACAACTTTGTCACACCTTTGAGGACTGATACAAAGGTTATCACGAAGTCAAAACTTTCAAAACAAAGCACATACACAAGCAATTTTAAAAAGATGAGCAAGTACCTAGGAGCCCAGGATTTTTTTCTGTATTTTTTTTCTTTCCAATTGGATGAAATAAAAGTCGGTGGCGACTCTTGCTTATCGCGACATTTTGCGAATAAAAAACACAAAACACAAACCAGCATTTTCAAAACAGTCGGTTCTGCCATCGTATCACACATCACTACAAGGATTGACAAGAGTCTAATCTTTTGAGAAAAGTTAAAGGTAAAAATAAAAGTGGCAAAATGATTTAAAATGAGATTGATTGACTTTTAGTCTTCTCACAAAAATGTCAAGGTATTGTTAAGTTGATTGAAGTTTATTTATGAAAATTCTTTGAAAATGCATGGACCTAAGTACAAGTTTATTATGAAAGTGGTTTATGTTTCAAAACAAGAAGGGTTTTCAAAAGGAGGGAGAAGATTTTTGAAATTAAAGAAGATGGGTGGAGTAGAAGAGACTATCCTAAAGTATAAGGTAAAAGCTAAGGATAAGGACCATCTAACCAACAAGAAGCCAAATCTTGACATTATGAGCCAAGATAGAATTATCATTCTTTGGATTGAAACCAAGCAAGCAAAGATACTAGACCTTTTCAAGTGTATTAAGTCTTCACAAAAATTGGGCAGAGTAACGGCTGTATACGGGTGAATTCCAGATTACAAGCAAAGGATGTAATCACAAAAACGTGCACACAAAAATAAACAAGCAACCCAATGTCCTTAGGTAAACCTCAAGAGCTCCAGACAAAATAATAAAATAAGATCACAAGGTCTCCAAGATAGGCCAAGGTTTCTAATCCTAAGTCCAATAAATAGTCCCGTGCTCCATAATGCCAAGGATAGTAACCAAATAGTCCAAGTACCATTAAGAGTTTTTTAGGGTTTATGTTGATTATTAAGTATCTTAAGAAAGGAAAAGAAAAGCTCAAGTGAGAAAATTAAAAATGGCAAGAAAATAAATGCTCAAATGAGAAAAAATGAAAATGGCATGAAATGTAAATGCTAAAAGTAAATAGTATATAAAGCATAAAAAATAATGAAAGCATAATATAAAATAAGTCAATAATTAGTAGTTAGTTGGATGACCATCTTGAAACTTGCATTTGGAACTCAATAGAGGATTGGTAGAACCAAAGCCTCCACACAACAAGTTGCATTTGCTTTTTGTCAAGTATATCATCCATTTGAAATTCTCATATGTACCATTTAATGATCAACGATGTTTAAGTGATTCGCGTTGACCAAAGGTGTTGTAGATCCATTAGAGGATTGGTAGAACCAAAGCCTCCACACAATGAATCTCAAGGTTATTGGATCAAAGAGATCAAATTAACATACTTGGGCTTGCAATCATAAGTTTGGGCCATGAATGATCATTTATTCGAATTGGGACAAAATTTAGCGCTATGTTAAGCAATCATAAGTGGACTTATATAGAAGTTGCACCTATTTTGAGATCGGTCAATAGCAATCTATGCACCATTTGTTTTGAGACATGATATAGAGATCATACTCCAACAACATTTAGTGCAATGATAAGGGGATGAGATGAAGAGGAGTTAGGGTAAAAAAAGAAACCACATTTGAATTAATATTTAATCAAACTATTATTAAAATTATTCATCCATTTTTTGTGGAGTTAAACTCAACATCGTGGATCCAATGATGTTAATAAAGCCATGACCAAAAAATCAACCCAAGACAGCCAGAAAATATTCACAAAATAATAATATAATTAATATATACATTAAAGGGTTAAAAATGTTTTAAAAAAATGGAAAATAATGAAGAAAATGCCAATTATATTCAAATTAATCAAGAAATGATAAATAAGATCATAGAAAAATCAGAAAAGAGGCCAAGTGATTTTATAAATTTTTTGGGAATTTTTAAAAGTCAGAAACTATTTTTAAAAAATTAAAATAAATGGGTAAAATAAACAAAAAAAGTAAAAAATAGTAAAGTCAGAAACAAAAATAAAATAAGGACACCAATATTTATCACAATATCATTGGATCATTCCATAATTTTTTCAGAATTTAAAAATGTGTAAAAGTATTTTTAAACATTTTAAACAAATCAAATAAGTGTAAAATTCATTAAAAAAAATCAAAACACAAAATTAAATTGTGAAAAAAATAAAAATCAGAAAGAGAATAATCAAAAATATTTTTCATAATTATTTCAGATTTTTTGGACTAAAAATGAATTTTCTATGATTTTTTGAAATTTAAAACAATTAAAATATAAAAATCAGAAAAAGAAAATAAAAGGAAAAGATGTGGACCATTGGATGAGAGTCAAAACGTGTTAGTAATCAAATCCAAGGGATCTAGAACGCTGTGCATATCATGGTCTTTAATGAATAATGTACAGAATCATTAATAAAATCAAAATTTGAAAATATTAAACGTCACCCTTTAATTGATCAGAAGATGACACGTTGGTCATCTTCAACCTCCAGCTCTCCCGAATTGCAGGTCTCTCAAACTGTAAAATCAGAAGCTCAGACATATGCCATTTGCTTCGTCTCTTCAAGACGAAGACAAACACACCCTCGCGCCAAATTTATATAAATTGTAGCTCAAGCAATTTGGAAAGAAAATTTTGAAAAGGGATTTGAAAATTCATGGTCAAAACGTGCTTCCATATGAAAGTAAGTGTTGCAACTAGAACCAGGGAAATGAGAGCAACACAATGATACCAAAGTTTTAAAGAATTGATGAAGGAATCTACCTATTGAAGTTGAGTTGCAGAGCTCTGAAACTTGACTTCTATGGAGCAATATAGGGCACAATTCTTGAATGTAATTATATGGTTAGCTTCAGGGAAGATCAAGGAAGGTGAATTGATGGAAAATGAATTGAAAAAGGCTTGAGAATAGGATTCAAAGTAGCTGAATTCTGAGTTGTGAAGCAAGTTATGCAGGGTGATTCTGGCTATCTAAGCTTGGGCAATTGAATGGGGGATGACCCTCTATTTATAGGGAATCAAATGGAATGTTCAAGCATGTGAAATGATGACGTTTGGAGGGAAATCGTGTGAACTTGATGCACGAGCAAAGTGTGATCTGATTTGCATCAAAACTCATCTAATCCTTGCGTTTCAAGGCTTTAATCCACTTTGGCAACTTGGTTAAACATGTTTAGATCACAAACGCGTGCTAATTTGATGTTTAAAGGCCAAAACATGAATTTCAAATTCTGACTTATGGAGAAACTTCAGTTCAAAGTTACCAAGTTCAATCCAATGGAATTTCCACCTCAAGGGGTCTTAGGGAAAAATTATTGATGCTTTGGAAAGATGAGGTAACAAGCTATGTAATAGAAAAATAATGGAATCAAATGGATGCTTGAGCTGAAAGTTATATGGAGTCAAAGTTGAAGAAAAAGATTTGACTTTCCATACTTAGAAATATTTCAAATTCTTCTTTAAAATTGACCTATAATCTCTTGTATCCAAACATGGTCTTCCACTTAGAATTTGCTCTTGACCAAAAAAGATGGAATGAATTAGATCTATTGAATGACATTTTTCAATTTTAAACACTCAAAATCTCCAAAAATTGAGCAAGTTATGACTTGTTGAAGTTGGCCAAAAATCATGAAATGACCTATAGTCTTTTTCATTCTTAAGGAAACTTCCATCCATTTTTTTACTTCTCACATAAAAGAAGGCATGAAGTACACATCTTTAAGATCATCATGAAAAAATAATGGGCTCAAGATGATAAAAATTGACCAAGTTATGACCATTTGAAGTCACATAGGGAAAATTGGGGATTCATCTGGGTGCCTTGTAATCTTTCTTCTTCACCAAGTTCCTTCCACATGAAAACTCTTTGGAACTTTTGAAGTGATTTGTTGGTAACTCATTGAAGAGAAGAATTTTTTTGGAATCACTCAAAAATACCAAAAGATGAGCAAGATATGCCCCTTTGAAGTCCAAAACCCTAGCCTCTAGATCAAGAGAACGCTTGGTGGAACTTTGCCAAGTTTGAACAAACTTTTTGTGCCAATATTCTTCCTTTGTGAATAGAAATTGTTAAGGGTGATGATGAGGACTCATGGCCACCAAAACCACTTTCATACCAACTTCAAAACAACTTCAATGGTGAGGTTTGAATTTCTCAAGCTATTGACTAGGGCATGGAAATAAACTCATGAACCCATGAAGCAACTTGCTAAACCCCATTGCCTTTACCTACATTATTAACAAGTAAGACAACCAATATTGCATTTTGTTAATTAGAGAGAAAATCAAAGCAAAATATCCATGATCACTAAAGGAAACAAGTTAAGGTACTTGGTAATTCCTCAGAAAAGCAAGGCTAAAGATAGGGAGAAGAACCAAAAGCCCTAATGTGATTTTGTTGTGATTGAAACAACATGGTATGATGAAGGGATCTTAGAGGCAAAAATGGGGGTAAACAGCTGCCCTTATTTAAGTTTCTTCCATCCGGAGATATGAAGGTTAAAAATCTTCACATCAACGTGATCGAAGACACTTAAATATAAAACAAACCCTGTTTTTGGCCCTAAGATGCCATGCAAATGCTTATGCATATGAATGCATATGAACAAAACCAAAGAGATGCAAAGTAACATTGGGGATGCAACAAAACAAAAAAATGTAGAAACAAAGGAGCAACCTCACCAGGAAAATAAATCACTGGTGAACCACAAGAACAGAATCAGAGAGGAAGATAACAAGCATCAACGTTTACTGCCGATGTACTGCCAACGTTTACTGAATATATCATACCACCACCATTCACTGACGATGAACTATCGACGTTCACTGAAGATAGCAAAAAGATAAGAAACACCGACATTCACTGCCGATGTACTACCAACGTTCACTGAAGGTAGAAAGAGAAAATATATCATATCACCGCCGTTCACTGACGATGAACTATCAACGTTCACTGAAGATAGCAAAAAGATAACAAACACTGACGTTCAATGCCGATGTACTACCAACATTCACTGAAGGTAGAAAGAGAAAATATATCATATCACCGCCGTTCACTAACGATGAACTATCAACATTCACTGAAGATAGCAAAAAGATAAGAAACACCGATGTTCACTGACGATGTACTACCGACATTCATTGAAGGTAGAAAGAGAAAATATATCATATCACTGCCGTTCACTGACGATGAACTATCAACGTTCAATGAAGATAACAAAAAGATAACAAACACCGACGTTCACTGCCGATGTACTACCAACGTTCACTGAAGGTAGGAAGAGAAAATATATCATATCACAGTCGTTCACTGACGATGAACTATCAATGTTCACTGAAGATAGAAAAAAGATAACAAACACCGACGTTCACTGCCAATGTACTACCAACATTCACTGAAGGTAGAAAGAGAAAATATATCATATCACTGCCATTCACTGACGATGAACTATCAACGTTCACTGAAGATAGCAAAAAGATAACAAACACAGACGTTCACTGCCGATGTACTACCAACGTTCACTGAAGGTAGAAAGATAAAATATATCATATCACCGCCGTTCACTAACGATGAACTATCAACGTTCACTGAAGATAGCAAAAAGATAAGAAACACTGACGTTCACTGTCGATGTACTACCAACGTTCACTGAAGGTAGAAAGAGAAAATATATCAAGTTTCCCCAAGATTCTGGTGTTTTTCCAAGAACGGGTCTCAACTTCTTTTTTTAACCAAGGAAATCTGCCTGGAAAGGGTAATACGTAATTTGTCTCAAATAAATAGACTTCCACTCATTGTCAAGGGGAATTGCAAAGAGAAATGACTTTCTGGGGATAGAAATATGACTTCCCAGAGAAATACCATGATATTCCTGTTGAGGAGATAAAGTCCTCTTGTGCAAAATAAATGCACAAACCAAAACTCAAAGTTTTCAGAAATCCAATATAAATGATATTGTCATGTAGCCACAAATCCAATTCTGAAATAAACTAGAGAAAGAAGGCCAATGCAGATATATCCTTTGAGAAATAAACTCAAGAGGGAAAACCAAACTCAACTAAGCAAAGAGCGTTGCAGGAAAGGTCAAAACACAATGTTAATGAACGATGATTTTTAGCAATGCATGATGTATGTATGTATGAATGTATGAGTGCTATCGTGAATATGATGGTAAAAAGGATATATAATCAGTGCAAACAAACAAAACTGCCTCAGGTACTAACAACATTGGGCTAAACTTCAACCAGAAAGATCAATCCAAGAAAGGTAAAAGCAACTGCGGACACCAAACCTATTGCATGTTGTGATACGGAGGGAAGAACTGACTATTTTCGGAATGCTGGTTTGCGTTTTGCGTTTGTTTTTGCAAAATGTCGCGGTAAGAAAGAGTCGCCACCGACTTTTATTTTATCCAATAAGGAAAGGAAAAAAGCACAAAAAAATTCCTTTTTCGAGATATTTCTGAGTATGGGGGGTAGATTATAGAAAGGGAAGGTATTAGCACTCTTTCTATCCGTAGTTATCTACGGGCTCTTAGGTACTTGCTCATTGTTTTCAAAATTGTTTTCTTTGTGTTTGTGGGTTTTGAAAAGTTTTTGTTTTAACATTGATTTAACTCTTGCTTCTGTCCTCAAGAGTGTAATGAAGTGTTTTTTTGAAAACTTTGTTTAAAAAGGAGTGTAAGTGTGAAAAAAGTTTGTTTTGTTTGAGCAAGTACTTAAGAGTTAATCTACCTACTCGAAAAAAGAATCGTTCTATGTTCGTTTCCTTTAGACAGCGTTATCCCACTATTAGTGAGTAGGTAGCACCATCGTTGGAGTTTGAGGGTCAATTCGAGAGAGGGACACACAGTCCCTAAAGCAATGTT
The DNA here is from genome assembly GCA_948472305.1 of Vicia faba. NCBI lineage: Eukaryota > Viridiplantae > Streptophyta > Magnoliopsida > Fabales > Fabaceae > Vicia > Vicia faba. Next base: position 1,467,271,706 of record OX451736.1, on the reverse strand, counting down.
AGATTGGCTTAGCGGTAACCCTAATGTCTTAGATCATTTGTTCGAGGCAACAATATCCGAGGCAACCATTTCGAGGCAACTATGATCTTTTAGACAAGAGGGCGACCTCTAAAACAACCTATACTCAATGACCGTTTACGAAGGAAACCAAGTGGGGTATACCCTAGGAGTGCGCATGTGCGAGTGTGTTGATTTCATGTTATTTTTATCTTTGCATATGTTAAGGGTGATCTAATTTGATTTTAAAATTAAACATACATTCTTGTCATACATCCTAAATCATACATCTAATAGTTAATATTTTGCGGAATTTAAAATGCAGAAATTAAACTAAGCTATTACAAGGCTTCGGGTATTTACATATCCAAAAACAAACCCTTTAAAATTTAAATGCGGTAAAAATAAAGTAAATGTCCTAATTAAAATTATTACAAACCGGGAACAGGTACAATAATTGGATATAATAATAAAGCGCGCGATGCGAAATTAAATCGAATGTGGAACTAGGGTTTTAACCCTCTAAATTAAAATAAAATGTTTTGTTGTTTTTATTTTTATTTTTTAAGAAAAGAAATTAAGTCCTAAAAATTAAATGCTAAATTAATTATTAAATAAATTAATTAATGAAAAATATTAAATGACATATTTTTGGAGTTTTCTTAATTTAGGAAAGAAAATAAAATGATTAAATTAGTGTTAAAAACCTATTGATTTCTAATTAATTTTAAATATTTGTAAAAATCATTTAAAGTTATCTAACATTAATATCCTAATTACGTTAATTAATATTTATTAATAAAAAATAAAATTCTGAAATTTAATTGGACATAAAATATTTTTGTGATTTTTCCGATGAAAAGAAAATTAATTATTTGGGTAGTAAAATAAATAATAAATAAATAAATTGAAAATATAAAAAAGAAATAAAGAGTGAGAAATGGGCCTGAAATAACACTTTTGGGAGGTGTAAAGAGCATTCCTGAGCCCGGATCTTCGAAAGCTTCATGCTCTAACTATAGTGTTTTTTTTATTCTTGCGTGGAACCTATGATTCAACCATCCATAATTGTTCTATATAAACTCAAACAAACGTTAGCATACCATAAAATGTGATTAAAATTAGAGATTCGAAATTTAAAATTTTACCAAACCGGTGGGCGTGCTAGGAATGTGATGGATTGCTCTTGGGCCTTGTAAGACTCCTGAGGACTTCAAGAGGATGTTTTGAGGCTTGATGTCAATTGCGAGAGGCCGGAACCTCCAGATATGACTTGCACCAATTCTTTGATTTCTGGAGAGCTTTTTAAAGAACTTTTAGAGAACTTTTTGAAGAGCTTTTTGAGAGCTTTTTATAGAGGATTTTTGTCCCTTTCAAGATTGTATGACTCTATATTTATATAGGATAATGAGGAGACAAGAAAGCATGGAAAGAATCTCCCTCATAATGTTGTGTTTTAAGACCATGATCAAGATTTGAAAAAATGGCATATTTGATGATTTTATGCCATTTTCTCATGTGGATGAACCTGGACATATTTGAAAAGTTATTGCACGAAATCAATTGACATAAACCAGCATAAAACTTTCCCAAAATGGATTCACATCAAAATTTACATTATTTCCATTATTTATTTATTTAATTCTGAATTTTAATGAATAAAATATCAAAATAAATAGCATAAATAGTAGAAAAATGTATGGGTGGGCTTAGAGGTCGTGGACCATGTTAGGAATGAGTTTCAAACTTGAAAAGATAGGCCCATTTGGAAAAAATCCAAGTTTGGTCAAAATTTGCTTCATGCATTTTTTCAAAAATTATCCAACTTTGACAATGCATATCTCTCTCAATTTTAACCTTATGAGGGTGTTCTTGGACTTTTTATAAATATAAGGATGTCCCCTAAGAGACCTCTTTGGTTTCATCTCAATTGGATATTCCATGTTCATGTAAGAAGCTTTTACCCAAAAGGTGTTTTTGTTGACTTTCCAAAATGACCTATAATGTCCAAATTCATAACTTCTTGTGAGTGCATATTTTAATCTTGGGAGATGAATATGAATTGTAGGGAATTGCATCCTCTTAAAAATGAGCTTTGGATGGGTCATTTCTCATAAATTATAAGAAAGTTATGCTTGGTCAAAGTTGAGTTGACTTTTCTTACAAAACCCTAATTTAGCAACTTTTGAGTCTTGATGAATTATGAGCAATCCTTCATGAATCATGATCAACCCTTGATAAAATGATGAAATATACTTCAAAATGAGAATGTTGACAAAAAATATTGAAGTTTGACTGTATGTAGGTCACAGTTGACTTTTGCCCTAGCACAATCGACTTTTAGACCTTTGAGCAATTGACTGAGCAAACTTCCTCTGCAAGGCTTGAAATTTGACATGGATGATCTTGAGAACATATTAGGACATTTTTTAGCACTTGGGGTCACTTTGACTCAAGGATATTGATGCAACACAAAACCCTAATTTGGGGTAGACTGCCTTAGGAGAGAGCTTGTCTGACCAACTCTTGGACTACTTTAAGCAACTTGGAGATTTTTCTTGCAATGTTTTGAGAAATATGGGAGGGAAAATTTTGGGGTACAACAGCTGACCCTGTTCAATCTTCTTAAACCTGAGGATGTAGATTAGCTTTCATGCCTTTCGTGATCCGAAGGTGGAAGATGATTGAACACTAGAATGCCCAGAAATTTGCACTCGCATGAAGTGGTATCTGCCTTGTGATGTCGGGAATGGGATTACAGATTCCATTTGGAGATTGTTTACGAGGAGATGGGCTTAACGATGCCATCTGAAGGAGTGTCAATCACATAAGAGATTCCTTAGCGAGAGCTTGTATACCTATTGTTTGAGGAAGATTCCGCTGGGGAAGTCTGATCTTTGTTGAGATTTAGGAACTTGCCCGTACAACTGAGGTGTCGAGATTTAGGAAATTGCCCGTAATTCAACTGAGGGGAAACATCTTCGTCGAGATTTAAGAACTCGCCCGTAATTCAACTGAGAAAACTTCTCTGATGAGATTTAGGAACTTGTCTGCAATTCAACGGAGGAACACTTTTGTCGAGATTTAGGAACTTTCCTGTACTTCAACTAAGAAAACATCTCTGTTAAGATTTAAGAACTTATCTGTAATTCAACTAGGGGGAAACATCTTTATCGAGATTTAAGAACTCGCCCGTAATTCAACTGAGAAAACTTCTCTATTGAGATTTAGGAACTCGTTTGTAATTCAACAGAGGAATACTTTGTCGAGATTTAGGAACCTGCCTATACTTCAACTGAGAAAACATCTCTGTTGAGATTTAATAACTTGTCTGTAATTCAACTAGGGGAAACATATTCGTCGAGATTTAAGAACTCACCCGTAATTCAACTGAGAAAACTTCTCTGCTGAGATTTAAGAACTTGTCTGTAATTCAACGGAGGAATACTTTGTCGAGATTTAGGAAGTTGCTTGTACTTCAAATGAGAAAACATCTCTGTTTAGATTTAAGAACTTTTCTATAATTCAACTAGGGGGAAACATCTTCGTCGAGATTTAAGAACTCGCTCGTAATTCAACTGAGAAAACTTCTCTGCTGAGATTTAGGAACTCGTCTGTAACTCAACGGAGGAACACTTTGTCGAGATTTAGGAACTTTCCTGTACTTCAACCGAGAAAACATCTCTGCTGAGATTTAAGAACTTGTCAGTAATTCGACTTGGGGAAACATCTTCGTCGAGATTTAAGAAGTCGCCCGTAATTCAACTGAGAAAACTTCTCTGCTGAGATTTAGGAACCTGTTTGTACTTCAACGGAGGAACACTTTGTCGAGATTTAGGACCTTGTATGTAATTCAACTGAGAAAAACATCTCTGCTGAGATTTAAGAACTTGTCAGTAATTCGACTTGGGGAAACATCTTTGTCGAGATTTAAGAACTCACCCGTAATTCAACTGAGAAAACTTCTCTGCTGAGATTTAGGAACTTGTCTGTAATTCAACGGAGGAATACTTTGTCGAGATTTAGGAAGTTGCTTTTACTTCAAATGAGAAAACATATTTGTTTAGATTTAAGAACTTGTCTGTAATTCAACTAGGGGGAAACATCTTCGTCGAGATTTAAGAACTCACTCGTAATTCAACTGCGAAAACTTCTCTGCTGAGATTTAGGAACTCGTCTGTAACTCAACAGAGGAACACTTTGTCGAGATTTAGGAACTTGCCTGTACTTCAACCGAGAAAACATCTCTGCTGAGATTTAAGAACTTGTTAGTAATTCGACTTGGGGAAACATCTTCGTCGAGATTTAAGAACTCGCCTGTAATTCAACTGAGAAAACTTCTCTGCTGAGATTTAGGAACCGGTTTGTACTTCAACGAAGGAACACTTTGTCGAGATTTAGGACCTTGTATGTAATTCAACTGAGAAAAACATCTCTGATGAGATTTAAGAACTTGTCAGTAATTCAACTTGGAGAAACATCTTCGTCGAGATTTAAGAACTCGCCCGTAATTCAACTGAGAAAACTTCTCTGCTGAGATTTAGGAACATGTCTGTACTTCAACGGAGGAACACTTTGTCGAGATTTAGGACCTTGTCTGTAATTCAACTGAGAAAAACATCTCTGCTGAGATTTAAGAACTTGTCAGTAATTCGACTTGGGGAAACATCTTCGTCGAGATTTAAGAACTCGCCCGTAATTCAACTGAGAAAACTTCTCTGCTGAGATTTAGGAACTCGTCTGTAATTCAACGGAGGAACACTTTGTCGAGATTTAGGAACTTGCCTGTACTTCAACTAAGAAAACATCTCTGCTGAGATTTAAGAACTTGTCAGTAATTCGACTTGGGGAAACATCTTCGTCGAGATTTAAGAACTCACCCGTAATTCAACTGAGAAAACTTCTCTGCTGAGATTTAGGAACCTGTCTGTACTTCAACGGAGGAACAATTTTTCGAGATTTAGGACCTTGTCTGTAATTCAACTGAGAAAAACATCTCTGCTGAGATTTAAGAACTTGTCAGTAATTCGACTTGGGGAAACATCTTCGTCGAGATTTAAGAACTCGCCCGTAATTCAACTGAGAAAACTTCTCTGCTGAGATTTAGGAACTTATCTGTACTTCAAAGGAGGAACATCTTTGTCTAGATTTAGGACCTTATCTGTAATTCAACTGAGAAAACATCTCTGCTGAGATTTAAGAACTCGTCAGTAATTCGACTTGGGGAAACATCTTCGTCGAGATTTAAGAACTCGTCCGTAATTCAACTTAGAAAACTTCTCTGCTGAGATTTAGGTACCTATCTGTACTTTAACGGATGAACACTTTGTCAAGATTTAGGACCTTGTCTGTAATTCAACTGAGGATAATTCTATTGAGATTTAAGAACTGGTCAGTACTTCGACTGAGGGAAACATCTTCATCGAGATTTAAGAACCCGCTTGTAATTCAACTGAGAAAACTCTGTTGAGATTTAGGAACTCGTCTGTAATTCGACGGAGGAACTTTGTCGAGATTTAGGAACCTTGTTCAAACTCGTATCTCCTGCATTTGTGCTTAAAAACAAAAACTTGCAACATGAAAGTTATAGCTATTGATCACACGATTCTAACCATGTAAAAAATTGATCTAACTCTCAAAGACTAGAGAGAATTTCATTGGCCCTAAATCTTGACCTAGTTTTTTTTGAAAGTTCAACTATCAAATACTCCTAGCTCAGTTAACATAAATGAATTCTATGCATATGTACATCTCAAGGGCAATGAGGACTACATTTTTTCTTTTAAAACCTAAGCCTAATGATTCCTAAATAAGGAGATAGAAGTTTGAGAAATACCTGTTTCAGTCAAGTTCGAATATGGCAATGCTGCAACTTTCAGTGAGGCCTGAGGTTCTTTTGAGCTTGCTTGATGTTCCCTTGATCTTTCCCAATGCTTGGCTTGCTTTGAAATGGTATGAAACTTATTGTAGAGCTCAACCTGCAAACTCAAAATTTGAAAATGGTGATGTGTGTAAATGGAGTTACAGTGGCTTGAGAATGGTTGGGATAGTTTAGGTATGTTGTATGGAGTATGTTGGAACTGGTTTCGAGCAAAACGCACGAGTGGATTTTGATTTGGCTTATGATTTGCAGAACCTACCCTGTTTTTGCAAGAACTGAATATTTTGTGTTTAAGGGTGTTTGAGAGGCTTGGAGCTCGTGTTTCTGACCTTAGGCAATGTGAAAAACTTGTTTGAAATGTTACCAAGACTTGGTTATATCAGATTACCAAGTTATGTGGTTTTTTCATAATGACTTGTTTTTGAAGTAAAAGGTGGAGTTGACAATGCTAAGGCCTGTACAGGCTTGTACTCTAGCTGCACATAGTTGGTATACCTTCCCTAAGTTTGTGGATGTTGTTTTCTGCAAGAACTTTGGTCCATGGCTCAAGAAATACAATTTGACATAAAGCATGCTTTATGTAAATGACATTGTTAACTTTTTGCCAAAAATGGATTAATCCTTTGTATAATTCTTCAAAGATCAGAACAAAGCCTTAATCTAATGTGTTTGCATTTAATTTATGAGTGTGGAGAGGTTTAAGGACTGTAAAACAAGTACAAGCAAGGTTTGGACAGATTTTGCAACTTGTAGCATGGTGTAAAATGCCTTGGACAAAAGTGATGATTTTCCAATTTCAAACTTTCGATTCTCCCTAACCATGAATGATCTTGGAGAGCTCTTGGACATTTTGGAAAGCTTGTAACATGATATGCAATCCATCTTTGAAATGCATTTTGATATTCCACTTGGAACTATGTGAAAAATTGCCATGAAGATAGGTCAAAATCCTGCCTAAACTAGGGCAAAATTTCACTAAGTTAAAAGTTTCATGGACCCTCGTTCACAAAATCATAACTTGAGATCCAAGCATCGTTTGGGAAAACTTTGTGAATAAAAGTTATAGATTTTGTGGAGGAATACAACTTTCATGTTGGAAGTTTTCTTTGAATCCAATTGCATCATGGTGAAAAAGGTGGGAAAAGTTGGGGAAAAATAAGAAATTTTCATAACTTAGAAAATTTCAAAGTTATGAAAATTTTCCATTTTAAACCCTAATTTTCAAAATTAGGTTTCTTGGTGAACAAGTTTCATGTTTTGACACATCTTTATGAAAAATGACCCTTTGCACTTGATTTTGACCAAAAAGTCAAAGTTTGACTTTTCAGTGTACAATTGATTTTTGATCAGTTGACTGGAAAATTCATCTGTCAATCCAATGCATTTGAGATCTTTTGAACCTTGTAATTAGGTAAAGATGATGACATTGAGTCCTTGAATCCATTCTTGAACCCAATTTGCCATTGGCTAGGTGAAAAATCAGAAATTGCCCTTCTAAAGTCAAAACCATAAAAATGACCATTTTGCCCTTTTGGTGATCAGATCAAATTTCTTGAGGAGTTGTGGTCCAAACATGATCAAATGGTTCATATAAGTCTATAATGTTTATGTGGATCAAAAATTATGAGGTTTTACTGTAAATTGGCCACAGTTGACTTTTTCCCTAATATAGCTGATTTTAGGTCATCTGTCCAATTGACTGGGCAAAAATTTGATTCAAGGCTTGAAACTTGGTATGGGAAATCTTATAGTTCCAACATGAAGTATGAAAGTCACATTAAGCATTGAAAGTCCAAAAACCCTTGTGCAAACTCAAACCCTAATTCCAGGTCAATAGTGCAAGGAGATGTCTTAAGCAGAGCAAACCCTAACTTGGTCTTTAGTCCAAAGAGTCTTGTAAGGGGAAATCTTGATAAAATGAGAGGGCAAATTTTGGGGTACAACATCTTCCCCTGTTCAATCTTCTTGAACCTGAAGAGTTAGATTGGCGAGTTTGCCTTTCTTGACTCGAAGGTAAAAGATGATTGGACACTAGAGTGCCCGTAAATTTGCACTCGTCAAAATGTAGTTGAGGAAATGGGCTTAAAGATGCCATTTGGAGAGGTGACAGAATCTTGTTGGACATGGGCTTAAAGATACCATCCAAGACTGTTTGTTGAAAATCAAGAGAATGAACATCAGAATGGTATCCGTATCTGGAACGTATCTGAGTTGTATCTGGAGATTGAATCTGTATGAGCAATGGAATGGCGTCCGTGTCTAGAGCGTATCCAAGATGTAATTGTATTTGACTCTTGAATGAATAGCAGAATGACTTTCGTGTTTGGAGTGTATTTGTATTGTATCTGAATCTGAAATCTGAATAAGCGACAGAATGACATCCGTGGGGAGCATCTCTGGGCTGGGGAAAAGATCTGAATGAGTGATAGAATGGCAACCGTGTCTGGAGCGTATCTGGATTGTATCTGAAGTTGAGATCTGTATGAGTAGCAGAATGACTTCCGTATCTGGAGTGTATCTGAACTGTAATTGGGATCTAATAAGTGACAGAATGACTTTCGTGTCTGGAGTGTATCTAGACTTGAAATTGATAGTTGAATCTGAATGAGAAATAGAATGGCTTCTGTGCCTGGAGCATATCTAATCTGTATCTGATTGTTGAAGTCTGAATGAGTGACAGAATGGCTTCCGTGTCTGGAGCGTATCTGGACTGTATCTGAAGTTGAGATCTGAATGAGTGACAGAATGGCTTCCGTGTCTGGAGCGTATCTGGACTATATCTGAAGTTGAGATCTGAATGAGTAATAGAATGACCTCCGTGTCTAGGGTGTATCCATACTGTATCTGAATAAGATATCTGAATGAGTAGCATAATGACTTCTATGTCTTGCAGTGTATACGTACTGTATCTGAAATCTTTGAATATTCATTAAAGATAACTTTTAATCTTATCCTGAAAAGGGTAAAATGTTAGCTAAAACACAAAGCTATGTTGCATGAAATGTATGATGCAATAAATGTGCTTTATCAATGTTTATGATATATGAATGTAATGTATGCGCATGTAAGATGATTAGCTGTCTTGCTGAGGAAAATAAATCCTTGATAGCTGGAGATAATGAAATCTTTGACTGCTGCCGGGGAAAATAAATCCTTAACCGCTGTTGGTGATTCAAAATCCTTGATTGCTGAGGATGAGAAATTCTTTGACCACTGTTGGGGATAGAAAACCCTTGGCAACTCGTGGGGATTATCAAAAACTTTGACAACTTCTGTGGGGATGTGAGAATCCTTCGCGACTTTACTGGGGATATATGGATCCTTCCAGTCTTTGGAGTTGACAAAAATTTAGTTGTGAGAATGATGCCAAGTGTTTCTTGAGAAACCTGCTTGGGGAATCCCGAGAACTTTGATGACTATGGCTGGAGATTACACAATGGGAATCCTTACTCGGCTGGGGAATAAGGAAAACTCTGATGATCTCTACTAGGGATCAGACAAAAGAAAAACCTTGATCTGATGGAGAATAAGGAAGACTCTGATGGCTTCTGCAGAGAATTAAGAATGAGGAACTTTGATCTCCTGGGGAAATTGAAACCTGGGGGTTCACTGGAGAAGTGAGGATTAGAATCTTCAATCTGCAAAGGATTAAAAATTCTGACAAATTCATGCTGGGAGTAATGAAAACTCTGGCAACTTCACTGAGAATCTTCAATCTGCTAGGGGAAAATAAATCCCTGGGGACTTCAAGCTGGGGAGTTAAGAATGAGAATCTACATTCTGTTGATGAGTAAAAACTTTGTGGGGAGTAGCTATCCTGCTGGAAAGTAAGTTCAAGACTCTCTGGGGAAAAAGCTTATTCCTGTTTGGAAAAGGTTCAGGAGTTTGGGTTGTATGCCAATCTACTGGGGAATTATCCTTAGTTGGGGATAAAAGTTAACTGTTATCTGGTTGATTCTCAGATTTTAAGACAACTTGTTGGGGAATCTGGGGAAAACTGAATGGTTTCCGCTATAGATTGATAGTTAGAAACTTGACTCCGTTGGGGAAGAATGTTTCATCTCCACTGAGGGTATGTGGTTCAAATTTTGCTCCGCTCTGGATTGGGAATTTGAAAACTCAACTCTGATGGGAATTTAGGGTTTGAAATAAAACTCCGCCGGGGATTGAGAGTTTGAAGTTTAGACTCTGGCAAGGATTTTGAATTTTAATTCTGCTGGATATGTATTTCAAAGGTTTTAGCGTTGGGGATCTAGATGATGTACTGCAGGGGATTTCTCTTGGAATAGCCTAAAGACGTTTTCCTATACTTTCAACCTGTCAGTAATTATTCTTTCACATTTCGTTTATTTGTAAACAATGATTATACTCAAATGCATATGCTCATTTAATAAACCATTGGACGTTTTCAAATAAAACACAAGTTTAAAAAGGAAAAAAAAAACAAATAATTTTCTGCACTTTGAAGTATCTTTGTATTATCTTTGTGTAAGTATTTTGTACAAAGGAGACAGACATCCTAGTAAGAGAATGTTGTCATAAAAATTGAGAAAAATTTATACAAAGAAAGATGGCTATGTGTAAAAATTCCATGGGGTTCCCATTCTGCTATAGCCTTTGTAACTCTGGATATCTTGTCCATTCGTTGCTTCGTCCGAAGATGATTGAGTTGATCAGAAGCCAAGAGCTTGTTTGTGAAGAGATTGTCCTTAAAGTGATCAGACGAGACATAGTCATACTCTTTAATTCCCTAACTTTTTCCTGGACCGCCCTTTCGAGTTTTCAGTCCACCGGGAAACCCTTTTTTGCCTAAGTCGCCCTTTCAGGTTTTCAACTTGTCGGGTGTACAGATTTTTTATTTATCCCTAATTTTTGCTTGAACCGCCCTTTCGGGTTTTCGATTCACCGGGATGCCCATTTTTGCCCAAGTCGCCCTTTCGGGTTTTCAACTTGCCGGGTCATTTATGCGTAGTATCTTTTGACTATGTCTGTGTTCTCAGGGTGCGGCAGGTTGTCGCCGTCCATGGTGGTGAGGATCATTGCCCCACCAGAAAAGATGTTTTTGATCACAAATGGTCCTTCGTAAGTAGGAGTCCATTTTCCCCTGGGATCACTTTGCGGAAAGATAATCCACTTGATTACAAGGTCCCTAACTTGATATACCTGGCGTCTGACTTTCTTGTTGAAAGCCTTGGTCATTCGTTTCTGATATGCCTGACCATGGAAAATAACAGTAAGTCGTTTCCCATCAATTAAGTTAAGTTGATCAAGCTGGGTCTGAATACAATCGTCTTCACTCAAACCAGCATCCTTCATGATTCTCAAGGAGAGAATCTGAACCTCGATAGGTAAAACAGCTTCCATGTCGTATACCAAAGAAAAGGGTGTTGCCCCAGTTGATGTTCGTGCCGTGGTACGGTACCCGTGCAGAGCAAATAGTAACATCTCATGCCAGTCCTTGTAGGTGACTGTCATATTTTGTATGATCTTCTTGATCTTTTTGTTTGCAGCTTCGACGGCACCGTTCATCTTTGGCCGATAGGGAGATGAATTGTGATGTTGAATCTGGAACTGCTCGCACAAGGCGGTGATCATAGTATTGTTCAGGTTTGTACCGTTGTTGGTGATGATCCTTTCGAGGATACCGTATCGGCAAATGAGGTTCTGCTTGATGAAGTGGGCAACAACATTCTTGGTGATGGTTGCGAAGGAAGCTACTTCGACCCACTTGGTGAAGTAATCAATGGCCACCAGAATGAAACGATGTCCATTGGATGTTGTAGGCTTGATCTCTCCAATCATGTCGATTCCCCACATAGCGAATGGCTAAGGAGCTGTTAAGACATTGAGAGGAACTGGAGGTATATGTACCTTGTCGGCATAAATTTGGCATTTGTGACAAGTCCTGGAATGTTGATGGCAATCAGCTTCCGTGGTAGACCAATAATAGCCTGCCCGTAGAATCTTCTTAGCCATCGTATGTCCACTAGAGTGAGTGCCAAAGGTACCATTGTACAGTTCAGCCATGATCTGCTCAGCTACAACCTTGTCCACACAACGGAGTAGAATGCAATCATGATTGCGCTTGTACAGGATACCATTGCTCAAGAAGAACTTTGCAGAGAATCTCCTTAAGAACTTTTTGTCATTGACTGAAGCTCCTTCAGGGTATTCTTATGTTTCGAGATACCTTTTGACATCATGAAACCAAGGTCGGTTCACTACTTCTTCGGTATTAATCTCGTGACAATGTGAGGTTCGTCCATCCGTTCAATGGTGATTTGAGGAGCCTCATTATCCCAGTTAAGTTTAAACATGTATGACATTGTAGCTAGAGCATCCGCTAGCTGATTTTCTTCTCGCGGGAAGTGCTCAAAAGTAATCTGCTCGAAATGTGGTAACAATGTCAGGACATGTTCTTTGTAAGGGATGAGGTTTGGATGTTTAGTATCCCACTCTCCTTTGATCTGACTGATGACCAAAGCTGAGTCCCCAAATACAATCAAAGATTTGATTCCCAAGTCAATAGCGGCCTTGAGACCAAAGATATAAGCTTCATACTCGGCCATGTTGTTGGTGCATTTGAAGTATAGTCTGGCGGTAAAAGGTGTATGGCAACCTTCTGGAGAGATAAGTACAGCGCTGATACCGTTTCCAAGTGCGTTGGAGGCACCATCAAAGTACAGGGTCCATCGGGATCCTTGTTCAGGTCCGTCATACGGTCTGTTCTCTTCAATGTTGTCCACTGTCATGATATCCTCGTCGGGGAAGTCGAATCTCATGGATTGGTAATCTTCGACAGCTTGATGGGCCAAATGATCGGCTAGCACACTCCCCTTTATAGCTTTTTGGGTCATGTATTGTATATTGTACTCCGTGAGGATCATCTACCATCTTGCTATTCTTCCAGATAAAGCAGGCTTCTCAAACATATACTTGATCAGATCCATCTTAGAGATCAGCAAAGTGGTATGAGTCAACATATACTGCCTTAGCCGGCGAGCAGCCCATACCAAAGCGCAACAAGTTTTCTTGAGCAGTGAGTATTGGGTATCACAGTCGGTAAACTTTTTGCTAAGGTAATAAATGGCATGCTCTTTTCGGCCAGACTCGTCATGTTGGCCCAATACGCACCCCATTGAATTCTCTAGGACATTCAGATACATGATTAACGGCCTTCCTTCGACGGGTGGCATCAAGATAGGAGGTTCTAGCAAATACTCCTTGATTTTATCGAAAGCAACTTGACAGTCATCATTCCATTTAACCACCCGATCTTTCTTCAACAGCTTGAAGATTGGTTCACAGGTAGATGTTAGGTGAGAAATGAACCTTGCAATGTAGTTTAGGCATCCCAAGAAACCTCTGACCTCCTTCTCAGTGCGAGGGGCGGGCATTTCTTGTATAGCTTTGACTTTGGCAGGATCAACCTCGATGCCTTTGTTGCTGACTATGAAACCCAAGAGTTTACCAGACCTGACTCCGAAAGTGCACTTGTTAGGGTTCAGTCTGAGCTTGTATTCTTTCAACCTGACAAACAGCTTTTGCAGATGGTTAATGTGTTCTTCTTCCGTTTGTGAACGGGCTATCATGTCGTCTACGTAGACCTCTATCTCATGATGTATCATATCATGAAACAAAGCTACCATGGCGCGTTGATAGGTTGCCCCGACATTCTTCAGTCTGAATGGCATCACTTTATAACAGAATGTACCCCACTGTGTAACAAAAGTAGTTTTCTCCATGTCTTCGGGTGCCATTTTGATCTGGTTGTAACCCGAAAATCTGTCCATGAAAGAAAATACCTTGTACTGAGTTGTATTGTCAACCAAGATGTCAATGTGCGGTAGTTGACAGTCATCTTTAGGGCTAGCCCTGTTTAAGTCTCTGTAATCCATGCACATTCTCACTTTGCCGTCCTTCTTAGGCACGGGCACAATGTTAGCAACCCATTATGGATAGGAAGTAACAGCAAGAAATCCAGCATTGAACTGCTTCATAACTTCAGCTTTGATCTTTTTAGACATGTCGGGCCTCATGCGGCAAAATTTCTATTTAACTGGTGAACAGTCTTCTCTTGTGGGGAGACGGTGAACCACAATATCTGTATCAAGTCCCGACATGTCTTCGTAAGACCAGGCAAAGATCTCAACATATTCATTCAACAGCTGAACTAAGCGCTTTTGACACTTGGCTCTAGGATGGCACCCACTCTGACTTCTTTTCTGTCTTCCTCCGTACCCAAGTTGATTTTCTCTAACAACTCCTAGTGAGGTAGAATAGCCTTTTTCTTCCTGTTGTAGCATTCTAGCCAATTCTCCCGACACTTCACAGTCTTCATCACCTTCATATTCGGCATGGTAGACCAGATCTTCAGAGTCACTAAAGGCCATAGCATAATTGTTACCCATGGAATCCGGAATGGATGGGTACTTGCATTTGTGAGTTTGGGTGTGTGTAAGGGATAGCCACCTTTAAACAAATAAAATGTAAAAAGAAAGACAATGAACACAAAAGTTTATATATGAAAACATCCATGATTCATTAAAATGGCATATGAAGATGAAAAATTAAACCCTTACAAATGGACCTATGTACCTCGGGTAAGGCACAAGGTTAAAAGTGTACGAATTGTTTAGGAATTATTACAAACCAACAGAAATGTTTGAAAGATAAATTACTGATTGATGAAAGTAATGGGAACAAAATCCTTTGCCTCCTAATTGCATAGTCCTCATTCAACGGTAGGGAAAATCCAGTCTTCTAGGTTGCTCTCCTCTTCACTATCCTCCAAAGCATTGACTCCATGATGAGTGATCTTCACTGGTGGCCCTCTAGCCCGGGAGCGACGCACTACCTTTTGAGCAGAAGCAGTGAAACCCAAGCCGAATTTATTCGATTTAAAGGGAAAATCTGGAAGTTTCCCCCAGATTTTGCTTCCTCCTTCTTCAATCACAGCCTTTGCATCTTTGAGTGACGACATCCGAGGCGGAGGTCGGGTAATGATAGGTATAGAAGGCACTGTCTTGGCTGCCACAATCTCCTGAGCTACCTCCTCAAAATGCTGAAAGGGGGTTTCGATGAATTCACCATCCAATTCCATATAGTGGAAAGAATTAAGATGGCTTATCATGTATTCCTCTTCACCGTGAACTGTTACAATTTTCCCCTGAACAAGGTACTTGAGCTTTTGATGCAGAGTTGAAGTGACGGCTCCAGCATGATGAATCCAGGCTCTTCCCAACAAGCAAGAATAGGAGGGACGGATGTCCATGACTTAGAATGTGGAGTTGAAAGTTTCAGAGCCAAGCTGGGGTTGTAGGTGATGCCTCCCCTATTTCCTAGTAGAGGGACATTAAGGAATTCCCCACAATGATCAATGATGATAACATTTTCTCTGGATCGAGAACACCAATGAACATCAGAGTGTGTAAGAGTCATCAATCGTTGTGACCACCTCAAACCTTGCTCATTCTTCAAAACTGATTGGGGAAGATGAGAAATAAACCATCTTGCCAGTAGAGGAGTACAACACATGAGAACACCTCTTTTCCTCATTGTTCGAGTGTGAAATGAGTGGAGGATATCCCCAAGCAATGTAGGCACCGGGTTGCGAGCCATGAAGATTTTAACATCACTGACATCTATAAGTTGGTCAGGGTTTGGGAACAAGACCATCCCATAGATGAGAAGAGCTACAATCTCCTCAAAAGCTTGTAAGTCCAATGAATTCCAGCAGCTTTGGGCCTTCTCAAACAAGAACTTTGACAAGAAACCTTTGACACCACTTCTAGTTTCCCAATGACCTATGATATCAGATGGTTGCAAGTGTAGGGCTTGAGCAACATTTTCAGGCTTTGGATCTCTTTTCGTACCATTGTAGGGTAGTTAATGGAGAATAGGAATCCTCAGGAGTTGAGAAAATTCCTCCAAAGTAGGCACAAGCTGGTAATCAGGAAATGTGAAGCAGTGGTGTAGGGGGTCAAAGAACTGGAAGATAACTTTCACCATGTCTTCCTCAGTGTTGGTGTTGACTAAGTTGAGAAGACGACCATGCCTCTCGGTGAATGGAGAATTCTCAGGAATCCTTGAAGCTAGCTCCTTGAGTTGAGGAGGAATTCTTACAAGGTTGACTTGGATTGTTTTCCTGCGAAGTGATTCCATTACCTACAAAACAGGAACAAAGATGAAGATCCAAATCCTTGAAATGGTTAGTGGACGCATATGATGCTTCATGATGTTCATGATGTTATGCACAAGTATATATGTACAAACAAATCACACAAGTTCCTAGTTTCAGGCTTGCATGGGGTTTCACAGGTAAGTACCCTCTTGAAGTTTAGTTGGCTCAACCTGTCCTATAAATAGTAACCGGGTTCTAAGGAGCTCAATACCACTGGATTATTTTCTGTGTTCATTGTTTCAGTTTAGCCACTTTACTGGCGACCGAAATATTCCAAGAAAATAACCCTCAATGAGTGTAGTATCGAGTATCTACCAACTTCGGACTGCACCAAAGCCGGTCATCTCACTACCCCTAAAAGGCCAAGTTGTTCAAGTAAAGGTTCTAAAAGTCCATTAGTGCTTCATGACATCACTCAGCGGCCCCGTATTCTCTTTGATTAACTCAAAGGCTACAGGTACCCACAAATATGTCGCACTAATATAGATATTGCTTCAACCATGTCGGTATACCCCGCACAGTTTCCACAATGTATTGCTATTTACCTATGAATGTTTCCCAAATCCGGGTAGAGGATTCAAACCCAAACAATAGAACCAAATGTAAAGCAATCAAGTCAAGCAAGATAAGCATGTAAAGGTGATCTAAAACCCTAAGGTAACCCCACTTTTATATTGATCCCCAGCAGAGTCTCCAGTTATGTGATACGATGGGAGAACTGACTTGAGGTTTTGCGTTTGTGTTCACAAATGTTTTGGTTTAGCAAGAGTCGCCACCGACTTTTTATTTTATCCAAAGGAAAGGTCAAAAAGCACAGGAAAGACCTTTGAGATTGTTTTTGGGTTCAGGGGGTAGATTATGAAAAGGGAAGGTGCTAGCACCCTTTTCATCCATGGTTTTCTATGGGCTCTTAGTTACTTGTTTTAGATCACTCACTTTTGCTTTTCAATTGTTTGAAATGGTGATTTTGTGTGTGGTTTTGAAAGTATTTTGGAAAGAAGCCTTTTTATAGGCAACCTTTGTAATGATTATTGTTTGAATGTATAAAAAGGTGTTTTGTCTTTTGAAAAATGTTTCAATGTTTGAAAGTTTATTTTGGGAAAATGTTTTGAAATTGTGTTGTGATGTGTTTTTGAAAATAGCAAGGATGTTTGCAAGTTTGATCAAGTAACTAGGAGTTGTCTACCCTACTCAAAGATCTTTCCTACACATTTTTAACCCTTTGACATTGTTGTTTTACCATTGTATTTGGTAAACAACCTTGTCTTTGGATGTTAAACGGGACAGACGTGGGTCATCGTATGACCATGATAGCAATTGTGCCAAGTATCTTAGCAAGTTTTTGTGGGTCTAGATCATTTTGTATAGGAAACTAAGATAGCGTCATCGAGGGACTATGATCTTTTTGTTTTGATTTTGTTTTGCCAAGATACCTAGCATGCATACCATGGCCATTTTTAAGGCAACAAGTGGATGAAACCCTAGGGGTGCTTGTGTGCACTGTGTTGTCATTTTCATGCATTTTTGTCTTGTGTTTAGTCAAGCTATTTGTTTTGATTTTTGGTTATCATACAAACCCTAATTTTTACTATCATGCATATTAAAGCGATAAAATGCGTAAAAGTAAATCTAAGACTATTACAACATGATTATGGAGAGGGGGTACAAGTTTGAATAGGGGGATATTGCTCAAAAATAAAGCCATAAAACTATTACAACCATATTGAATTTAATTGTATAAATAAATAAATAAGACAATTATTTAAATAAGCAATTAAATATAAATATGCAAAATGTTTTTGTATTTTTATTTTTTGTAAAATAAATTTATTTAATGTCTCAAAAATAGGAAAAATATTAATGATTATTTTTGGAAAGGGTGGAAACCCTAGTTTTTGTTTTAAGAAAAATATATATATTATATTATTTATTTATATTTAAGAAAATAAATAAAATATATACAAAAGTGTTAAAAAATTAAAATGTGTGAGAAAATATTACTTAAATGTATAAATAATAAAAAATAAAAATATATAATATTTTTATAATATTTACAAGTTTTTATTTAAGAAAATAAAAGTATATTATTATAGTAATTATTTCTATGCCCAAAAAATAATAAAAATAATAAAATAAAATGTGAAAAATTAAGAGAATATTTTTTGTGATTTTAAATATTTAGAAAAATAAATAAAAAAGTCAGAAATGTAAAATAAATAAGAAAAATATACAAAAATAATCAAATGGGCCAAGGGGGTGCAAAGAGCAAGCAGGGGGGGTGCAAATAGCCAGAACAATCCAAGTCCAACCCAACTCATTTCATCCCTAACCTCTGGAAATAGAAAACGCGCGAATCCTTGTTCAAACTCGTATCTCCTGCATTTGTGCTTAAAAACAAAAACTTGCAACATGAAAGTTATAGCTCTTAATCACACGATTCTAACCATGTAAAAAACTTAATCTAACTCTCAAAGACCAGAGAGAATTTCATTGGCCCTAAATCTTGACCTAGTTTTTTCAGAAAGTTCAACTATCAAATACTCATAGCTCAGTTAACATAAATGAATTATATGCATATGTACAGCTCAAGGGCAATGAGGACTACATTTTTTCTTCACAAACCTAAGCCTAATGATTCCTAAATAAGGAGATAGAAGTTTGAGAAATACCTGTTTCAGTCAAGTTCGAATATGGCAATGCAACAACTTTCAGTGAGGCCTAAGGTTCTTTTGAGCTTGCTTGATGTTCCCTTGATCTTTCCCAATGCTTGGCTTGCTTTGAAATGGTCTGAAACTTCTTGTAGAACTCAACCTGCAAACTCAGAATTTGAAAATGGTGAAGTGTGTAAATGGAGTTACAGTGGCTTGAGAATGGTTGGAATAGTTTAGGTATGTTGTATGGACTGTGTTGGAACTGGTTTCGAGCAAAACGCACGAGTGGATTTTGATTTGGCTTGTGATTTGCAGAACCTGCCCTGTTTTTGCAAGAACTGAAGTTTTGGTGTTTAAGGGTGTTTGAGAGGCTTGGAGCTCGTGTTTCTAACCTTAGGAAATGTGAAACACTTATTTGAAATGTTACCAAGACTTGGTTATATGAGATTATCAAGTTATGTGGTTTTTGCACAATGACTTGTTTTTGAAGTAAAAGGTGGAGTTGACAATGCTAAGGCCTGTACAGGCTTGTACTCTAGCTGCACATAGTTGGTATGCCTTTCCCTAAGTTTGTGGATGTTGTTTTCTGCAATAACTTTGGTCCATCGCTCAAGAAATACAATTTTACATAAAGCATGCTTTATGTAAATGGCATTGTTAACTTTTTGCCAAAAATGGATTAATCCTTTGTATAATGCTTCAAAGATCAGAACAAAGCCTTAATCCAATGTGTTTGCATTTAATTTATGAGTGTGGAGAGGTTTAAGGCCTGTAAAACAAGTACAAGCAAGGTTTGGACAGATTTTGCAACTTGTAGCATGGTGTAAAATGCCTTGGACAAAAGTGATGATTTGCCAATTTCAAACTTTCGATTCTCCCTAACCATGAATGATCTTGGAGAGTTCTTGGACATTTTGGAAAGCTTGTAACATTCCCTACAATCCATCTTTGAAATGAATTTTGATATTCCACTTAGAACTATGTGAAAAATTTCCATGAAGATAGGTCAAAATCCTGCCTAAACTAGGGCAAAATTTCACTAAGTTAAAAGTTTCATGGACCCTTGTTCACAAAATCATAACTTGACATCCAAGCATCTTTTGGGAAAACTTTGTGAATAAAAGTTGTAGATTTTGTGGAGGACTACAAATTTCATGTTGGAAGTTTTCTTTGAATCCAATTGCATCATGGTGAAAAAGTTGGGAAAAAATAAGAAATTTTCATAACTTAGAAAATTTCTAAGTTATGAAAATTTTCCATTTTAAACCCTAATTTTCAAAATTAGGTTTCTTGGTGAACAAGTTTCATGTTTTGACACATCTTGATGAAAAATGACCCTTGGCACTTGATTTTGACCAAAAAGTCAAAGTTTGACTTTTCAATGTACAGTTGATTTTTGTTCAGTTGACTAGAAAATTCATCTGTCAATTTAATGCATTTGAGATCTTTTGAACCTTGTGATTAGGTCAAGATGATGACATTGAGTCCTTGAATCCATGCTTGAAGCCAATTTGCCATTGGCTAGGTGAAAAATCAGAAATTGCCCTTCTACAGCCAAAACCCTAAAAATGACCATTTTGCCCTTTTGGTGATCTGATCAAATTTCTTGAGGAGTTATGGTCCATACTTGATCAAATGGTTCATATAAGTCTATAATATTGATTTGGATAAAAAATTATGAGGTTTGACTGTAAATTGGCCACAGTTGACTTTTTCCCCAATACAGCTGATTTTAGGTCATCTGTCCAATTGACTGGGCAAAAATTTGATTCAAGACTTGAAACTTGGTATGGGAAATCTTATAGGTCCAACATGAAGTATGAAAGTCACATTAAGCATTGAAAGTCCAAAAACCCTTGTGAAAACTCAAACCCTAATTTCAGGTCAACTGTGCAAGGAGATGTCTTGAGCAGAGCAAACCCTAACTTGGTCTTTAGTCCAAAGAGTCTTGTGAGGGGAAATCTTGATAAAATGAGAGGGAAAATTTTTGGGTACAACACTATCCAGTGTGTTTGCTTTATCATACGTGCGTTTTGAGAGCCCTTGGATCTGATTACTTCCATTAGTCATACTCCATCCAACGCGCCAGATTTTTCCTTTGTTTTGACTTGTTTCTAATTGTTTAAAAATACTTTTTGGTATTTTTAAATTCTAAAAAAATTCATAAAATCATTTTCTTTATTTCTGACTTTATGGAAAAAAAAATACAATTTAATTCTGATTTTTTTGTTTCTTATCATTTTTACTTGCTTAAGTGATTTTAAATAATTCTAAAAAATACTTTTTGTTTTAAAAAAAATTGCTAAAAATTTTTGTAAAAACATTTGAGATCACTTCTGACTTTTCTATGGTCTCTTTTAATTTTTCTTTCATGTTTTGAATATAGTTTGCTATGTTGCCTTTTATTTCTTTTTTTAAAACAATTTAAAAATAATTTTTCTCAATTTATTTTGTTTATTAAATGCAATGTTATTTTTATATATATTATGTTTGATCTTGAACTATAGGATTTTAATCATGAGCTTCATTAACATCATTAGATCTTGGGTGTTGAGTTTAACTCCACCAAAATAGTAAATGGTTTTAATGTTAGCTTGATTAATTTTTTTGGTTCAAATGTAGAATTCAATTCTTATCCCCTCCCTCTTCATATTATCCCCTTCTCACTTATACTACATGTTGTTGGAGAATGATCTATATATCATTCCTCTAAACATATGGTACATAGATTTATATTGATCGACCTCAAAATAGGTGCTACTTCCACATCCACTTACGAATGCTTAACATAGCGCTAAATTTTATCCCGATTCGAGAAGTGATCATTTGTGGCCCAAATCCATGTTTGCAAGCCCAAGTATGTTTAATTTGAAACCTTTGATCCAATAACCTTAAGGTTCATTGTTAGGAGGCTTTGATCTTATCAATCCTCTAATGAACCTTCATAAACTTTGGTCTAAGCGAATCATTTAAACATTGTTTCTCATATGTTGTCGCCTCGAGAATTTGAAATGAACGATATACTTGACAAAAAGCAAATGAAACTTGTTGTTGAGAAGCTTTTATTTTATCAATCTTCTAATGAGTTTTCAAATGCAAGTTTCAAGATGGTCATTAAACTAACCTCTAATTCCTAACTCATTAACAATTGACTTTTATTATGCATCTTTTTACTTATGGCCTTTATCTTATGTCTTTATTTTTATGCACCATTTACTTTAGCATTTACGTTTCATGCTATTTTCATATTTGCTCACTTGAGCATTTATCTTGATGCCTTTTTTTAGTTTTTCTCACTTTAGCCTTTAATTTTATTTTTGAAGATACTTAATAATCAACTTGAACAATAAAATTTTTTAAGATCATATGGACTATTTGGTTACAATCCTTGGCATTATGGAGTTATGGACCTCTTAGAACTAGGATTAGAAACCTTGACTACCCTTGAGATCTTGTGACTTTTGTTGTTATTTTGTCTGGAATTCTTGGGGTTTACCCCAAGACATTGAGTTGATTTTATTTGTGTGCAAGTTATTTTGATTATATGCTTTGTATGTGATTGAAAATTCATTTGTATACAGCCGTTACTCTGCCCAATTTTTGTGAAGACTTAATGCATTTGAAGTTTGGTATTCTTAAGAGGTTTAATATCTTTGCATGTTTGGTTTTAACCCAAATAATGAGAATTCTACATTGACTCATTATGTCTAGTGTTGACTTCTTGTTGGTTAGCCGGTTCTTTTTCATAGCTTTTACCTTATGTTTTAGGATAGTCCCTTCATCTCCTCCCATTTTCTTTAATTTCAAAAATCTTCTCCCTCCTTTTCAAAACTATTCTTGTTTTCTAAACTTGAACCGCTTTCATAATAAACTTGGACTTAGGTCCATGTATTTTCAAAAAATGTTTTCTTAATTAAAGTTTAACCAACTTAATAATACTTTGAAATTTCTTGTGAGAAGACTAAAAGTCAATCAATCTCATTCAAACCATTTTGCCACTTTGGCTTTTGACCTTAAACTTTTCTCAAAAGATTAAACTCTTGTCAATCCTTGTAGTGATGTGAGCTACCATACTTCTATGATATGTAATGAAGTGAGATATTTTTCACTTGGGTGTTGAGTGAGGCTTTGTTGATTTTAAAATCTAAGCTATATCCTCCACTTTGAAATGATGCAAATTATCCTTTCTCATAATCGTTGGTAGTAAGTATGTTTTCCACTCGGATACGACGATGATGTCTCGTCTTAAAATTAACCAACACATTTGTGTTTTAAATTTTTTAAAGGTGAACTACGAGTACCCTGATCCCCTATTGCACGGAAGGTGGTACGTAGGCACTAAAGGTTCACAACCGCGACGGGTGTAAAAAATGTAAAAAACATTTCTTTTCTCATCTCCACCATCTATTTTGGTATACAACACTTATAGCCAAAATACACAAATTTTCAAAGAGGTTCATGCAGAGTACCATAGATGTTTAGGGTGCTAATACCTTCCCTTTTCATAACCAACCCCCGTACCCAGATTCCCTCCCCCTGTTTTTGGGTTATTCGATATTTTCCCATTCCTTTGGAAAGAATAAAGCGCGGTGGCGATTTTTATTTGATCTGTGCGAGTCAAGTCAATCTAATGGCTTAGTCTCAATGTTTCTACTACTACAGTGATCCCAGGGACAAATGGAATCCCACATACGAAGGGCCATTTGTGATCAAGAGGATATTTTCTGGCGGTGCTATCATACTTACCACCATGGACAGTGAAGATCTTCCACACCATGTGAATGCGGACATAGTTAAAAAATAATACGCATAAAAGAGACCCGCTAGGTTGAATGGCCTATGAAAAAATAAGGGCATCCCAGCGAACCAAAAGGGTTCGAGCAAAAATTAGGGATATATATAAAAAAATGTATGTTCGGAAAGTCGAAAACCTGAAAAGGTGGCTTGGGAAAAAAAGGATGTCCTGGTGGACTGAAAACCCGAAAGGGAGATCCAGGTAAAAGTTAGGGAGTAAAGCGTACAACTATGTCTCGTTCAATCACTTATCTACTTACAACCAACATGATTATTGACGTCGAGTTCAAATGGTACAGATCAATTCAGTCAACTTCTTTTGACAATGAGTGATGAGATGCTTGAAGACATAGGGGCAATAGCAGAGTTAAAACTTGATGGGATCATTTTCACATATTTGTTTTTATTTTTTTCTCTTTGTAAACCTTTTTCTTTTATGACGATTTCCTCTTACTAGGATTTTCGTATCTTTGTATAAAACTGTCTGTTTATAGACAAACTTTCCAAATCAATGCAATCAGTTTCAATTTCAAAAACTTTTTATTTTCTATGTTTTGTTTGCAACGTCCAATGATTATATTGAATGAACATATGCATTTAAATATGATTACCATTTATAAATATATGCATAGAAACATGATTAGAATTTACGAAAGACTCCAGGAGTTGGGATAAGTGTTCGAAGCTGACCATAAATTCCCACAGAGCAATTTCCTCAGATCTTTCTCCACAAGATTATTTCCCCAGTGAAGTCGATGTAGTCTATAGGGTTTATTTCCCCAACAGAGTTTATTTCTCCCATGTTGTAGAAATTCCTCCCCAGAAGAGTCAATACTCACATCTGAAACCTGGTTAAGCATCATATCAAGGAATTTCATCTCTTTCATCTCCAGTAACAATTAAATCGTTCAAAGAACGATGAATAACCGAATCTCATTGAATGCTTCTATCCCCAAGCAGAAGTTGGAGATCCCCAGCGGAATATCCTCAAACCTAAAGCAGGAATCCCCAGTAAAGTCCTATTGTCTTCATCCCCAACAACAATCAAGGATTTATTTTCCCCATCCAGATGTTATCACACAAGGCTACTTACACGCTTTAATAACATATTACATCCATACATCATTTACAAAAATCATAACATATATGTATGAAACGCATATAACATTCTCATTTATTTTGAGAGCATCATTACACAATACATCACATACATCATGACAATGCACATAACTAACTTTGTCTTTTCCAGTTAAGTTCACAAGTGGAGAAATATTACCAGTAATTTATAGACAGGTTATGGATCAATTCCTGAAACAAGACAGGGTGATTATCTACATGACCAAGTGATTTCCTTCAGAGGAGTTCTGAAACTCATATCCGCTTCAGCACTTTATTCTAAAAAGCATCTCCTTCAGAATTTTATTCTGAAAAGAATCTTCTTCAACGCTTCATTCTGAAAAGCATGTCCAGTTCAGAGATGGAACCCGGAAAAGCATTTCCCCTAGAGACCGAGTTTTGGAGAGAATTTCCTTCAAAAGAATTCTTAAATGCATTTCCCATTCAGCACTTCATTCAGAAAAGCATCTCCTTCAGAAGTTTATTCTAAAAATCATCTCCTTCAGGGCTTCATTCTAAAAAGCATGTCCCCTTCAGAGATGGAACCCTGAAAAGCATTTCCCCCAGAGACCTAGTTCTGGCGAGCATTTCCTTCAGAAGAGTCCTGAAATGCATTTCCCCTTTCAGTACTTCATTCTAAAAATCATCTCCTTCAGAAGTTTATTTTGAAAATTATCTCCTTTAGCGCTTCGTTCTGGAAAGTATTTCCCCTTCAGATACAGAATCCTGAAAAGCATTTCCCCCAAAGACAGAGTTCTGGCGAGCATTTCCTTCAGAGGAGTTCTGAAATGCATTTCCCCTTCCGCACTTCACTCTGAAAAGCATCAACTTCATAAGTCTTATTCTGAAAAGCATCTCCTTCAGCACTTTGTTCTGAAAAGCATTTCTCCTTCATAAACGAAATATTGAAAAGCATTCTTCTGATACTCCTATCAACGGTAACTTTGGATGGTATCTTTAAGCCCATATATGAACTACAATCAATCATTTATCTGAATGGCATCTTTAAGTCCATTCAAGAAACACAATCAACTAAGAAGTGTTACTTCGTGCACATGCGAGTGCAAATTTCTGGGTATTTAAGTGTTCAATCATCTTCCACCTTCAAATCCCAAATGATAGGCATGCCAGTTGAAACAACCGGCTGAAAATCATCAAAATAATGAAGTCGCCATCGAACGTCTTTTATCCCACATGTAGGGAAAGGTAAACATCGAGAAAACCTGAGAAGGGAGAAGTCACGGTCTTGCGACCGAGAGATCGGGTAAGGGAGTCTGTTACGCGAGGGGAAGGTATTAGCACCCCACACGCCCGTAGTACTCTACGGTATCCACTCTTGTTATCTATCTTATGGGTGTGTTTAATCTATGCTTATTGTCTATTATACTACTGAAGGGAGAATGCATGCAAAAGAAAAGGGAAAGGAAAGTAGGGAAAATAAAATTGTACTCGCTTGGGCCCTACCCCAATGCCTACGTATCCGTTTTGAGGAATCAGAGCTACCGTAGTTCGGCTCATATATTTTTGTTTGTTTATGTTTTTTATGGACAATGTTAATTCCGCCTTCTGCCACAGCTCGACCTTTGGAGACTTATGCGTTGGCACAAAAGTAAATTAATCATGTCCTTACCTGAAAAGGGTTTTAGAGAGAAGGTGCTCGAGCACACAAAATAGTTTGAATTTGTTTTCTATTTTCGTTACCTTGAAAAAGGGTTTAGGTATGATTAGCATGTTTTCAATTTGCTAAGAAAAGAAGTTTTTGTTTTGAATGCAAGGATGCAAAGAGGGAAGAAAAGAGTCTAAGGGAGACTAGCCTATTTCTAAACCTAATGTTATCATACAATGGTATCCCTATGTCAAGGATGAAAGGAGAAGTTTCTACCTACTATTAGCATGCATAGTTTACAACCTAAGGTCTAACTTGCGTCCGAACAAAGCAAGCGCATCCTAAGGAAACATGGTATGTACAAGGATGAAGCAAGCAAGCCAGCAAAAAGAGCACACCTAGAGAGATCCTGCCTGGGTTAGCATGTCGAAGAAAAGTCTAAAAAACTATCCTAAAGGGAGCATGCAATGACAGCGAAGTCGTGATCTCAATTTCTAAATTGAGTGACTCATCGATCGGCAAGAAATAAAGGAAAGCGATAAAATCCTATAGGGAGCATGCACTGAGAGCGAAGTCGTGATCTCAATTTCTAAATTGAGTGACTCATCGATCAACAAGAACGTAAACAAACACAAGCGCAACACATATAGCAAATGAAGTGCGGAATGCCTGCTACAGTTCTTTAAACAGCTACTTCGAGCACACGCTCTTTATTTCCTACTTCACATGATATCTAGAAAGCGATAATGAAATGCAATAAAGTGCGAAAAAGTACAAGGGTAGTAGCAGAGGCTACCAAAGCGAGCAAGTCGTCAAGAGCAGACGAAAGCACTGAAAAAGCAGGGAGTACGCGTCGAGCAAGCTTTACCAAGAAACAAACAGAGTCAAACAATATCCAACTAAGATAAAGGCAAACGTGTGTCGCGAATGTGATGCATAATCAAAAATTCTGTTAAACCACTGATTATGCCAAGGAAATTGAATCAAGGATACAAAATCAACAAGAACATATTAAAATCTTAAATCATGTACCAAACATTAATTCAATTAATTCCTAAGCTAATAGAAAGAATTATGAAAAAAATATCACTAAGTCAAGGAGTAACATATTAGTACCCACACAAAATTTCAGCCCAAAAATCATGGAAGAAAATACCACAATTAAATCGCCAAAATTCAAGAAACAAAGTGAAAAATTAAAAGAAGCTAGGAGGTGCAGTGGACTGGAATTAGTGTGAATAGAAGAACATTCATTGGCAAGCCCAGGCGCATCTGGCCCAATCCCCTGTCCAAACATTTTCCCTCAATATAATTTTTAATCTCTGATTTATGTATATCAAAATAATAAAAAAATTAAATTAAATTAAACATGAGAAATAGTGAGATTGGAGAAATGATGTCATTGGCATGTGTTAGGCTCAAAAATTCGTGTGACTCCTCAGCTTCTTCATCTCCTTCAATCCGACCGCTGCAACACCCACCTACACTCGTCAGAAACTCGATTCTCGACCATCAACCGCCTCGTTTTCAAATCTGCGTTCTATATCCAGCACCAAATCCCACCAATTTCCGCTAAAATGGCCTAAATCGTAAATGATAAATCTGAGCCCCAAGTTTATTGCAAGTGGAATTACATGAAGGTGCGAAGACTCTTGAGCGCGATTCCATGGGGGTTAGAACCTACCTGTCCTCCTTTACAGACCGGTATCAAGAAATTGCGGAAAGGATGAAGAATGATGTGTAACCTAACTCGACCGCGGCGGTGATCAGAGACTTCGATGAATCCTCATACTCAGGTATCACTACATCTTTCTCCGAAAACTCCTCCAATTTAATTTTCTACTTCCTCTATACTTCGATGTTGCTCCGAATCTACAAATTCATTGTTGTTATTGTTGCACTACCGATTGAATCCGTTGATACTAAAACCGTGCCTTTTTGTAGAAGGTTGGAGTCGTTGAAGGTGGATCTTGAAGAAACGATTGCTATTAGAATGAAGATTGCGTGATGCATATTGAAGTTTGATGAAGATGCGTATGATGATGCGAGAGATTCAAAGTTGAAGAGAACCTTGGAGGTTGATGATGACACAAAGCTACAACAATGTTCACATCTTACTGATGAAGATTGAAGCGCAGAAAATGATGATTATAAACCAGAGAGTTGATTGACACTATTGTGATGCCGAGAAAATTGAGAGTGCAGAGAGGTGAAGACTGAAGATTTTTTTTTGTGATTTTCTGTTATGAATCGAAGGATGAAGATTCAGGAAGAATTACCGAGAGAGTGGGATTGGGAAGTGAGTATCCTCTTTTCCTTCGTATTTTCCTTTGTTCTGAATCGTAATTCTCCTCCCTCTCTTTCTTTTTTTCTGTTATATTTTTCTTGCGTTTGCATTATTCGGTTGTTGTTGATCTGTGATACGGATGCAAAGTTGTACGTGTTAATGTAGTGATGTGCTGTGGTAGCACGGTTGTAGATTTGAAGAAGACGAAGACGATGCTGTTACAGTGGAGGATTAAAGAATTGCTTCACAGAAATGTTGAAGATGATGGATGATCGAAACAGAGAAATGAGAGGAGTTATTGATGAAGTACCGAGAGAATGTTACAGAATGAATGGTGAGTTTTTTTTTTTTTATGGATCCTTCTTGTTCTCCTTTTTCTTTTCTATTATCCCGCTGCTGGAAGTTTTTTGCTAGCATATAGTTAGAGGTTGTTATGGTTATAAAGTTTGTTGGAGTTCTGTTTGAAATGTTTGTAGTTTGGACTGTTAGAAGATGGTTAGGGAATGCATGAGGTTGGTTAGAAAGCGGTTACGGTAGTTAGGAAGTTGGTTAGGAAACTGTTCTAAATTGGAAGTTAGAAACAGTTTGGAAGCAGTTGGTTAAAACTGAAGGTTAGTTATATGGTTTTTGTTTTTTTGAGATAACAGTTAGGGAGTTGAGTTGGCTTTTTATTATGAAGGGTGTTTGGAAAGTGGTTAGAAAAGTTGTTCTGTTTAGGTTTGGTTAGTAATTCTACAGGTTAGGATTCTGGAAATTAGCAAGAGTTAGAAGTTATTATTTTTTTTATTTGGTGTGAATTGTTGTTCTGAATTGGTTATAGGTTCTTCTATTATGGATGCATAGCGAACTGGTCTTTCTTATCAATTGATGCAGGGCTATTCAAACTTTGGCTAATTGAGATTGGTTTCCTTAATGATGCAGGCTATGAAGAGTTCGAAGAACGACAGAAGGCTTAAAGAATTCTCTTGGATAAAAGGCATAGTAATAGTATCAGGTTAAATGGAGGCTCGACTCATGATGTGAAAAGTTGGGAAAGGCTTGGTCATGGGACTTGGATTTATTTGTAATTTTGTAATATTCGGTGCATTTTCTTTGTGTAAATTCCTTCTATTTTGGAAAGTAGATGGTTTGGAGTTGTAATGGTATGATTGAATGTAACATAAAATATGAATTCTTTTGCTTTGTAAAGAAGTTTTCTATCACTTTCATGATGAGTAATCCAAAGAAATGGCTTTGAAACTTCTTTTAGTCAAAATGATGTTATCCTTGTATCTTGAATTCACTTTATGACCATGTTCTCATATTAAATCGAATATCTACGTATGCCATAATTGAATACAAATAGCCTCTAACTCAATGCTTGCACCTAGAGCTCTTGAATACCCAAAGCCATGTGGTCCAAATACCAATTAAATTTTCTTAGACTAAGAAAACTTACTAGACTCTAGTTTGCAATAACCATACCAATATCTCTAATAACTTGCACCTCAAGTAATGATAAAACCCCTTTGAAATTTATTAATGAACAAATCCACGTGGAACCATTCTTCGAGCCTGCACGATTAGGGAAGTAAACCCTAACTCTTTAACCCTAAAGTAACCTGGTGGAATGGCTTTGTCTTTTGATGAAAACGAGTCTCTTGATAAAGGAGGAAATTCCCAATGAAAACCAACTCTAATCCCTCAAACCCTGATCGATGAAGAACCATGTTGATCCAAGCTTGCATGAAGATGATAGTCTAAAAGCACAAAGAAACCCTAATTCCTCAACATCTTTGATTCAAAAGATTGACCCTCGATGAAATTGGATGGAGAAGACCTTGTATCTTGATGTTGAGAAGAAGAGAATAGCCCTGTAACTTGATGATGAGAAGAAGAGAATAGCCCTGTAACTTGATGCTGAGAAGTCCATGAAAAACCCTAGCTTCACACAAATGATTAATGGAGATATCACTTGAAACAAGCCTGTGCAAAAATGAGAGCCTTGAAGCCATACGACAACCCTAACTCTTTGAAATCCATAATCCCATGCCAAAATTTTATTGGTTAATGATGCATGAGGTGTTAAATGATCTAATGGAAGGCATGCAGATGGGATGAGAAACGTAACAATGCATGAGCCAGATAAAAGTAAAAGGGTAGGACAAATTTGGGGTATTACAGTTTCCCCTATTTAATCGTCTTAAACCTGAAAGTACGATTGGCACATGCCTTTCGGAAGTTCAAGGTTGAAGATGATTAAATATCAATGCCAAAAATTTGTCCTGAGAGAGAGTAAGTGTTTTCTTTATTTATTTTTGTGTTATCTGCTGGGGAAAAGAAATTTATTTTTTCAATGAAGAGACAGAGATTCGGCTTGTAACGTGGCTTGATGCCAATACAAGACAAATGGTTGGTATGAAAAG
Source organism: Vicia faba (assembly GCA_948472305.1). Lineage (NCBI taxonomy): Eukaryota > Viridiplantae > Streptophyta > Magnoliopsida > Fabales > Fabaceae > Vicia > Vicia faba. Next base: position 1,467,240,786 of record OX451736.1, on the reverse strand, counting down.
ATAGCGAACAAGGTCTATGGGCGACCTACGATCCTAAGGTGAAACATGAGAGTGATTTGACAGAGAACCTATCCAAAGGGCGATCTCAGGTTCTAAGACAAAGTATATGGAAAGAACCTAGCCAAGAGGTAATCTCAGGGTCGACGATGATTTGAGGGAAGAACCTAGCCTACGGGCGATCTCAGGTTCGACGATGATCTAAGGAAGAACCTAGCCTACGGGCGATCTCAGGTTCGAAGATGAAACATGGATTACGACATGACGATTATTTAGATAAGCGACACAGACGAGCATCAAGAAAGGTTAAACACGGACGAGTGTTTGAATCAATACAGACGAGTATTGAAAGAAGATACAGGCGAGTATCAAAAGGTTAAACACGGACGAGTGTTTGAATCAATACGGACGAGTATTGAAAGGAGATACGGACGAGTATCAAAGGTTAAACATGGACGAGTGTTTGAATCAATACGGACGAGTATTGGAAGAAGATAAAGACAAGTATCAAAGGTTAAACACGGACGAGTGTTTGAATCAATATGGACGAGTATTGAAAGGAGATATGGACGAGTATCAAAAGTTTAAACATGGACGAGTGTTTGAATCAATACGGACGAGTATTGAAAGAAGATACAAGTGAGTATCAAAGGTTTTAAACACGGACGAGTGTTTGAATTAATACGGATGAGTATTGAAAGGAGATACATACCAGTATCAAAAGGTTAAACACGGACGAGTGTTTGAATCAATACGGACGAGTATTGAAAGAAGATACATATGAGTGTTGGACGTTGACACGACGAGCGTTTAGGGAACTGACACAGACGAGTGTTTAGAAACTGACACGGACGAGTGTTTAGGAACTGACACAGACGAGTGTTTAGGAATGGACACGGACGAGTGTTTAGGGAACTGACTACCAGACAAGAACTGGGTTTAGAATGACAAAGTGTATTGATTTTGTTTGGCATTGAAAAGATGAAGGTCATCGACTGGGGATTTTGGGCATGATATCCTCCTGTAGGGACGTATTGTTGTCCTTGAATAATTCAGGTCTTTTGTGTAAGGTACTTGATCAGGCTTATGCTTCGTATGCATGTTTGAATTTCTTTTGCCGCAAAGATCCATTCTGATGGATCGACTACGCGCTTTTGAGGATGCGATGTTATGCAATGATAATTGTATGCAATGAAAAGAAATAGACTTCAAGGGGATAAGCGAAAGCTTGCTAGGAACCAATGCTCATTATTGGGGATACCAATACATATCGACGCTGGAAGTCTGCAGTACCAAAGATTGTTGGGGATACTGATAAAAATTTGCACTGGGGGGCCCATGACATTGAAGATTGTTGATGACTCTGCTGGAGATTGAGTTGCCGACGAAACGAGTCTTCATGTACGATGCTGGATTCTGAATCATACCGTTGGGAAGAGATAACCTGGCCAAACTTCCAAACATCCTGAACCGTTGAGAGGATGACAGAACTGAATATGCCGAAGAATGGATACTGAACACCATGTGGATCCCTTTGAATACATGCTCCAAGTTTACGCACACTGGGGAATTGTTTCTTGAATCACTTGGGGAATAAGAGATGGGCGTGGACACTTACAAGTGCCCCGGTTGAGCCCTGCGAATTCCCCAGTCTGGCTCTGCGAATGCCTCGGTTTAGCTCTGTGAATGCCCCGGTTTAGCTCCATTGGGGATGTTCTAAATTAACTCCACCAAGGATGCATTTGCGCGTGCTGAGTTAAAAGACGATTCTAGATTTTCTGAATTCTCTTGGGGAATCAGGTCCGAAGTTGTCTGTAGCAGATGAAGGCGGCTTCGTGTACTGGCTAGGTCAGGGTGACCGTTACGATGCTTTTAGCTTGATTGTAGTCTCGTACAACATAATTGGCTTGAGCAACTTTGCAAGTATGGATGAGGAATGCCCCTGTCTGGAGGGTCTCTGGGAAGATCTAGGTCGAATAGAAGACCAGAAGATTTGTGCCACAATATGATATGAGGTGGCCTGCCCCAATGTCTTGAGCCACGAAACGAACTGTTCTTAATTACAGCTTTCTTGGAGAGATTTGTCGAATCTCAACGTAACCGCCCCAGGTTGAATGAATTCTAAATAGATCTCTCGACGTGATAGCCTCTGATTGACAGCTTTGAGGGAATGCCCCAGATTTTGCTAAACTTGGAGAGATCGACTCTTGACTTGATTGCCTCAGATTGGCAGGCTCTGCTAACTTCATCCCTGAATGGTACTCAGACTGTGAAGTACCAAGATGATTTCTCTTGACAGAATCTTTGGTTTAACATGCCTCTGGATTAGTCATTTCTCTTGTGGCAGCTGACTCTTGCTTCAACAGGGTATTCAAGCCTCTCTTCTCTGACAAGATTGAGCTCTTTACCGATTGTTCATTGTGTAAACTTACTTGATGTCGATCAGTTGTTTTGTATGCAGAAGAATGTTTATTATGACAATGACAATTCTAATGCAACACATAAGTAAGTCTTGAAGTTTGAAAAAACTTTGAATGAAATGACGTCACAACTCTGTTGTGAACGAGTCACTAGCTAGAGAGAAACATTTGCAAATTCTTTTTTCATGAAAGATAATGCAAGCATATTATGCCAACATAGATATTCAAACATACCTCTTAGGAGTCAGTTAAATGCTATCTCGTTGTAGCACGCTTTCAAATTGACCCATGCTTCAATTAGGACTTTGAAAGGGTTGTAACGTGGCCTAGTTCACGGTTTTATAAAAAAGGATTTAAGGCTCAAAATTATTTGGTGCCCACCCATTCTCCATGATGTTCTCCATTCCTATGTTCAGTTGACCCGATACAAGCATTCATCTCTCTAGAAGAGTTTGTGATGGTTGAGGAACCACTGTGGTTTCATGGACACGACATTCACTAACTTCTGATTTTGGTGTCTGATCAGACGACCTTGTTCTTTAATGGGGATTTTCATTGGTAATCCTTTTCTTACCTTTTAGGCTTTTCAATTTCCTTCTTGCTTTCCCTAATTTTTGCCTGGACAAATTCTTTTGAATTTTGATTTGGGAGTCCAACGGGATGCCCCAATTTTTGCCTAAGCGACTTGTTTTCATGTTTCGACTTAGCGGGGATTTTTGTTTCTTTCTTATTCGTATTTTTCATTTTGAACAAGTCGTTGATCTTTGCGTTGTTTTTGATTTGTCGGAAGTGATCGTGACTGCCTGAATCTCTAGTAGATGATGGATAGCCCTTATTGTATCGTTATTTGTTGACCTCCTGATGTGCGAGGGATACCCATTGAGATATAGTCAATAGACTCATGTTGTTGTTAGATGAGGGTTAGCCATTGCAGTTTTGACTTTCCTCAACCTTTTGATGGATAATCATTGTTGTATCCTTGGATGCACACTCTTGATGAGTTCTGAATGCTTGATCATATTAGTTGAACACTACCCGCCCCAGGGTTGAAATGAGGGTTTTTTCTGAATAGAAGGAAAACTCCTACTTCGAAGGCTCAGAGGGGTTAACGAGGGTCTATCTTCCTTATATCTCCGGTGTTTAGGAATTGAAACAAGGCATGTACATCGTCAGCAGGGTCTTACTCAAAGGCGTACCAACCAGAGATTTTTGTGTTTTAGGTTGTCGTCATCCTCCTTTCAATCTTTACCTAAGCATAAGACTAGGAAATTTGGCATCAATATGCAAGTAAAACATTTAAAGAGTGATAACGAATGGATGAGTAAAAATTAAAGGAACACTTCAAGACAAGCATACTTATTGCATTAAGATTTTCGTTCAAAAATAGACAAGTTTCTATATACAAGCGATGTTTAAACAAACAAGAAAGAATGCAAATGAAAATGCAGTAAAGAAACCAATGATTGCCATTGTTGAGGAGACTTGACTCTGTATGGACTTGCTGATTTTGACGACTTTCTGTAGTCTTGATGCTCGAGTGTGCAAGAGAATTCCCCTTCAGATCTGATGTGAACACAATAGTCTCTGGATTGAGCCTGTCTTGGACATTATCTTTGGATGACATACCATCTTCAATTGATTCGCCAGGTGCCCCAGTATAATATGCATCACCAAGCATATCATGTCTTAAAGAAATGATAGACATCATCATCAGAGTTTCCATGACCTAGCTTATCTGAGTATTTAATCCATTATCTTCCTGCTTGAAGAAGTTACTGACTATGAGCCAAAGCTTGCATGTACCACTCGGAATTATTCCATAACTGATCTCTGAGCATGTGCGGTGAGAAATCAAGTTGAATATTTAAAGATAACCCCAGGTCTGAATAAGAATCCCCAATCTTCGGGTACCTGTTATGGATGCATGAATATGCATGGGGTGCATGAATGAGTGCCATGTCATGTTCTATCATTTCCAAGGAATTTGCGTGCTTTGATTTTGATTTTACGCAAGTAAGGAATGGAAGAGTTTAGCACAAGGCTTGCAAATGTGATTCCTTGGAAATAACAGAACATGTATGTTAAGCATGTGGTTAGCCATGTTATGTATGCAAAGGCATGAGATCAAAGAGGATCAAGGTTCCAAAATTTCTGAATATGATTGTTGTACTGTTCTGAACCATGTGAGTATCATCAGATCAAAGGTCCGACATAGCTTCTGCATATATAAGAACCAAGTACCATGTGGATCTCCCATTGTACGGGGTCAAGGCTTATGGGACTGGATACTGTTGAGCATTTCTGAATAATGTTGGGAATACCAAGATTGAAGGCTTGAATGAACCTCTAGGTAAACAAGTCAGAAACTCAGAAAATAAATCTGAGAACCATACAGTCACCAACATGATATAGCATCTGCATAAAGTCATAACAGAAATCAAGAATATAGCCATTAGAACTAATAGTCACCGTCTGATCATAGTCACCATCTGAGCATGAGTAACCATCTGAACATAGTCACCACCTGTACCTGTAATAAGAATTCCCTCCCCGCTCACGGGTGAAAACTAGGTCAGGGTAAGGCAATGGTAACTCAGAATCGAGGGTACTCTTGAAAAACTATCGCCGTATCACCTACGTGAAAACGATAGCCCCTCATTTGTACCTCATCTGAGCGTGGATGACATGGCGGCGATAGTGAGACCTAAGTCAACTAGCCGTTCATGTTCCATTCTATTCCTAGGGTTCCTATGGTATACAACTCTGGCCTGGGTATTGGGCCTTTTACCTCATAGTAACACCCACCCAATAAGAAGCAGATCCAGTACAATAGTAGTATATGGAAGACAATAAAATGCAATGCATACGTATGCTCAAGTATATACAAAATGAATGAATAACCTAAAAGCATAAAGATAAACACCCAAATGAAAGAAAGCAAGATCTAGGAGCGACTCCGGGATGGACCAGCATTTGGTCGACCTTTCCCCAGTGAAGTCTCCAGCTGAAACAACCGGCTGAAAATCATCAAAACAATGAAGTCGCCATTGAACGTCTTTTATCCCACATGTAGGGAAAGGTAAACATCGAGAAAACCTGAGAAGGGAGAAGTCACGGTCTTGCGACTGAGAGATCGGGTAAGGGAGTCTGTTACGCGAGGGGAAGGTATTAGCACCCCACACGCCCGTAGTACTCTATGGTATCCACTCTTGTTATCTATCTTATGGGTGTGTTTAATCTATGCTTACTGTCTATTATACTACTGAAGGGAGAATGCATGCAAAAGAAAAGGGAAAGGAAAGTAGTGAAAATAAAATTGTACTCGCTTGGGCCCTACCCCAATGCCTACGTATCCGTTTTGAGGAATCAGAGCTACCGTAGTCCGGCTTATATGTTTTTGTTTGTTCATGTTTTTTATGGACAATGTTAATTCCTCCTTCTGCCACAGCTCGACCTTTGGAGACTTATGCGTTGGCACAGAAGTAAATTAATCATGTCCTTACCTGAAAAGGGTTTTAGAGAGAAGGTGCTCGAGCGCACAAAATAGTTTGAATTTGTTTTGTATTTTCGTTACCTTGAAAAAGGGTTTAGGTATGATTAGCATGTTTTCGATTTGCTAAGAAAAGAAGTTTTTGTTTTGAATGCAAGGATGCAAAGAGGGAAGAAAAGAGTCTAAGGGAGACTAGCCTATTTCTAAACCTAATGTTATCATACAATGGTATCCCTATGTCAAGGATGAAAGGGGAAGTTTCTACCTACTATTATCATGCATAGTTTACAACCTAAGGTCTAACTTGCGTCCGAACAGAGCAAGTGCATCCTAAGGGAACATGGTATGTACAAGGATGAAGCAAGCAAGCCAGCAAAAAGAGCACACCTAGAGAGATCTTGCCTGGGTTAGCATGTCGAAGAAAAGTCTAAAAAACTATCCTAAAGGGAGCATGCAATGAGAGCGAAGTCGTGATCTCAATTTCTAAATTGAGTGACTCATCGATCGGCAAGAAATAAAGGAAAGCGATAAAATCCTATAGGGAGCATGCACTGAGAGCAAATTCGTGATCTCAATTTCTAAATTGAGTGACTCATGGATCAATAAGAACGTAAACAAACACAAGCACAACACATATAGAAAATGAAGTGCGGAATGCCTGCTACAGGTCTTTAAACAGCGACTTCGAGCGCACGTTCTTTATTTCCTACTTCACATGATATCTAGAAAGAGATAATGAAATGCAATAAAGTGCGAAAAAGTACAAGGGTAGTAGCGGAGGCTACCAAAGCGAGCAAGTCGTCAAGAGCAGACGAAAGCACTAAAAAATCAGGGAGTACGCGTCGAGCAAGCTTCACCAAGAAACAAACAGAGTCAGAAACAATATCCAACTAAGATAAAGGCAAACGCGTGTCGTGAATGCGACGCATAATTAGAAGTTCCGTTAAACCACTGATCATGCCAAGGAAATTGAATCAAGGATACGAAATCAACAAGAACATATTAAAATCTTAAATCATGTACCAAACATTAATTCAATTAATTCCTAAGCTAATAGAAATAATTATCAAAAAAATATCACTAAGTCAAGGAGTAACATATTAGTACCCACACAAAATTTCATCCCAAAAATCATGGAAGAAAATACCACAATTAAATCGCCAAAATTCAAGAAACAAAGTGAAAAATTAAAAGAAGCTAGGAGGTGCAGTGGACTGGAATTAATGTGAATAGAAGAACATTCATTGGCAAGCCCAGGCGCATCTAGCCCAATCCCCTGTCCAAACATTTCCCCTCAATATAATTTTTAATCTCTAATTTATGTATATCAAAATAATAAAAAAATTAAATTAAATTAAACATGAGAAATAGTGAGATTGGAGAAATGACGTCATTGACATGTGTTAGGCTCAAAAATTTGTGTGACTCCTCAGCTTCTTCATCTCCTTTAATCCGACCACTGCAACACCCACCTACACTCCTCAGAAACTCGATTCTTGACCATCAACCGCCTCATTTTCACATCTTCGTTCTATATCCAGCACCAGATCCCACCAATTTCCGCTAAAATGGCCTAAATCGTAAATGATAAATCTGAGCCCTAGGTTTATTGCAAGTGGAATTACATGAAGGTGCGAAGACTCTTGAGCGCGATTCCATGGGGGTTAGAACCTACATATCCTCCTTTACAGACCGGTATCAAGAAATTGTGGAAAGGATGAAGAATGATGTGTAACCTAACTCGACGACGGCGGTGATCAGAGACTTCGACGAATCCTCATACTCAGGTATCACTACATCTTTCTCTGAAAACTCCTCCAATTTAATTTTCTACTTCCTCTATACTTCGATGTTGCTCCGAATCTACGAATTCGTTTTTGTTATTGTTGCACTACCGATTGACTCCATTGATACTGAAATCGTGCCTTTTTGTAGAAGGTTGGAGTCGTTGAAGGTGGATCTTGAAGAAACGATTACTATTAGGATGAAGATTGTGTGATGCATATTGAAGTTTGATGAAGATGCGTATGATGATGCGAGAGATTCAAAGTTGAAGAGAACCTTGGAGGTTGATGATGACACAAAGCTACAACAATGTTCACATCTTACTGATGAAGATTGAAGCGCAGAAAATGATGATTATAAACCAGAGAGTTGATTGACACTATTGTGATGCCGAGAAAATTGAGAGTGCAGAGAGGTGAAGACTGAAGATTTTTTTTTGTGATTTTCTGTTATGAATCGAAGGATGAAGATTCAAGAAGAATTATCGAGAGAGTGGGATTGGGAAGTGAGTATCCTCTTTTCCTTCGTATTTTCCTCTGTTCTGAATCGTAAATCTCCTCCCTCTCTTTCTTTTTTTCTGTTATATTTTTCTTGTGTTTGCATTATTCGGTTGTTGTTGATCTGTGATACCGATGCAAAGTTGTACGTGTTAATGTAGTGATGTGCTATGGTTGCACGGTTGTAGATTTGAAGAAGACGAAGACGATGCTGTTATAATGGAGGATTGAAGAATTGCTTCACAGAAATGTTTAAGATGATGGATGATCGAAACAGAGAAATGAGAGGAGTTATTGATGAAGTACCGAGAGAATGTTGCAGAATGAATGGTGAGTTTTTTTTTTGTGGATCCTTTTTGTTCTCCTTTTTCTTTTCTATTATCCTGCTGTTGGAAGTTTTTTGCTAGCATATAGTTAGAGGTTGTTATGGTTAGAAAGTTTGTTGGAGTTCTGTTTGAAATGTTTGTAGTTTGGAATGTTAGAAGATGGTTAGGTAATGAATGATGTTGGTTAGAAAGCGGTTACGGTAGTTAGGAAGTTAGGTAGGAAACTGTTCTGAATTGGAAGTTAGAAACAGTTTGGAAGTAGTTGGTTAAAACTGAAGGTTAGTTATATGGTTTTTGTTTTTTTAAGATAACAGTTAGGGAGCTGAGTTGGATTTTTATTATGCAGGGTGTTTGGAAAGTGGTTAGAAAAGTTGTTCTGTTTAGGTTTGGTTAGTAATTCTACAGGTTAGGATTCTGGAAATTAGCAAGAGTTAGAAGTTATTATTATTTTTTATTTGGTGTGAATTGTTGTTCTGAATTGGTTATAGGTTCTTCTGTTATGGATGCATAGCAAACTGGTCTTTCTTATCAATTGATGCAGGGCTATTCAAACTTTGGCTAATTGAGATTGGTTTCCTTAATGATGCAGGCTATGAAGAGTTCGAAGAACGATAGAAGGCTTAAAGAATTCTCTTGGATAAAAGGAATAGTAATAGTATCAGGTTAAATGGAGGCTCGACTCATGATGTGAAAAGTTGGGAAAGGCTTGGTCATGGGACTTGGATTTATTTGTAATTTTGTAATATTCGGTGCATTTTCTTTGTGTAAATTCCTTCTATTTTGGAAAGTAGATGGTTTGGAGTTGTAATGGTATGATTGAATGTAACATAAAATATGAATTCTTTTGCTTTGTAAAGAAGTTTGCTTTCACTTTCATGATGAGTAATCCAAAGAAATGGCTTTGAAACTTCTTTTAGTCAAAATGATGTTATCCTTGTATCTTGAATTCACTTTATGACCATGTTCTCATATTAAATCGAATATCTACGTATGCCATAATTGAATACAAATAGCCTCTAACTCAATGCTTGCACCTAGAGCTCTTGAATACCCAAAGCCATGTGGTACAAATACCAATTAAATTTTCTTAGACTAAGAAAACTTACTAGACTCTAGTTTGCAATAACCATACCAATATCTCTGATAACTTGCACCTCAAGTAATGATAAAACCCCTTTGAAATTTATTAATGAACAAATCCACGTGGAACCATTCTTCGAGCCTGCACGATTAGGGAAGTAAACCCTAACTCTTTAACCCTAAAGTAACCTGGAGGAATGACTTTGTCTTTTGATGAAAACGAGTCTCTTGATAAAGGAGGAAATTCCCAATGAAAACCAACTCTAATCCCTTAAACCCTGATCGATGAAGAACCATGTTGATCCAAGCTTGCATGAAGATGATAGCCTAAAAGCACAAAGAAACCCTAATTCCTCAACATCTTTGATTCAAAATATTGACCCTCGATGAAATTGGATGGAGAAGACCTTGTATCTTGATGTTGAGAAGAAGAGAATAGCCCTGTAACTTGATGCTGAGAAGAAGAGAATAGCCCTGTAACTTGATGTTGAGAAGAAGAGAATAGCCCTATAACTTGATGCTGAGAAGTCCATGAAAAACCCTAGCTTCACACAAATGATTGATGGAGAGATCACTTGAAACAAGCCTGTGCAAAGATGAGAGCCTTGAAGCCATACGACAACCCTAACTCTTTGAAATCCCTGATCCCATGCCAAAAGTTTATTGTTTAATGATGCATGAGGTGTTAAATGATCTAATGGAAGGCATGCAGATGGGATGAGAAACGTAACAATGCATAAGCCAGATAAAAGTAAAAGGGTAGGACAAATTTGGGGTATTACACCAGTCTAGCTCCTCAGGTTTAATAAGATTGAACAGGGGCAGTTGTTATACCCCAAAATTTTCCCTCCCATTTTACAAAGACAAATTGATTCAAGGGGCTTAAGTACTCAAAACTATTCAAGAATTTATCAGACAAATTCGCTTCCTAAGCAGTGGCCTATAACTAGGGTTTTGGTTTTCTCATAGGAAATTGGACTTCTAATTCCTCAAGTGGGTTTAATGGTTTCTCATATGCTTCTAAGAGTCCTCATATCAAGTTTCAAGTCTTACATCGCAAATTTGCTCAGTCAATTGCTCCGATGATTGAAAATCAATCGTATTGGGTAAAAGGTCAATTATGGTCAACATACAGTCAAACCTCAAGACTTTTGGTTAACATCAATATTTTGAAGTTAAATTCGTCATTTAATCTAGGTTTGATCATGATTCATCAAGAAAACTCAAGATTCATCAAAAGTCAAAAGTTGCTAAATTAGGGTTTTCTTTAGGAGAAGCCAACTGAACTTTGACTAGACACAACTTTCACATGCTTCATCATATTTTTATCAACCAAAGCTAATTTTGAAGGAAATTCAAGTCTCTACATCATTGTCTCTCTAAGCTCAAGTCCAAAAATCGCTTCATTTGAGAGATATGGTCCAAAACACTATAAGTCATTTCAAATGTCAACAAAAAGACACTTTTTGTCAAGGAAATTTACATCAATATGAATTATTCAAATGAAAAAATGATCAAAATAGAGATTGTATGGGACATCTTGAGCTTTCCAAAAAGTCCAAGATCACCTTCACATGATAAAAATTGAGAGAGTTATGATTGGTGCAAGTTGAGCAATTTTGAGAAAATACATGAAACCCAAATTGATCAAACTTGAATTTTTGGGCTAGTGGGCTTATCTTTCAAGGTACAAACGTGTTTTAGGCCTCATAGTGAACCCTTGAATCTATTCATACACCCCTTTGATTTTTATCCCATTTATTTGTATTTTATTTTTTTAAATTCAAAATTAAATTAAATAAAAAATCAAAGTTTTCATACAAAGGTCCAAGCCCATTCTTCTTAACCTAATTTTCCTCTATATATATTCCTTACATTTATACAACAAGACTACATGAAACCTTGCAAGATAGTACCTTTCAAAAACTTCAAAAATTGTCAAAACTAGGGAAAATCGAAACCCTTCTTTCCAGCCTTCCTCAAGGCCAAATACATGTTCCAATCAATCCCTGAGACAGTACATAGTAAGTATGGTTCGATCTTGATGATACAAAGGGCCTAAAAATTGCATACATGCATCTCTGATTTCAATTCTTGCATGAAATTCATATTTTTCATTTTTATTGTGTTTTGATGCATACTAACATTGATAATGTGCTTCAGAGATGTAAATGTACAAGTTTGAACCATCGTATGGCCCCCATGATGCCAGAACCATGTGTTTCCATTCTTGTACCGATTAACCTTGTTTGCTTCGTATCTCTTTGTACAAGGAGAGTTATCCAAAACCAAAGCCACCATTGAACTCGTAAGGTCCAAATTAGGGGTAGGGTCCCTTTGGATCTCTAACTTTTCTTATTTCGCAGGTTGAAAAAAAAATAAAGTCGCCGTAGAAGACGATTGGAGCTAGGGCTCCAGTGCCTCTCTGGTCCAGTCAATTTGGTTTATTATATATTTATTGGTCTCCATTCCCATACCGGATGAAACAGCCACCCCAATGGCAGGAGCGTGCATGTTAAGGCATTAGTATAAGAGGGTGTGGGTTCGATCCCTGTCTTTTGATGTTTTTTTTCATATTTTTCCATCTTTGCAGGTTTATTACATTTTGAGTGGTTCCTATTCCTCAAACACAAACCAACGCTTGGCCAGGTGGCAAGCTATGCAAGGCAGAAGGAAAAGTGTGTGGGTTCAACACCCACCCCTGGCATTTGTATTATTTTTTATTTCTAACCTTGTTTGTCATTGATTTTTATTCTCTAATCATATTTTGTGGCTAACCCTAATTTTTTTAACCTAATTTATTTTTAACTAACCTAAAAATAAACCTTTTTAAAAACCCTAACTAATTATATTTTTAGGTTTTTAATTAACCTTTTAATAATTTAATTAATTAACCTTTTTTTTTTTTAATTTTTTAATTAATTAGATGTTTAGGTTTTTAATTAATCTTTTAATAATTTTAATTAATTAACCTTTTTTTTCCAGTTTTTAAATTAATTAGATTTTTAGGTTTTATTTAATTAATTGTCATCATAAATCATTTTTCTTCACAAAAACTGTAACAAACATTCAAACCACTTTTGTTCCTTATTTCTTTTCTTTTTTCATTTCTATTTACATTTCTTAGATTAAATGTATAGGGCGCGTTCAACTGTAATAGTGTAGCTTTATATTTTTCGCACTTTTTCTATCATGTATCTGCTTCTGGAATGTAATAGTTTTAGGATTTACTTCCCGCACTCTCTATACTTATGTAACTGTCCCAAAGCTCTATAATACTTTTAGGTTTACATTCTGCATTTTATATCCCGTATTATATTTTTATGCTACTGCTAGTAATTAGGGCTTGTATGACAAGACGAAAACCAACTGATAGCATAACCCTAAATGCAAGATAAAATAACTAGAATTGAATCACTATTCACACACGCACCTTTAGGATAATCTCTCTTCGTTTCCTTATGGAACATAGTCATGTCCCTCGAAAATAGGGATACTTTATCAATGTCCCTTTGAATAAAGATCATAGTCCCTCGATGACCCTTCGATATTTCCTACGAGAAATGATCTAGTCCTCCGATAAATTACTAAAGTATCCTTATATATTTCCTTCGATGACCATATGATGACCCTCGATTGTCCCTTCACATCTAATAGATGAGGCTACCTACCAACTAATGGTACGGATAGCACTATCTCTAAAGGAAAAGGAAAATAATAAGAACGACCTTGAGTGGGTAAGACTATTAATCGCTCGCTCACAACTTTTCTAAAAAACCCTTTTCACACATCAAAAATATTTTCTAAAACACTTTGTATGAGTTCTTGAGGACTGATACAAGAACCATTATAAAGATAGTCGTACTTTGGATTTTCAAAATATTTTCAAACACTTGCACAAAAAAATCAAATTTCAAAAGTGACCTACCGATTAAGAGCCTGTAGATGACTACGGATGAAAAGGGTGCTAACACCTTCCCTTTTCATATATTACCCCCCGAACTCAAAATCTTCAAGGTCTTTCCTGTTCTTTTCATCTTTTCCTTATTGGATAAAAGAAAAGTTGGTGGTGACTCTAGTTACCCGCATATTTGCGATAAAACACAAAAGTCAGTTCTCCCACCGTATTACAAATGGTAAGTATTTGCTTTTCTTGTGTGTTTTTCATATGAACCATACATTTGTTTTCCGTTTTCAAAACCTGTTAATTTGTGATTCTTCGATTTTTGCTTTTGTTTCTTTGAGTTGGTTAATTCTTATTTAGGGATTAACAAGTCTAAGCTGGGGAAAGTTTGATGATTTTTAAAGTGTTGTGAATTTTAGTATGAATAATTAGCACTCATCGGCTTAATTCATTTGCTTTTCGTCAATAAACCTTAACTTTAGTGTATATTCGGTATAGTTTACATTATAGTGTATATAGTGTGTTATCGTGTAAATATCATTAAGTTTAATCATTTTTATCTCATTTTTTTAGGTATTCAAGCTATTTTATTTAGTCATGGTTAGATATAGTATTGAATAATCTTTTCAACACTTCCGACCATGCACAAATCGGAGTTACGGTTCTCAAGTTATGGCGAAAACAATTACTGATTTTTTTCATGACAGCACAGAGCATGCTAAGCGCCCTATTTGGGGCTAAGTGCGGTCTGTGAATTTCAGACTCATTAAATAGGTGGAAAAACATATTTTTAGGTTATAGGTTGGACATTTTTGATTCCCAACACCATCAACTTCATTTTTTGATAGAGAGAGGCTTAGAAACAACATTTGGAGGTTACAATCGGATGATCGGGAGTCAAATTTTTAATTGATTGGTGTTGACAAACCAAGAAATGTTTGGTTCCTCTTTTTATCTTCTCTTTGTAATATCTATTTGTTGGAGTTTGTATGTATATTTATCTTTATTATATGTATATTTTTTGCTCATGGTGTTGTATGAATTTTTTTTAATGAATTAATACTGGTTTTTGTTCTTGGTTTTTGCTTTATCGCGGAGGTTTGGTTTTTTATAGACATATGCTTTCTGAATCTCTCTCTTTAATGAATATATATTAGGTTCTATATTCTAGAAATATATTTAGGCTTAATATTCATGTGGGTATCGGTTATGAAAAGCTTATGGGTTGATTGAGTTGCGCGCGAAATCGCCTCCGAGAGTAATATGGGTGATGTCTCACTTTGTGTTAGAAATAACCTTAGTGTGAGTGATACGTGATGGTATTGACGAGTAGTTTAGGTTGAGTATAATTGGGTAGTGAGTTTATGTATTTGATAGGATACTCATAGTGTCCATAACGCATTCTGAAAGCTGTCTTCTGGATATCTTCATCCTTCACTTTAATTTGATGGTAACCCGGCCTCAAATCAATCTTACTGAACACACGAGCATCCACCAATTGATCCATCAATTCATCTATTCTTGGAAACAGATACTTGTTCTTAATCGTCACTTTATTCAACTGTATATAATCAACACAAAGCCTCATACTTCCATATTTCTTCTTTACTAGCAACACTAGAGCTCCCCACGGCGATACACTTGGTATTACAAACTTCTTTTCAAGTAACTCTTCCAATTGCTTCTTTAACTCTGAAAATTC
Organism: Vicia faba; assembly: GCA_948472305.1. Classification (NCBI taxonomy): domain Eukaryota; kingdom Viridiplantae; phylum Streptophyta; class Magnoliopsida; order Fabales; family Fabaceae; genus Vicia; species Vicia faba. Next base: position 1,467,225,585 of record OX451736.1, on the reverse strand, counting down.
AGATACAGACATCCTGTATGGTGCCATAGACACAGGTCTGGTACCAGGTACAAGATCAATAGAAACACCACTTGGAATTCCTTAATTATAGCTTGAGTCTCGATAGTTAGCAACGCCATCAATGAGAACATCTGTGCTTCTTCTAGCATCAGCTGTCGCAACTGTCTAGCAGACAAAAAACTACCTTCCTCTTCATCAGGAGTAGAAAACTTCACAGACTTGTTATAGAAGTTAATATGAACATAAATATCCTCTAACCAGTTCATGCCCAGAATCACATCCAACCCTCTTAAAGGCAGACAAACCAAATCAACAGCAAAGTCTCTATCAAAAATCGACAAAGGACACTTTAAACACACAAAAGAAGTGGTCATTGATCCCTTGTTTAGAGTGTCAACAACCATCTCTCCATTCAAAGAAGACAACATAAGACTCAATCTTCCAACACAATCAGCAACAATAAAGCAATGAGTAGCACCAGTATCAATAATAGTAATTAAAGGAGTACTATTAATGAAACCTGCACCTCTGATGAGTTTGTCCTCAGTAGCTGCCTGATCCTCAACTAAAGCGAAAACTTCACCACTTGTATGCGCCCTCTTTAGTTTTTGACACTGACTACCAATATGCCCTTCTTCACCACAATTGAAACAAATCACCTCCTTTTTCTTGCACTCAGATGCAACATGTCCAGTCTTACCACAACAGAAACACCTCTTCACCTCAGCAACACACACATTACTCTTATGCCCAGGTTTTCCACATCTGAAATAAACCACACCAGCAGGAGCATCTCCCCCACTAGTCTTCTGACCCTGAGTAGCTTTCTGTTTACCTTTACTAGTTGGGGTATCATAAGGCTTACCATGTCTCTGTTGGTGCTTACCCCTCTTTTCACTGATAATCTTGTAGTGAGCATTATTATCCTCTTCATAAGTTCTGCAACTATCAATCAGATCGGCAAAGACACGGGTCTTCTGGTATCCAACTACCTCCTAAATCTCTGGGCGCAACCCGTTCTCAAACTTGATACACTTCGAAAACTCAGCATTTGCCTCACCGTAGTGCGGATAAAACTTAGCCAACTCAGCAAACTTTATAGCATACTCAGCAACTGACATATTCCCTTGCTTCAGCTCAAGGAACTCAATCTCCTTCTTACCACGAACGTCTTCAGGAAAATACTTCCTCAGAAATTCCCTACGGAACACAGCCCAAGTGACATTTTCACCTGCAGCTTCCAACCTCTGACATGTCTCTAGCCACTAGTCATCAGCTTTGACTGCTAGCATATGAGTACCATATCGAACCTTTTGTGCTGGAGTGCAGTCCATCACACGGAAGTTCTCTCAATATCTTTCAACCAATCCAATGCTCCGTCAGGATCATACTTTCCCTTGAAGGTATGCAGATTCTCTCTAGAAAGTCGCCAAACTACGAGATCCAGCATTCTCATCAGCATTCGACTGATTCTGCATCGCATGCGCCATTGCTTCTAAAGCAGCAACAAGTGCAGCATCATTCCTTCCAGCCATCTCAACTTATCTCTACAACATAAACAACAGTTAGAACTCAAATTAAAAATACTCGATTATTAGATAACTACGACTCGACAACTTGGTCGGACGAACCGACTTTGCTCTGATACCAACTTTGTAACACCCCAATTCTACCCGACAATTATAAATGTAAATCAGAGTTATAAAATTCATACAACTGAATCAGGATGCCACAAATTCAAATTAAAAACCATTGCATTCAACATGGATACATAACACCTTAAAACTTCAGATGAACCAACAGCAAAATAAATTAATCTCTTAATTCAACAACTTGAACAACTATGCAACGAAATCATAATAACATCCTTGTCCAACATTTCAGCAATTTCAAAATAACACATACTTAGCAACAATCAAATTAAAGTTTAACAACTGGAATAACAATAACTAATAGCAACAAGCATTCATCCCCCCGAGTGTTACGTATCAGAGCAATAACACCGACTCGAACTACTGAAGGTATACCGCCTTCACTCTAGATTACCTGCACGTTACCAACATAAGGGTAACATTCAAACAGAAGGGGTGAGATATCTAACAATATAATAAAACGTATGATAAATAATATATTAGATCAGATCATATAATATCACCACTTCACATCTTATAAACAACAATAATCGCAAGGAAACATCAATAACATACAACATTTACCGCATCAATACACAACTTCCTTATGCAATCATATAATGCTACTCAATACTATGCAAATGCATGTGGTACCATTGAAGAAGAACTCCCATCTTAAAATAATTGCCAATAAATAGAGGCATCAACAAGGCATAAGCCTTCATCTTAATATTCGCTGATACATGCCATCTTAACGAGCACCAGCTCCATCTTGATATGCAACGTATGTGACACAATCATGAATGTAGTAACAACAACCACAACTAACAACATCTCAACATGAATCATCGTTGTCCAGAAGCTTACAACTCAATAGCTGCCAATAATTAGAGGCATCTTATCATAATTCATCAACGTAAATCATCAGCATAATTCATCCATGTAAAACCACAGCAACTCAATCATAACCACAACACAGCAGCAGGTCAACAACCATTCAACATTGGCCATAGGCCTACAACATAATATCGCCCATAAATATTCAAACAATTCTCGACTATGCCAATTAATCAATCATCTAATGCTTGTCTTTAATTACTAAATCTCTACATATTATTATACTGTAATAATACATCATTATTATTATTAATCTTACTGTCATGAACCAAGCAATAATCTAAGATCGTCTTATCCTCATCATACTTCACAAAATCATCATAGCGATTAACGCGAGAAGCTAAATCTATCCTAATTTGGGTACTAGAATTATTCTTCTTATCCTTCATTTTAATCCTTATGAATGAAGTTCATCATGTTATCTATCCAACGCTTTAAACGGAACCTCAAACGGAGTCCGGAAACTCAAGTTATAGCCTTTGGAAGAATCTGTCAAAAATTGGACTGCAAGAGTCGACGCGTACTTCTTTGAGTCGACATGTACTGGGTCTAGAATCCTTCATGAGTCAATGCGTAATCCTCTTGTGTCGAATTATACTGAGTCTGAAATACTGCATGTGTCGATGCATGATCCTTTCGTATCGACTCATCTTGAGTCTTAAATCCTGCATGTGTCGATGCATGGCCTTTGAGGTCGACTCATACTGATCTGTGCTGAATTTATTCTATGATTTCACTGTGTTGTCACTGTGATTTCCCTACCCTAGGTCCTAAAAGCATCATCTAATCATAGGTAAACATCCTTTATGATAATCCTACGTTTCTACATCAATTATACATCATTAGGGCATCATTATTCATCTATAAATCATTGATTCCTCATCAACAATAATACATATATATCAGTCACAAACAAAACAATTTCTTCCTAATCCAATCCTATATACTACTCATGATAAACCCTATTATAGAGTCAGAATTCCACTCTTACCTTGGATTCAAGGTTGCTCTACAATTTCCCGATCGAATTCTGTTTTGCCTCTTTTCCTTCTTTTCTGCAACTTCCATGTTCTCTTTCTCTCTTCCAACCCTTCTTTTCTTTTCCTTCTTACTGTTACTTCCTTTTCCTTATTATTTCTCAATAACCAATATAATAACACTATAACTCTTATTATGTCTTAATGGGCTTAAACTCCTACACCCCCTTTCTACTACTTGTAATCATTAAAATAAGCCCACATCAAATAATAGTAGTATTCTAATTCTACAACTTGATTGAATAAATTAATCCAAATAACAACAACACATCATCTATCATCATAACACAACTTCATAAATAATCCAAAAATAATTTAATTAAATGATTAATTAAATTACAGGCGTTACACTTACAATAATCAACGTGACAGACACAAGTGCCAAAATCAAAAAGCAAAAAGAAATTCAAAAGGAAAAAATAATAAATCCCGCTAAGTCAAGTAAAAAAAAAACTTGACTTAGGCAAAAGGTAGGTGTTGTACCCCAAAATTTGCTCTCTCATTTCTCAAAGATTTTCTCACAAGATCTTTTATGACATCAAGTTTACAGCACTGATACATCAATTTAGGCTTGAAATTGGCACAAGGGTAAAATGGTCAATTGCATACTGGAAAGTCAAACTTTGACTTTTTGGTCAACATTACATCCCAAAGATAAAATTTCATAAAGACACTCAAGAATATTAAGCTTAATCATCAAGAAGTCAAGAAAGTCAAAAGTCAACTTGAAAAGTCAAGATTTCCAAGAGTTAGAAATTTTCTAAGGTTTTTATACATGATAATTTCATCACTTCATGTCATTCTTTCACCAAGATGCAAGATGGTTCAAGGGAAACTTTCAACATGAAAGTTGCAGATCTCCATGATATCTACAACATTTCTTTACACAACTTCTCCTAAATATGCTTGGATCTCAAGTTATAAATTCATGAAGTCATGACATTTTCATTTAACACTTAGAGAAATTTTCAACAGATTTTGTGCAGGATTTTATCCCAACTTCTTGGCATTTTTTCACATAGTTCCAGGATGATTTTGTCAAAATGGCCAACATGAAAGTTATAGAGGGTGTTTCAAGATTTCCAAAACATCCAAGAGCATGAATTTATCATATTTGAGCTAGGAGATACAAGGATCTGAAGTTGGGCATCCACCCTTGATTTGCAAGTTATTCTATTAAAGAACACACAACAAAATCCTTATGTTGTGCTGCATAAATCTTCATTTTGCAGGCCTCTTGACTTTCAAATATATCCATAATCAGATGTTTACACAATTGATTGAACCATTATCCAAGTGGTTCAAGTATTGTCCATTGCATCTTTCCATTTTTTTCACAAAGGCACCATTGCCATTCTTGCAAAGTTCACTTTAATCATAAAGTCAATTTCTTGAGCCTCTAACTTGTTGTTATAATCACACTCAACTTCTACAAGTCATAACAAACATGTTTAAAATGATCAACCACTTTACATAGCTTGGTACATGCATTGGAAACATGTCCTTCATGTTTGCTTCAAAAACAAGCAAGATAACCATAACATGTGATTCAAAAATCTGAGTTGTTTGAAGTCTCAAACCTTCTCTATAAATAGGGAGGCCAATTGCAAGAGAAAGGAGAGTTGAAAAAAGGAGAGAGTTAGAAAAAAGGAGAGAGAAGAGAAAAAAGAGAGAAAGAAAACCAGAAGTTTTGTTGACAAACTCTCAAAAATATCATAACTGAAAGAAGGTCATAACAGTCCACAAAGCAACACCTCAAGTTCAAAACATAGATTATAGTTGCAAGGTAAGTCTCCTTAACTTTAAACTCTTCATTTCAATCATCATCATTTGGTTCATTTTTTAGGCTAAAATGCAGTGACCTTTGAAGAAAAGATTTGTAAAAAAAAATCATGAACAAGCAAGTGTAAGGAAACTGTTTTTCAAAATCATACAGCGTGCAATCGATTGCACAACCATGCAAATCGATTGCACGAGGTTCCAGTAGCCAAATTTCCAAATTTTTTGTGTGCAATCGATTGCACAAACATGTAAATCGATTGCACGGGGTTCCAGTAGCCAAATTTCCAAATTTTTTGACTGTGCAATCGATTGCACAACCATGCAAATCGATTGCACTGGAAGTCAGTAGCCAATGTTTTGAAAAAACTGAAGTGTGCAATCGATTGCACTAACATGCAAATCGATTGCACTAAAATAAAAATTGATTTTTTGCTTTGAAAGAGCTTGAATAAAGGACTGGACAATGTAAAAATGTTTCTTTTGACCATTGGGCATCTATATCTTAAGTTCAAGGTAAATATCATCATTATACCTTGAAATTTGCCAAGGGCTTGAACCAAAGACTTCATCCAAAGAGGATTTTAGCTTGATCAATAACTTTTTCCTTCTTCATCAATCATGACTTGTCTTCATCAAAACAAGAGTTCATTCGAGAAGCTTGAGTTTACGACATGGGTCGACACCTAATGATCCAAAGTGTTTTCTCTTCCTTTCATTTTTCTTGATTTTTATATGCTTCATATATTTTCTTCATGGCTATTCAATATGGTTGTAATAGATAATTAGGACTTTAATTTCTTGCAATCCCTATTTGTAAATTGTATACCCCATCCCCAAATGATTGTAATAGTGTGGAACTTTACATTTCCACAATTTATCGCTTTCCAATATAAATGCTAGTAATTATGGTTTGTATGGCAAGATAAAACCAATCAAATAGAAAACCCTAATCCAAGACTAAATGTATGTAAATAAAACACACTTGCACACAAACACCCCCTAGGGTTACTCCACTTGGTTGCCTTGAACAAAATGGCCATAATACGCATGTAAGGTATCTTAGCAAAACAAACAAAAAAAATAAGATCATAGTCCCTCGATGACACTATTCAAAGTTGCCTTACAAAAATGATCTTAGTCCCTCAAAATGCTAAGATACTTTGCAACATTGCTAATCATGGTCATACGATGACCCACGCTCGTCCCTTCACATCCAACGATGGGGCTTCTCACCAAATCAATGGTAAGATAACAACATCTAAAGGAGGAGGAAAAGAACATCTAAGACCTTTTGAGTAGTTAGGTTCGCTCTTAGTTACTCGCTTGCTCACAACAAAAACATTTTTACACCAACACTCTCATTTGAAACATTTTCAAAAGATAACACTTTGTATGCGTTCTTATAGACACGAGAATTATCACAAAGACACCTTTTCAAAATCACTTTCAAAAACACATCTCACAAACACCTCTTTGAACTATTTTTGAAACAAACACTTTGTATGCGTTCTTATAGAGACGAGAACCATTACGAAGTTCCATTTTCAAAATACTTTCCAAAACCATACACAAAGCACAATTTCAAACAAAAGCAAGTGATCTAGCAAGTAACTAAGAGCCCATGGAAAACCATGGATGAAAAGGGTGCTATTACCTTCCCTTTTCATAATCTACCCCCCTAACAATGGCAATTATTCATACAAGTATCAAAACAAACAATTAAACATTCAAACATGTTCTAAATGATCATATAAACATGAATGCATATTAAAAATTCATTTATCATGCGTAAATTATCAAAATCGAATTCAAGAAAATAAAGGGAAATTGTGATACTATGAAGGTTAATTCTGAGTGTGTTGATGCGTGGGAGTGGTCCAGGTAGCTTCCAAACGTGCCCAGGAATTGATTTAAACCTTAGAATGCTTTGAATCTCCCTATAAATCAAAATTCGGTCACCATTTTTTATCAAAAATTGAAGTTACTTTTGGGTGTTCTACATGGCCAATCCTTCTTTGACCCAGAAGGTGTTTTTGTTGACTTTTTGAAATGGCCTATAATGTATGAACTTGTATCTTTTTATTGAGGCATTTCTTGACCTTAAGGGCTGAGAGAAGTTGTATGGAATTGGATTCTATTCAAAATGAGACTTTGGTGGAAAATTTCTGATAAAATATTAGAAAGTTATGCCTGGTCAAAGTTTGGTTGACTTTTCCTATAGAAACCCTAAATTGCCATTTTTAACTTTTGATGAGTTGGGAGCATTTCTTGAGGAATAATGATCAACCCTTGATCAAATGATGGATATTACTTCAAAATGTTGATGTTGACCAAAAATCTTGAAGTTTGACTGTATATAGGCCACAATTGACTTTTGACCTAGTGTAGTTGATTTTCAGGCATTTAAGTAGTTGACTAAGCAAACTTGTAGTGCAAGGCATGAAACTTGGCATGGATGATATTGAGGACATACTAAGGCAATGGATAACATTTGGGACCCTTAGGACTCAGCCATATTTCTTGAAATTGAAATCCTAGTTTGAGGCTTATTGTCTTGAGAGGAGGATTTGTCTCGTCAATCCTTAGTTAACTTGAGCAATTGAAGATCTTTGGAGGCATGTCTTGAGTGAAATGAGAGGACAAATTTTGGAGTACAATATAAGGTATTATCACCCTAAACATCTATGGTACACTGCAGGAACCTCTTTGTAAAATCTGTATATTTTGGCTATAAAATGTTATATGTAAAGTAGATGGTGGAGGTGAGAAAAGAAATATATTTTTTATGATTTTTGTACCCGTCGCAGTTGCAAACCTTTAGTGCCTACGTACCACCTTTCGTGCAATAGGGGATCAGGGTACACGTAGTTCACCTTTAAAAATTTTAAAACATAAGTGTGTTGGTTAATTTTATGAGATAAGACATCATCGTCATTGTCCGTGTGGAAAACATACTTACTATCCACAATTATGAGAAAGGAGAATTTGCATCATCTCAAAGTAGAGGATATGGCTTGGATTTTAAAATCAACAATACCTCACTCAACACCCAAGTGGAAAATATATCACTTCACTACATATTGTAGAAGTATAGTTATTTGCATCACTACAAGGATTGACAAGAGTCCAATCTCATGAGAAAGGTTTTAAAATAAAAAGCCAAAGTGGCAAAATGGTTTGAAATGAGATTGATTGACTTTTAGTCTTCTCACAAAAAAATGTAAAGGTATTATTAAGTTGATTGAAGTTTATTCATGAAAAATGTTTTGAAAATGCATGGACATAAGTCCAAGTTTATTATGAAAGTGATTCAAGTTTTAAAAAAAACAAGAAGAGTTTTCAAAAGGAGAGAGAACATTTTTGAAATTAAAGAATATGAGAGGAGAAGAAGAGACTATCCTAAAGCATAAGGTAAAAGCTAAGGAGAAGAATCATCTAACCAACAAGAAGCCAATACTTGACATTATGAGTCAAGATAGAATTCCCATTCCTTGGATTGAAACCAAGCAAGCAAAGATACTAGGCCTCTTGAGAGAACCAAACTTCAAGTATCTTAAGTCTTCATAAAAATTGGGCAGAGTAACAACTGTATACGGGTGAATTCCATATTACAAACAAAGTATGTAATCATAATAACCTGCACACAAAATAAACAAACAACCCAATATCTTGAAGTAAACCTCAAGAACTCCAGACAAAATATCAATTAAGGTCACAAGGTCTCCAACATAGGCCAAGGTTTCTAATCCTAAGTCCAAGAAGTCCAATACTCCATAACACCAAGGATAGTAACAAAATAGTCCAAGTATCATTAAAGTTTTTTATGGTTCATGTTGATTATTAAGTGTCTTCAAAAGGAAAAGAAAAGCTCAAGTGAGCAAAATAAAAATGACATAAAAGTAAATGCTCAAGTGAGCAAAGATGAAAATAGCATAAAAGTAAATGCTCAAGTGAGCAAAGATGAAAATAGCATGAAATGTAAATGCTAAAGTAAATGGTACATAAAGTAAAGAGCATAAAATAAAAGCATAAAATAAAGTCAATTGTTAGAAATTAGTGGTTAGTTGGATGACCATCTTGAAACTTGCATTTGGAACTCATTAGAGGATTGGTAGAACCAAAGCCTCCACACAACAAATTGCGTTTTCTTTTTGTCAAGTATATCATCCATTTCAGAATTCTCAAGACAACATTTAATGATCAATGATGTTTAAGTGATCCAAGTTGACCAAAATTGATGAAGATCCATTAGAGGATTGGTAGAACCAAAGCCTCCACACAATGAATCTGAAGGTTATTGGATAAAAGAGATCAAATTAACATACTTGGGCTTGCAAACATAGGTTTGGGCCACAAATGATCATTTATTCAAATCGGGACAAAATTTAGCGCTATATTAAGCAATCGTAAGTGGACTTATGTAGAAGTCCCACCTAATTTGAGGTCGGTCAATAGAAATATATGTACTTCATGTTTGGATAAATGATATAGAGATCATCATTAATTAACATGTAGCACAATTAAAAAAAGAAAGGGATAAGATGAAGAGGGAGAGGAATGATAAGCTAATTTGGATCACTACCTCAAATTTCTTTCATCTTTAAATTCAATCACTCATCTAGATGGATTAAAGCACTAAACATATCATTAATCCAAAGCACCAAAAATGAATTAAATAATTCACTCTTTGATAGATTTAAATTGATGAACATTTATCCAACATCACCTACACCATAAAGTCCATTGAATTTAAAGAGAAATTGGAAATTTGAAATTGAAATCCAAACCAACAATCAAAAGGAGTGAGTAGAAAAACATTTATGTATCAAAACAGCCCCAAAACAAGGCAAAAATGCATTCTATTTCTGTGCAAATCGATTGCACTATAGTGCAAATCGATTTGCACAATACAATTTTTCAAAATTTTACATGAAATGCTTCTGTGCAACCGATTACACCATCGATTGCACATTGTTACAGTAGGAATAACAGCATTTCAAAAGGCAGAATTCTTGTTCAAACTTTCTGTGATACGGTGGAAGAACTGACTGTTTTTGGAATTCTGGTTCGCGTTTTGCGTTTGTGTTTGCAAAATGTCGCGGTAAGCAAGAGTTGCCACCGACTTTCATTTTATCCAACAAGGAAAGGAAAAAAGCTCAGAAAAATTCCTTTTTCGAGATATTTTTGAGTACGGGGGGTAGATTATAGAAAGGGAAGGTATTAGCACCCTTTCTATATGTAGTTATCTACGGGCTCTTAGGTACTTGCTCATTATTTTCAAAATTTGTTTTCTTTGTGCTTGTGGGTTTTGAAAAGTTTTTGTTTTGACTTCGATTTAACTCTTTCTTCTGTCTTCAAGAGTGTAATGAAGTGTTTTTGAAAACTTTTTTGTAAAAGAGTGAAAGTGTGAAAAAGTTTTGTTTTGATTGAGCAAGTATCTAAGAACTAATCTACCTACTCAAAAAAGGAATCATTCTATGTTTGTTTCCTTTAGACAATTCTATCCCACTATTAATGAGTAGGTAGCACCGTCGTTGGAGTTTGATGGTCAATTCGAAAGAGGGACATACAGTCACTAAAGCAATGTTAGGATATCTTAGTGGTAACTCTAATGTCCTAGATCATTTATCCGAGGCAACAATATACGAGGCAACCTTTTCGAGGCAACTATGATCTTTTAGACAAGAGGGCGACCTCTAAAACAACCTATACTCAATGACCGTGTATGAAGGCAACCAAGTGGGAGTTTACCCTAGGAGTGCGCATGTGCGAATGTGTTGATTTCAGTTATTTTTATCTTTGCACAATTAAGGGTGATCTAACTTTTTAAAATTAGACATTCATTCTTGTCATGCAACCCCTATTATCAAACATCTAGCAGTTGAATATTTGCATAAATTAAAGGTGCGGATGTTAAACTACGCTATTACAAGGCGTCGGGTATTTACATCGCCAAAAACAAACCCTTTGAAATTTAAAAGCAGTAAAAATAAATAAATGTCCTAATTTAATTATTACAAACCGGGAACAGATACAATAATTGAAAAAAATAAAGCGCGCGAGAAACTTGAATCGAATGCGAAACTAGGGTTTTGACCCTCTTAATTAAAATAAAATGTTTTTGTTGTTTTTTAATATTTTTTAAGAAAGGAAATTAAGTCCTAAAATTAAATGTGAAATTAATTAGTTATTAAATTAATTAATGAAAAATAATTAAATGTCATATTTTTGGTTTTTGTTATTTTAGGAAAGAAATAAAATAATTAAGTTAGTATTAAAAACCTATTGATTCTAATTAATTTTAATTATTTACAAAATCAATTAAAGTTATCTAACATAAATAACCTAATCATTTTAATTAATATTTATTGATGAAAAATAAATTTCTAAAATTTAATTGGGTAGAAAAATGTTTGTGATTTTTTGATAAAAAAAGAAAATTATTTTGGGTTAGTAAATAAATAAATAAGTAATTAAATGAAATAAACAAAATATAGAAAGATAGAGGAAATGGGCCTGAAAATTGGGGTGTTAAAAGCAAGAATCTGGGCCCATTTGATGAAGATCCACTTTGAATTTCTTGATCATATGCGCTGCGTTTGACTGGCCTGTGGTGCACCCTCAATAATGGCCACCAGATTTGGCCATCTGGCCATCTGGCGTGTTGATGATGAAGGTCCATGGTGGGTCTCCTGGATTGTACGCGCACAGAATTGCCTGAAAACAAATGAGAAAATAACAAATGCTGGAGGCAGGGAACGAACCCCTGACCTCCAGCCTCTAATGCCTTGAAAACCTGCGTGTCCACCACTGGGGCATTTGGTTCTTATTGTTATCATATTGCAAAATAATAATAATATAAGAAAACGAAATATAATGGAAAATAAAATAAAAAACACGCTGGAATTTGAATTGGCCTATGGGGGAGTGACATGACTGCTTCTTCTTCCCTACACCGTGGCTAAAAATTTGGGGACCTATACCCACGGACGTTGTCCGTCACTGTAACCATATCCACTCTCAAAATCTTCCACAAGCCATGGAAATGATATCCAAGGCCATGGTTGAGTTCGTTTCATCCTCCTGATCACAACCGTACCATTCATGAAGGCTAATTGTTCCTGAAATAAAAAGCCCTAAACCAAAGTCCGAAACCCTAACAATGGTGGATTTCGTTACAGACCATATAAACGCAATTGAGTAATGCCAAAAGTTTGCAAATGCTTCATAGGTTAAGAATATGCCATTAATTCAGATTAAAAATGCTTAAATTCCAAGATGCGAATTCAAGAATAGGGTGAGGTTATGAACGACTTACAGTGCGATTAGGGACCGGAACGGGCTTGTTCTTGATAGCTTTAGGTTCCTGAGAGTGCCAGGAAGCGATTGGGACAAATACCAAGCCTTGAGTATGCTTCTAAGTGGGACTTTGATATCACACTTTTTCTTTGATTTTTCCAATCTGATTCTTGTTCTAGCGCCTCTTTCTAGGTCTGCGCGCAATCCTTATGTATTAGGCAATGCATTAGGGTTGATTATTCTGTCTAAATCTTCCTTCTTCAATGCCTTTTGATTTGATTTGATTTCCTTCTTAAAACCTTTCCAAACATGGCTTTTCAATCTTTTTGTCCACTCTATGCATTGATGCGAATTTGGAATGATGCTAGCTGTTCAATGAAGCCTGAAACAAACACAAAATCCCTTGTTATCAATGTTTTGGATTTTATTTGATTTATTATGATTTAATTTAAATTAATTCAAATAAAAATCAAAATAAATAATAAAAATAATATATGGACAAGTGGCAAGGGCTAGAGCACGTGGGCTATGTTGCCAACTCAAAACAAGTGAAAAAGAATGGGTCCATTTGGCAAAATTTGAAGTTTTGGGCATAGTTGACTTTTGGCAATTTTGCAAAAAAGGTCAACTTCACCAATGCATAACTTCCTCAATTTTTATTCTTTGGAGGTGTTATTGGACTTTTTAGAAAGCTTGAGATGTCCTATAATCAACCCTTTTGGTCTCATCTCAATTAGATATTCCATGCTCATGTATGAAGCTTTGACAAAAAAGGTGTTTCTGTTGACTTTTCAAAATAACCTATAATGTCCAAATTCATAACTTCTTGTGAGTGCATATTTTGAACTTGGAAGATGAATATGGATTGTAGGGAATTGAATCCTCCTCAAAATGAGATTTGGATGGGTCATTTCTCATAAAGTATGAGAAAGTTATGCTTGGTCAAAGTTGAGTTGACTTTTCCTATAAAACCCTAATTTAGCAACTTTTGAGTCTTGATGAATTATGAGCAATCCTTGATGAATCATGATCAACCCTTGATCAAATGATGAAATATACTTTAAAATGAGGATGTTGACGAAAAATATTGAAGTTTGACTGTATGTAGGTCACAGTTGACTTTTGCCCTAACACAATCAATTTTTGGACCTTTGAGCAATTGACTGAGCAAACTTCCTCTGCAAGGCTTGAAACTTAACATGGATGATCTTGAGAACATATTAGGACAATGTTGAGCATTAGGGGTCCCTTGGACTAAAGTATCTTGATGCAACATGAAACCCTAATTTGAGGTAGACTGTCTTATGAGAGAGCTTGTCTGACCAACCCTTGGACTACCTTGAGCAACTTGAGGATCTTTCTTGACATATTTTGAGAAATATGGGAGGGAAAATTTTGGGGTACAACACTTTCCATCAAATACCTTATGATCATGGATCCAATTGAGCACGAAAATTCCATTAAATTATGAGAAAATATCACCAATGGAATCACAAAACAATGCTCAATGAATCAATTCCAAAGATCACCAAGAGATCACATTGTGAAATATGAATTATCCAACTTACCAAAGGTAGATATAGAGAAATATCAAAACAACTTCAAGAATTTTCTTCAATTCAACCACAAGAATCAATTGCCCAAGCTTGGATTTAGAGAATTGATGAAGAAAAAGTGTTTGGATGAAGGTTTAGCTCAAAGGTTAGTAAGCTTCAATGCAAAGCTTACTAACTTTTTTTGAAAATGGAGCTTTGAGTGAATTTGGTAGATGGAGAGAATTGAGTAAATTTTTATCAAAGTGATTTTGGCTATCAAAAGCTTGTCATTTGAATGAAATGAGGGCTCTATTTATAGAGTTTAAGTTTGGGAATAATGGTAATTTGGTAATTGATTCTTGGAGCCAAAATTTGAATTAATGAATAACTTTCAAAAATTAGAGCCAAAATTTGAATTAATTAATATTTTTAAAAATGCAAGATTGACACCAAAATTTGAATTAATGATATATCTTTCAAAAAAAATGAAGAAAAATTGGAGCCAAAATTTGAAAAGCTTAAAATTGCTGATTTTTCAAATTTTCACTATGTGCAAATCGATTGCACTACAGTGCAAATCGATTTGCACAATGTATTTTTCCAAAAATGGCGCAAAATTCACTATGTGCAATCGATTTCACTCTAAGAGAAATCGATTTCATCAATGAAAAAAATGAATTTTTGTTAATTATTTTTTCTTTGCAAATAGAGATTTTAGGAAAAATAATACTAGAAATCCTTATTTGTCAGATGCTTTGACTTGGTACCTACAAAACACAAATATGCAAAGACAAAGACAAATATTTTTTGTATTTTGATTAAAATTTAGTCAACAACACATATACAAAATACACAACTAAGGTGCTTGGAGATTCCTCAAGATCAAACTTAAAGATAGTTGATAGAAAAAGAGGAAGAACCAACCCTAATGTGATCTTGTTGCATTGTGAGGGTATGATATGACAGGGGACTCTTAGGGGGGGAAATTGGGGTACAACAGCTACCCTTATTTAAGTGTCCTCTATCCGTAGATACGAAGGTTAAAAATCTTTGTGTCAATGCGCTTGAAGATACTTAAATATAAAACAAGCCCTATTTTTGTCCCTAAGATGCCATGCAATGCTTATGATTATGAATGCAGATGGACAAATCTAAAGAGACGCAAGACATCACTGGGGATGTAGCAAAGGAAACAAAAATTGAAAAGAAACCCAACCAGGAAAATAAATCACTGGTGAATCAAAAGACCCGACTCTATTGGTGTAAGACCCAAAGTAGAGATAAGGTAGCATCAACTCAGCTAAAGAGGAAATAGTACAGGATAAAAGTGATCGGCAGATAACTGTAAACTACCAACTCAGTATTCAAAGGTAGAAAATTAAAAAGATATCGACTCACAGATGACGGTAAAAGGTCAAAGGATACACCAACTTTCACTGAAGGCGAAACTACCAACATTCATTGAAGGTAGAAAAAAAAGTACAACAACATTGACGTTCACTGACGATGAACTACCAACTTTCACTGAAGTTAGAGAGGAAAGAAATATAGCACTAACATTCACTGACAGTGAACTACCAACGTTCACTAAAAGTAGCAAAAAGATAACACCCACGTTCACTGAAGGTGAACTACCAACGTTCACTGAAGGTAGTAAGAGAATAACATTGACGTTCACTGACGATGAACTACCAACTTTCACTGAAGGTAGAGAGGAAAGAAATATAGCACAGACATTCACTGGCGGTGAATTACCAATGTTCATTGAAGGTAGCAAAAAGATAACACCCACGTTCACTGAAGGTAGTAAGAGAATAACATCGACGTTCATTGACGGTGAACTACCAACTTTCACTAAAGGTAGAGAGAAAAGAAATATAGCACCGACGTTCACTGACGGTGAACTACCAACATTCACTGAAGGTAGCAAAAAGGTAACACCCACGTTCACTGAAGGTGAACTACCAATGTTCACTGAAGGTAGTAAGAGAATAACATTGACGTTCACTGACGATGAACTACCAACTTTCATTGAAGGTAGAGAGAAAATAACATAGCATCGACGTTCACTGACGGTGAACTACCAACATTCACTGAAGGTATAAAAAAGATAACACCCACATTTACTGAAGGTGAACTACCAACGTTCAATGAAGGTAGTAAGAGAATAACGTCGACGTTCACTGACGGTGAACTACCAACTTTCACTGAAGGTAGATAGAAAAGAAATATAATCACCAACGTCCACAGATGGTGAACTACCAACGTTCACTGAAGGTAGAAAAAAGATAACAAGTTTCCCCAAAATTCTGGCGTTTCACCTAGAACGGGTTGCAACTTCTTCTTTAACCAAGGCACTCCGCCCAGAAAGGGTAATATATAAGTTGTCTAAAATAAAGAGACTACCACTTACAAAGATTTCACAATGTATTGTCTTTCTCATATTGAAAAGACTTTCCATCCACTGGAGTAATTTGACAATGAACTTCAAATTATCCACTCATAAAGAAGATAGCAAAAAAGTAACGTCGACTTTTATGGGGAAGTATAAGTTGCTCAAAGAAAGAGACCTGCTATTTGTTGTTATGGGAAGGATTGTAAAAATGATTTCCTGGGGAAAGTATCATGAATTCCTGGTGAATGAATCATGACTTCCTGGGGAAAGAAATATGACTTTCTGGGGAAAGAAATATGACTTCCTGGGGACATGCCAACATATTCCTTCTGAGGAGATAAAAGTCTTCTCGTGCCAAAATAAATGCACATTCTCAAACCAAGGCTCGAAGCTTGTAGAGATCATAAGTAATAATATAGGTGGGAACCAAAGATTCAAACCATAAATAAACTGGAATGAAACAGTCAACCAAAATACATCCTTTGAGAAATAAACTCAAGAGGGAAACCCAAATCATCCAAACAAAGAGCTGTACAGGAAGGCTAAAGCAAAAATATTCCATGAGGGACAACTCAATGGGGAAATTGAAATAATATACACTTTATGCTTAAGGTTGACACTCCATTAGAGAGAGGATAACACAACTCTGCAAAATAGGGTAATGCGTCAACAAAATATTAATGAATGCGAGTGAGCAATGATTTGCTAAATTCAACTATGTATGATGTATGTATGAATGTATGAGTGTTATTATGTATATGCTGACAAAACAAACATATAACATAGGGAATAACCAGACAAAACCAATTCAGGTACAGACAATACTCGGCTAAATCACATCCAAGATGAAAATTCCATAAGAAAGTAAGCACCAACTGAGGAACAGATTCCTACTTCACGGCTTAAATTCACTGGGAAGGAACATAATCCGGAAATAATCAAATCATAGCAACAAATCAGTACAGATACATGGATATGACATCCTTCTTTAGGCTTCACCGGGGAATAGCACACAGATTTCAATGGGGAAAACAAATGTTTCACGGTTCGTAGTCCTACTGGGGATTGCAATACTGATTTCAAATAAGGCAGATGGAAACCATATCATCAAATCATCAACTAAGGATCTCATGCTGATTTCATTGGGGAAATATCATACAGACTTCACTAGGGGAGATAGTGCCTCATCGTCGAGATAACAACGGGAGACCTCGTGCTAACTTCAATGGGGAGGACAACACCACATCATCGAGGGGACATCAAGATACATTCCTCAATATTGAGAGTAAGTATTGCACCAACTTCTCTGGGGGAAAAGTATGAAACCTCATGGGGATAACAACTTAGGGAGTTAAGAAGTCAAACATTACAGCAAGAAATCAATCTTATGGGGATTTTAAATCAAACCCAACACTTGGCTGGTGAAAACCCAACAAGTTGATAAATGCCTCAACACTTCTTAAATAAAACATTGCCATGCCTGACTATCGGGAAATCAAACAAAATGCAAGTACTGCCGAAAGGGAGATGCTTCACAAATGAGTCCAACCCAACATGCACAGGGAGAAAAGACTTCTATCAAATAAGTGAAGCCTTCACCGGGGAATCTTGGATTGAGTCTTCATATCATTCAAACTTATTCCAACAAAAATGCCCTGGGATAGCCTTCCTAGGGAATCAAGAAGTCAACATTATAGAAAGAGGTCAAACTCATGGGGATTTTAAATCAAACCCAGCACTTGGCGGGTGAAAACCTAAAGGGTTGACAACTGTCTCAACACTTCTTAGAAAATATACTTCCCTGGTCTAGTTTCCTGGGAAATAAATACCAAAAATAATGCAAATACTGCAGAAAGAGAGACATTTTGCAAATAGATCCATCTCAGCACACCAAGGGAACAAAACCTTTCGTCATATGAGGGAAGACTTCGCTGGGGAATCTGGGATAAAGGCCTCAGACCATACAAACCCAAAATAAAAAATGAACCAAGACTTGACTGGGGACAATGGGATCACAAACCCAATACCACACCTTATGCCAATTGGTATCGTCTTCAATATACAAAAATCACGCGCATACCAGCGAAAATGACCTGAGAAAACCTTCCTCGGGGGAAACAAAACTTCCCAAAATTACTATATGTTGTACCCCAAACTTTTCCCTCCCATCTTACTCAACATATGTTCATTGAGATCCTCAATTTGCTCAAGGATACCCAAGAGTTTACCAGACAAACTCTCTCCTAAAGCAATGAACCTCCAATTAGGGTTTCCCTTTTCATCAAGATGGGTGAGCTCCAAAGGCCTCATATGCTCTCCATAGTCCTAATATGTTATCAAGACCATCCATGCCAAGTTTCATGCCTTGCACAAGAAGTTTGCCCAGTCAACTGCTCAGATGCTTGAAAATCAACTATATTAGGTCAAAAGTTAATTGTGGCCCCCATATAGTCAAAATTCAAGATTTTTGGTCCACATCAACATTTTGAAGTGATATCTATCATTTGATCAAGGTTTGATCATGATTCCCCAAGGAATGCTCCTAATTCATCAAAACTCAAAAGTTGCTAAATTACGGTTTCTCAGGAAAAGTCAACCAAATTTTAACCAAGCATAACTTTTTCATACTTTATCAGAAATTTTCCATCCAAGGCTCATTTTGAAGAGGATTCAATTCCATACAACTCATCTTCAGCCCTAAAGTTCAATAAATTCACTCATGAAAAGATATAAATTCAGACATTATAGGTCATTCCAAAAAGTCAAGAAAAACACATTTTGGGTCAAAGCTTCTTACATGAGCATGGAAGATCAAATTGAAGTGAAACAAAAAAGGTTGTTTATGAGACATCCTAAGCTTTCTAAAAAGTTAAAGAACACCCTCTTGGGGTCAAAATTGAAGGAGATATGCATTGTAAAAGTTGGCCATTTTTGGAGAATTGTCAAAAGTCAACAATGTCCAAAGTTGCATTTTTTGGCAAATAGGCCTAATTTTTTATGCTTGCATCTTACCTCTAACAATTTCCACGACCCAAACACTCTTCCATATTTTATTGACTTTATTTATTTAATTTATTTTGAATTTAATCATTTAAAAATCAAATTAAATCAAATAAATAATATAAAATATGGAAGATTTGTTTTTGATCTGATTTTGAATGAAATGCAATCCATTTATGCTGCCAAAACAGAATCAAACCGTGCCAAGGGTAATTGAGATGAAAATGGTATGATTTGGCTTTACATAGAAATAAATAATGCAAGGAGGGAATCAAATCAAATCTTGATAATTGGCAAAGATATGCGTGTTTTTTGTTAATCTAATATAGTCTAGCACATATACACAACAAATCCAAGGCACATGAGGAGGAGAAATCGTGTGAAACGGCCAAGAACACAGTGCACTTTTGTCAAAAAAAATCTCAGATCGAATTCCATACTACAACCATCCTCAAGGAGATTTAAGGGTTGCAACACGTTCCTGCCAATCTCCTGAAGCTAACTGCACCTTTTGCATGCACCAAAACACCTTGAATCGTAAAATACGCAACCCTGTTATCCAACTGTTTTTTATTTTTGATTACGTGCATACATGCTTTTTTGATGAAATTCAATCATACATTCTTGTTTATTACAAAGTCTCGATGCTTGCTGAATCGTTTAATTGAGTTTTAAGTGCATGAATGATGGTTTTCCATTCTTAGGGTTTTTGAGCTCGTTTTAGGGCTTCCATCTACAGGAAAAATTAGGGCTAGGCGTGGACACCACGATGTTCAGGGATTCAAGCCCAGATGATTCATGGTCTTCAATGTAATTTATATTGTTTGTGCTAGATTTTTGAATAATGCAGGGTTGTAGTTACAGGCATGGGACCGTAGGTAAAAGTCTAAACCTAAAACGACGGTGCTGAGGAAGAAGAAGGTTAGGTGGCAAGCTCCCATTGGGCCATTTGAATATTAGTGTATTTGCAGGACATCACGTGATTGTTTTTCTTATATTATTTTTATTTGGTTATATTAAAAATTGAACATCCAGCGCAGTTGGTCAGAAGAAGAAAGTATGAAGCTCATGTCCTGGGTTCGATCCCAGGTGTGAGATTTTAGCATTTTCTCCATTATTTTCACCAGATCCAGCATATCTCACCTTCTGAGGATCATCACACGCCCTCTGATTTCATCCTCTGGATCCATATCCAGCCAGATTCAACGCCCAGCATACGCAGGTCCACCATGAATCATCAGAGGAAGGATGCACTGAATCAGGCACGATCCTTGGGCCACCAGCTTTGGGCCCATCCTTCTGGGTTTCAGAAGTTCAGCACACCCCCTGGACTGCTAACTACATCAGGCCCTTTTCTTTTTTCTTTCTATTTTTCTTTATTTGTTATTTTTTTAATTTGTTATTTTAAATTATTTTCACAATAAAAATCATTTTTAATTAAATCTGAAAATTAGAAAAGCATTAAAAAAATTTAGGTTTAGTTTTTTTTCATAAATATTTAATTGCTATTAATTAAATAGTTTGATTAGATTAATTTAAATTCCTTTTTTGTAATTAAAACTCAATAGAAAATTAGGTTAATTTAAAAACTTTTTTACATAATTAAAAACAAATAGAAATTAGGTTAATTTGCAAGATTAATTGCTTTTTCTAAAAAAAATCCAAAAAATATCTTTTCCTCATTCTCGTCTCAATTCTTCCCGCGCGTTTTTATTTATTTTTAGATTATTGTAACTGTTCCGAGTTTGTAATAGATTATTTAGGATTTTAAATTTCTGCATCTTTATTTTTCAGTCAAATATCGGTGTATTTGTCCAAAAGCCCTGTAATAGCGTAGATTTTTCTTTTCCGCTTTTAATCTCTGCAACTATTAAAATGCTAGATGTATGGATAATAGGATTGAATGGTAAGACAAATAACTTTAAAATGGAAGACAACCCTAATTGTGCAAAGATAATTAACTGGAAAAAAGCACACTTGCACATGCTCACTCCTAGGGTTTGCCCCACTTGGTTGCCTCAGAAATAATGGTTGTGTCCCTCGAACATAGGGATACCTTAACAATGACCCACGATTCAAAGTCGTCATAAAGATCATAGTCCCTACTTGTCCCTCGAGTTGCCTACGAATTGATCTTATGACGATAGTCCCTTGGAAATGCTAAGGTATCCTTACTTGTTGCCTTCAGAGACCATTTTGTCCCTTCGAACGTCCCTTTAAAATTCCAGCGACGGAGCTACCTACTCCTTAATAGTAGGATAGCACTGTCTAAAGGAAACGAAAATGAATAGACTTTTTTTCGAATAGGTAGAAAACTCTTAAGTACTTGCTCAAAATAGAAAACTTTTCACACAAACACTTTCCAAAAATAGTTTTCAAAACGACTTCGTCACACTCTTGAGGATCGATACAAGGGTTATCACGAAGTAAACAAAAACTTTTCAAAACAAGCACACACAAGCAATTTAAAAATGAGCAAGTACCTAAGAGCCTGTGGAAAACCACAGATAGAAAGGGTGCTAACACCTTCCCTTTTTATAATCTACCCCCCGTACTCAGAAACATCTTGAAAAAAGCTTTTTCTGTTCTTTTTCCTTTTCCTTTGTTGGATAAAATAAAAGTCGGTGGCGACTCTTGCTTACCGCAACATGTGCGAACAAAAAAACAAACCAGTATTAATAGTCGGTTCTGCCACCGTATCACAGAACTGGAGACTCTGCTGGGGAGTTTATAAAGTGGGTTATACCTTAGGATCTAGGTCATTTCTAAAAACTTCTTTCTTGTTTGTTTTGTCTGCTTTATCCTTAAAGGGTTTTGTTTGGGCATTGTTAAAGATCCTACACCCGGATCTGGGGGCACTTATTAGGTAGATAACAATAGATCATGGAGATTGTATGGCATAGACCGATATGGTTTAAGCGATGGTTGTGTTGGTGTGACACTTTGGTTGGTACTGGTATCCTTCATGTGGAAACGAGGAGAATACGGGGCCGCCGCATGGTGTCGTGAAGCACTAACGGACCTTAGAAACCTTAGTTGAATAAACTTAGCCATTAGAAAGTAGTGAGATAGCTGGCCTCGGTATAAAAGTTGAGGATTGGTTGATACTCGATGCTACACTCATTGAGATCAAACTTTCGGGATATTTCGGCTGCAAGAAAAGATTGCCTGAGCTGAAACAATGTCCGATAAAGGACGATCAATGTTATTGAGAATCTTTAGAACTCGGTTACTTTTCTAAGACAGGTTTGAAACCAACTAAACTTCAAGAGGGTACTTACCTTTAACCTCATGCAAGCCTTTGAACCTAAGGTCTATTGCATGCATTGCTTGTGTGTGATTTACTCTGTTTGAACATAACATCATGCATCATAACATAGTATTGATTCTCATTACACTAACCATTTCAAGGACCGATGGAATTTATCTTTGTTCTGTTTTACAGATCATGGCTTCCGCTCGTAGAAACACTATCCGAATAAGCTTTGTGAGAATACCTCCCCAACTCAAGGAACTAGTATCAAGGGTTCCTGAAACTTCTTCGTTCATTAAGAGACACGGTCGACTTCTCAACCTGGTTACTTCGAGCTTTGATGAAAAGATAATGGGTTTACTTTTTCAGTTCTTTGATCCCGAGCACCACTGGTTTACCTTTCCAGACTATCAGTTGGTGCCTACCATGGAAGAGTTCTCTCAATTATTTAATCTACCTATTCTGGACCAGGTACCTTTCACAGGTTTAGAAGAGGTTCCTAAGCTAGAAGTCATTGCCTCTTCTTTGCATATGAAACGGACCGACGTGGTATCTAATTGGGAAACAAGAAGTGGAGTCAAGGGTTTTCTAGCCAAGTTCCTAATAGAGAAGGCCCAGCTGTTTTGGAATGATTTGGACTTTCAGGTTTTTGAGGAGGTTTTGGCTCTTCTAATCTATGGGTTAGTACTGCTCATAATCCAGACTTGCTCATAGATGTGAATGCTATTAAGATCTTCCTCTCTCACAACCCCATGCATACCTTGCTCGGAGACATATTGCACGCTCTCCATACTCGTACCATGAAGAGAAGAGGGGTTCTTATGTGCTACATGCCATTACTATCGAGGTGGTTTATTTCTCACCTCCCTAAGTCAGTGCTGAAGAATGAAGAAGGTTTGGGTTGGTTGCAAAGGATAATGTCACTTTCTCACGCGGATATTCTTTGATATTTCTTATTTATGGGAGACATTTCTATTATTGACCGCTCTGGGGAGTTCCCCAATGTCCCACTACTTGGCATTAGGGGAGGTGTAACTTACAATCCTTATTTGGCTCTACGACAATTTGGTTACGCTCGAAGGGATGGTCCTCATGAGATACTTATCCAGGGAATTGTGTTTAAAGATAAGGATGATGTTCAAGGGTATCTCCATAGGTTCATACGAGCTTGGGGCATGGTAAACAGATCTGGCGCCAAGACTTTGGAGCTGAAGAATTCCATTCCTATGGAACCTTATCTTCAATGGGTACGTGCTCGCACTCAGAAACTTATGATGCCCTACATAGCCGTCTTACCAGTGATTGTGGAGCCCATTACTGATGGGGATACTCCATACACGGTTCTCTATCCTGATATGCCCATCGATCTTGAAGAATTACAGAGGTCCTGGATTCAGTTGAAGAAGGAGCGTGATACTTATAGGGACCAATTATATGCCCATGAGAAGAAGGTTTTAGAGCTCACAAAGCAGCTTCATGAGGAAAGAAGCCTTAATGTCTATCTCGGAATGAAGAGGAAGCTTCCATGGGAAACTTGATTTCTTTTAGTTTTTAGAATTTTCAATTGTAACGCCTAAAAGGTAATTGTATTTTGAATTCTACTAATAAAATCGTTGTTTCATTTGGGTTCGCAAATTTAAATTTCCTAAATTCCTTGAAATCATGGCATACGCATCACATCCATAACATTGCATAAACAGGTACCATTACAAGTTTCTCATCTTCTTCGCTATTTATTTCAGCAAAAATGTCTTCTGAACAAAGCATCAAAGATCTTTAGGCACAAAATGCCCAATTTCAACAGATGTTTATAACTCTGACAAAAGGGCAGGAGGATCCGAAGGCCCTCATCCTGAAAGAGAAGAAGAAGAAGAAGAAGCCCACTGGTATCCTTAATATGGGCAGAAGATTTAAAGGGCCGCTAAAGCAACCAGTCGATCTGACCTCCTCGTCCAAAGAAGGGGAGAATCAAGAGATGGAGACAAGGGAGGAGGACCCCAGTCCTGAAGTTTCTGACAATGATACAGACTACAATAATAAGAAATATCCTCCCACTGAGGATAGGTACAAGCAGTTAGAAGATCGGTTGAGCGCTATGGAAGTCCAGAGAATACCTGGGTTGGACTTTGGAGAACTGGGATTGGTGTCGGGAGGGGTCATCCTGCAGAAATTTAAGGCTCCAGTTTTCGCAAAATATGATGGGGTGTCTTGCCCAAAGCTCCATCTCCGTTCCTATGTAAGGAAGATCCAGCCCCACACTGCTGATAGAAACTTGTGAGTTCACTTCTTTCAAGACAGTTTGTCATGGACTCATCTTGAATGGTTCTACCAACTGGAGGGAACCAATGTCCGAAATTGGGAGGACTTGGCTGCTACTTTTTATAAGCAGTATCAATACAACACCGACCTTGCCCCTACTCGTACTCAACTCCATAGTATGTCCATGGGTGCAGGTGAAGGCTTTAAATACTATGCGTAGAAATGGAGAGATTTGGATGGGAGAGTCCAACCCCCTTTATCTGACATGGAGTTGGTTGACATGTTTCTTGGAACACTGTCTGGTCCATTATTTAACCATTTTATCGGCAACTCGTCAGCTGGTTTTACTGAGTTGATATTAACTGGAGAGAGGGTAGAAACTGGAAAGACACCTCTTCTAGTTCAGTAAAGAAGCCCTTCACTGGTAAGAAGGAGGCAAGTGCCATTTATAGCCCGAGAGGTCAGAACAGAGTTGAACACCGTCCGACGGTAAGTGCTATAATGATACCTAGGCATGAGGCTGCTCCACAATGCAACAATCAACAAAGGGTAGAAAGACCACAAAGGATGTTTGCTCGGTTTAACATGACATTGACAGAGGTTCTACCCCATCTGTTGAGATCCAACTTGGCAACCTCGAAAGAGGCTCCCAAGAATCCCAATACCACGTCTCCTCGATACAACCCAAATGCGCGGTGTGCCTACCATTCTGAGAGTCCTGTCCACGATACAAATTACTGCTGGGCTCTGAGAAATAAATTACAAGATCTGATTGAAGCCAAGGAGATTGAGTTTGATTCTCTGGAGAAGCCCAATGTCATAACTGCTCCCATGCCTAAGCATAACCGTGGAGTTAATGTCATTGATACCGATCTGTTTATGACCTCAGTTAATGAAGTTTCTACTCCCCTTATGACTGTTAAGAAGAATTTGTTGCTGGACGATTTATTTCCGAGTTGTGGTGAAGGTTGCCACATGTGTTCATCTCTGCCTTCTAGTTGCTATTTGCTGAAAACGGGTGTCCAGCGCCTGATGGACAGCAGAGAAATTTTGTTCGAGAAAACTTTGAATCCAACTGTTTCATTTGAAGATATTGCTATTATAACCATTTTCGGCAATCCTTCCAAGGTCTCCTCGAGAAGACCTGTTAGGATTACACCCGCTCCAAGAGTTGCTCCATTAATAGTCACTTTTCCTGGTCATGTCCCATACGCCTTGGACAAAGTTGTCCCTTGGCACTATGGCGCCGATGTTTACTATCATGGTGTTAAATAAGATCTGAAGAATGAAGAGGTTGATCCCGATGTCAGTAACATTGTCGGGACCAGTAAGATCACCAGAAGTGGAAGGGTTTTCTCTCCTGAGATTTCCCCGAAGACTGTCAATAAGCCTGATGTTATTTCATCTGCTATTCCTACCGGTACTTCAACTACTACTCATGTTTTTACTCCAATTGTTATTCCTGTCGTCGAGTCACCTGGGACTCGAGGCAAAGAAGCTATAGGGGAGCCTTCCCAGACGGAGGCACCTAGAAAAGTTGTTGTGGAATCCTCTAAGCAAGAGATAGAGGAGATATTAAATATAATTAAAAAGAGCGACTATAATATGGTCGAGTAGCTGGGGCAGACCCCCTCGAAGATATCAATGTTATCTCTGTTGTTGTGTTCCGAAGCCCATGCGAAGGCTTTGATTGCATTCCTCAAGACTGCGCATGTGCCGCAGGAAACTTCAGTCGATCAATTCAAAGACTGTGTGGCCAGCTTGACTGCTGACAATGGGCTGGGTTTTTTAGATGCCGACTTGACATCGAAAGGGAGGAAGCATAATGATGCTCTGCATGTCTCGATCGAATGCAGAGGCACCATTATGGCTCATGTGCTGGTGAATATTGGGTCTTTGCTTAATGTTCTGCCTAAGAAGGCCCTTAATCGGTTGGATTGTGAAGGCTTGACCTTAAAGCCTAGTAACATTGTGGTAAGGGCTATTGACATGTTGAAGAGAATGGTGCATGGAGAGGTAGACATCCCTGTCAAGGTAGGCTCTCAGACCTTTGAGTCCACCTTCTATGTGATGGACATCATGCCGTCATACTCTTGTTTGTTGGGTCATCCTTGGATCCATAAAGCCGGGGCTGTTACTTCTACACTACACTAAATTTTGAAGTATCCGGTGAAGGGGAAGATAGTCATTGTGCATGGCGAGGAGGAGTATATGGTGAGTCACCTAAACTCCTTTAGGTACGTGGAGATGGACAGGGAATTCATAGAGACTCCTTGTCAAAACTTTGAAGAGGTTCCCTAAGTTTTGGCATCAACTGAGAGTATTATCGGCGCCAAACCTCCTCTGAAGATGGCTTCTCTCAAAGATTCCAGAGCAGTGGTCGAAGAAGGTGGGTGTACCAATTGGGGACAACTACCTGATTTTACTCATAAAATTGACAAATTTAGTTTGGGCTTTACTTCAGGAGCTCAAAGGGTTGTTCGACACGCTCGAGCTGGAGGGCCTCCCTTACGCATCAGCAATTGGGGGATTAATGCCATTGAAGACGGTGAGGAAGATTCTGACATTGACAGCTAGATATATCCGACTACTAGTGGTGGACCGAGTAACTGGACGGCTAGGGATTTTATACCAGTTTCTTTTATTCCGCAGTAATTGTCTTATTTGTTTTCTGAGTTTGTAATAAACAATTTAAACTTTATGGCCTTGTGTCTTACCCGAGGCACAATGGTTCCATCCATGAGGGATATTGTGTCATTTCATATATCATTAATAAAACATTGGACGTTCTTTGGATACAAATTTTACGCTCTCTGTTTTTCTTTTCTGCCTTTACTTTATCAATACAGCTATGCTCTTACACACACTCCCGTATCAAACTACAGATCCATATCCACTCTGGATCCCATTGATAACAATCCTGCTATTGCCAGTTATGACTTCGAAAATCCGATCAACCAAGCTGAGGACGAAGGTGGGGATGATTGTGAGGTGCCTGGAGAGCTTGCTAGACTATTACAGCAGGAAGAAAGGGCTATACAGCCTCATGAAGAGCCAGTTGAGACGATAAACTTGGGCACGGAGTTGGATAGAAAATAAGTCAAGATCGGCACAAATCTGGAGACTAAGATCAAACAATGGTTGATACAGATGTTGCACGACTATGTTGAGATTTTTTCCTGGTCATATGAAGACATGCCTGGTTTAGACACTGATATCATGGTACACCGCCTGCCGACTAAAGAAGATTGTCCTTCGGTTAAACAGAAGGTTTGTCGTATGTGACCTGAAATGTCAGAGAAGATCAAGGCAGTGGTCATGAAGCAGTTTGACGCAGGGTTCTTAGATGTCACCTCATATCCGCAATGGGTTGCTAACATCGTTATGGTGCCTAAAAAGGACGACAAGGTATGGATGTGTGTAGATTACAGTAACTTGAACAAGGCAAGTCCCAAGGATGACTTTCCGCTTTCCCACATTGATGTTCTGGTTGACAACACCGTGCAGCATAAAATCTTCTCCTTCATGGATGGTTTCTCTGGCTACAACTTGATCAAGATGGCTCCTGAAGACATGGAGAAGACAACCTTCGTCACACAGTGGGGCACCTTCTATTACAAGGTGATGCCGTTTGGGTTGAATAACACTGGGGCAACCTATCAGCAAGCCATGGTCGCTTTGTTCCACGATATGATTCACCATGAGATCGAGGTTTATGTTGATGACATGATAGCCAGGTCTCAAACCGAAGAGGAATACCTTGATCATCTATAAAAGTTGTTTGACAGGTTAAAGACATACAAGCTGAGGTTGAATCCTAACAAGTGCACTTTCGGGGTAAGGTTTGGTAATATTCTGGGTTTCATTGTCAGTGACAAAGGTATTCAGGTAGACCCCGCAAAGGTAAAGGCCATACAAGAGATGTCGGCTCCCCGCACATAGAAGGAAGTTAGAGGTATCTTGGGACGTTTGAATTATATCTCCAGGTTAATTTCACATCTAACTGCTACTTGTGAGCCCATCTTCAAGCTTCTGAAGAAAGATCAAGTGGTAAAGTGGAATGACGAATGCCAGGCTGCTTTCAAAAATATCAAGGAATACCTCAAAGAACCGCAAATTCTGATGCCTCCGGTTGAAGGAAGACCTTTGATATTATACTTAACAGTGCTATACAATTCAATGGGTGAGTGTGTTGGGGCAGCATGACGAGTTTGGTTGAAAAGAGCATGCAATATACTACCTTAGCAAACAGTTTACCGACCGTGAGACACGATACTCACTGCTCGAGAAAAATTGATGTGCTTTGGCATGGGCTACTCGCCGACTAAGATAGTACATGCTAACTCACACTACTCTATTGATATCTAAGATGGATCCAACCAAGTACATCTTCGAGAAGCCCGCTCTCTTCGGAAGAATAGCGAGATGGAAGATGATCTTAACTGAATACGATATACAATATACAACCCAGAAAGCAATCAAGGGAAGTGTATTGGCTGATCATTTGGCTCATCAGGCCGTGGATGACTACCACTCCATGAATTTTGAGTTCCCAAACGAGAATATTATGCTGGTGACTGACTACGAAGAACCTGGACCGAATAAAGGACCTGAGGAAGGATTCTGATGGACTATGGTTTTTGATGGGGCTTCGAATGCACTCGGTAATGGCATTGGCACTGTAATCATATCTTCTGAGGGTTGTCATACTCCTTTCACTGCCTGAATATGCTTCAATTACACTAACAACATGGCAGAGTATGAAGCCTGCATCATGGGTCTCAAAGCTGCTATTGACCTAAGGATCAAGTTCTTGAGCATTTTCTGGGATTCAGCCTTGGTGATAAGTCAGATCAAGGGCGAATGGGATACGAAGCATTCGAATCTTATCCCATACAAAAAGCACGTGCTGGAGTTGCTCCCACATTTTGAGGAGGTAACATTTGAACATTTCCCACGATAGGAGAATCAGTTAGCGGATGCGCTAGCTACCATGTCTTCTATGTTTAAAGTCAGGTTGGACAACGAAGCTCCCCAAATCACCATTGAAAGGTTAGATGAACCAGCGCACTACTGTGAGATTGATGCTGAAGAGGTGGCAGACAAACCCTGGTTTCATGAAGTGAAGAAGTACCTCGAGACTCAAGAGTATCCCGAAGGGGCATCTATCAATGATAAGAAGTTTCTGAGAAGGTTCGCTGCGAAATTCTTCCTCAGTAATGGAATCCTCTACAAGCGCAACCATGACTCTACCTTAATTCGAAACTCATTCCAGTGGACATACCATGGCTAAGAAGATCCTACGGGCAGGATACTACTGGTCCACTATGGAAGAAGATTGTTATCAGCACTCCCGAACATGTCATAAGTGCCAAATTTATGCTGATAAGGTGCATGTGCCTCCGGTTCCTTTGAATGTCTTGATAGCTCCATGGCCCTTTGCAATGTGTGGCATTGACATGATTGGAGAAATCAGGCCTACCACTTCCAATGGGCATCGCTTCATCCTGGTAGCCATCGATTACTTCACGAAATGGGTTGAGGCTGCCTCATTTGCTACCGTTACCAAGAATGTTGTGGCGCAGTTTGTCAAGCATAACCTGATATGTCGGTATGGTGTGCCAGAGAGAATTATCACTGATAATGGTACAAATCTTAATAACACGGTGATCACCGAACTCTGTAAGCAATTCAAGATACAACATCATAACTCTTCTCCCTACCGGCCGAAGATGAACGGCGTTGTTGAAGCGGCAAACAAAAACATTAAAAAGATCATACAGAAGATGACGATGACATACAAAGACTGGCATGAGATGTTACCATTCGCTCTTCATGGGTACCGTACCTCAGCACGGACGTCGATAGGGGCAACACCCTACTCTCTGGTATATGGCATGGAGGCAGTCCTACCCATCGAGGTCCAGATTCCTTCTTTAAGGATTATGAAAGATGCGGGTTTAAACAAAGACGAATGGATCCTGACTCGACTTGATCAACTAAATATGATCGGAAAAAAGAGACTTAATGCTGTCTGTCATGGTCAGACGTATCAAAAGCGGATGATCAAGGCTTTCAACAAAAAAGTCATACGTCAGGAATATCAAGTCGGAGATCTGGTAATCAAGCGCATCATACTGCCACAAGGTGATCCCAGGGGCAAATGGACTCCCACATACGAAGGGCCATTTGTGGTTAAAAACATTTTCTCGGGTGGAGCCATGATTTTAACCACCATGGACGGTGACGACCTTCCTCACCCTGTCAATGCAGACACAGTGAAAAGATACTACGCATGATAAAAGACCCTCTAGGTTGACTGGACTAGGCAAATATAAGGGCTTCCCGGTGAACCAAAAGGGTTCAAGCAAAAATAAGGGATGAAAATGAAAAAATTTGTACACTCGGCAAGCCGAAAACCTGAAAAGGCGGCTTGGGCAAAAAAGGGTATTCCGGTGGACTGAAAACCCGAAAGGACGGTCCAGGCAAAAGTTAGGGATATAAAGTGCATCACTATGTCCCATTGGATCACCTTGCGACCAGACCTCAGTATCAACTATCGAGCTCGAACGACACCAATCAATCTAATTAGCTTCGGACAAGTAAGCAAAGTGAAGAGACACTCGAAGACATAGGGGCAATAGTGGAATTGGAACCCAGTGGGATTGTTGTACATAGGAGTTTTCTTTTTACACAATATTGTATAGCTTCTATTTTTACAGCAATATTCTCTTACTAGAGCATTAGCCTCCTTGTACAAAAAACGCCTATTACAGGCCAACTTCGAAAATCAATACAAATCATTTTTACAAAACTATGTGTTTTTTCCTTTTCTGTTTTGTTTTGCAAAAACGTCCAATGATTTATTCTTGACATATGCATTTGAATATGATTGCTGCTCATAAATATTTACATAAGAAACGAAAAGAGAATTGCTCGTAAATTAAGAAACAGGGGCAAAAATAAGAAATGTCAAACCCGACAGTTACTCTGTCCAGCAGGTACTGAGGCATAGACAACTTTAAAACATAATCATCAGTGCATACGACCTCGTAGCATTTGTACTCCCCATAGAGTAAAAGCAATCAAGGCATTTGATATCAGCTTTCCCAAAACAGGAAGTAATCTCCGCAGTCAGGGTCTTTCAGAAACCTGACATCTATATCCCACAGCCAAATTTCATAATCGCGAGCGGATCATCATAAATTTTATCCCCCCAAGCAGAGTTTATTTATCTGAAAACAGAAGCTCAATCCCCGACAGAGCTTATTACTTCAGCTAAAAAAGTTCACCTTCCAACAGAATTATTCCCCACAGAGCTACTCTCAAACAGAGTCTCTCCCTGATAGAATATTCACAAACAACAAGGAGTAAATCTCCAGCACAGTCATTTTCATTCACCGTCCCTAGCGGAAGTAGAAGAACCACAATCCTTTACAATATTCAAGAATTCTATACTCTCCAGCAGCAGTCGGGGATTTGTTTTCCCAGACTCGGACATGTCACAATAGCATTTCATGTTCATACATCATGACATGCACATACATATCACATACAATGTAATCTAATTTATTTTGAGAACATCATCTCACAATGCATTGCATGTGTGATACGGTGGGAAGAACTGACTGTTTTTGGAATGCTGGTTCGCGTTTTGCGTTTTGTGTTTGCAAAATGTCGCGGTAAGAAAGAGTCGCCACCGACTTTTATTTTATCCAACAAGGAAAGGAAAAAAGCACAGAAAAATTCCCTTTTCGAGATATTTCTGAGTACGGGGGGTAGATTATAGAAAGGGAAGGTATTAGCACCCTTTCTATCTGTAGTTATCTACGGGCTCTTAGGTACTTGCTCATCATTTTCAAATTGTTTTCTTTGTGTTTGTGGGCTTTGAAAAGTTTTTGTTTTAACTTCGATTTAACTCTTGCTTCTGTCTTCAAAAGTGTAATGAAGTGTTTTGAAAACTTTGTTTGTAAAGAAGTGTAAGTGTGAAAAATTTGTTTGGAATGAGCAAGTATCTAAGAACTAATCTACCTACTCGGAAAAAGAATCGTTCTATGCTTGTTTCCTTTAGACAACGCTATCCTACTATTAGTGAGTAGGTAGCATCGTCGTTGGAGTTTGAGGGTCAATTCGAATGAGGGACATACGGTCACTAAAGAAATGTTAGGACACCTTAGCGGTAACCCTAATGTCTTAGATCATTTGTTTGAGGCAACAAAATCCGAGGCAACCGTTTCGAGGCAACTGTGATCTTTTAGACAAGAGGACGACCTCTAAAACGACCTATACTCAATGATCGTGTACGAAGGCAACCAAGTGGGGTGTACCCTAGGAGTGCGCATGTGCGAGTGTGTTGTTTTCAGTTATTTTTATCTTTGCACATGTTTAGGATGATCTAATTTGATTTTAGATTAACCATTCATTCTTGTCATGCAAGCCCTATTATCAAACATCTAACAGTTGTATAATTTATAGAATTAAAATGCGCAAATTAAAACTAATTATTACAAGGCGTCGGGTATTTACATCGCCAAAAGCAACCCTTTGAAAATAAAATAAAGCGGTAAAATAAATAAATTTCCTATTTAATTATTAAAAACCATAAGCAGATACATTAATAATTAAATAAGGAAAAATAAATCGCGCGGGAAATTAGATCGGATGCGAAATTAGGGTTTTGACCCTTTTAAAAGAAAATGTTTTTTTTTGTTGTTTTTATTTTAAGAAAAGAAATTAATCCTAAAATTAAATACTAAATTAATTATAAAATAAATTAATTGATGAAAAATAATAAATGACATATTTTTGGAGTTTTGATTATTTTTAGAAAGAAAATAAAAATAATTAAATTAAAGTTAAAACCTAATGATTTCTAATTAATTTTAAATATTTACAAATAAATTAAAGTTATTCTAGAATTAAAAACCTAATTAATTAATTAAAATTTATTAAAGAAAAATAAAGTTCTGAATTTTAATTGGACGAAAATGTATTTTTTGTGATTTTTTGATAAAAAAAGAAATTAATTTTATTGGTTAGTAAATTAATTAAACAAAATAAAATAAACTAAAATAAACAAAATATAAAGAAAAGGATAAGATGGGCCTGATTTGGGTGTTTGAATGGCAATTTCACTGGCCTATCAAGGCTGATCCATGTGACTTTTTCTGATCCAGTGCTCATGCGTTGACCTGCATATGGTGTGCCTCCAATACTTGACCACCAGATCTGGCCACCTGGCCATCTGGCACGTTGAAGAGTGAGGGGGTATGATGGTCCTTTGGCATGCGCGTACACTAGATTGCCTGAAGAATAACAAGAAAATGCAAATTGCTGGAGGCAAGGATCGAACCCCTGACCTCCAGCCTTTGGGTCCTTAAGCGCTGATGTGTCTACCACTAGGCT
This sequence comes from Vicia faba, assembly GCA_948472305.1. Taxonomy (NCBI): domain Eukaryota; kingdom Viridiplantae; phylum Streptophyta; class Magnoliopsida; order Fabales; family Fabaceae; genus Vicia; species Vicia faba. The sequence continues at coordinate 1,467,191,092 of OX451736.1, read as the reverse complement.
GCTTGCTTTCAATTGTTAGTATGATAAAAATTAATAATAATATAACAAAACAAAATTCCATGGTCAGAAAAAGAAAAAAGCGTGCGTGTATTTGAATGGGCCTATGGATGGATGCCACGACTGCTTCTTCTTCCTCCCTCCGTGGCCAAAAATCAAAACACCTATACCAACGGACAAAGGTTCGTCGCTACAAGCTTGTTCATCCTCAAAATTATGTACAGGCAATGAAAATGCATTCTAAGACCATGGTTGAGTTCGTCTCCTTCTTCTGATCACAACCATGGCCATTATTAGGGCTAATTGTACCTGAAACGAAAAACCCCAAAAAACTCCACGAAACCCTAATCATGGTGAATCACGGTATAGATTATGTAAATGAAATTGGCTAATGTAAAAAGCTTGAAAATGATTTCTAGGTTCAGAATATGCAATTATTTCACGTTACCAATGCCTAATTTGCAAGATACGAAATCAAGAAAATGGTGGATCCGTGGATGACTTACAGAGCGTGTGAGAGCCTGAAAACGCCCGGTTTTGATTGGCTTCGCTTGTGGAGATAGCCAGGAAACGATTGAGATACTTGCCAAGCTTCGAAGTCACAATTTTTTGGTGTTTTTGCAAACTTTGTTCTGCCTCCACAAATGATTTCCAACCCTGATTTTTGTCCCTCTCTCCTCCTTATGTATTGTACAATACATTAGGTCTGAATTCCTTGTCCAAATCTTCCTCTATCAATGCTCTTGATGTGGATTTGCTTTGCTTTGAACAACCTTCCAAAATTGGCTTGATTTGGATCTTTTTGTGTACAATTGCTTTGATACGAATTTGATATGGTGCAAGCTGTCTAACAAGACCTGAAATGATCACAAGATCTTTAGTTTTCAATGTTTTTATTTTATGTGATTTTATTTGATTTAAAATGAATTAATTCAAATAAAAATCAAATTAAATAATAAAAATATGATATGGACACATGGGCAAGGCTAGATCACGTGGGCAATAATGCAAACTCAAAACAAGTGAAACCTAATGGGCCCATTTGGCAAAATTTGAAGTTTTTGGGATAGTTGACTTTTGGCAATTTTACAAAAAAGCCCAACTTCAACAATGCATAACTTCCTCAATTTTGAACTTTTGGAGGTGTTATTGGACTTTTTAGAAATCTTGAGATATCCTCTAATCAAACCTTTTGGTCTCATCTCATTTTGATATTCCATGCTCAAGTTAGAAGCTTTGAAAAAAAAGGTGTTTTTGTTGACTTTCCAAAATGACCTATAATGTCAAAATTCATAACTTCTTGTGAGTGCATATTTTGATCTTAGGGTATGAATATAGATTTTAGGGAATTGCATCCTATTCAAAATGAGATTTTGATGGGTCATTTCTCATAAAGTATGAAAAAGTTATGCTTGGTCAAAGTTGAGTTGACTTTTCCTACAAAACCCTAATTTAACAACTTTTGAATCTTGATGAATTTTGAGCAATCCTTGATGAATGATGATCAACCCTTGATCAAATGATTAAATATACTTCAAAATGAGAATGTTGACAAAAAATCTTGAAGTTTGACTGTATTTGGGTCACAGTTGACTTTTGCCCTAGCATAGTCGATTTTTGGACCTTTTGAGCAATTGAATGAGCAAAATTCTTATGCAAGGCTTGAAACTTGACATGGATGATATTGAGAATATATTAGGACATTTATGAGCACTTGGGGTCACTTTGACTCAAGGACCTTGATGCAACATGAAACCCTAATTTGGGGTAGACTGCCTTAGGAGAGAGCTTGTCTGGCTAACCCTTGGACTACTTTGAGCAATTTGGAAGATCTTTCTTGCAATGTTTTGGGAAATATGGGAGGGCAAATTTTGGGGTACAACAACATGCATCGCATATAATTAACCCTGGTATCTTTTTAGGAAAGGCAATTATCTCCAATGATTTCAGCAGTTATATATGTCATGTCTGTAGACAGCTAATGGAAACTCAGTTCCCGAAACCCAATGTGTCAACTAATCTACATGACCAAACGAAGTAACCCTATGATCCAGGTTCCTTCCCATAATCCCTACTATCCAAGCTTTCATTTAGAAGTAACCCTACTATCCAGGTTCCTTGTCATAAGCCCTACTATTCAGGCTTTCATCTCGAAGTAACCCTACTATCTAGGTTCCTTCCCATAAGCCCTACTATCCAGGCTTTCATCTCAAAGTAACCCTACGACCCAGGTTCCTTCTCATAGCCATACTACCCAGGCTTTCATCCTGAAGTAATCGTACTATCCAGGTTTCCTTCCCCTAAGCCCTACTATCCAGGTTTCATCTCGAAGTAACTCTACGACCCAGGTTCCTTCTAATAAGCCCTACTATCCAGGCTTTCATCCCGAAGTAACCCTACTATCGAGGTTCCTTCTCATAAGCCCTACTATTCAGGCTTTCATCCCGAAGTAACCCTACTATCCAGGTTCCTTCACATAGCCCTACTATCCAGGCTCTCATTTCAAAGTAACCCTACGATCCAGGTTCCTTCTCTAAGCCATACTATCCAGGCTTTCATATCGAAGTAACCATACTATCCAGGTTCCTTCTTATAACCCTACGACCCAGGTTCCTTCTCATAGCCCTACTACCCAGGCTTTCATCCCGAAGTAACCCTACTATCTAGTTTTCCTTCCCATAAGCCATACTATCCAGGCTTTCATCTCGAAGTAACCCTACAACCCAGGTTCATTCTCATAAGCCCTACTATACAGGCTTTCATCCTGTAGTAACCCTACTATCCAGGTTCCTTCTCATAAGCCCTACTATCCAAGCTTTCATCCCGAAGTAACCCTACTATCCAGGTTCCTTCACATAGCCCTTCTATCCAGGCTCTCATTTCGAAGTAACCCTACGATCTAGGTTCCTTCTCTAAGACCTACTATCCAGGCTTTCATCTCTAAGTAACCCTACTATCCAAGTTCCTTCTCATAGCCCTACTACCCAGGCTTTCATCCCGAAGTAACCCTACTATCCAGGTTCCTTCTCATAAGCCCTACTATCCAGGCTTTTATCCAGAAGTAACCCTACTATCCAGGTTCCTTCACATAGCCTTACTATCCAGGCTCTCATTTCTAAGTAACCTGTTGTACCCCAAAATTTTCCCTCCCATATTTCTCAAAATATGTTAAGAAAGATCCTCAAGTTGCTCAAAGTGGCCCATGGGTTGGCCAGACAAGCTCTCTCCTAAGACAGTCTACTTCAAATTAGGGTTTCATGTTGCACTAATATACTTGAGTCAAAGTGGTCCCAAATTCTCACCAATGTCCTACTATGTTCTCAAGATCATCCATGACAAGTTTTAAGCCTTGCAGAGGAATTTTGCTCAGTCAATTGCTCAAAGGTCCAAAAATCGAATGTGTTAGGGCAAAAGTCAACTGTGACCCACATACAGTCAAACTTCAAGATTTTTTTCAACATTATCATTTTTAAGTATATTTCATCATTTGATCAAGGGTTGATCATTATTCATCAAGGGTTGCTCACAACTCATCAAGACTCAAAAGTTGCTAAATTAGGGTTTTGCAGGAAAAGTCAACCCAACTTTGACCAAGCATAACTTTCTCATACTTTATGAGAAATGACCCATCCAAAGCTCATTTTTAAGAGGAGGAAATTCCATGCAATCCATCTGCATCTCCCAACATCAAAATATGCACTCACAAGAAGTTATGAATTTGGACATTATAGGTCATTTTGAAAAGTCAACAAAAACACCTTTTTTGTCAAAGCTTCATACATGAGAATGGAATATCAAAATGAAATGAGACCAAAATGGTTGATTATAGGAAATCTCAAGCTTTCTAAAAAGTCAAAGAACACCTCCAAATAGTCAAAATTGAGGAAGTTATGCATTGTTGAAGTTGACATTTTTTGCAAAATTGCCAAAAGTCAACTATGCCCAAAACATCAAATTTTGCCAAATGGGCCCATTCTTTTTCACTTGTTTTGAGTTGGCAACATATCCCACGTGCTCTAGCCCTTGCCACTTGTCCATATCTTATTTTTTATTATTTATTTTAATTTTTATTTGAATTAATTTAAATTAAATCATAATAAATCAAATAAAATCCAAAACATTGATAACAAGGGATTTTGTGTTTGTTTCAGGCTTCATTGAATAGTTAGCATCATTCCAAATTCGCATCAATGCATAGAGTGGACAAAAAGATTGAAAAAGCCATGTTTGTAAAGGTTTTAAGAAGGAAATCAAATCAAATAAAAGGCATTGAAGAAGGAAGATTTGGACAGAATAATCAACCCTAATGCATTGTCTAATACATAAGGATTGTGTGCAGACCTAGAGACGGGCTAGAAAGAGGCGCTAGAGCTAGAACAAAATCTGAAAAATACCAAGAAAAGTGTGAGTTCTAAATCCCCTTTAGAGGCAGTTTCAAGGTTCTTTGACAATCTCAATCGCTTCCAGGGAGTCTCCACAAGCGAAAGCAATCGAAAGTAAGTGTTTTCAAGCCTTACAACACGTTGTAAGTCCATCACGATACACCCCTGTTCTTGAATTCGCATCTTGTAACTTAGGCATTGTTAACATGAATTGATGACATATTCTTAACCTATAGAGCATTTGCAAACTTTTGGCATTATTCAATTTCATTTTAATGGACTGAATCATGAATCACCATTGTTAGGTTTTTTGGAGTTTTTTTAGGGTTTTTGTTTTCAGGAACAATTGGCCTTGGTAATGGGTATCACTGTGTTCAGAAGAAGGAGACGGTTCTAACCATGGCCTTGGTGGTCGTTTACATTGCATGTACGTGATTTTGAGGATGGGCATGGTTATAGTGACGGACATTGTCCGTGGGTATAGGTCCCAAAAATTTTAGCCACGGTGCAGGGAAGAAGAAGCAGGCGTGTCACCCCTCCATAGGCCAATTCAAATTCCAGCGCGCTTTTATTTTATTTTCCACTATATTTCGTTTTCTTATATTATTATTATTTTGCAATATGATAACAATAAGAACAACATAGCCCAGTGGTTGCCACGTGAGTGTTAAGGCATTCAGAGGCTGGAGGTCAGGGGTTCGATCCCTGCCTCCAACATTTGCTATTTTGCATTATTATTTCAGGAAATTTAGTGCAAGCGAAGCCGGGATGTCTATCATACTCCCTCATCATCCAATGCGCCAGATGGCCAGATCTGGTGGTCATCATTGATGGTGCACCACAAGCCAGTCAAACGCAACGCATAGGATCAAAAAAGTCATCATGGACCTTCTTCTTCTGGGCCCAGAAAACTGCTTTCTACACCTTCAATTCAGGCCCATCTCACTCTTTTATATTTTTTGTTTATATTTTCATTTAATTACTTATTTATTTATTTACTAACCCAAAATAATTTTCTTTTTTATCAAAAAATCATAAAAAATATTTTTATGTCCAAATAAATTTAGAATTTTATTTTTCATCAATAAATATTAATTAATTTAATTAGGTTGATTAATTTAGATAATTTTAATTCTTTTGTAAATAATTAAAACTAATTAGAATCAATAAGTTTTTAATACTAACTTGATTATTTTATTTCTTTCCTAAAAATATAAAAAAACCATAAATATGTCATTTAATTATTTTTCATTAATTAATTTAATAACTAATTAATTTAGCATTTAATTTTAGGATTTAATTTCTTTTCTTAAAAAAATATTAAAAACAACAAAAAACATTTTCTTTTAATTAAGAGGGTCAAAACCCTAGTTCTAGCATTCGATCTAATTATCTTGCGCGTTTTATTTTTATTAAATTATTGTATTTTCTCCTGGTTTGTAATAATTAAATTAGGACATTTATTTATTTTTACCGCTTTTAAATTTCAAAGAGTTTGTTTTTGGCGATGTAAATACTTGACGCCTTGTAATAGCTTAGTTTAAATTCCGCACTTTAATTTTTGTAAATATTCAACTGCTAGATGTTTGATAATAGGGTTTGCATGACAAGAATGAATGTCTAATTTTAAAACAGTTAGATCACCCTTAATTGTGCAAAGATAAAAATAACTGAAATCAACACATTCGCACATGCGCACTCCTAGGGTACACCCCACTTGGTTGCCTCCGTAAACGGTCACTGAGTATAGGTTGTTTTAGAGGTCGCCCTATTGTATAAAAGATCATTAGTTGCCTCAGAAAGATTGTCTCGGATATCGTTGCCTCGGATAAATGATCTAAGATATTAGGGTTACCACTAAGACGTCCTAGCATTGCTTTAGTGACTGTATGTTCCTCTTTCGAATTGACCCTCAAAACTCCAACGACGGTGCTACCTACTCATTAATAGTGGGATAGCATTGTCTAAAGGAAACAAACATAGAAGGATTCCTTTTTCGAGTAGGTAGATTAGTTCTTAGATACTTGCTCAATCAAAACAAACTTTTTTCACACTTACACTCTTTTACAAACAAGTTTTCGAAAAAACTTCATTACACTCTTGAAGACAGAAGCAAGAGTTAAATCAAAGTTAAAACAAAAACTTTTCAAAATCCACAAACACAAAGAAAACAATTTTGAAAATGATGAGCAAGTACCTAAGAGCCCGTAGATAACTACGGATAGAAAGGGTGCTAATACCTTCCCTTTCTATAATCTACCACCCGTACTCATAAATATCTCGATAAAGGAATTTTTATGTGCTTGTTTTCCTTTCCTTGTTGAATAAAATAAAAGACGGTGGATACTCTTGCTTACCGCGACATTTTGCGAACATAAACGCAAAACGTGAACCAGCATTCCAAAAACAGTCAGTTCTTCCACCTTATCATAGAACTGGCGACTCTGCTAGGGAATCAATAAGTGGGGTGTACCTTAAGAATAGTTCATCATATTATTTTCAATTGTTTGATTTGTATGCTTTATCTTTGTGGGTTTGAATCGGAGTTACTATAGATCCTAACTCGGATTTGGGGATACCTTTTAGGTAAGTAGCAATAGACTGTGAGGGAACTGTACGGCATAGACCGATACGGTTGAAGCAGTAGCTACATTGGTGTGACACTTTAGTTTGTACCGATATCCCTTGTGGAGGAACAAGGAGAATATGGGGCTGCTAAGGGGTCATTAAGCACCAACTGACCTTAGAACCTATAATTGACCAACTTGGCCATAGAAAAGTAGCAGTATGCTACACTCATTGAGACCAAACTCTCGCGATGATTCCGGCCGCAAGAAAAGGTTGCTAAACTAGAATTATGACCAATCGAGGGTGGTCAGTGATATTGAGATCCTCTAGAACCCGGTTACTATTACTAGGACAGGTTGAACCAACTGAACTGAAAGAGGGTAATACCTAAACTCCATGCCAGCCTGAAATTTAAGGGTTATTGTGTGACTTGTGTGCCCTTACCATGTTTTCTATCTGTGAATACTTGTGGTATGTTTCTATCATGACATCATACATCATGACATTGCATGCATATTTCATCAGACTAACCCATTTCAAAGACCGACGGGATTCATCTTTGTTCTATTTTACAGATCATGGCATCTATGCGCAGAAATACCATTCGGATCAACTTCATACAAATCCCTGTTCAACTTAGAGATTTGGTTTCCAAAGTTCCTGATACTTCTTCCTTTGTCAGAAGACATTGTCACCTCCTTGGTTTGGTTACTTCTAAGATGGATGAGCGAATGATGAGCGTCTTGTTCCAGTTCTTTGACCCGCTACATCACTGTTTTACCTTCCTGGACTATCAATTGGTCCCTACTTTGGAGGAGTTCTCTGATTTACTTGGTATTTCTATTCTAGAGCAGACGCCATTTACAGGTTGGGAGATAGCTCTTAGGCCAGAGGATGTTGCTACAGCCCTACATCTGACAAAGGCCGATGTAATGTCTAACTGGGAGACCCGGAGTGGGGTAAAAGGCTTCTTGGCTAAGTTCTTGATTGATCAAGCTCAACAGTTTTGGGACAGTTTGGACTTTCAATCATTCAAAGACATCCTGGATCTTCTCATATATGGCCTGGTTCTGTTCCCTAATTCAGATTCTTTTGTCGACGTGAACGTAGTGAAGATCTTCATGTCTCGTAATCCGGTGCCCACTCTCTTAGGTGACATTTTGCATGCTCTTTATGCCCGTACTGCTCGGAAATGGGGAACCCTTATGTGTTATGCACCATTGCTGGCGAGGTGGTTTATTTCTCACCTCCCTAAATCTATTTTGAAGAACAAGGAAGGTATGGGTTGGGCCTACAGAATTATGACCCTTTCTCACACGGACATCATCTAGAGCACTAAAGACATGGAAGAAGTAGCTGTTATTAACCGGTGTGGAGAATACCCCAATGTTCCTTTGCTTGGAATTAGGGGAGGAATAACCTATAATCCTTGTCTGGCCTTACGACAGTTTGGGCGAGCTCGAAAATGAGTTGCTAATTCCGAGCATTGTCTTTGACTTCCAAGGGGATGTTGAGGGACATCTCTGCAGGTTCATACGAGCTTGGAATAGGGTTAACAGGTCTGATCCGCATGAGCTAGGAGCGAAGACTTCTCTTCCGATGGAACCGTATCTCTGGTGGGTTTGAGCCCGTGCTCAAAAGCTGGGAATGCCGTACGAAGTTGTCTTACCGGTAATTGTTGAGAGTACTGATGAAGAAGGGGTTCCTCATACTGTCCTCCATCCATACATGCCTACTGACATTGGGGCATTAAAGAGGTCCTGGATCCAGTTGAGGGAAGAGCGGGATACTTATAGAGAGAAGTATCATGAACAAGAACGGAATATCCTGAAGCTTACAAGGCAGCTGGAGAATGAGAAGGTCATCAACGATTATGTCAGCACCAACGGAAAACGACCATGGGAGCGCTGATAACTTATGTTATTTCTAGTTTTTATTTACTGTTCAATTTTTCTTTTTGTAACGCCTTAAAGGCATTTGTCAAACATTGTTTCAAGTTTTTAATCTAATAAAAGTGTGTTTCATTTTGGTTTGCGAATTTGAATCTCCTGACGTCTTTGAAATCATATCATACACATTTCATTCCCGTGCACCTCATCACAGGTACCCTTACAGGTTTCTCATCTTCTTCGTTGTTTATTTCAGCAATCATGTCTTCTGAAACATCCATTAATCAAGCTATTAAGGCTCTACAAGCTCAGAACGCTCAGTTCCAGAAAATGTTCATGAACCTGGCCAAGGGGAAGAAAGATCTGAAGACTCTTATCTTGAAGGATAAGAAGAAGAAGAAGAAGAAGAAGAAGAAGAAAACGGTCCTCCTGAATATGGGTCATAGGTTTGGAAACAGGTTGCGGGAAGAAGTTGATTTTTCCCACTCATCTGGAGGGGGAGAGAATCAAGAAGAAAGAAGGGCTCCTAGCCCTGTTGTTTCTGACAATGAGACTGACTTTGAAGAAGACCAGTATCCTCCTGCCGAAGACAGTTATAAGCAACTTGAAGACCGGTTAAGCGTGATGGAGATCCAGAAGATACCTGAGTTGGACTTTAGAGATTTGGGTTTGGCATCTGGGGTGGTGATTCCACACAAGTTTAAAGCACCAGTCTTTGCTAAGTACGACGAGGTCTCCTGCCCAAAGTTACACCTCCACTCGTATGTTAGAAAGATTCAACCATATACCGCTGACAGGAACCTCTGGATTCATTTCTTTCAAGATAGTCTTTCAGGGACTCAACTTGAATGGTTCAATCAACTAGAAGGAGCTAACATCCGTAACTAGGAGGACCTTGCTGTTGCTTTTTACAAGCAGTACCAATATAATGTCGACCTTGCTCCCACGCGTACCCAACTTTAGGGTATGTTTATGGGTGCGAACGAAGGTTTTAAGGACTACGCTCAGAAATGGAGAGATCTTGCTGGTAGAGTCCAACCCCCTCTGGCTGATAGGGAGTTGGTGGATATGTTTCTGGGGACCTTGTCTGGTCCATATTTCAACCATTTGATCGGAAGTTCATCGTCTGGTTTCACCGAATTGATTATGACTGGGGAGAGTGTTAAAGCCGGTATTAAGAGCGGCAAGATACAGAAAGGTGCTTCGTCAAGTACCGAGAAGAAGCCCTTCAAGAAGGAGTCTAGTGCAGTTTACAGCTCGAGGATCCATAACCGACCAGAGCGTCGCCAAGCAGTTAATACGGTAGTTATATCAAGACCTATTGTTTCCCCACAGCACAACAATCAGCAAAGAGCAGAGAGGCCTCAAAGACAGTTTACTCGGCTCAGTATGACTTTATCTCAAATTCTGCCACAGTTATTGAAGACCAATTTGGTGACTCCGAGGGAAGCTCCAAAGAATCCCAACACCACATCTTCGCTGTATAATCCAAACGCCCGTTGTGCTTATCATTCTGATAGCCCAGGGCATGATACTAATAATTGTTGGGCTTTGAAGAATAAAGTGCAGGGTCTGATTGATGCTAAGGAGATTGAGTTCAAAGAGCCGGAAAAGCCTAATGTTATGCCTGCTCCTATGCCTAAGCATGGAGTAAATGCTGTAGATGATGACTCGTTTGTGACTTCTGTGAAAGACATTGCTACTCCATTAATGACTGGGAAGAAGAACCTTCTGTTAGCCGGTTTATTTCCGGGTTATGGCGAAGGTTGTCATTTATGTTTCGTCCTACCTACTGGTTGCTATCTATTGAAGTCAGGTGTCCAACGCCTGATGGATAATAAAGAAATCTTGTTCGAGAAGACTTTTGTTCCATTGGTTCCTGTTGAAGAAGTTTCCATAATCACCATTTCCACCAATTCTTCCAAGGCTTCCTCGAGAAAGCCTATTAGAATTACATTTGTTCTGAGAATTGCTCCATTCATCATTATTGTTCCTGGACCTATCCCTTACACGTCGGATAAGGCTGTCCCGTGAGACTATGGGGCCGATGTGTATTATCACGGGGTTAAACAAGACTTGAAGGACGAAGAGGCTGATACTGATGTCAGCAATATTGTTGGATCTAGTAAAGTCACTCGAAGCGAAAGACTTTTCTCCCTTGAGATCTCTCCACCAATTGTTCAGAAGCCTGTTGTTATTATACCTGCCAGTACATCTGCTACTGTCCATGTTCATGTTCCAATCCTTACCCCTGTTGCCGAGTCATCTGACACTCGGGGCAAAGGGATCACCGATGGGCCTGCCTAGAAGGAGGCACCAAGGAAGATTACTGTTGAAGCCTCTAGACAGGAGATAGAGGAAATTTTAAAGATCATCAAGAAAAGTGACTACAATGTAGTCGAACAGATGGGACAAACCCCGTCGAAGATCTCTATGTTGTCCTTATTGTTGTGTTCATAAGCCCATGCTAAGGCTCTGACTGCTTTCCTGAAAACTGCGCACGTTCCCCAGGAAACATTTGTTGACCAATTCAAAGATTGTGTGGCTAGTTTGACAGCAGATAATGGGTTGGGTTTCTCCGACGCAGATTTGACTGCCAAGGGGAAGAATCACAATGACGCTCTACATGTTTCCATTGAGTGCAGGGGCACTACTCTAGCTCACGTGCTGGTGGATACTGGGTCCTCGTTAAACGTTTTACCTAAGAAAGCGTTAGACCGGTTAGACTACGAAGGGTTGGTGCTGAAGCCAAGCAACATTGTGGTTAGGGCCTTTGACGGGTCCAAGAGGATAGTACATGGAGAGGTGGATATTCCAGTTAAGGTTGGTTCTCAGATTTTCGCGTCTACATTCTATGTGATGGATATTCGGCCATCTTATTCTTGTTTTCTGGGTCGCCCGTGGATCCACAAAGCTGGGGTAGTGACTTCTACGCTCCATCAGATGTTGAAATACCCAGTGAAGGGGAAAATTGTTACAATACGAGGAGAAGAGGAGTACATGGTAAGCCACCTCAACTCTTTCCGGTATGTGGAGATGGACGGGGAGTTCATTGAAACCCCATGTCAACATTTTGAAGAAGTCCGCTAGACGCTAGCATCAATTGAAACCGTTACTGAAGATCCTCCAATGAAGATGGCTTCCCTAAAAGATGCCCGGGCTATTATTGAGAAAGGTGGGTGTGCAAATTGGGTCCAACTCCCTGACTTTGCACATAAGACTGACAAGTTTGGTTTGGGTTTCACTGCAGAAGCTCAAAGGGCCGTTCGACGCGCGCAGATTGGAAGACCTCCCCTGCGTATTACTAATCCTGAAGTGAATATGATTGAAGACGATGATGAAGAGTCTGAGTTTGATAGCTAGATTTACCCGACTACCGACGGCGGACTAAGCAATTGGACAGCAAAGGACTTCGTGCCAATTTCTTTTATCACACAGTAATAGATTTTTGTTTTGAAATTGTAACAGACAATTTTTAAACTTTACGGCCCGGTGCCTTACCCGAGACATCGTGGCTCTGTTTGAGGGCTTATTATGTGTCATTTCCATATATCATCAATAAAAGCATTGGACGTTTTCTTGCATTACGAATTTTGCGCTCCTTGTTTTTCTTTTTTTTTATCTTACAAAACAGCTATTTTACACACACTCACATATACAGGTCTACATCCACTCTGGATCCCACTGATAATGACTCTGCTACTGCCAGTTATAACTTTGAAAGTCCGATCAACCAAGTCGAGGACGAAGGTGAGGATGATTGTGAAGTGCCTGGTGAACTTGCTAGATTGTTACTTCAAGAAGAGAAGGCTATACATCCGCATGAAGAGCTAGTGGAAACAGTAAATCTGGGTACAAAAGAGGATAAGAAAGAGGTCAAGATTGGTGCAAATATGGAGCCTAGTGTTAAGCAATGGTTGATTCAGATGCTGCGTGACTATGTGGAGATTTTTGCCTGGTCTTATAAAGATATGCTTGGGTTGGATATTGATATCGTGGTTCACCGTTTGCCTACCAAGGAAGACTGTCCTCCAGTGAAATAGAAAGTCCGTCGAATGCGCCCAAAGATGTCTGAGAAAATCAAGGCTGAAGTTATGAAACAGTTTGATGCCGGTTTTCTAGCAGTTACTTCTTACCCGCAGTGGGTGGCCAACGTGGTTCCAGTGCCGAAGAAGGATGGTAAGGTTCGAATGTGTGTTGACCATAAGGATCTAAACAGGGCAAGCCCCAAGGATGATTTCCCTCTACCTCATATCGGCGTTCTGGTTGACAGCACTGCACAACATAAGGTCTTCTCCTTTATGGATGGTTACTCCTGTTACAATCAGATTAAGATGGCTCCCGAGGATATGGAGAAGACAACCTTTGTTACTCAATGGGGTACCTTTTGCTAAAAAGTCATGCCTTTAGGATTGAAGAATGCTGGGGCAACGTATCAGCGCGCCATGGTCGCTTTGTTCCATGACATGATCCATCATGAGATTGAGGTATACGTTGATGACATGATTTCCAGGTCCCAGACTGAGGAAGAACACCTTGACCATCTTCAGAATCTATTTGACAGGTTGAAGTTGTTTAAGCTGAGGTTAAACCTGAACAAGTGCACCTTCGGAGTGAGATCTGGTAAGCTGCTGGGTTTCGTCGTAAGTGATAAAGGTATTCAAGTGGATCCTACAAAGGTGAAGGCAATACAGGAAATGCCAGCTCCCTGAACTGAAAAAGAAGTCAGAGGCTTTTTGGGACGATTGAACTATATTGCCTGATTCATCTCACACCTGACTGCTACTTGTGAGCCAATCTTCAAGTTACTGAAGAAAGATCAAGTGGTAAAATGGAACGATGAATGTCAAGCCGCTTTCAAAAGGATCAAGGAGTATCTCCAAGAACCACCTATTTTGATGCCTCCAGTTGAAGGGAGACCCTTGATCTTATACTTGACAGTACTCGACAATTCAATGGGGTGTGTGTTGGGGCAGCATGACGAGTCTGGCCGAAAAGAGCATGCTATTTATTACGTTAGCAAAAAGTTTACCGACTGCAAGACCCGAAACTCGTTGCTTGAGAAAACTTGCTGCGCTTTGGCATGGGCTGCTCGCCGGCTGAGACAGTATATGCTGACTCACACTACTCTATTGATATCAAAGATGGATCCAATCAAGTATATCTTCGAAAATCCTGCCTTATCCGGAAGAATAGCAAGACGGCAGATGATCTTGACTGAGTATGACATTCAATACGCGACCCAAAAAGCAATTAAGGGAAGTGTGTTAGCAGATCATCTGGCACATCAAGCAGTGGACGATTATCAGTCTATGAACTTTGAATTCTCGGATGAGAATATCATGTTGGTGACTGACTGTGAAACACCTGGACAGGATGAAGGACCTGAGGAGGGATCCCGATTGTCTATGTACTTTGATGGAGCTTCAAACGCTTTGGGTAATGGCATTGGCGCCGTGATTATATCTCCTGAAGGCTCTCTGTGATCGGTGGATCTGGAACTGACTGTTTAACGCTGGTTCGCAAAATGTCGCGGAAGCAAGATTCGCCACCGTCTTTTATTTTCTCCAACATGGACAGGACAAAAGCACAGGAAAATTCCTTATAAGATGGTTTCTCGGGTTCGGGAGGTAGATTTATAGAAAGGGAAGGTGTTAGCACCCTTTCTATCCATGGTTATCCATGGGCTCTTAGATACTTGCTCATTTGTGTTTTCAAAATGTTTGCTTTTCAATTGTGAGTGAGTTTTGAAAAAGTTTCGTTTGAAGATTTCAGATCGACTTTTGTATCAGTCCTCAAGAGTGTTTGAAAAATGGTTTTGAAAGCTTTTTTTGAAAGTGTCGGTGTCAAAAGAAGTTTTGATTTGTTTTGAATTAGAGCAAGTATCTACGAGTCATCTACCTACCCTAAGGAATTAGGCTGTGTAAATGTCCTTAAGGTAGTGCCATCCCACCATTGAGAGGTAGGTAGCACCACCGTTGGAGGTGTTCGGGTCAATTCGAGGGTTAGGGACAGTGTGGTCACCAGAGCAACAGTAGGACACCTTAGAAGCTACCCCTATGCCATAGATCATGGACATAAGGACTTACTAAAACGTCCTATACTCGACGACCACGTTTCGAGGGGCAAGGCAACAGTGAGGCGTACCCTAAGAGTGGTGTGTGAATTTGTGTATTGTTTTCAGTTATGTTTTATCTTGTCATGCATCGTGAGCTACGCGTTGTTTTTAATTTAGGCCATTCATTATTTCATGCAAAGTTTAGCAGTTTTAAGGGTGCGAAAATTAAAGTGCGGAAAATAAAGTCCTACGCTATTACAAGGCGTGGGTCTATACATCGCCAAATTAACAAAGACCTGTTTTGAGTAAAAATGCGGAAAGTAAATAAATTTCCTAATTACTATTACAAGGCTTGGGCAATTACATAATATTTAAAAGAAACATAAGAATAAACGTGCGAAAGGAAATTAGAATCGAATGTTCGAGGGCGTTGGACCCTTTAAAGAAATTAAATGAGATTAAAAATTAATTAATTATTTAATAAAGAAAAGAAGTTATTTTTTATGGTTTTTTGGTATTTATGAAATAAAGGAAATTAATTAAAATTAGAAGTTAAATGAAACCCTAGTTCTAAATTATTTTTTAATTGTTAAAGAAAAATATTCAAGTTTTAACCTAATTTACACTAGTTAATTAATTACATGGGTATTTACAAAATAATTAATAATTACTAATAATGATAAGAAGAAGAAATTATTTATTAAGAAAAAGAGTAAAAATGCTAAAAAAACCTAATTTCTACATATTTAATTATTTAAGAAAAGATTAAAATTAAAACCTAAATTAAACTAAATTGATTATTAAAATTTATTTACAAAAAATAATGATGAAATTAATGTTAATAACAATAAAACATTTTTTTGTATTTTTCTGTATTTATTATTGTGAAAATTATTTTGTGCAATTTAAAGGAAACAATTAATTAAAAAACAATTAAAAGAATAAAAGGGAAAAATAAATAAAAATTGAAAATTGAACAAACCATGGGGGGTATTCAGACCCCTAAGGGAGGTTTTTTGTAAGAATTTTGGCCCAAGAATGCAAGGCCTGCATTGACTTTCCAACTTGCGTGTGGATCCATTGACTGGCGTGCATGGTAGACTTCACGTTCTGGCCTTTGGATTGATCAGGAAGCCACTTGTCAAGCCAATGCGTTGGGTCATATGGTGGTCTTTTGAACGATCGCTGCATGGAAGCATGTTGATGGAAAAATTATGAAATATATAAGGGGACCTGGGAATCAAACCCAGGTCCCAGTACCTGCAAGCCAGCTAAGCTACCAACTGAACCATTTAGCGCATTTGTTAATATAATGAATGGAGAATATAATATATAAAAACAATGATTAGTGATCTGAACAAAGAAAAGCGCGCCAGTATTTGAATTGTCCCATCATGTTATGACACCTATGCATCTTCCTCGTTCTTGTGCCTGTAACATAATCAAATAGCGGGGGTTTTAAAACCCCATTAAACAAGGCCAGGAAAAATAACGATTAGCACATAAGCAAATATAAAAAGAGCGCGAGGTGTGGACTTGCTTCGTTTGGATGTCACGAATCCATTGGTATAGGTTTCAAGGCCTGATTTTACCATATGTGCAAAGCCCCAAATCTGGAACTCTGAAACCCTAGCGATCGTTAATGGCAACTTTTGACACAGGCATTCTTAGTTCAATTCAAGGGTACCATTAGCTTCAGAACATTCATGTTAGTATAAATCAACCATTAAAAATCATGAATCATGCATGGAATTTAAGACACGATTATGAAAAATTTGGAAAAGAAAGCAGTTATGTTCTACCAATTCTCTGCACGTGGAGGCTTGGTTTCAATTGCAAATGTTTCCTAGCAATGTCAGGAAGACAATGGACAAGTTTGTGGACTCTGAATCGCCTTGTAGCTACATTTTCAGTTTTCAATTTTTTGTGAAAAAATGCACTTTTGTTTTATGGTTTTTGAGCGCAGCTTCTGTCCATGAGCATTAGGGTTATGTTGTATATGTATCTGAATGGAATTAGGTTAAGAAAAACAAGCCCATAATCCATCCATTCATGTTTTGAAGATTTAATTTTCAAGCATATCAATTTCAATCTTTTTCAATCCTTTTTTATGCCAATCATTTCCAATCATGTAGAATCTTTCCTTTTTGAATGATGCACGAAATATTGAGCACATAATGAGTGAATTCTCTGCACAAAAAGATTTGAAAGGTATTATTTGCTATTTTTTCATATTTAATTTTAATTAAGTGAATTAATAATAATAATAAAAATTCAAATAATTAATCAAAAATGAGAAAATAACTCCCTTGGAGGTCAATGGGTCGTGCATGGCCTTTGGATAATGATTCATGGGAGAAATTGAGGCCCATTAGCATTTTTGAAGCCTTTTATGCAAAGTTGACTTTTCAAAATTCCCAAAAATTGCCAAACTTCCACAAGGCATATCTTGCTCAATTTTTAAGCTTTGATCATGTTCTTGGACATTTTGGAAAGGTCTTGAAGTCCTCTAACCAATGCCTTTTGTCCCATGTCAATTTTATTTACCAATCTCAAGTTATGGTCTTTTACTTAAAGTGCCTTTTTGTTGACTTTTGAAAATGACCTATAATGTCTAAATTCATAACTTTTTGTGAGAGCATTTCTTGGACTTGAAGTGTGAAGATGAGTTGTAGGAAATGTCATTCTCTTCAAAATGAGCTTTGGATGGAATTTTTCTGATAAACCATGTGGAAGTTATGCCCTGGTCAATTTGCAGTTGACTTTTTCAATTGTCCAAAAATAGAAACTTTTGCATCTTGAGACTTTTTGAGCCATGCTTTGAGAATCATGATCAAGAATTGATCAAATGATGTTTGTGGCTTCAAAATAATATGTTGACCAAAATTTTGGACTTTTGACTGTCAAATGACCATTTTGCCCCTGCAGTTGACTGTGAAGCAATTAGGGTTTTTTGACTGTGCAATTTGATGTTGTGAGTCTTGAAACTTGGCATATGGATGCTTGACAATGTATATGGGCATGTGGGACTTGATTGGACCCTTGGAAACTTCAATTTCTTTGTCAGCACCAAAACCCTAATTTTTGACTGTTAGGAGGCAATTGGACTATGCAACCCTTGGGAGATTTTGAAGCATGATCTTAGCAAACCTTGAAGAATATGGGAGGGAAAATTTTGGGGTACAACACTCTCATACTCCGTTCACCTCCCGACTATGTTTCAACTGTATCAATAACATGGCGGAGTATGAAGCATGCATTATGGGTCTTCGAGCAGCTATTGACCTAAGGATTAAGTTCTTAAGTGTATTCGGAGATTCTGCTCTCGTGATCAGTCAGATCAAAGGCAAGTGGGATACGAAACACCCAAATCTTATTCCTTACAAGGAATATGTATTGACATTGCTTCCACACTTCGAGGAGATAACCTTTGAACACTTCCCTAGAGAGGAGAATCAGTTGGCGGACGCGATAGCTACGATGTCTTCTATGTTCAAAGTCAGATGGGACAATGAGGCTCCCCAGATTACCATTGAGAGGTTGGACGAACCTGCACATTGCTGCGACATTGAGACTGAAGAGGTAGCAGATAAGCCCTGGTTCACGAGGTAAAGAGGTATCTTGAGGCTCAGGAATACCCCGAGGGTGCATCTGTTAATGATAAAAAGTTTCTAAGAAGATTCGCGGCGAAGTTCTTCATCAGCAATGGTATTCTTTACAAGCGTAACCATGATTCGGATTTACTGCGATGTATGGATAAGAACGAAGCAGAAAAGATTATGGTAGAGTTACATGAAGGTACTTTAGGAACCCATTCCAGTGGACACACCATGGCGAAGAAGATCCTACGGGCAAGATATTATTGGTCCACAATGGAAGCCGACTGTTAAGGTCTATGCTGATAAGGTGCACATACCTCTAGTACCTCTGAACATCTTGACAGCTCCTTGGCCTTTTGCAATGTGGGGCATCGATATGATTGGTGAGATCATACCTACTGCGTCCAACGGGCATCGTTTCATCCTGGTAGCAATTGATTACTTTACAAAATGGGTTGAATTAGCTTCCTTTGTTACCGTAACCAAGAACGTCATGGCACGATTCATTCGGCATAATCTGATATGTCGATATGGTGTACCAAAGAGGATCATTAAGGGCAATGGTACAAATCTCAACAATAAGATGATCACAGAGCTCTGCAAGCAGTACAAGATACAGCATCACAACTCTTCTCCTTACCGGCCGAAGATGAATGGGGCTGTAGAAGCGGATAATAAGAACATTAAGAAGATTGTGCAGAAGATGACGGTGACATACAAAGATTGGCACGAGATGTTACTGTTTGCTCTTCATGGGTACCGTACCTCAGCACGGACGTCAACAGGGGAAACACCCTATTCCTTGGTATATGGTATGGAGGTAGTCTTGCCCATTGAAGTTCAGATACCCTCTCTTCGGATTATGAAGGATGCAGGTTTGAGCGAAGATGACAGGATTCAGACCTGGCTCGATCAGCTGAACTTAATCGACGAAAAGAGACTAACTGCTATTTGTCATGGTCAAACGTATCAAAAGCGGGTGATCAAGGCATTTAACAAGAAAGTTAGACGGCAAGAATATCAAGTTAGGGATCTGGTGATCAAGCGCATCATATTACCACAAGGTGATCCCAGGGGCAAATGGACCCCTACGTACGAAGGGCCATTTGTGGTTAAGAACATTTTCTCAAGAGGAGCTATGATTCTAACCACCATGGATGGTGACGACCTTCCTCACCCCGTCAATGCAGACATAGTGAAAAAATACTACGCATAGTCAAAGACCCGCTAGGTTGATTGGCCTAGGCAAAAATAAGGGCTTCCCAGCGAACCAAAAGGGTTCGGGCAAAAATAAGGGATGAAAATGAAAAAAGTTGTACACCCGGCAAGTCGAAAACCTGAAAAGGCGGCTTGGGCAAAAAAAGGGTATCCCGGTG
The DNA here is from genome assembly GCA_948472305.1 of Vicia faba. Classification (NCBI taxonomy): domain Eukaryota; kingdom Viridiplantae; phylum Streptophyta; class Magnoliopsida; order Fabales; family Fabaceae; genus Vicia; species Vicia faba. The sequence goes on along the minus strand of OX451736.1, from coordinate 1,467,171,223 downwards.
GACCGAAAACCCGAAAGGGCGGTCCGGGAAAAAATTAGGGATTAAAGCGTAATACTATGTCTCGTTGGATCACCTTACAACCAGACTTCGGTATCGACTACCAAGCTCGGATGGCACTAATCAATATGATCTACCTTCAACTAAGTAGCAAAGTGATGAGATGCTCGAGGACATAAAGACAATAGCAGAGTTAGAACCCAGTGGGATTATTGACATAGTTGTTCTTCTTTGTTTTTCACAAATTGTATAAATTCTATTTGATCAGCGGCGTTCTCTTACTAGGACGTCAGCCTCTTGTACAAAAAAACGCCTATTTACAGGCTAACTTCAAAATCAATACAAGTCCTTTTTACAAAGAAATTTCAAACTATTTTCCTTTTTCTGTTTTGTTTTGCGAGAACGTCTAATGTTCATTTTTGATATATGCATTTGACATTGATTGCTGCTCATAAAAATTTACATGCGAAACAAAAGACGATTACTTGTAATATCAGAAACAGGGGCAAACGAGAAGTGTCCAAACCATACAGTTGCTCTGTCCACCAGGTATAAGGATAGTCCTAGCTGGAGGAAACGATTGAAAGTACATTCATTCCCCGTAGAGTAAGAAGAAAGATAGTAGGTGCTAGCTCTCCCTAGCTGAGACTCGCAACTGTGAATGAATCGGTAATATTCTCCCCAAACAGAGTTTATCTACCATCAGCACTAAAAAGTCTTGTTATCCCCAGCGGAGTATAAAAAATATCCCCAGTGGAGTTTGAAGAATCTTCCCTAGTAGACTCTAGAAGGACATCCCCAATAGAGTCTAAAATATTATTCCTCGTGAAGTCGCAACTGGAAAATCATCCCCAGTGGAACTCTTTCCTTTCACAAAACAGGAATTCAATCCCCAACAAGGTTCATTATCACCAGCAACGGTAGTTTATCCCCAGTTGAATTTACCAGCGGAATCCCCCGGCAGAGCATCTCTTCCCCATAGAGTCATTCTCTCGTCAGCTTATTCCCCAGCAGAGTTATCCTCTCCTGCAGGTTTATTCTCACAAACATCTTCATTAACTATCTCCAGCGGAAACGAAGAATTCATTTCTTTTCTCCAACAGCAATCCGGGATTTATTTCCCCCAGCTAAAAACATCATATTTCCATACATCATGACACATGCATACGCATCATACGACACAATCTCATTTATTTTGAGAACATCATTGCTTGATACATAGCATGAATTACATACAACTAACCTTTACCTTTCATGAAGGATATGATTAAATTCTCACAAAGTTAAAGCTATGAAGCTTCTACCACAGTCGAATTACGGACAAGCTCCTAAATCTCGACAAAGATATTTCCACAGTCGAATTACGGACGAATTCCTAAATCTCGACAAAGATATTTCCATAGTCGAATTACAGACGAGTTCCTAAATCTTGACAGATATTTTCTCGGTTGAATTACGGACGAGTTCCTAAATCTCAGCAAAGATGTTTCCTCAGTTGAATTACGGATGGGCTCCTAAATCTCAGCAGAGATGTTTCCTCAGTTGAATTATGGACGAGCTCCTAAATCTCAGCAGAGATATTTCCTCAGTTGAATTACGGACGAGTTCCTAAATCTCGACAGAGATGTTTCCTCAGTTGAATTACGGACAAGTTCCTAAATCTCGACAGATATTTTCTTGGTTGAATTACGGACGAGTTCCTAAATCTCAGCAAAGATGTTTCCTCAGTTGAATTACGGACGGGCTCCTAAATCTCAGCAGAGATGTTTCCTCAGTTGAATTATGGACGAGCTCCTAAATCTCAGCAGAGATATTTCCTCAGTTGAATTACGGACGAGTTCCTAAATCTCGACAGAGATGTTTCCTCAGTTGAATTACGAACGAGTTCCTAAATCTCGACAGAGATGTTTCCTCAGTTGAATTACGGACGAGTTCCTAAATCTCAGCAGAGATGTTTCCTCAGTTGAATTACGGACAAGTTCCTAAATCTTGACAGAGATCTTCTTAGTTGAATTACGGACGAGTTCCTAAATCTCAGCAAAAATGATTCCTCAGTTGAGTACGGACGACCAAAGTTCCTAAATATCAACAGAGACGACTCACCAGCAGAATAACAGACGATCGAAGCTCCTAAAATTTTACTTATCTCAACAGAGATCAGTTTATTCCCCAGCGGAATCTTCCTCAACAACAGGTATACAGGCTCTCGCTAAGGAATCTCTTACTTGATCGACACCCCTTCAGATGGAATCTTTAAGCCCATCCCCTCGTCAGCAATTTCCAAATGGCATCCGTAAGCCCGTTCCCGACATCATAAGACAATTACCATTTCATGCGAGTGCAAATTTCTTGGCACTCTAGTGTTCAATCCTCTTCAACCTTCGAATCACGAAAGGCACGAAAGCCAATCTACATCCTCAGGTTTAAGAAAATTGAACAGGGGCAGCTGTTGTACCCCAAAATTTTCCCTCCCATATTTCTCAAAATATGTCAAGAAAGATCCTCAAGTTGATCAAAGTGGCCCAAGGGTTGGCCAGACAAGCTCTCTCCTAAGACAGTCTACTTCAAATTAGGGTTTCATGTTGCACTAAGATACTAGAGTCCATGTGGTCCCAAATGCTCACCAATGTCATAATATGTTCTCAAGATCATCCATGTCAAGTTTCAAACCTTGCAGAGGAATTTTGCTCAGTCAATTGCTCAAAGGTCCAAAAATCGACCATGCTTGGGCAAAAGTCAACTGTGACCCACATACAGTCAAACTTCAAGATTTTTTGTCAACATTCTCATTTTGAAGTATATTTCATAATTTGATCAAGGTTTGATCATGATTCATCAAGGATTGCTCACAACTCATCAAGACTCAAAATTTGCTAAATTAGGGTTTTGTAAAAAAAGTCAACCCAACTTTGACCAAGCATAACTTTCTCATACTTTATGAGAAATGACCCATCAAAAGCTCATTTTGAAGAGGAGGAAATTTCCATAAATCCATCTTCAGCTCCCAAGATCAAAATATGCACTCACAAGAAGTTATGAATTTGGACATTATAGGTCATTTTGAAAAGTCAACAAAAACACCTTTTTTGTCAAAGCTTCATACATGAGCATGGGATATCAAAATTAAATTATACCACAAGGGTTTATTAGAGGACATCTCAAGCTTTCTAAAAAGTCTAAGAACACCTCCAAAGAGTCAAAATTGAGGAAGTTATGTATTGTTGAAGTTGACATTTTTTGCAAAATTGTCAAAAGTCAACTATGCCCAAAACTTCAAATTTTGCCAAATGGGCCCATTCTTTTTCACTTGTTTTGAGTTGACAACATAGCCCACGTGCTCTAGCCCTTACCACTTGTCCATATCTTATTTTTTATTATTTATTTTGATTTTTATTTGAATTAATTTAAATTAAATCATAATAAATCAAATAAAATCCAAAACATTGATAACAAGGGATTTTGTGTTTGTTTCGGGCTTCATTGAACAACTAGCATCATTCCAAATTCGCATCAACGCATAGAGTGGAAAAAAAGATTGAAAAGCCATGTTTGGAAAGGTTTTAAGAAGGAAATCAAATCAAATCAAAAGACATTGAAGAAGGAAGATTTGGACAGAATAATCAACCCTAATGCATTGTCTAATACATAAGGATTGCGTGCAGACCTAGAGACAGGCTAGAAAAAGGCGCTAGAGCTAGAACAAAATCTTAAAAATACCAAGAAAAGTGTGAGTTTGAAATCCCCTTTAGAGGCAGTTTCAAGGTTCTTTGACGATCTCAATCGCTTCCAGGGAGTCTCCATAAGCTAAAGCAATCGAAAGCAAGTGTTTTCAAGCCCTACAACACGCTGTAAGTCCATCACGATACACCCCTGTTCTTAAATTCGCATTTTGTAACTTAGGCATTGTTAACATGAATTGATGACATATTCTTAACCTATAGAGCATTTGCAAACTTTTGGCATTATTCAATTTCATTTTAATGGACTGAATCGTGAATCACCATTGTTAGGTTTTTTGGAGTTTTTTTAGGGTTTTTGATTTCAGGATTAATTGGCCTTGGTAATGGGTATCACTGTGTTCAGAAGAAGGAGACTTTTCTAACCATGGCCTTGGTGGTCGTTTACATTGCCTGTACGTGATTTTGAGGATGGGCATGGTTATAATGACAGACATTGTTCGTGGGTATAGGTCCCAAAAATTTTAGCCACTGTGCAGGGAAGAAGAAGTTGGCGTGTCACTCCCCCATAGGCCAATTCAAATTCCAGCGCGCTTTTATTTTATTTTCCACTATATTTCGTTTTCTTATATTATTATTATTTTGCAATATGATAACAATAAGAACAACATAGCCCAGTGGTTGCCACGTAAGTGTTAAGGCATTCAGAGGCTGGAGGTCAGGGGTTCGATCCCTGCCTCCAGCATTTGCTATTTTGCATTATTATTTCAGGAGATTCAATGCAAGTAAAGCCAAGATGTCCATCATACTCCCTCATCATCCAATGCGCCAGATGGCCAGATGGCCAGATCTGGTGGTCATCATTGAGGGTGCACCACAAGCCAGTCAAACGCAACACATAGGATCAAAAAAGTCAGTGTGGACCTTCTCCTTCTGGGCCCAGAAAACTGCTTTCTACACCTCCAATTCAGGCCAATCTCACTCTTTTATATTTTTTCTTTATATTTTCATTTAATTACTTATTTATTTATTTACTAACCCAAAATAATTTTCTATTTTATCAAAAAATCACAAAAAAATATTTTTATGTCCAAATAAATTTAGAATTTTATTTTTAATCAATAAATATTAATTAATTTAATGAGGTTGATTAATTTAGATAATTTTAATTCTTTTGTAAATAATTATAACTAATTAGAATCAATAGGTTTTTAATACTAACTTGATTATTTTATTTCTTTCCTAAAAAAACAAAAAACAAAAATATGTCATTTAATTATTTTTCATTAATTAATTTAATAACTAATTAATTTAGCATTTAATTTTAGGATTTAATTTCTTTTCTTAAAAAAATATTAAAAACAACAAAAAACATTTTCTTTTAATTAAGACGGTCAAAACCCTAGTTCTAGCATTCGATCTAATTATCTCGCACGTTTTATTTTTATTCAATTATTGTATCTGCTCCTAGTTTGTAATAATTAAATTAGGACATTTATTTATTTTTACCGCTTTTAAATTTCAAAGGGTTTGTTTTTGGCGATGTAAATACCCGACGCCTTGTAATAGCTTAGTTTAAATTCCGCACTTTAATTTTTGTAAATACTCAACTGCTAGATGTTTGATAATAGGGTTTGCATGACAAGAATGAATGTCTAATTTTAAAACAGTTAGATCACCCTTAATTGGTCAAAGATAAAAATAACTGAAATCAACACATTCACACATGCACACTCCTAGGGTACACCCCACTTGGTTGCCTCTGTAAACGATCATTGAGTATAGGTTGTTTTAGAGGTCGCCCTCTTGTCTAAAAGATCATTAGTTGCCTCGGATATTGTTGCCTCAGATAAATGATCTAAGACATTAGGGTTACCACTAAGACGTCCTAGCATTTCTTTAGTGACTGTATGTTCCTCTTTCGAATTGACCCTCAAAACTCCAACGACGGTGCTACCTACTCACTAATAATGGGATAGCATTGTCTAAAGGAAACAAACATAGAACGATTCCTTTTTCGAGTAGGTAGATTAGTTCTTAGATACTTGCTCAATCAAAACAAACTTTTTTCACACTTACACTCTTTTACAAACAAGTTTTCAAAAACACTTCATTACACTCTTGAAGACAGAAGCAAGAGTTAAATCGAAGTTAAAACAAAAACTTTTCAAAAACCACAAACACAAAGAAAACAATTTTGAAAATGATGAGCAAGTACCTAAGAGCCCGTAGATAACTGCGGATAGAAAGGGTGTTAATACCTTGCCTTTCTATAATCTACCCCCCGTACTCATAAATATCTCGAAAAAGGAATTTTTTTGTGCTTTTTTTCCTTTCCTTGTTGGATAAAATAAAAGACGGTGGCGACTCTTGCTTACCGCGACATTTTGCAAACATAAATGCAAAACGCAAACCACCATTCTAAAAACAGTCAGTTCTTCCACCGTATCACATAACCCTATGATTCAGGTTCCTTATTTAAGCCCTACTATCCAGGCTTTCATCTCGAAGTAACCCTACTATCCAGGTTCCTTCTCATAGCCCTACTATCCAGGCTTTCATTCCAAGGTAACCCTATTATCCAGGTTCCTTCTCACAACCCTAATACCCAGGTTTTCATTTCGAAGCAACCCTACTATTCAGGTTCCTTCTCTCTTATCTTTAGACAACAGTTTATAACACTGTAAGACCTGGACCCGGCCAGATACGATCGATTTCACATTTCCCCAGTAAGTCACTGTACAGCCTGGACCTTAACCAGATATGCAGTTCACTTCCGCCTCCTCAATCAAGAGTTAATTCCCCAATAGAGTAATGGACAATCGAAGCTCCTAGACTCTACTTCCCAGGACATAAATCAACATTCCCCGGTGAAGTCCTCCTCAACAGCAGGTATAGGAATTCTCGCCAAGGAATTTCTTATGCAACTGATCATTTCTGGATGGCTTCTTTAAGCCCATCTTTGACGATTATCCGTCTCTTTCCAAATTGCATCTGTAAGCCCATTCTCTATATCACCAATCAATATTACTCCATGCGAGTGCAAATTTCTGGGCACTCTAGTGTTCAATCATCTTCTACCTTCCGATCACGAAAGGCAGACCCGCTAATCTACATCCTCAAGCTTAAGAAGATTGAACAGGGGCAGTTGTTGTACCCCAAAATTTTCCCTCCCATTTTACTCAACATTTGTTCATTGAGATCCTCAATTTGCTCAAGGATGCCCAAGAGTTTACCATACAAACTCTCTCCTAAAGCAATGAACCTCCAATTAGGGTTTCCATTTTCATCAAGATGGGTGAGATCCAAAGACCTCATATTCTCTCCATAGTCCTAATATGTTCTCAAGACCATCCATGCCAAGTTTCATGCCTCGCACAAGAAGTTTGCCCAATCAACTGCTCAGATGCTTGAAAATCAACTATATTAGGTCAAAAGTCAATTGTGGCCCCCATGCAGTCACACTTCAAGATTTTTGGTCAACATCAACATTTTGAAGTGATATCTATCATTTTATTAAGGGTTGATCATGATTCCCCAAGGAATACTCCTAATTCATCAAAACTTGAAAGTTGCTAAATTAGGGTTTCTTAGGAAAAGTCAACCAAACTTTGACCAAGCATAACTTTTTCATACTTTATCAAAAAATTTCCATCCAAGGCTCATTTTGAAGAGGATTAAATTCCCTACAACTCATCTTCAGTCCTCAAGTTCAAGAAATGCACTCATGAAAAGATATAAATTCAGACACTATAGGTCATTCCAAAAAGTCAACAAAAACACCTTTTGGGTCAAAGCTTCTTACATGAGCATGGAAGATCCAATTGAAGTGAAACAAAAAAGATTGTTTAGGGGACATCCTGAGCTTTCTAAAAAGTCCAAGAACACCCTCTCGGGGTCAAAATATAAGGAGATATAAATTGTCAAAGTTATCCATTTTTGGAGAATTGTCAAAAGTCAACAATGCCTAAAGTTGCATTTTTTTGGCAAATGGGCCTAATTTTTTATGCTTGCATCTTACCTCTAACAATGTCCACGACCCAAACACTCTTCCATATTTTATTGACTTTATTTATTTAATTTATTTTAATTTTAATCATTTAAAAATAAAATTAAATCAAATAAATAATATAAAATATGGAAGATTTGTTTTTGATCTGATTTTGAATGAAATGCAATCCATTTATGCTGCCAAAACAGAATCAAATTGTGCAAAGGGTGATTGAGATGAAAATGGTATGATTTGGCTTGATATAGAAAGAAATAATGCAAGGAGGTAATCAAATCAAATCTTGCTAATTGGCAAAGATATGCATGTTTTTTGTAAACCTAATACAGTCTAGTACATATACACAACAAATCCAAGGCACAAGAGGAGGAGAAATCATGTGAAACGGCCAAGAACACATTGCACTGTTGTCAAAAAAATCTCAGATCAAATTCCATACTACATCCATCCTCAAGTAGATTTAAGGGTTGCAACATGTTCCTGGCACTCTCCTGAAGCTAATTGCACCTTTTGCACGCACCAAAACACCTTGAATCGTAAAATCCGCAACCTTGTTATCCAACTATTTTTTATTTTTGATTACGTGCATACATGCTTTTTTGATGAAATTCAATCATACATTCTTGTTTATTACAAAGTCTTGATGCTTGCTGAATTGTTTAATTATGTTTTAAGTGCAGGAATCATGGTTTGCCATTCTTAGGGTTTCTGAGCTCGTTTTAGGGCTTCCCTCTACGGGAAAAATTAGGGTTAGGCGTGGACACCACGATGTTCAAGGCTTCAAGCCCAGTTGATTCATGGTCTTCAATGTAATTTATATTGTTCGTGCTAGATTTTTGAATAACGCAGAGTTGTAGTTAGAGGCATGGGACCGTAGGTAAAAGTCTAAACCTAAAACGACGGTGCTGAGGAAGAAGAAGGTTAGGTGGAAAGCTCCCATTGGTCCATTTGAATATTGGCGCATTTGCAGGACATCACGTGATTGTTTTTCTATTCTTTTTCCTTTTCCTTTGTTGGATAAAATAAAAGTTGGTGACGACTCTTGCTTACCGCAACATGTGCGAACAAAAAACATAAACTAGTATTAACAGTCGGTTATGCCACCGCATCATACTAGAGTTCATCCATTCCTGGGATCACCACTTTTGTTTTCTTCTTGAATCACAAAATCTAAAGTAAAAGTAATTTGTAAATTCTTTTTGAAAAACAATTTTGTTATTTAATCTTTTTGCTTTTAAAATTATTATCAATAATAAATGGAGTCTTTGTAATCAAAATAAAATAAGAATTACAAAAAATTGGGTAAAAGCTCAAACTTTATTGATAGAATGGTAATCTGCGAATGGCGAGACTCCACGGATGATTACAAAGTTCAGAAAATGGTAATATATAATGGAAAAGATACATTGAGATACAATGACCAATATTCCCTCTAACAACTTTGAAATTCTGAGCAGCAGCTTCCGTTGAAGTATGGTGAGGATCCAAGAAGATTGTTGCTTCAATGATCAAGTCTTGTCTGATGTAGTTACTTGCCAAGAAGGTCCCTAACTTTTTCCTAAGATGCCCTTGTAGGTTTTCAACATAGCGGGAGATTTTATTCTGTTTATGTCTCTAATTTTTTCCTAGAATGCCCTTTCGGGTTTTCGGCCTACCGAGACGCTCCTTTTTGCCTAAGCCTCCCTTTCGAGTTTTCAACTTAGCGAGTTGTTCTTTTATTTCTTTAGGCGAAGTATTTCTTGACTGCATCAGCATTCATGGGATGTGGAAACTCCTCGCCATCCATAGTTTCAAGAATTAATGCACCTCTAGAGAAGGCTTTCTTGACAACATATGAGCCTTCAAAATTAGGAGTCCACTTGCCCCTAGAATCAGCGTTAAAAGACATGATCTTCCTGAGCACGAGGTCGCCTTCTCTGAATTCATGAGGTTTGACCTTCTTATCAAAAGCTTTCTTCATTCTCTTCTGATATAACTGAAAATGACACAAAGCCTCCATTCTCTTCTCTTCGATCAAATTCAATTGGTCAAACCTGTTTTGGACTCATTCAGCCTCTGACAACTTAGTTTCCATTATCACACACAAAGAGGTAATCTCAACCTCGATTGGGAGCACCGCTTCCATTCCATACACAAGGGAGAACGGGGTTGCTCCTGTTGAAGTGTGGACAGATGTTCGATATCCATATAAAGCAAAAGGGAGCATTTCATGCCAATCTTTATAAGTAACAGCCATCTTATGGATGATCTTCTTGATATTCTTATTAGCAGCTTCCACAACCCCATTCATCTTCGGCCTGTACGGAGATGAATTGTGATGGAAAATCTTGAATTTTTCACAAAGTTCTGTCATCATCTTGTTGTTCAGATTCGAGCCATTGTCGGTGATAATTCTGCTCGTCACACCATACCGACATATGAGATTATTCTTAATGAAGCGCACTACCACCTGCTTAGTAACATTAGCATATGAAGCAGCTTCCACCTATTTGGTGAATTAATCAATTGCTACCAGGATAAAACGGTGTTCATTCGAAGCTTTGGGTTCTATCATTCCAATCATGTCAATACCCCATATAAAGAAAGGCCACGGGGAAGAAATAACATTGATAAGTGTCGGAGGCATATGAATTTTGTTTGCATAAATCTGGCATTTATGGCACTTCTTTGCAAATATGTAACAGTCAGATTCCATTGTCAGCCAATAGTAACCTGCCCTTAGCATCTTTTTAGCCATCGAATGTCCATTGGCATGAGTGTCAAATGAACCTTCATGAATCTCATGCATCAACATGTCTGCTTCGTGTTTATCCACGCATCTGAGCAAGACCATGTCATAATTTCTATTGTACAACACATCTTCACTGAGGAAGAAGCTGCCAGCCAATCTTCTCAATGTCTTTTTATCTTTATTCGATGCACCAATTGGGTATTCCTGAGTCTAGAGAAAATGCTTGATATCATAATACCAAGGTTTTTCATCTGCTACCTCTTTTGTTGTAATCACATGAGTGGGCCTATCCAATCGTCGAACTATAATTAGAGGTATATCATTCCAAGTATTCACTTGATACATAAAAGCCAGAGTTGCCAGAGCATCCGCCCTTTGATTTTAGTCTCTAGGGATGTGATGGAATTCAACTTTATTAAAGAAGGATAACAATATTCTAGCATAATCTTTATAAGCGATCAATCCGGGGTGACGAGTATCCCACTCTCCTTTAATCTGATTTATTACCAAAGCTTAATTGCCATACACATCTAGAATTTTAATTCTGAGATCAATAGCTTCCTCGAGACCCATGATGCAAGCCTCATATTCTGCCATATTATTAGTATAATCAAATGTCAACCTTGCAGTAAAAGGAATGTGTGATCCATGTGGAGTGACAATAATAGCACCAATTCCTTTACCCATAAGCATTCACAGCTCCATCAAATATCATGCTCCAGTGAGATTCAGGATCAGGACCTTCCTCAGGAATGGTTCATCATAATCTTTCACTTTCAGAAATATCACATACTCATCGGGGAAATCATACATCACAGACTGATAATCATCAACTGGTTGGTGAGCAAGATAATCTGCCAACACACTGCTTTTAATAGCTTTTTGAGTGCGGTATTCAATGTCATATTTAGATAACAGCATCTGCCAGCGGGCAATTCTCTCAGTAAGAGCAGGCTTTTCAAAAATGTACTTGATTGGATCCATTTTAGAGATCAACCAAGTAGTGTGATTCAACATATACTGTCGCAAACGTTTTGCCGCCCAGGCCAGAGCACAACATGTCTTTTCCAGCATGAAATACCGCGACTCACAATCAGTAAACTTTTTATTGAGATAATAAATGGCGTACTCTTTCTTCCCTATTTCATCTTATTGTCCCAGAATACAGCCCATGGAATTATCTAACACTATCAGATACATAATAAATGGTCTTCCTTCAATAGGAGGGAGCAAGATAGGAGGTTCAAGCAGATATTCTTTAATACTTTCAAATTCCCTTTGGCAGTCATCTGTCCACACACAAACTTGATATTTCTTTAACAACTTAAATATCGGTTCGTACTTTGCAATTATGTGGGAAATGAATCTAGAAATATAATTCAAATGCCCGAGGAACCCTCTGACTTGCTTCTCAGTCTTTGGCGCATGCATTTCTTGAATTGCTTTGACTTTATCAGGGTCAACTTCAATTCCTCTCTGGCTAACAATGAAACCCAACAATTTCCCTGACCGAACACCGAAGGTACATTTATTTAGCTTCAAACGGAGATGATACTTCCTCGAACGCTAAAACAACTTCAACAAATCTTCTACATGCCCTTCTTCAGTCTAGGATTTAGCAACCATATCATCAACATATACCTCACTTTCCTTGTGCATCAGATCATAGAATAGGATTGTCATATCCCTCTGGTACATTGCACCAGCGTTCTTCAACCTGAAGGGCGTCACTCTGTAACATAATGTTCCCCAGGGTGTGATAAACTTTGTTTTTTCCATGTCTTCAGGAGCCATCCTTATTTGATTATACCCGGAAGATTTGTCCATGAACGAGAAAATTTTGAATTTTGTTGTGCTCCACTAACATATCAATGTAAGGCAATGGAAAATCATCTTTTGGACTAGTTTATTTAGATCTCTATAATCTACGCACATGCGAACTTTTCCGTCTTTCTTCATTACTGAGACAATATTGACAATCCACTGAGGGTACACTGATGTCACAAGAAAACCGGTATTAATCTTCTTTAGAACTTCTTCTTTAATTTTTACTGCCATATTCGGGTGAGTTCTTCGCAACTTCTGTTTGATTGGCGGGCACTCTGGCTTCAGAGGCAAATGGTGCTCTATAATATTTGTATCTAGACCAGGCATATCTTGGTAATACTAAGAAAAAATATCCACATACTCTTTCAACATCTCAATCAACCTGCTCTTCATATCAGGATGTAACAATGCTCTAATCTTGACTTTCTTCGGATCTTTTTCTGAAACCAAGTTGATTACTTCCAATGGCTCTCTATATGGCTGAATGGGAATCTCCTCGCGCTCAAGCAACCGTGAGACCTCTTCCAGAATCTCATCATAGTCTTCTTCTTCGGCCCCATACATAGGACATTCAAAGTTGGGAGAGGATGCAGGGTTATTGTATTCAACGAGTTTTTTAATTAATCTGCACATATAATTTATGATTGCTTTTAGAAACTGACACATATAACAAGTGATTATGAAGATTCAATTTCTGTTATTATTTATTTTGAAAGGTTTTTTCTGATTACCATTTTCCAAGAAAAAAGCAAAAAATAAAAACACAATTTGGGAAACAAAGACAACTTTTATTATTGATTTTAAAAATTAAAGCAAACAGATAAGCCCATATAATATCAATACTTTCACCTTGGGAAGAGTGAAAGCTTTTCAAAAAAATTAACAAAAACAAATTACTTTGAAACATGTATGTAAGAGGGAACATTAATAGTGATCCAGTTCTGAACTCTAACTCAATGCCTCACATAATTTGGAATTTCAGGTTCTGCTTCATCTTCCACAATGGCATTAATCCCGGAAATAGTTGGATGAAGATAACCCCCGCTACGAAATATGTCTTGATACTTGCCTGCAGTAGACTTCGACTTCATGCTCTTACCTTTATCATTCTTCAGAGAACCCCAAACTAGCTTTATTCTTGTTTACAGGTGGATCAACAATCTGCCCCCATACTTCACTATGGCCATTACACACAACCTATTGAGCATCCTTAAACGAAGCCATAGAATTATTATTTCCTCTTATATTATCAATGGATAAAGCTTCGAACTGGGTTCCAACAGCAGCTTCATCCGCCTCCACAATGCTGAAAGAGGACAAATGAGATATCAATAATGCCTGTTCTCCATTTACAATTACCATTTTTCCTTCACGCACAAACTTCAACTTCTGGTGTAAAGTCGAAGTGGCAGCCCCTGCCTCATGTATCCACGACCATCCCAACAAACAACTGTAAGCGGGTATAATATCCATGACCTGGAAAGTAATCTGAAACAAATATGGGCCTATATGAATAGGCAAGTCCACTTCACCAATAATAGATTTCCTTGATCCATCAAACGCTTTCATAGTAATGCCACTCGGGCGCATGGGCGTTCCTTGATATTTCAACTTCATAAGTGTGCTCCTCGGTATGACGTTCAATGTGAATCCATTATCAATTAGTGTTGTACCCCAAAATTTGCCCTCCCATATTCTTCAAGAAATTGCAAGTCAAGCTTCAAAATTCCCCAAGGGTTGCACAGTTCAAGGGCCTCCTAAACAGTCAAAATTAGGGTTTTGGTTCTGATCAAGAAAATGAAGTTTCCAAAGGTCCAATCAAGTCCCACATGCCTACAAATATGGTCAAGCATCCTCATATCAAGTTTCAAGACTTTCAGCACAAAATTGCACAATCAGAAACCCTAATTGCACTACAGTCAACTATAGGGGCAAAATGGTCATTTGACAGTCAAAAGTTCAAATTTTTTGTCAACATCTCATTTTGAAGTCACAAACATCATTTGATCAATGCTTGATCATGATTCTCAAAGCTTGGCTCAAAAATCATCAAGATGCAAAAGTTTCCTTATTTGGACAGTTGAAAAAGTCAACTATAAATTGACCAAGGCATAACTTTCACATGGATTATCAGAAAAATTCCATCCAAAGCTCATTTTGAAGAGAAAGACATTTCCTACAACTCATCTTCATACTTCAAGTCCAAGAAATGCTCTCACAAAAAGTTATCAATTTCAACATTATAGGTCATTTTCAAAAGTCAACAAAAAGGGACTTTAAGTCAAAGGCCATAACTTGAGATTGGTAAATCAAAATGACATGGGACCAAAGGCATTGGTTAGAGGACTCAAAGACCTTTCCAAAATGTCCAAGAACATGAGCAAAGCTTAAATATTGAGCAAGTTATGCCTTGTGGAAGTTGGGAAATTTTTGGATATTTTGAAAAGTCAACATTGGTTCAAATGACCTAAAATTGCTAATGGGCCTATTTTTCTTCCACAATTCATCATCCAAGGCATGTGCACGACCATTTGGCCCAAAGGGAAGTTTTTCTCCATTTTTATTTATTTATTTGAATTTTTTATTATTAATAGTTCATTTAATCAAATAAAATACATGAAAAATATAAAACCAATGAAATAAAATCTTTTTGTGCATGAAATATACTCAATAATTCGTGCATGATCAGATATGGAAGAATTGGAATTGATTGGATATGATTTGTACAAAAATAGCATGAAAAAAGATTGGAAAAAGATCTTGAAAAATCAAATCTCAAAAACCATGAATGCAAAGGATTTGGAGTGTTTTATTTGACCTAATTCACTCTATACTTAAGCCTGATCACAAACCTAATAAAAAGAACCACTGAGCTGCGCTAGAAACTAAGACACAAACTTGAAATTTTTGCAAAGAAACTCAAAACAAAAAACCTAATTCTAGGGCGATTCAAGGCACGATTTTGATTTCATTGGCTTGTTGAGGCTTCATAGAAAGATTTTGCATCAAAAACCACAAGTTTTCGTGACCAGAAACGTGAGAACGATCTCACCTGTACAAAGAAAATTTCTCATTCGTGCATCTCAATTCATGCGTTTTTTGCAAGTTTTAATATGTGATTTATACTCCTTATGCAATTCTGATGCTAACCGTGTGATTTAATTTTGTTTTCATGCCCTATATGAGGATTTGCCATTAGAGATATCTAGGGTTCCAAGGTTTTTAATTTAGGCGTTTTCCATTCCTGTAAAATTGAGACATAACAATGCCATGAGCGAAATCAGCAGGTTGGGACGAAGAGATTGAGACCATCGCGCCAAATTTCTGAGGCCACATGGCCTAATCGCTATTATTAAAATCAGCATGTTTTGAGGGGGTTCAAAACCCCCGTTAAATGTTTGTTAATTTGTTTCAGGAAATCCCCAACGAGGAAGACGATTACGTGGATGGCTCTGATTGGAGCATTCAAATGCTTCGCGCGTTTTCAAGCCATTGACCATTGTTCTTTTATAATATTTGTTAGCTATTATGTGTTAAACGCGCTTGGAATGGCTCAGTGGCATACGTGTAGGCTGGTAATGTTAATGACCTGGGTTCGAGCCCCAGGTCTTCACCCTTTCCATATGTTTTTTTCCAATTAACGTTCACATGTAGTGCCCATACTGAAGACCACCATGCACCTTCTCAATCAAGCCATCCACCTGTCCAATTTCATCAATCCAAAGGCCACGCTCTGAGGTACATGGTGAGCCCCAGTCAACGCGCCAGCATGCTCCCTGGGGAAAGTCCACAAGGCCAAGGTTAATGGGCCTGGATCACTACAAAAAACCTCCACTTTGGGGACTGCAACCCCCCTAGGTTTGCAAAGTTTATATTTTCTTTATTGTTTTTTTTATTATTATTTATACTTTCCTTTAATTATTGTTTTCAATTAATTAATTATTTTCATAAAAAACCAAAAACATAAAAAAATCATAAAAGAGAAAAATAATAAATATTTTTATTTTTAGTATTTTTATAAATAATTGCATATAAGTAAATTTAGTTTTAAATTAGGTTTTAATTTTAATTCTTTTAATAAAAATCTAAAAAACATAGAACTAGGGTTTGATTAATTTCCATCTTTTTGTTCTTTTATTCCATAATAATTAAATATTAAATATTTATTTTTGTGATTAAAATTGCATGTAAATTAATTAGGGTTAATTTTAGGGTAAAACTTTAATCTTCTTTTTTTTAATAAATTAAAATAACTAGAATTAGGGTTAGCATTTATCTTAATTAATTCTTTCTCATTAAAATCCTAAAAATCATAAAATACCAAAAAACAATTTCCTTTCTTTTTTAATTAATTAATGTCACCATTTAATTTAATTTTGCAAAAAGGGTCCAACGCCCTCGTTTTTAATTCCCATTTAATTCGCATATTTATTTTATTTCGTTTAAATATTTATGTATCTCTCCCAAAGCCATGTAATTAATCTGTCGCACTTTTAACTCTTTATTTTCTTTACTTTCTTTATTTTTCTGTCAAATCGGGTTCGAGAAATTTTGGCGATGTGGACCCGCGCCTTTTGTAATAGCTTAGAATCTTTTACTTTCCCGCAATATTTTTAACTGTTAAATCAAAGCATGCAAGAATGAATGGACAAAAAAATAAAAACAAACGTTAGATCACCAAAAACATGACAAAAGACAAAAATAAATGAAAACGACACACGAATCGCACACACCACCCCTAGGGTACGCCTCACTGTTGCCTTGCCTCGAAAGGTGATCGTCGAGTAGAGGATGTCTTAGTAAGTCCTCATGATCCGGGAACCTGGCATGAGGGTAGCGTCTAAGGTGTCTTCCCATTGCTCTGGTGATCACCATGTCCCGAACCTCGAATTGACCCGAACACCTCCAACGGTGGTGCTACCTACCTCTCAATGGTGGGATGGCACTACTTTAAAGAACATTTACACAGACGAATTCCTTAGGGTAGGTAGACGACTCTAGATACTTGCTCTAAACTTCAAAACAAAACAAAAATACTTTTCACACCGACACCTTTTCAAAAAGCTTTCGAAAGCAATTTTTCAAACACTCTTGAGGACCGATACAAGAGTCGAACTGGAATTTTCAAAGAAACTTTTTAAAAACCCACAGTTGAAAAGCAAACAAACCATTTTTGAAAACACAATGAGCAAGTATCTAAGAGCCCATGGATAACCATGGATAGAAAGGGTGCTAACACCTTCCCTTTCTATAATCTACCTCCCGAACCGAGAGCAATCTCTATAAGGAATTTTTCTGTGCTTTTGTCCTTTCCATTTGGAGAAAATAAAAGACAGTGGCGACTCTTGCTTCCGCGACATTTCGCGAACCAGCGTTAAACAGTCATTTCCAGATCCACCGATCACAGAACTGGCGACTTTGCTGGGGATATACTTAAAGTGAGGTGTACCTTAGGGCTAGTTCATAACTGTGTTTTCAATTGTTTTCCTTGTGTGCTTTAAATTGTGGGTTGCTTGGGAGTTCTATAGATCCTAAACCCGGATCTGGGGGATACCTTCTTAGAAAGTAGCAACAAGGCTGTGAGGGAACTGTGCGGGGTATACCGACATGGTTGAAACAGTCTGCTACGTTGATGTGGCACTTTGGTGTGTACCGGTAACCCTTGAGTTTAGTCAAGGAGAGTACGGGGCCTCCGCGTGGTGTCGTGAAGCATCAACAGACCTTAGGAACCTTAATTGAACTATCTTGGCCTCTTTAGGGTAGTGAGATAACTGACTTTGGTGCAGTCCGAGGTTGGTTGATACTCGATACTACACCCAATTGAGGGTTGCTTTCCTGGAATATTTCGGTCGCCAGTTCAGTGGCTAAATTGAAACGATGAACAATGAAAGCAATCCCGTGATATTGGGACCCTTAGAACCCGGTTACTTTGATAGGACAGGTTGAGCCCACCAACTTCAAGAGGGTACTACCCAGACCCCATGCTGGCCTTAAACCCTAAGGGCTTGTCTTGTGTGCCTTGGGTGCCTTACATGTTTGTCTTTGTAAATATATGTGGTGTGTTTAATCATAGCATCATGACATCATCCAGCATCATATGCATTGACTAACCATTTCAGGGGTTCGAATTTTCATCTTTGTTCTTGTTTTGTAGGACATGGAAACTGTTCGTAGAAAGACAATTCAAATCAGTCTTGTAAGGATCCCTCCTCAGCTTAAGGAACTTATATCCAGGATTCCCGAGAACTCTTCATTCAGTGAAAGACATGGAAGTCTCATCAGCTTGGTCAATACCAACATTGAGGAAGATATGATAAAGGTCCTGTTCCAGTTCTTTGACCCTCTGCATCACTGTTTCACCTTCTTGGATTATCAGTTGGTACCTACATTGGAGGAGTTCTCCCGGCTCCTGAAGATCCCTATCCTTGATCAGCTACCCTTTAACGGTACGGAAAAGGAACCTAAGCTTGAAGAGATTGCTAAAGCCTTGCACCTACAGTCATCTGACCTCAAGGGACATTGGGAAGTTAGAAGTAGTATCAAAGGGTTCTTAGCCAGGTTTCTGTTTGAAAAGGCCCATGAATGTTGGAACTCCCTTGACTTGCAAGCTTTTGAAGAAGTGGTGGCCCTCCTTGTCTATGGTTTGGTGTTGTTCCCTAACCCAGATCAGCTTATAGATATCAGTGTTGTCCAGATCTTTATGTCCAGGAATCTTATACCTACGTTGTTGGGGGACATCCTTCACTCATGTTACACTCGAACCATGAGAAAAAGAGGTGTCCTTATGTGTTGCACTCCTCTCCTGGGAAGGTGGTTTATTTCGCACCTTCCACAATCAGTTTTGAAGAATGAGCGGGGTTTGAGATGGTCACAACGGTTGATGACTCTTACACATGCAGATATACATTGGTGCCCTAGGTCCAGAGAAGATGTCACTATCATTGATCGTTGCGGGGAGTACCCTAATGTTTCTTTACTTGGAATCAGAGGAGGTATTACTTACAGCCCATGCCTGGCTTGGAGACAGTTTGGTTATGCTCGGAGGGATGGTCCTCATGACATGTTAATTCCTGACATAGTTTTTGACTTCGACAACGATACTCAAGGACTTCGCCAGAGATTTATCAGAGCCTGGAGGATGCCAAGTAGGATAGACAGTAAGACACTGGGGCACAGGAACTCCATCCCATTGGAACCTTATCTCAAGTGGGTACGCGCCCGCTCCCAGAAGTTAGTGATGCCCTATCCCCATATGCTCCCTGTGATCAAAGAGCCAATCTTGGAAGGAGAAGTGTCCTACACTATTCAGCACCATGACATGCCCACATCCTGGGAAGAGATGCAGAAGAGCTGGATCCAGCTTAAGGAAGAACGGAATTCTCTTGAGACCAGTCTGTATGCCAGTGAAAAGAAGGTCTTGGAGCTCACCCGCCTGTTGCATGAGGAGAGGAATCTCAACACTTACATAGCTCCGAAGAGGATGCGCAATGTATTTTGGGATTGATTTACTTTTGTATTATTTTGCCCATGAGGCTTTGATGTACTAAACAGTTATTTCCTTAATGATAACGTGTGTTCCTTTTTTTCTACAACAAATTTGAACTTTCGAACCCTTGAATGCATTGCATAAACACATATCATTCATCATGTGCATAGCAGGTTTTTCCTCTTTTCAGGTTGCTTATAGTTCTTCGATGTTTATTTCAGCATCATGAATCCCGACTCTTCATCAACTGAGACATCCATCAAAGCTCTTCAGGCGCAGAATGCGCAATTTCAGGAATTAATCAAGGGTCTGGCTCAAGGCCAAGAAGAGTTGAAGGCTCTGCTTCTGAAAAAGGAAAAGAAGAAGAAGAGAAGGATTGTTCTGTTTAGCTCGGGCCGAAGGTTTGGTAATACTCTGCAGAATGAAGAGGCTGGTTCTTCTGTTGGCAAGGGCACTCCTCAAGAGGCAAGGGTTCCTATTCCGGTAGTCTCCGACAACGAGGCTGATTTTGATGAAGAGCAGTATCCTCCGGCAGAAGACCGTTACAAGCAGCTGGAGGATAGGCTGAATGCTATGGAGATCCAACAGATACCTGGGTTGGATTTCGGAGATCTGGGTTTGTCTACTGGTGTGATTATTCCTCATAAGTTCAAAGCACCATCTTTCGCTAAATATGACGGGGCGTCTTGTCCCAAGCTACATCTCAGGTCCTATGTTCGGAAAATCCAACCGTACTCAGCGGATAAGAATTTGTGGATCCACTTCTTCTAGGAGAGTCTTTCAGGGACTCATCTCGAATGGTTCTATCAGCTGGATGGGACCAAAGTTCGTAACTGGGAGGAGTTGGCTACTGCTTTCTACAAGCAGTATCAATATAATGCCGACCTTGCCCCTACACGCACCCAACTCCAGGGTATGTCGTTAGGTTCAAGTGAAGGTTTTAAGAAGTACGCTCAGAAGTGGAGAGACCTGGCTGGCAGGGTGCAGCCTCCGTTAACTGATCGGGAGTTGGTAGACATGTTCTTGGGGACCCTATCTGGGCCGTTTTTCAACCATCTTATCGGGAATTCGTCTGCAGGGTTCACTGATTTGATTCTGACTGGAGAAAGAATTGAGGCTGGGTTGAAGTCTGGAAAGATTCTGAAGGGTGCATCGTCTAGTTCTGAGAAGAAACCCTTCAAAAAGGAGGCTAGTGCTGTATATGGCTCCCGGAGATCAGAAAGATTTGAGCGCCGCCAATCTGTTAGTGCGGTAACGATTGCCAAGCCTGCTGCCGCTCCTCGGCCGACCAATCCTCAAAGGGCCGAAAGACCCCGGAGAGAGTTCACCCGGTTAAGCATGACCCTATCCCAAATTTTGCCACAGTTGCTCTCAACCAACTTAGTAACTGTCAGAGAGGCGCCGAAGTTCCCAAATACTGCATCTCCTAAGTACAACCCGAATGCTCGTTGTGCTTACCATTCAGATAGCCCGGGGCATTCTACTGATGACTGTTGGGCATTAAGGAGTAAGGTGTAAGACCTTATCGACGCGAAGGAGATACAGTTCGAAGCGCCTGAGAGGCCGAATGTAGTTACTGCTCCTATGCCTCAGCATGGGGTAAATGTTGTTGACGAAGATGTTTATGCTGTTTCTGTGGATGATCTAGCCACTCCTCTGAAGACTGTCAAGAAGAACCTGCTGCTAGCCGGTTTATTTCCGGGTTGCAGTGAGGGTTGCCTGTTCTGTGTTGTGTCCCTATCTGGTTGTCCCTTGCTGAAGTTAGGCATCCAAAGCCTAATGGATAGCAAGGAGATTCTGTTTAAGAAGTCTGCTGTTCAGTTGGTTCCGGTAGAAGAAGTTTCTGTGGTTACCATCTTCAATAATCCAATCAAGGCTCTCCCGAAGAAGCCCGTCCAAATCCTGACCGTTGCACCTATTGTTATCACTGTTCCGGGGCCCCTGCCCTATGTATCTGATAAAGCTATCCCCTGGCATTACGGGGCAGATGTGTATGTAAATGGGATTAAACAAGACTTCAACGTTGGCGCCAGCATCTGTGACATCACTGGCCCAGCCAAGGTTACCCGCAGTGGCAGGCTCTTCTCGCCTGATATTGCACCGCCTGCTGCTCGAAGACCACTCCTTATAACTCCTACAAGTGTACCTGTTCCTATTGCTGATCAAGTTGTTTCTCCTGCTGCCGAGTCATCCAATGCTCGGGGCAAAGGAATTGAAGTTGAGCCTGCCCAGATGGAGGCACCTATACCTGTAACTGCTGAAGCCTCCCAACAAGAAATGGAGGAGATTCTAAAGATAATAAAGAAGAGTGATTTCAATATTGTGGAACAGCTGGGGCACACGCCCTCCAAAATCTCCATGCTCTCTTTATTGCTGTGCTCTGAGGCCCATGCTAAGGCCTTGATCTCATTCCTCAAGACGGCCCATGTGCCACATGAGACATCTGCAGTCCAGTTCACTGATTGCGTAGCAAATCTGACAGCAGACAATGGCTTGGGTTTCTCAGATGCTGACCTGACCGCGAAGGGAAGAGACCACAATGATGCCCTGCATGTCTCTATCGAATGCAGGGGCACTACTCTGGCACATGTATTGGTGGATATTGGTTCTTCTTTGAATGTGCTGCCCAAGAAGGCTTTGGACCGTTTAGATTGTGAAGGCCTGGAATTGAAACCCAACAATATCATCGTCAGGGCCTTTGACGGTTCAAAAAGGATGGTTCATGGAGAGGTTGACATTCCGATTCGTGTGGGATCTCAGGTGTTTGACTCTACATTTTATGTGATGGATATCCGTCCATCTTACTCTTGTCTATTGGGTCGACCTTGGATACATAAGGCTGGGGCAGTGACCTCTACCTTGCACCAGAAGCTGAAGTACCCCGTCAGAGGGAAGATCGTCATTGTGCAAGGAGAGGAGGAGTATATGGTAAGTCACTTGAATTCCTTCAGATACATTGAAATGGACGGGGAGTTTATTGAAACCCCCTTTCAGCATTTCGAGGAGGTGCTTCCAATTGCAGCAGCAACAGAAACAGCAGCAGAAGAAATTGTTCCTTTGAAGATGGCTTCCGTGAAGGATGCCCGGGCTGTGGTTCAAAAAGGTGAAGGTGCTAACTGGGGCAGGCTTCCAGACTTTACACAGAAGACTGATAAGTTTGGGCTGGGTTTTACTGCAGAGGGTCAGAAAGCTATGAGGAAAGCGAAGATCGGAAGACCTCCTGTGTTCATTACAAATCCAGGAGTGAATGCTGTCGGGGAAGACAATGAAGTGGATGAAGCAGAGTTTAATAACTGGATCTATCCAACGACTGAAGGCGGATTGACCAATTGGATTGCCAAAGACTATACTCATGTTACCTTTGTGACGCAGTAATAAATTTCTTTGTTTTGCTATTTGTAATAAACAATAAATAAACTCTATGGCCCGGTGTCTTACCCGAGGCACCGTGGTTTCATTTGTGAGGGCATATAAATTGTCATTTCATATATCATGAATGAAAATCTTGGACGTTTTCTCGCATTGAAAATCTTATGCTCCTTTTCTGTCTTTCTTTCCTTTACATATTTTTCAAAACAGCTGTATTTACACACACACACACTCATACAGGTTTCAATCCACTCTGGATCTCACTAATAACGACTCTGCTACTGCCAATTATGACTTCGAAAATCCGATCAACTTAGCCGAAGACGAAGGTGAAGATGATTGTGAAGTGCCTGGCGAGCTTGCAAGACTGTTGCTTCAGGAAGAGAGGGCAATTCAACCCCATGAAGAGCCAGTGGAAACAATAAACCTGGGTACTGAAGAAGACAGGAAAGAGGTAAAGATTGGTGCCAACCTAGAGCTCAGCGTGAAGCAACGGTTGACTCAAATGCTGCATGATTATATGGAGATCTTTGCCTGGTCCTACGAAGACATGCCCGGGTTGGATACCGACATTGTGGTCCATCACTTGCCAACTAAGGAAGATTGCCCTCCGGTTAAGCAAAAGGTCCGCCGTATGCGTCCAGAGATGTCTGAGAAGATCAAAGCCGAGGTTATGAAGCAGTTTGATGCCGGGTTTCTTGCAGTGACTTCTTACCCTCAGTGGGTTGCTAATGTGGTGCCGGTACCGAAGAAGGACGGTAAGGTCAGAATGTGTGTCGACTACAGGGATCTGAACAGGGCCAGCCCCAAAGATGACTTCCCCCTACCTCACATTGATGTCCTTGTTGATAATACAGCTCAGCACAAGGTATTCTCTTTCATGGATGGCTTTTCAGGTTACAATCAGATCAAGATGGCACCTGAAGACATGGAAAAGACTACATTTGTGACTCAGTGGGGCACCTTCTGTTACAAGGTCATGCCATTTGGACTGAAGAACGCTGGGGCAACCTACCAACGTGCCATGGTTGCTCTATTTCATGACATGATCCATCATGAGATAGAAGTATATGTGGACGACATGATCGCAAGGTCCCAGACTGAGGAAGAGCACCTAGATCATCTGCAGAAGTTGTTTGACCGGTTGAAACTGTACAAGCTGAGGTTGAACCCGAACAAGTGCACCTTCGGGGTAAGATCTGGAAAGTTGTTAGGCTTCGTGGTCAGTGATAAGGGAATTCAAGTGGACCCTGCTAAGGTCAAAGCTATTCAAGAGATGCCAGTTCCTAAGACAGAGAAGGAAGTCAGAGGCTTTTTAGGACGCCTGAATTACATCGCTCGCTTCATCTCACACCTAACTGCTACCTGTGAGCCAATCTTCAAGCTGCTGAAGAAAGATCAGGTAGTACGTTGGAACGATGAATGTCAGGCTGCTTTCGACAGAATCAAAGAGTATCTCCAAGAACCACCTATCCTTATGCCACCGGTGGAAGGGAGACCTCTGATATTATACCTGACAGTGCTTGACAACTCAATGGGGTGTGTGCTGGGGCAGCATGACGAGTCTGGCCGAAAAGAGCATGCCATTTATTACCTTAGCAAAAAGTTTACCGACTGTGAGACCCGATACTCACTGCTTGAGAAAACTTGCTGCGCTTTGGTATGGGCTGCTCGCCGGCTGAGACAGTATATGCTGACTCACACTACCTTGTTGATCTCAAAGATGGATCCTATAAAGTACATATTCGAAAAGCCTGCTCTGTCTGGGAGAATCGCAAGGTGGCAAATGATCTTGACGGAATACGACATTCAGTACACGACCCAGAAAGCCATCAAGGGAAGTGTATTGGCAGACCACTTGGCACACCAAGCAGTCGATGATTATCAGTCAATGAACTTCGAGTTTCCGGATGAAAGCATCATGATTGTAACTGATTGTGAAGTACCTGGACCGGATGAAGGACCTGAACCAGGATCCCGATGGTCTATGCACTTTGACGGAGCCTCCAACGCTTTGGGAAACGGTATCGGCGCTATAATCATATCTCCTCAAGGTACTCATACTCCGCTCACTGCCCGGCTATGTTTCAACTGTACCAACAACATGGCGGAGTATGAGGCGTGCATCATGGGTCTTCAAGCTGCGATCGACCTAAGAATCAAGTTTCTGAGTGTCTTCGGAGATTCCGCTCTTGTGATCAATCAGATCAAAGGAGAGTGGGATACGAAACATCCGAACCTTATTCCTTACAGAGAATGTGTGTTGACCCTGATCCCCCACTTTACAGAGATAACCTTTGAACACTTCCCAAGAGAAGAGAATTAGTTGGCGGACGCGTTAGCTACAATGTCTTCTATGTTCAAGGTCAAATGGGATAATGAGGCTCCCCGGATCATCATCTGGAAACTGGACGAACCGGCATACTGTTGTGATCTTGAGACTGAATTGGTGACTGAGAAGCCTTGGTACCATGAGGTAAAGAGATATCTGGAAGCTCAGGAATACCCTGAAGGTGCCTCTATCAATGATAAGAAATTCCTGAGAAGGTTCGCGGCAAAGTTCTTCCTTAGCAACGGCATCTTGTACAAGCGAAACCATGATTCAACCCTACTGCGTTGTGTGGATAAAACTGAAGCAGAAAGAATCATGGAAGAGCTACATGAAGGGACCTTTGGTACACATTCCAGTGGACACACAATGGCTAAGAAAATCCTACGGGCAGGATATTACTGGTCCACAATGGAAGCTGACTGCTACCAACATTCCAGGACATGCCATAAGTGCCAGATTTATGCAGACAAGGTGCATGTTCCTCCAGTTCCTTTGAATGTTCTGACTGTGCCTTGGCCGTTTGCAATGTGGGGCATAGACATGATCGGTGAGATTAAACCTACGGCGTCTAATGGGCATCGCTTCATCCTAGTGGCGATTGATTATTTTACGAAGTGGGTCGAAGCAGCATCCTATGCTACGGTAACCAAGACTGTTGTGGCACGGTTCATTCGGCATAATCTGATCTGTCGGTACGGCGTCCCGGAACGAATTATTACAGACAATGGTACCAATCTAAATAACAAGATGATCGCTGAACTCTGCGAGCAGTTCAAGATACAGCACCACAATTCTTCTCCTTACAAACCGAAGATGAATGGGGCTGTAGAAGCAGCAAATAAGAACATCAAGAAAATCGTGCAGAAGATGACAGTGACTTATAAAGATTGGCACGAGATGTTACCGTTCGCTCTACATGGATACCGTACCTCAGCTAGGACGTCAACCGGGGCGACTCCTTTCTCTCTGGTTTATGGTATGGAGGCAGTCTTACCGATCGAAGTGCAAATACCCTCTCTCCGGATAATGAAGGATGCAAATCTGAACGAAGATGATTGGATCCAGACACGACTTGATCAGCTCAACCTCATTGATGAAAAGAGACTTGCTGCTATCTGCCATGGTCAGACATATCAAAAACGGATGATCAGGGCTTTTAACAAAAAGGTCAGACCACAGGAATATCAAGTTGGGGATCTAGTAATCAAGAGAATCATCCTCCCTCAGAGTGATCCAAGGGGCAAATGGACCCCTACGTATGAAGGGCCATTTGTGGTCAAACATGTGTTCTCAGGAGGAGCAATGATATTGACCAACATGGATGGTGACGACCTTCCTCACCCCGCCAATGCAGACATAGTAAAAAAATACTACGCATGAAAAAAGACCCGCTAGGCTGACATGCCTAGGCAAAAATTAGGGCTTCCCGTCGAACCAAAAGGGTTCGGGCAAAATGAAGGGATGAAATGAAAAAATCTGTACACCCGGCAAGTCGAAAACCTGAAAAGGCGGCTTGGGCAAAAATGGGTATCCCGGTGGACTGAAAACCCGAAAGGGCGGTCCAGGCAAAAATTAGGGATAAAGCGTAATACTATGTCTCATTGGATCACTTTGCATCCAGAATCCGGTATCTACATCAAGTTCAGACGGCATTGATCAGTCAGCTTCACCTTCAACCAAGGTCATCAAGTGATGAGACGCTCAGAGTTATAAAGGCAATAGCAGAGTTGAAACCCAGTGGATCATTCATTTCACACAGCTGTTTTATTTTGTACAAAACTTGTATAAACTCTTTTGTTCGGCGGCGTTCTCTTACTAGGACGTCAGCCTCTTGTACACAAAACACCTATTTTCAGGCCATTCAAAATCAATACAAATATACTTTTCAGTTAAAAGTGCCACTTGCTTTTCCTTTTCCTGTTTTGTTTTGTGAAGAACGTCCAAGGTCCAATTTATGATATATGCATTGACAATAATTTGCTAACTCATAAATATTTGCATACGAAACAAAGGATTAATTACAAGTAACATTAGAAACAGGGGCAATAAAGAGTTGTCTGAGCAATCTAATTGTTCTGTCCTCCAAAGTACCAAGGTAGGTTCAGCTAAAGAACATGACCAGTACATCTTACTTCCCCAGAGAGAAAGTCAGCAGTCAGTACACTCTCTCCAAGCTATACTATCAAATCTTAAGGAAGTTGAGTATCCTCCAGCAGATCTCAACATTCCCCAGCAGCATATGTATTCTTAACGAGCATCCCCGGCAGTCTTGGTCTAAAGATTGTTCCCCGGCGGCATACCAACATTCAAAGGAATCACTTTCCCCGCAGTTCAAAACTTCCCCATGAGAGACCAATCTAGTTCCCCTGGAAAATTGGAATTTATCTCCCCAAGCGGTAAGCTTATCCCCAGTAGATTCTGGAAGTTTATCCTCGCAGAGCACGAACGCGTCGTCCGGCTTTATTCAAAGAGTTATTTCCTTAACAGGATATAACTGGGTTATCCTCAGCCAAAAGCTATGGAAAGAGCGTCCCCGACGAAGTTCTCTTATCCCCAGTGAAGTCTATTAGCACTTCCAACGCAACAAGGGTATCCCCAGCAAGGTATTATCAACACTCAGCAAAGCATCTCTCTCCCCACAGAGTATCGCTTCCCAGCAAGATCGTCAGAGTACTTTTCCTCCCCGCAGAGTTATTCCGTTCGCCAAGTTTATTCCCCAACGGAGTTATCTTCTCCTATCGGTATTCTTGCAATTATCATCCCCAGCGGAAGCTAAATCAATACCTCAACATCAGCCCAGGAGTGACCTCCCGGCACCCGTCAAGGATTTACATTCCTAGACGAAAGCATACATAAACATTACATACATCATTATAACATGCATGTACGCATCATATCATACAAATCTCATTTATGTTGAGAACATCATTGCTTGGTCCATATCATGCATGGCATATGACTGACCTCTACCTTTCAGGAAAGATGCAGTTAAATTCTCAATCATATTTCAAGACCTAGACCGGTTCAGTTAATCGACTCCAAAGATTTCTTATCCAGTCCAAGGCCTTCTCTAGTCCAGCTAAATCGACCCCAAACAGATTTGTCTGATGAAGACTCAGTAGAAGTTATCTAGGTTTTTCTCAAACGTCCGCTTTTGAGATTATAATTTCCTATGGTTCTCTCCCCGACGGTGCGTGAGATGATAATTCCATTCCAGGTTTTTCTCAGACGTCCGCTTTTGAGATTATAATTTCCTATGGTTCTCTCCCCAGCGGTGCGGAGATGATAATTCCATTCCAGGTTTTTCTCAGACGTCCGCTTTTGAGATTATAATTTCCTATGGTTCTCTCCCCGACGGTGCGTGAGATGATAATTCCATCCCAGGTTTTTCTCAGACGTCCGCTTTTGAGATTATAATTTCCTATGGTTCTCTCCCCAGCGGTGCGTGAGATGATAATTCCATTCCAGGTTTTTCTCAGACGTCCGCTTTTGAGATTATAATTTCCTATGGTTCTCTCCCCGATGGTGCGTGAGATGATAATTCCATCCCAGGTTTTTCTCAGACGTCCGCTTTTGAGATTATAATTTCCTATGGTTCTCTCCCCAGTGGTGCGGAGACGATAATTCCACTCCAGGTTTTTCTCAAACGTCCGCTTTTGAGATTATATTTGCCTATGGTTCTCTTCCCGATACTGCGAAGATGGTAATTCCCACCAAGATTTTCTCAACGAGCGTTGTTGAAGTTAAAGTCATCCAAGGTTCTCTCACCGTTCATGCTGAGGTAGTAACCATCCCTGGTTCATTCATCATCTTGTGAAGCTCCAGATCCAACTCCTGTAACCAGTCAGGACACATCTATACCAAGCATCTGAAAATCAGCTCCTGCAACATGTCAGGTAATCATTTTCTTTTTGCAGGTACGCGGGTTCTCGCTAAGGAATCTCTTACGCGATCAACATCCAGATGGCATCTATAAGCCCATCATCCTATTCATCAATCTCTAAATGGCATCTATAAGCCCATTTCCACTATCACTGCTACTATGTGAGCGCAAATTTCTGGGCACTTTAGTGTTCAATCATCTTCCACCCTCGGACTACGAAAGGCACATCAGCCAATCTGCATCCTCAGGTCTAAGAAGATTGAACAGGGGCAACTGTTGTACCCCAAAATTTGCCCTCCCATATTCTTCAAGAAATTGCAAGTCAAGCTTCAAAATTCCCCAAGGGTTGCACAGTTCAAGGGCCTCCTAAACAGTCAAAATTAGGGTTTTGGTTCTGATCAAGAAAATGAAGTTTCCAAAGGTCCAATCAAGTCCCACATGCCTACAAATATGGTCAAGCATCCTCATATCAAGTTTCAAGACTTTCAGCACAAAATTGCACAGTCAGAAACCCTAATTGCACTACAGTCAACTGTAGGGGCAAAATGGTCATTTGACAGTCAAAAGTTCAAATTTTTGGTCAACATCTCATTTTGAAGTCACAAACATCATTTGATCAATGCTTGATCATGATTCTCAAAGCTTGGCTCAAAAATCATCAAGATGCAAAAGTTTCCTTATTTGGACAGCTGAAAAAGTCAACTGTAAATTGACCAAGGCATAACTTTCACATGGATTATCAGAAAAATTCCATCCAAAGCTCATTTTGAAGAGAAAGAAATTTCCTACAACTCATCTTCATACTTCAAGTCCAAGAAATGCTCTCACAAAAAGTTATCAATTTCAACATTATAGGTCATTTTCAAAAGTCAACAAAAAGGGACTTTAAGTCAAAGGCCATAACTTGAGATTGGTAAATCAAAATGACATGGGACAAAAGGCATTGGTTAGAGGACTCAAAGACCTTTCCAAAATTTCCAAGAACATGAGCAAAGCTTAAAAATTGAGCAAGTTATGCCTTGTGGAAGTTGGGAAATTTTTGGATATTTTGAAAAGTCAACATTGGTTCAAATGACCTAAAATTGCTAATGGGCCTATTTTTCTTCCACAATTCATCATCCAAGGCATGTGCACGACCATTTGGCCCAAAGGGAAGTTTTTCTCCATTTTTATTTATTTATTTGAATTTTTTATTATTAATAGTTCATTTAATCAAATAAAATACATGAAAAATGTAAAACCAATGAAATAAAATCTTTTTGTGCATGAAATATACTCAATAATTCGTGCATGATCAGATATGGAAGAATTGGAATTGATTGGATATGATTTGTACAAAAATATCATGAAAAAAGATTGGAAAAAGATCTTGAAAAATCAAATCTCAAAAACCATGAATGCAAAGGATTTGGAGTGTTTTATTTGACCTAATTCACTCTATACTTAAGCCTGATCACAAACCTAATAAAAAGAACCACTGAGCTGCGCTAGAAACCAAGACACAAACTTGAAATTTTTGCAAAGAAACTCAAAACAAAAAACCTAATTCTAGGGCGATTCAAGGCACGATTTTGATTTCATTGGCTTGCTGAGGCTTCATAGAAAGATTTTGCATCAAAAACCACAAGTTTTCGTGACCAGAAACGTGAGAACGATCTCACCTGTACAAAGAAAATTTCTCATTCGTGCATCTCAATTCATGCGTTTTTTGCAAGTTTTAATATGTGATTTATACTCCTTATGCAATTCTGATGCTAACCGTGTGATTTAATTTTGTTTTCATGCCCTATATGAGGATTTGCCATTAGAGATATCTAGGGTTCCAAGGTTTTTAATTTAGGCGTTTTCCATTCCTGTAAAATTGAGACATAACAATGCCATGAGCGAAATCAGCAGGTTGGGACGAAGAGATTGAGACCATCGCGCCAAATTTCTGAGGCCACATGGCCTAATCGCTATTATTAAAATCAGCATGTTTTGAGGGGGTTCAAAACCCCCGTTAAATGTTTGTTAATTTGTTTCAGGAAATCCCCAACGAGGAAGACGATTACGTGGATGGCTCTGATTGGAGCATTCAAATGCTTCGCGCGTTTTCAAGCCATTGACCATTGTTCTTTTATAATATTTGTTAGCTATTATGTGTTAAACGCGCTTGGAATGGCTCAGTGGCATACGTGTAGGCTGGTAATGTTAATGACCTGGGTTCGAGCCCCAGGTCTTCACCCTTTCCATATGTTTTTTTCCAATTAACGTTCACATGTAGTGCCCATACTGAAGACCACCATGCACCTTCTCCATCAAGCCATCCACCTGTCCAATTTCATCAATCCAAAAGCCACGCTCTGAGGTACATGGTGAGCCCCAGTCAACGCGCCAGCATGCTCCCTGGGGAAAGTCCACAAGGCCAAGGTTAATGGGCCTGGATCACTACAAAAAACCTCCACTTTGGGGACTGCAACCCCCCTAGGTTTGCAAAGTTTATATTTTCTTTATTGTTTTTTTTATTATTATTTATACTTTCCTTTAATATTGTTTTCAATTAATTAATTATTTTCATAAAAAACCAAAAACATAAAAAAATCAGAAAAGAGAAAAATAATAAATATTTTTATTTTTAGTATTTTTATAAATAATTGCATATAAGTAAATTTAGTTTTAAATTAGGTTTTAATATTAATTCTTTTAATAAAATTCTAAAAAACATAGAACTAGGGTTTAATTAATTTCCATCTTTTTGTTCTTTTATTCCATAATAATTAAATATTAAATATTTATTTTTGTGATTAAAATTGCATGTAAATTAATTAGGGTTAATTTTAGGGTAAAACTTTAATCTTCTTTTTTTTAATAAATTAAAATAACTAGAATTAGGGTTAGCATTTATCTTAATTAATTCTTTCTCATTAAAATCCTAAAAATCATAAAATACCAAAAAACAATTTCCTTTCTTTTTTAATTAATTAATGTCACCATTTAATTTAATTTTGCAAAAAGGGTCCAACGCCCTCGTTTTTAATTCCCATTTAATTCGCATATTTATTTTATTTCGTTTAAATATTTATGTATCTCTCCCAAAGCCATGTAATTAATCTGTCGCACTTTTAACTCTTTATTTTCTTTACTTTCTTTATTTTTCTGTCAAATCGGGTTCGAGAAATTTTGGCGATGTGGACCCGCGCCTTTTGTAATAGCTTAGAATCTTTTACTTTCCCGCAATATTTTTAACTGTTAAATCAAAGCATGCAAGAATGAATGGACAAAAAAATAAAAACAAACGTTAGATCACCAAAAACATGACAAAAGACAAAAATAAATGAAAACGACACACGAATCGCACACACCACCCCTAGGGTACGCCTCACTGTTGCCTTGCCTCGAAAGGTGATCGTCGAGTAGAGGATGTCTTAGTAAGTCCTCATGATCCGGGAACCTGGCATGAGGGTAGCGTCTAAGGTGTCTTCCCATTGCTCTGGTGATCACCATGTCCCGAACCTCGAATTGACCCGAACACCTCCAACGGTGGTGCTACCTACCTCTCAATGGTGGGATGGCACTACTTTAAAGAACATTTACACAGACGAATTCCTTAGGGTAGGTAGACGACTCTAGATACTTGCTCTAAACTTCAAAACAAAACAAAAATACTTTTCACACCGACACCTTTTCAAAAAGCTTTCGAAAGCAATTTTTCAAACACTCTTGAGGACCGATACAAGAGTCGAACTGGAATTTTCAAAGAAACTTTTTAAAAACCCACAGTTGAAAAGCAAACAAACCATTTTTGAAAACACAATGAGCAAGTATCTAAGAGCCCATGGATAACCATGGATAGAAAGGGTGCTAACACCTTCCCTTTCTATAATCTACCTCCCGAACCGAGAGCAATCTCTATAAGGAATTTTTCTGTGCTTTTGTCCTTTCCATTTGGAGAAAATAAAAGACAGTGGCGACTCTTGCTTCCGCGACATTTCGCGAACCAGCGTTAAACAGTCATTTCCAGATCCACCGATCACAGAACTGGCGACTTTGCTGGGGATATACTTAAAGTGAGGTGTACCTTAGGGCTAGTTCATAACTGTGTTTTCAATTGTTTTCCTTGTGTGCTTTAAATTGTGGGTTGCTTGGGAGTTCTATAGATCCTAAACCCGGATCTGGGGGATACCTTCTTAGAAAGTAGCAACAAGGCTGTGAGGGAACTGTGCGGGGTATACCGACATGGTTGAAACAGTCTGCTACGTTGATGTGGCACTTTGGTGTGTACCGGTAACCCTTGAGTTTAGTCAAGGAGAGTACGGGGCCTCCGCGTGGTGTCGTGAAGCATCAACAGACCTTAGGAACCTTAATTGAACTATCTTGGCCTCTTTAGGGTAGTGAGATAACTGACTTTGGTGCAGTCCGAGGTTGGTTGATACTCGATACTACACCCAATTGAGGGTTGCTTTCCTGGAATATTTCGGTCGCCAGTTCAGTGGCTAAATTGAAACGATGAACAATGAAAGCAATCCCGTGATATTGGGACCCTTAGAACCCGGTTACTTTGATAGGACAGGTTGAGCCCACCAACTTCAAGAGGGTACTACCCAGACCCCATGCTGGCCTTAAACCCTAAGGGCTTGTCTTGTGTGCCTTGGGTGCCTTACATGTTTGTCTTTGTAAATATATGTGGTGTGTTTAATCATAGCATCATGACATCATCCAGCATCATATGCATTGACTAACCATTTCAGGGGTTCGAATTTTCATCTTTGTTCTTGTTTTGTAGGACATGGAAACTGTTCGTAGAAAGACAATTCAAATCAGTCTTGTAAGGATCCCTCCTCAGCTTAAGGAACTTATATCCAGGATTCCCGAGAACTCTTCATTCAGTGAAAGACATGGAAGTCTCATCAGCTTGGTCAATACCAACATTGAGGAAGATATGATAAAGGTCCTGTTCCAGTTCTTTGACCCTCTGCATCACTGTTTCACCTTCTTGGATTATCAGTTGGTACCTACATTGGAGGAGTTCTCCCGGCTCCTGAAGATCCCTATCCTTGATCAGCTACCCTTTAACGGTACGGAAAAGGAACCTAAGCTTGAAGAGATTGCTAAAGCCTTGCACCTACAGTCATCTGACCTCAAGGGACATTGGGAAGTTAGAAGTAGTATCAAAGGGTTCTTAGCCAGGTTTCTGTTTGAAAAGGCCCATGAATGTTGGAACTCCCTTGACTTGCAAGCTTTTGAAGAAGTGGTGGCCCTCCTTGTCTATGGTTTGGTGTTGTTCCCTAACCCAGATCAGCTTATAGATATCAGTGTTGTCCAGATCTTTATGTCCAGGAATCTTATACCTACGTTGTTGGGGGACATCCTTCACTCATGTTACACTCGAACCATGAGAAAAAGAGGTGTCCTTATGTGTTGCACTCCTCTCCTGGGAAGGTGGTTTATTTCGCACCTTCCACAATCAGTTTTGAAGAATGAGCGGGGTTTGAGATGGTCACAACGGTTGATGACTCTTACACATGCAGATATACATTGGTGCCCTAGGTCCAGAGAAGATGTCACTATCATTGATCGTTGCGGGGAGTACCCTAATGTTTCTTTACTTGGAATCAGAGGAGGTATTACTTACAGCCCATGCCTGGCTTGGAGACAGTTTGGTTATGCTCGGAGGGATGGTCCTCATGACATGTTAATTCCTGACATAGTTTTTGACTTCGACAACGATACTCAAGGACTTCGCCAGAGATTTATCAGAGCCTGGAGGATGCCAAGTAGGATAGACAGTAAGACACTGGGGCACAGGAACTCCATCCCATTGGAACCTTATCTCAAGTGGGTACGCGCCCGCTCCCAGAAGTTAGTGATGCCCTATCCCCATATGCTCCCTGTGATCAAAGAGCCAATCTTGGAAGGAGAAGTGTCCTACACTATTCAGCACCATGACATGCCCACATCCTGGGAAGAGATGCAGAAGAGCTGGATCCAGCTTAAGGAAGAACGGAATTCTCTTGAGACCAGTCTGTATGCCAGTGAAAAGAAGGTCTTGGAGCTCACCCGCCTGTTGCATGAGGAGAGGAATCTCAACACTTACATAGCTCCGAAGAGGATGCGCAATGTATTTTGGGATTGATTTACTTTTGTATTATTTTGCCCATGAGGCTTTGATGTACTAAACAGTTATTTCCTTAATGATAACGTGTGTTCCTTTTTTTCTACAACAAATTTGAACTTTCGAACCCTTGAATGCATTGCATAAACACATATCATTCATCATGTGCATAGCAGGTTTTTCCTCTTTTCAGCTTGTAATTCTACATAGATCATAGGAATAGGGTTATAACTCTCCCTTATCTGATTATACCCTTGATTCCCCTGATGGGATGGTCTCTGATAAGCAATGGTGGTTGGAGCCACCCCAATAACTGGAGTTACTGAGGCGACCTATTGATGACGCTGATAATTTATTCTAGGAGGATTAACTCTTCTCTCTTTCATAATAGCATTTTATTTCCTTCCTTCTTTTTGGCAAACCCATATGATGGCTTCTTCGTATTTCTGGAACTTTCACTTTTTGTTAAACGACCCTCTCTTACAGCCTCTTCCAAACGGATACCCATGCCCACCATTTCAGTAAAGTCACTTGGCGCACTCTCTACCATCCTCTCATAGTAGAAAGCACCCAGAGTCTTCAGGAAAATCTTAGTCATCTCCTTCTCTTCCATGGGAGGAATCACTTGGGCGGCTACCTCACGCCATCTCTGTGCATATTCTTTGAATGATTCCTTGTCCTTCTGAACCATGGCCCTGAGTTGATAACGGTCAAGCGCCATGTCCATGTTGTATTTGTATTATCTGATAAATGCTTCTCCCAAGTTATTGAAAGTATGGATATTGACGTTGTTCAAACTCATATACCACTTCAACACAGCACCAGTCAAACTATCCTGAAAAAAGTGAATCAGCAGACGTTGATCATCAGTGTGGGTAGACATTCTTCTTATATACATCACAATATGAGCACGAGGACAAGTGTTGCCCTTGTACTTCTCAAATTTCGTGACTTTAAACTTCACAGGTATCTTGACATTCGGGACCAAGCATAAATCATTCACATTTTGCCCGAACAATTCCTTTCCCCTAAGGGCATTCATCTCCCTCTGCATCTTGTCAAACTGATCTTAAAAATCATCCATTCGATCATAGAGACCCAAGCCTTCACTTGGTGGAGGAAAAGGACGATACATGTCATCATTAGCAAATGGGACCGCATTCACTGAAGGAGGCACAACAGGGGTAACATGCACCACAGGGGTAACATGCACCACAGGAGGTGCAGGAGTAACAGTAGTCTGAACAAATGGAGTAACTTGAGGACCAAGATTGAAACCTTTAGGAACAAATTTATCTGGCATTTCCCATAGATAACCTTGAGGCATGTGATTTTGAATAATAGCTGGAGTAGCAGACACGAGAACGGCTGGAGCTTCAGTAGTAACCTTTTTCTGTTGAGGTTGAGCAATCGGTGGCTGATTCTAAGCAGCCACCAGAGATTCCATCAGAGCAGTGAGATTGGCTATATCAGCCTTCAGAGCAGAAACTTCCTCGCGCAGCTCGCGATTCTCTTGTTCTAAGTTGTCCATCTTCCTTCTGAAATTAGCTCGAGTATTGTACTGGTGAGACAGCTTGCTGAACGAATTAAAGAAGCTTAGTAAGACCCCTGGATATGCAAAAAATGCAAGAAGTATGTACAATAAGATGCATGATGTGCAACGCATATGATTTATTTTTATTATTAATATTTCAAGGGACGTAAAGGTTTATAGACACATTGCAAATATCAAAGTAATAACACTTTTGAAATACTGAAATTTTTTATTATAATAACTTCAAAATGGATTACAAGTTTCAATAATCCCAAGTACAAGATGAAAATAAAGTCTAAAACCCTAAGAAGTAAAGTTGATGGAGATCATTCTATACGCTGACGCTTCCCTGTAAGCCTGGCAATCTGAGCCTTCAACCTATGGTTTTCTTCCGCATATCTGGTGGCAACCTCCTTCCAATCACCTGAATCAGGAAGTGAGCAACTAGCATCTGACTGAGGCTTAGAGGAAAATAAATCCCCTTTCCTCTCAATTGTCTATACAGCCCGACTCTTAAGAATCTCAATCAAGTCGTCTTTCTCCTTCAAGTCTACTCTATAGGAAATCTCTAAAGTTTGGCCCATATTCTTCCAAGATTCCTTTTCTTGCTGCATCCTGACTAAAGCAAGTTGTAGCTCTTCCACATCATCCAACAGCGGAAGAGTGGTCTTCACAAACAAATCAATCATAGGTGCTTCCCGGGAATACGACATCTTCAACTGAATAGCTCTCGTTTGGACCCACTGAAGATAAGGATCCAAAGAAACAGCCCCCCTAGGTCCCAAGTCTTTCCTACTCTTCCTATGAATGTGACGATAGGCCTTTGCAATATTCTCCCTAGCTTCCTTATGGTCCTCTCCCTCCTTCACGAAGAAACTACTCAAATGAATACTATTTGGTTTATCCCTCATCGGATAACCAAGTTTTCGTCGTGCAAGAACAGGGTTGTAGTTAATTCCTCCCTTTGTACCAAGAAGAGGTACATTGGGGAAACTACCATAACTATCGATAATCTCTACATAATGGTAAGCCCGATGATACCAAACAATATTTGAGTGAGTAAGTGTCATGATCGTAGGAGCCCAACGGGGTTCCTTCCTGACATCCTAGAAAGCATCAGACTAAGGCACATGAGAAGTAAACCACTGATACAACAGAGGCGTGCAACAGATAATTATCCCCCCATGATAAGAATTCTGAAGATGAATAGAGTAATAAGCATCACCCAACAATGTAGGAACTGGGTTTCCAATCATGAAGATCCTGATAGCATTAATTTCAACAAACTTGTCCATATTAGGAAATAAAAAAAAACCATAAGCAAGTAGAGAATAGATGGCCTCAAAAGCGATTGTACTCTTCATCCTGGAAAAGTAACGAGCTTTCTCCAATAAGAACTGAGTTGGTAATCCTCTAATACCTCCTTTAGTAGTCATATGGGCTTCAACCTCAGACTTCCCCAGATGGATCAAAGCAGCAATCTCGTGTGGTTTGGCTCACCCTCCAAACTAGTAAAAGGAACACTATCGGTAATAGGTAAATCTAACAGATAAGAATACTCCTCTAGTGTAGGCATCAACTGATAGTCGGGGAAAGTAAAGCAATGATACATCAGATCATAAAACTGGATCAAGGTCGAGAGAATACCCTCCTTCATCCTAAGCTTCATGAGAGAAATGATGGATCTATACTTCCTCCAAAAATATGCAGAACACTCAATCTCGGGAATTAGAATGATCAACTCATCTATCTTGGGATCTTTGAAATTGTATTTTCCGATCTTTCTTTTTCCAGAATCCATGGTCAAAAGGTACCTAAGATATTCAGAAATGGTCAACTTTTAAGTCCCTTGAAATAAAATTTCTTCAAAAGATGCTTATGAGTGCATGGATGCATGATGCAACAATCACACACAAGATCACAAACATAGGGTTCATAGGTTCAACATCACGAGCATGAGGTCGAAGGTACTACCTATAAGGTATTGGTCTAAAATTTATCACATTCTGAACAAGGTTCTAGAGGTTCCCAGAGTCTACATCCTTCCTTCGGATATTACCAACTTCTCGATTAACTCGGTAATTAGTAATATTCTTAATAAAAACTCGTTCGAGTATAGTATCGTGTGACAACTATTTCCGGATTACTCCATCATAGCTTCCGCACTACACCTAAAAGTCCAAGATGAGTTAGGTAATCTACAGTCCTCAACTTCAGCAGGCTCCCAGGTCGAAAGCAGTACATCTTCCCGATTACTCGGTAAACGACACTATAGTCAAAGGGCCTCCACTGAGTGGGGGATATCATGCCTCCTTTTTTGGGATTACTCCCTCAAAGTTAGTATGACTATATCGCCCGTCCTATCTTAAGTTTTCCCAAGTCCGGGTATAAGACTTATAAGTAATCACCAAGCACCCTGAAAACCAGGAAAGTCCAGGAAAACATATATACAACAAATAATATAACACATAAACAACAATAGCACATATACAGATATAGACAAAGATAGGTTTAACCCACTTAGGGATGGACCAGCAAGAGGTCAATATTTCCCCATTTGAGTCGCCATTTTTTTCTAAAGCGATAGAAATGTTTAAGACTAAGCCATTTGATTGACTAGACTTATACAGATCAAAATAAAAATCGCCACCATGTTTTATTGTTTCCAAAGGAATGGGAAAAGAGCGAGTAACCAAAAAGATGGGGAAAGATTCAAGGTAAGAGGGTTGGTTATGCAAAGGGAAGGTATTAGCACCCTAAACATCTACGGTACTCCGCAGGAACCTCTTTGTAAAATCTGTATATTTTGGCTATAAAATGTTGTATGTAAAATAGATGGTGGAGGTGAGAAAAGAAATATATTTTTTATGATTTTTGCACCCGCCGCGGTTGCGAATCTTTAGTGCCTATGTACCACCTTTAGTGCAATAGGGGATCAGGGTACACGTAGTTCACCTTTAAAAATTTTAAAAAACAAGTGTGTTGGTTAATTTTATGAGATAAGACATCATCGTCATTGTCCGTGTGGAAAACATACTTACTACCCACAATTATGAGAAAGGAGAATTTATGTCATCCAAGTGGAAAATATCTCACTTCACTACATATTATAGAAGTATAGTTGTTTGCATCACTACAAGGATTGACAAGAGTCCAATCTCTTGAGAAAGGTTTTAAAATAAAAAGCCAAAGTGGCAAAATGGTTTGAAATGAGATTGATTGACTTTTAGTCATCTCACAAAAAAATATCAAAGTATTATTAAGTTGATTGAAGTTTATTTATGAAAAATGTTTTGAAAATGCATGGACATAAGTCCAAGTTTATTATGAAAGTGATTCAAGTTTTAAAAAAAACAAGAAGAGTTTTCAAAAGGAGGAGAATATTTTTTAAATTAAAGAAGATGGGAGGAGAAGAAGAGACTATCCTAAAGCATGAGGTAAAAGCTAAGGAGAAGAATAATCTAACCAACAAGAAGTCAATACTTGACATTATGAGTCAAGATAGAATTCTCATTCCTTGGATTGAAACCAAGCAAGCAAAGATACTAGACCTCTTGAGAGAACCAAACTTCAAGTGTATTAAGTCTTCACAAAAATTGGGCAGAGTAACGGTTGTATACAGGTGAATTCCAGATTACAAACAAAGTATGTAATCACAATAACCTGCACACAAAACAAACAAACAACCCAATGTCTTGAGATAAACCTCAAGAACTCCAGACAAAATATCAATTAAGGTCACAAGGTCTCCAACATAGGCCAAGGTTTCTAATTCTAAGTCCAAGAAGTCCAATACTCCATAATGCCAAGGATAGTAACCAAATAGTCCAAGTATCATTAAATTTTTTTATAGTTCATGTTGATTATTAAGTGTCTTCAAAAGGAAAAGAAAAGCTCAAGTGAGCAAAATAAAAATGACATAAAAGTAAATGCTCAAGTGAGCAAAGATGAAAATAGCATAAAAGTAAATGCTCAAGTGAGCAAAGATGAAAATAGCATGAAATGTAAATTCTAAAGTAAATGGTACATAAAGTAAAGAGCATAAAATAAAAGCATAAAATAAAGTCAATTGTTAGAAATTAGTGGTTAGTTGGATGACCATCTTGAAACTTGCATTTGGAACTCATTAGAGGATTGGTAGAACCAAATCCTCCACACAACAAGTTGCATTTGCTTTTTGTCAAGTATATCATTCATTTTAGAATTCTCAAGGCAACATTTAATGATCAACGATGTTTAAGTGATCCATATTGACCAAAATTGATGAAGATCCATTAGAGGATTGGTAGAACCAATGCCTCCATACAATGAATCTGAAGGTTATTCGATCAAAGAGGTCAAATTAACATACTTGGGCTTGTAAACATAGGTTTGGGCCACGAATGATCATTTATTCAAATAGGGACAAATTTTAGCGCTATGTTAAGCAATAGTAAGTGGACTTATGTAGAAGTCACACCTAATTTGAGGTCAGTCAATAGCAATCTATGTACTTCATGTTTGGATAAATGATATAGAGATCATCATCCCTTAACATGTAGCACAATTAAAAAAAGAAAGGGATAAGATGAAGAGGGAGGGGAATGATAAGCTAATTTGGATCACTACCTAAAAATTCTTTCATCTTTAAATTCAATCACTCATCTAGACGGATTAAAGCACTAAACATATCATTAATCCAAAGCACCAAAAATGAATTAAATAATTCACTCTTTGATAGATTTGAATTGATGAACATTTATCCAACTTCATCTACACCACAAAGTTCATTGGGTTTAAAGAGAAATTGGACATTTGAAATTGCAATCCAAACCAACAATCAAAAGGAGTGAGTAGAAAAACATTTATGGATCAAAACAGCCCCAAAACAAGGCAAAAAATGCATTTTGTTTCTGTGCAAATCGATTTGCACAGTACATTTTTTCAAAATTTTACATGAAATGCTTCTGTGCAATCGATTGCACCAGGACAGCAATCGATTGCACATTGTTACAGTAGGAAAAACAACATTTCAAAAGGCAGAATTCTTGTTCAAACTTTCCATCAAATACCTTATGATCATGGATCCAATTGAGCACAAAAATTATATCAAATTATGAGAAAATAGAACCAATGGAATCACAAAACAATGATAAATGAATAAATCCCAAAGATCACCAAGAGATCATATTGTGAAAGATGAATTATCCAACTTACCAAAGGTAGATCTAGAGATTTATCAAAACTAATTCAAGAATTTGCTTCAATTCAACCACAAGAATCAATTGCCCAAGCTTGGATGTAGAGAATTGATGAAGACAAAGTGTTTGGATGAAGGTTTAGCTCAAAGATTAGTAAGCTTTAATGCAAAGCTTACTAACTCTTTTTTTAAAAATGGAGCTTTGAGTGAATTTGGTAAATGGAGAGAATTGAGAGATTTTTATCAAAGTGATTTTGGCTATTGTGATACGGTGGGAGAACTGACTTGAGGGTTTTGCGTTTTATCATAAATGTTGCAGATAGCAAGAGTCGCCACCGACTTTTCTTTTATCCAATAAGGAAATGTGAAAAAGCACAGAAAGACCTTTAGAGATGTTTTCTTGAGTTCGGGGGCTAGATTATGAAAAGGGAAGGTATTAGCACCCTTTTCATCCATGGTTTTCCATGGGCTCTTAGTTACTTGCTAGATAACTTGCTTTTGTTTGGAAATTATGCTTTGTGTGGTTTTTGAAAGTATTTTGTAAAGAGGTCATCGTTTAGGCAATCTTTGTAATGATTCTCGTTCGTAAGAATGTATACAAAGATGTTTGATCTTTTGAAAATGTTTTAAAGTTTGTAAGATGTGTTTTTGAAAGTGATTTTGAAAATGTGTCTTTGTAATGATTCTCGTCTCTATAAGAACGCATACAAAGTGTTGTCTTTTGAAAATGTTTCAAAGTGAGAGTGTTGGTGTATAGAATGTTTTTGTTGTGAGCAAGCAAGCAACTAGGAGCGAACCTACCTACTCAAAAGGTCTTAGGTGTTATTTTCCTCCTCCTTTAGACGTTGTTATCTTACCATTGTTTTGGTAAGAAGCCCCATCGTTGGATGTGAAGGGACCGGCGCGGGACGTTTGTATAGTCGTAGAAGGAAACCTATGGGACGTTTTAGAAATGTTGTTTAGGGACTGGATCATTTACCAAAGGCAGCATCGAGGGTCATCAAGGGACTACGATCTTTTATCGAGGGTCTTTGCTAAAACGCCCATGTTCGAGGGACATGACTATTTTTTCCGATAGGCAACAAGTGAGATTACCTTAAGGTGTGCATATGTGAGAAGTGTATTTGATTGCATACATTTAGTCTTGATTAGGGTTATCTATTTGTTGATTTCATGTCTTGCCATATATACCTAATTACTGTACAGTATAAGGAAAACAGTAAATTGAAGAAAATAAAATTCTATGTTATTACAAAGTTTTCGGGAATGGGGTACATATTTACAAATGGGGATTGCAAATAAAATTAAATCTCAAGTTACTATTACAACCATATTGAAATGTACAATGCAAGAGAGAGAAAAGGATTTATTCAAAAAATGGTTTTTTTGTCTTAATGAATTAAGAAAAAAATTAATTAATTAATTAATAAAAAGAAAATATTTGTATGTCTTTCTATGTTAATAAAAAGGGAGTTAATATTAAAAATGATAAAAAGGAAAATAAATGAAAGATATAAGCAACGTGCTTCTGCAAGCGAAACAACAAGGATTAGAAGTTCTGAAGTCAGACGCGTGATGACTCAGAAAGGAACGTCAGTGGAATCAGAAGTTTTGGATTGGTACAATCTGAGGTCGTGCAAGACACGTTAGAGGGAAAACATAGAAGTTTTGGGTTGCTATGTGTTGAACTTCCGAGTGTTAGAACAATGAGAAAATATTAGAAGTTCTGTATATTAAAACAATGAAGAGAACTCAGAGGTTCAGTATGTGCTAAGACAGTGAGTGAACATCAGAAGTTCAATGTGTTTTAACAGCGAGTGAATATCAGAAGTTCAGTGTGTTTAAACAGTGAGGAGAACTCAGAAGTTCTGTGTTATGCTAAAACTGTGAGTGAACATCAGAAGTTCTATGTCACATTTCAACTCTTAATCAGCACATCAGCAATTTATTCAGTCCTTAACAGCAAATCGAGAGAATAAAAACACATCAGTTTATAGAAGTTCTAATCCTAATTTTGAGCCTAGCCTTAATCAAGAAGTTCTGATCCACAGTTTTTCTACTTATGCAATGATATAGACAACATCAATACTGTGATACTTACATATTTAATGATGTTCTGAATGAAAAGATGCAAAGTCAGAAAGACTTACCTTGAATCTGGAGTGTGTGTTTAAAACTTGAACTGTTGCCTTCAGAAGTTCTGGAGTCAGCAAGAGCAACGGAAAAGAAAATGCCAAGTTCTTTGATTCAAAGGGAAGAACAAAGGTTTGGTTTTCTGTTTGGAAATTCTGGATTTTTTACGAAGGTTTCACAGTTTTCTTTTCTCTCTTTTGACAATTTTCTCTCCCAAAAGACCATCCCCTTGAAAGTGTGATGGAGCAACTTATTTATAAGTGAATTTGTTGTGGTTTGGGGGGGGGGGGGGGGGGGAACAAATGGGATTTTGACTTTTTGGCACATTGTTCCATTGCTTTTTGATCACAGTCTTCGTATGCTAGTTTGGTGAAATTATAGGATGCAGGAGTAGGCTGAATTAGCTATTGGTTATAGGATTGTGCTGTAGCAGTGCAGTAGGTTGTATAAACAAGGTTTTGGAATTTGGTCATGTTCTGACCGAAGCGTTGAA
This sequence comes from Vicia faba, assembly GCA_948472305.1. Lineage (NCBI taxonomy): Eukaryota > Viridiplantae > Streptophyta > Magnoliopsida > Fabales > Fabaceae > Vicia > Vicia faba. The sequence continues at coordinate 1,467,126,482 of OX451736.1, read as the reverse complement.
TATAGCCTTCATATACTAAGGTGCTACCTTGTTCTTGAAGCAAGCATGGTGGTTAGCAGCTTTTAGCAGCGCCTAAGCTAGAATTGTAAGCAGGAATTAAGGAAAGGTAACTTAAAAAGCAAAAGCAACGCATGGGCCCAACACACTTTTATATAAGGGTTTTCTTTTCCAAGACAATAAAGGTACTTCTATGCCACACGTGGAGAAATCCTTTGGACAAATACCCAGAAGTGGTTGTGAGCATTAAATGATGATGAGATTGATCAAGCCAGAAACCCTGCAACGTGAGATTCTGCATCATTGCTTAGTTCTGGATCAGAAGTTCAGCTTCAACATGATTCAGAATGAACAACGAACTTCTGATCTTTGTATCTCCTTGCTCCAGCATGTTCTGAAGGAGTTCTCAGACTTTCCAGGAAGCTTGCAGCACACTTTGTAACCTTCTTTGAATTACCCTTGCAAACTCTGACTGAACCTTTGTGAAAATTGGCCCAGAAGTTCTAACCAAACTCTGTCTTGAAAGTGTCCAGAATTTGCTAAATTCCTATGCTTCAGAGACGTGCCTTTGACGATGTATAACTTGAAATCCCATCATTTCTGAAAGAAGTTATGTTCTGCAATGTTTTAGATCTCATTGAAATCTATAACTTTTATGTTAGAAATTCTTCCAGAATCAGCTTGCATCATGGTGATAATTTGATCAGAAGTTATGAGCTTCTCATATTTCTTAAACACTTAGAAAAATTCTAAGTATTTTAGAATTTTGACTTTTCCAAAGTAATTCTGACTTTTGAATATCTTGATGGAACAAATCTCACATTCCAACATGTCTTGATGAAATATGATTCTTGAAGCTTGACTTTGATCCAAAAGTCAAAATTTGACTTTTTAGTGTGCAAATGACCATTTTTCCCTTGTGCCAATTCCAAGCCTAAATTGATGTATCCGTGCTGCAAACTTGACGTCATAGAAGATCTTGTGAGAGAATCCTTGAGAAATGAGAGGGCAAATTTTGGGGTACAACAGCTGCCCCTGTTCAATATTCTTACACCTGAAGAGTTAGATTGGTAAATCTGTCATTCGTGACTTGAAGGTGGAAGATGATTGAATACTAGAGTGCCCAGAAATTTGCATTCGATGATGTTGTGGTTGATTGTATAGGGAATGGGATTAAAGATGCCATTTGGAGAAATGATGGATAGTTGTTGGAGATGGGATTATAGATGCCATCCAGAGTGATTGTTGACAGAAATTAGACTAAGTCTAAATTCTGACTTCAGTTGGAGAAGAAATCAGAATAAATCTTTGGAGCGATTTATCTGAACCATAGGAAAAGTCTACTAGAAAGAATCAGGATAAACCTTTGAGAGATTTAAACTGAACCAGCAGAGGTCGTGGGATGAGTATCAGAATAATATCCGTAAATGAATTGTATTTGACTCGTATTTGAGAAATATATTGAATGAGCGTCAGAATGACATCTGTATCTGGATCGTATCTAGACTGTATTTGAAGAGAATCTAGAGTAAGTATCAGAATGTCAGTCATATCTGGATCGCATATGAACTGTTTTCGGAAAAGGTCTCTGGTTTCCTGTCATTAATTGAAACAAATAAATCTAAACAGAAGAGGTCTTTGGTCGCCTGTCATTAAATAGAAGAAATAAATCTAACCAGAGGAGGTCTTTGGTTGCCTGTTTTAACTGGAAGGAATGAATCTAACCAGAGGAGGTCTTTGGTCGCCTGTCATTAACTGGAAGAAATAAATCTAACCAGAGGAGGTCTTTGCTTGCCTGTCATTAACTGGAAGAAATAAATCTAACCAGAGGAGGTCTTTGGTCGCCTGTGTAGGGCTGCTTCATGATGAGTCTGTGTAAAACTTCATCTTGGAAAGAGAAGGAACCTGTGTAGTATTGCTTCATGATGAGTCCGTGTAAAACTTCATCTTGGAAATAGGAGGAACCTCTGTAGGGTTGATTGATGATGAGTCCGTGTAAAACTTCATATGGAACTTCCTGAGAAGGAACCTGGGTATGATTACTTAATGATGAGTCTGTGTAAAACTTCATCTCGAATTTCCTGAGAAGGAACCTGGGTAGGATTACTTCATGATGAGTCCGTGTAAAACTGCATCTGGAAGGGAGGAACCTGTGTAGGGTTGCTTCATGATGAATCCGTGTAAAACTTCAAAATAGGAGGAACCTGTTGTTGTACCCCAAAATTTTCCCTCTCATATTTCTCAAGATATTGCAAGAAAAATCTCCAAGTGGTTCAAGCTTGCTCAAGAGTTGGACAGTCAAGTTATCTCCTAAGGCAGTCTTCCTCAAATTAGGGTTTTGTGTTACATCAAGATCCATGAGTCCAAATGACCTCAAGTTCTCCCTAATGTCCTAATATGTTCTCAAGATCATCCATGCCAAGTTTCAAGCCTTGTAGAGGAAGTTTTCTCAGTCAATTGCTCAAAGGGCCCAAAAATCGACTATGCTAAGGCAAAAGTCATCTGTGACCCAAATACAGTCAAACTTCAATATTTTTTGCCAACATTCCATTTATGAAGGATATTTAATCATTTTATCAAGGGTTGATCATGATTTATCAAGGATTGCTCAAGATTCATCAAGACTCAAAAGTTGCTAAATTAGGGTTTTGTAGGAAAAGTCAACTCAACTTTGACCAAGCATAACTTTCTCATGATTTATGAGAAATGACCCATACAAAGCTCATTTTGAATAGTATTCAATTTCCTACAATCCATCTTCATATCCCAAGATCAAAAAATGCACTCACAAGAAGTTATAAATTTGGACATTATAGGTCATTTTTGAAAGTCAACAAAAACACCTTTTTTGCCAAAGCTTATAACTTGAGCATGGAATATCAAAATGAGATGATACCAAAATGGTTGGTTATAGGACATCTCAATCTTTCTAAAAGTCCAATAACACCTCCAAAAGTTCAAAATTGAAGAAGTTATGCATTGTTGAAGTTGGGCATTTTTTGCAAAATTGCCAAAAGTCAACTATTCCTAAAACTTCAAATTTTGTCAAATGGGCCCATTCTTTTCCACTTGATTTGAGCTTGCATCATTGTCCACGTGTCCTAGCTTCAGCCATGAGCCCATATCTTATTTTTATTATTTAATTTTATTTTTAATTGAATTTATTCATTTTAAATCAAATAAAATCATATAAGATCAAAAGTATTTATAACTCATGATTTTTTGATTGCTTTAGGCTTTGAATACAGCTATTATGTGAATCAAATTCGCATCAAGTGCATTGGTTACAAGAAGATATGATTTAGGCCAAATTTGGAAGGTTGTAATGGTGGAATCAAATCCAATTCATGAGCATTGATATGGGAGTTTTGTATCAAGTTTCTTACCCTAATGCAATATACATTACATAAGGGAGGCAAAGGCACGGAAATAGGGGTTGGAGGCTGTAAGAACAAGCAGAGCCAAGTTTGGAAAAAGTGACAAAAAGTTGGAATTCAAAATCATAGTAAGAGAGGTTTTCAGAAGCAAAAAGCTATCCCAATCGATTCCTGGAGGTTCACTGATTTGAAACCAATCCAAAGCAAGCTTCCATACACGCCCAAACACGCTGTAAGTATCACGCTACCTAGCCCTGCATTTGAATTCGTAAACCATTATTCTTGCATCCTATGTACAAATTACTTGCATGTTCGTGATCCTCACAATGTTTCTAAGCCTTTTGCATTATCCAATTTTGTTTATGTGACCTATACTGTCAGATGCCATAGCTAGGGTTTCTTGGTCGTTTTTGGGCATTTTTATTTCAGGGATAATTTTCCATCAAGAAGGGCATGGTTAGGACCGGGAGGTCAAGACAAGCACAACCATGCCCTTAGAATTTATTTCTATGGCCTACAGCAGATTTTGGAGGAGGCACGACTTGTAGCGACGGCTTGTGTCCATAGCTATAAGTTTTTACAGGTTTTTAGCTACGGATGGGGGTTGAAGATGATGTGTGGCGAGGCGTGATTCGTCCATTCAAATATAGCGCGCTTTGTTTTGTCTTATCTGGCATATGATTTGTTTTCTTTTATTATTATTTTTGTGTAATATATTTACAAATGAAGCAAAGCGTCCCAGTGGTAAAGCAAGCATTCCAAGCGCCTATAGGACCTGGGTTCGAATCCCAGGTCCTCCAAATTTCTCTTTGATTTTTTCCTTCAGGTTATCATGTGCATATCCAGGCGTGCAGTGCATCATACACCATCATCTATCCAATGGCCAGATGGCCATGGGCCAGATCTGGTGGTCCAAGGGGAACATCCACCATAGTCCCAGTCAACATGTGCCCATTGAATCAGGAAAAGTCAACAGGGCCATCTACATTTGGGCCCTCAGCTTGCTATTCTGACCCCCAAAACAGGCCCATACCCCCTCTCTCTCTATTTTATTTATGTTGTTTTAATTGTTTATTATATTTTATTTAATTAACTAACCAATTAAAACTCTTCTTTTTATAAAATAAAAAAACCACAAAAATATTTTCTTCATAAAATCAAATTTTAATTTTTATTAATAAACACTAATTTAATTAATTTAGGCTTTAATTAGAAATAATTTTAATATATTTTTGTAAATAATTAAAATTAACTAGACTTATTAGGTTTTTACTAACATTCAATTAATATTATTTTCTTTCTTAAAATAACAAAAACTCAAAAATATTTATTTTTATCAATTAATTAATTTATTTAATTAGTAATTAATTTAGATTTATTTCTTTCTTAAAATAAAAAAAATAAAAAAATATTTTCTTTAACAAAAAAGGGTCAAAACCCTAGAACTTGCGCTCGATTTAATTTCCCGCACGCGATCTATTTATTTTATCCAATAATGTACATGTTTCCGGTTTGTAATAGCTAATTGGACTTTTATTATTTTTTATCGCTTTATTTATTTTTCAAGGGTTTGTCTTTGGCGATGTAAATACCCGACGCCTTGTAATTTAAATTCCATAATTTATTTCCCGCAAATTATAACTGTTAGATGTTTGATAATAGGTATGCATGACAAGACTGAATGTTTTAACCTAAAATCAACTTAGATCACCCTTAACATGTACAAAGATAAAAATAAACTGAAAACGGCACATGCGCACTCTTAGGGTACACCCCACTTGGTTGCCTTCGTACGTGGTCATTAAGTATAGGTAGTTTTAGAGGTCGCCCTCTTGTCTAAAAGATCATAGTCGCCTCGAAACGGTTGTCTCGGATATGATTTCCTCAAAACAAATGATCTAAGACATTAGGGTTACCACTAAGGCGTCCTAACATTGCTTTGGTGACCGCACGTCCCTCATTCGAATTGACCCTTAAACTCCGACGATGGTGCTACCTACTCATTCATAGTGGGATAGAATTGTCTAAAGGAAGATAGCATAGAACGATTCCTTTTTCGAGTAGGTAGATGGTTCTTAGATACTTGCTCTTTCAAAAACAAAAACTTTTCACACTTACACTTTTCGAACAAAGTTTTCAAAAACACTTCTTACGCTCTTGAGGACAGAAGCAAGAGTTAAATCGAAGTTTTCAAAACAAAAACTTTTTCAAACCCACAAGCACAAAGAAAACCATTTTGAAAACAATATGAGAAAGTACCTAAGAGCTCGTGGATAACCACGGATAGAAAGGGTGCTAACACCTTCCCTTTCTATAATCTACCCCCCGAACCCGAGAAATATCTCGAAAAAGGAATTTTTCTGTGCTTTTTTCCTTTCCTTGTTGGATAAAATAAAAGTCGGTGGTGACTCTTACTTACCGCGACATTTTGCAAAAACAAACGCAATACGCAAACCAGCGTTCGAAAAAACAGTCAGTTCTTCCCACCGTATCACAGAACTGGCGACTCTGTTGGGGATAATATAAGTGGGGTGTACCTTAGGAATAGTTCATATTGTTTTCAATTGTTTGGCTTGTACGCTTTATATTTGTGGGCTTGTATCGGAGTTACTATAGATCCTAACCCGGATCTGGGGGATACCATTTAGGTAAGTAGCAATAAACTTTGAGGGAACTGTACAGCATAGACCGATACGGTTGAAGCAGTAGCTACGTTGGTGTGGCACTTTAGTATGTATCGATATCCCTTGTGGCGCAACGAGGAGAATATGGGTCTGCTAAGGGGTCATTAAGCACCAACTGACCTTAGAACCTTTAAATTGACCAACTTGGCCATAGAACAGTAGCAGTATGCTACACTCATTGAGACTAAACTCTCGCGATGATTCCGACCGCAAGAAAAGGTTGCTAAATTGGAATTATGACCAATCAAGGGTAGTCAGTGATATTGAGATCCTCTAGAACCCGGTTACTATTTTTAGGACAGGTTTAAACCAACTAAACTGAAAGAAGGTAGTACCTAGACTCCTTACCAGCCTAAAATCTAAGGGCTCTTTGTGTGACTTGTGTGCCTTTACCATGTTTGCTATTTGTGGATACTTGTGGTGTGTTTTCTATCATGACATCATGACATCATAACATTGCATGCATCTTGCATTGGACTAACCTATTTTAAAGACATGAGGGGTTAATCTTTGTTATGTTTTGTAGGTCATGGCACCCATGCATAGAAACACCATCCGGATCAACTTTGTCCAGGTTCCTGCTCTGCTTAAAGATTTGGTTGCAAAGATGCCAGATACTACTTCCTTCACCAGAAGACATGGGCACCTTCTTGGTTTGGTCACCTCCAAGATGGATGAACAGATGATGAGGGTCTTAGTCCAGTTCTTTGATCCACTGTACCATTGCTTTACTTTTTCGGACTACCAACTGGTCCCTACCTTGGAAGAGTTCTCTGATCTATTGGGTATCTCTATTCTAGAGCAGACCCCGTTTATAGGTTGGGAAAAGATCCTCAGGCTAGAAGAGATTGCTTCAGCCCTCCATCTGACAAAGGCTGAGGTAATGTCTAACTGGGAAACTCGTAGTGGAGCAAAGGGCTTTTTGACTGAATTCTTGGTTGGTAAAGCTAATCAGTTCTGGGACAGTCTAGACTTCCAAGCATTTGAAGAAATTTTGGCTCTGCTCATATATGGTTTGGTGTTGTTTCCTAACTCGGATTCCTTCGTCGACGTGAATGCGGTGAAGATCTTCATGTCCGGTAATCCAGTACCCACTCTCTTGGGTGACATCCTTCATTCTCTTTATGCTCGTACTGCTCAGAGGCGGGGAAACCTTATGTGTCGTGCTCCGTTGTTGGCGAGGTGGTTTATTTCTCACCTCCCCAAATCAGTTTTGAAGAACAAAGAAGGCATGGGCTGGGCTTATAGGATTATGTCTCTCTCTCATAATGACATCATTTGGACTATCAAGGGTATGGAAGATGTGGCTATTATTGATCGATGTGGGGAATACCCCAATGTTCCACTGATAGGAACCAATGGAGGGATCACTTATAATTTGTGCTTAGCCTTACGTCAGTTTGGGCGAGCTAGAAGAGAAGGACCTCATGAGTTGCTAATGCCTAGTATTGTCTTTGATTTCCAAGGAGATAGTGACGAGCAACGTTGTAGATTTATAAGAGCTTGGGATAGGGTACACAGGTCTGATCCACACGAGCTGGGTGCAAAGACTTCTCTACCAATGGAGCCATATCTCTGATTGGTTCGTATCCATGCCCAAAAGCTGGGAATGCCCTACGAAGTCGTCTTGCCTATCATTGTTGAAGTTGCTGATGAGGAAGGGGTTCCTCCTACCATCCTACACCCTTACATGCCTATTGACATCGAGGCATTGAAGAGATCATGGATGCAGCTGAGAGAAGAGCGGGATACTTATAGAGAAAAGTATCACGAGCAAGAACAGAAGATTCAAAAGTTGACTAGGCAGCTGGAGAATGAGCAGATCATCAACGACTATGTCAGCACTAAAGGAAAACGACCATGGGAGCGCTGATGTCCTTTGATTATTTCCTGCTTTTATTTACTTTTCAGTATTTCCTTTCTTGTAACGCCTTAAGGGCATTTGTTGAACAATTGAATTTCAAGTTTATCTAATAAAAGAGTGTTTCATGTTTGGTTTACGAATTTGAATCTCTCGATGTCTTTGAAATCATAGCATACGCATTTCATTCCATGAACCTCATAACAGGTACCCTTATAGGTTTTCTTATCTTCTTCGCTGTTTATTTCAGCATCATGTCTTCTGAACCATCAACTGAACAAGCAATCAAGGCTCTGCAGGCTCAAAACGCCCAGTTCCAGGAATTGTTCATGAATTTGGCCAAGGGTCAGCAATATCTGAAGGCCCTTATCTTGAAAGAGAAGAAGAAGAAGAAGAAGAAGAAGAAGAAGAAGAAGACGGTCTTGTTTAACATGGGCCACAGGTTTGGAAACAGGCTACGAGATGAAGTTGAGTTGACCCCCTCATCTGGAGGGAAAGATAGTCAGGAAGAAAGGCGGGCTCCTATCCCTGTGGTTTCAGACAACGAGACGGACTTCGACGAAAACCAGTATCCTCCAGCTGAGGATAGATACAAGCAACTAGAAGACCGGTTGAATGCGATGGAAGTACAGAAAGTGCCTGGTCTGGACTTTGGTGATTTGGGTCTGTCATCTGGGGTGGTGATTCCCCACAAGTTCAAAGCACTAGCCTTTGCTAAGTACGACGGGGTTTCTTGTCCGCAACTGCACCTCCGTTCATATGTTAGGAAGATTCAGCCGTACACCGCTGACAAGAACCTATGGGTCCACTTCTTTCAAGACAGTCTTTCAGGGACTCATCTTGAATGGTTTTACCAGTTGGAAGGAACTAGCATCCGTAATTGGGAGGATTTGGCTGCTACTTTCTACAAGCAGTACCAATATAATGCCGACCTTGCTCCCAAGCGTACCCAGTTCCACAGTATGTCAATGGGGGCGGGCGAAGGTTTCAAAGATTATGCTCAGAAGTGGAGGGACCTTGCTGGAAGAGTGCAACCACCCTTGGCTGATCGGGAGCTTGTGGATATGTTTCTGGAGACCTTATCTGGTTTGTATTTCAACTATTTGATTGGAAGTTCATCATCCGGGTTTATAGAGCTGATCATGATCGGGGAAAGGATTGAGGTTGGTATCAAATCCAGTAAAATACATAAGGGTGCTTCGTCGAGCGCCAAGAAGAAGCCTTTTAAGAAGGAGTCCAGTGTTTTTTACAGTTCGAAAAGCCAGAATAGACTTGAACGCCGCCAAGCTGTTAATGCGGTTGTTATTTCAAGACCTGCTGGTGCTCCTCGGCGCAATAATCAGCCAAGGGCCGAGAAACCTCGAAGACAACTCACTCAGCTCAACATGAATTTATCTCAGATTCTGCCACAGTTATTGAAAATAAATCTAGTGATTCCAAGGGAGGCCCCGCAGAATCCCAACATTACATCACCAAAGTACAACCCTAATGCCCGTTGTGCTTTTCACTCTGATAGCCCGGGGCATGATACGGATGATTGTTGGGTTTTGAAGAACAAAGTACAGGACTTAATTGATGCGAAGGAGATTGAGTTCGAAGCACCTGAAAGACCTAATGTTGTGACTGCTCCTATGCCCAAGCATGGAGTGAATGCTATAGATAAAGACTCGTTTGTGGTTTCTGTGAATGACATTGTTACCCCTTTGATGACTGTGAAGAAGAACCTTTTGTTAGCCAGTTTATTTCCGGGTTGTGACGAAGGTTGTCGTATGTGTTCTATCCTACCTAACGGTTGCCATCTTTTGAAGTCAGGTGTCCAACGCCTGATGGATAATAAAGAAATTCTGTTTGATAAGACTATTGTTCATGTGGTTCCTACTGAAGAAGTTGCTATCATCACCATTTTCAACAATTCTTCCAAGGCTTCCTCGAGAAAGCCTGTTAGAATTACATCTGTTCTAAGAATCGCACCATTGATCATCACTGCTCCAGGGCCTATCCCCTATACATCCAATAAAGCTGTTCCGTGGCATTACGAGGCTGACGTATACTATCACGGAGTTAAGCAAGATTTGAATGCTGATACTGACGTCAGCAATATTGTTGGACCTGCTAAAGTCACCCACAACGGAAGACTTTTCTCCCCTGATATCTCTCCACCAACTATCTGGAAGCCTATTTTTATTACACTTGCCAGTGTACCTGATACTATTCCTGTTCAAGTTCCTATTCTTACCACTGTTGCTGAGTCATCTGATGCTCGGGGCAAAGGGACCACTGATGAGCCTGCCTGGACGGAGGCGCCGAAGACAGTTACTGTTGAAGCCTCTAGACAAGAGATGGAGGAAATTTTGAAGATCATCAAAAAGAGCGACTACAATGTAGTCGAGCAGCTGGGGCAAACCCCATCCAAAATCTCTATGTTGTCTCTGCTACTTTGCTCAGAAGCCCATGCCAAGGCTCTGATTGCTTTCCTGAAGACTGCACACGTACCGCAAGAAACATCAGCTGATCACTTTAAAGATTGCGTGGCTAGTCTGACTACTGATAATGGGTTAGGCTTCTTTGAAATTGACTTGACCGTTAAGGGGAAGAATCACAATGACGACCTGCATGTCTCCATTGAATGCAGGGGCACTACTCTTGCTCATGTATTGGTGGACACTGGTTCCTCATTAAACGTCTTGCCTAAGAAAGCTCTAGACCGATTGGACTGCGAAGGTTTAGAGTTAAAACCAAGCAACATCGTCGTCAGGGCCTTTGATGGGTCTAAGAGGATGGTGCATGGAGAAGTGGATATTCTGATCAAGGTTGGTTCTCAGGTTTTCACCTCTACATTCTATGTGATGGACATTCGGCCATCTTATTCTTGTTTACTGGGTCATCCATGGATCCACAAAGCTGGGGCAGTGACGTCTACGCTCCACCAGAAGCTAAAGTACCCAGTGAAAGGGAAAATTGTAACAGTGCAAGGAGAAGAGGAGTACATGGTGAGCCACCTCAACTCTTTCCGATATGTAGAGATGGACGGGGAGTTCATTGAAACCCCATTTCAGCATTTTGAAGAGGTTCCCCAGACGCTAGCATCAACTGAGACTATTGTTGAAGATCCTCCAATGAAGATGGCTTTCTTCAAGGATGCCCGGGTTGTTGTCGAGAAAGGTGGGTGTACAAATTGGGGCCAACTCCCTAATTTTTCATAGAAGACTAACAAGTTTGGTTTGGGTTTCACTACAGAAGCTCAAAAGGCTATTCAGAATGCACGGATCGGAAGACCTCCCTTGTTCATCAGCAATTCAGGAGTGAATGCCATTGAAGACGACGTTGAAGAATCTGAGTTCGACAGTTGGATCTACCCAACTACTGATGGTGGACTAAGCAACTGGACAGCAAAGAACTTCATCCTGATTTCTTTTGTTACCCAGTAATGAGACTTTTGTTTTGAATTTGTAACAAACAATGTTTTAAACTTTATGGCCCGGTGTCTTACCCGTGGCACCATGGCTTCATTTGTGAGGGCTTTATGTGTGTCATCTACATATATCATTAATAAAAGCATTGGATGTTTCTTGCATTTCAAATTTCGCGATCCTTGTTTTTCTTTTATTACATATTGCAAAACAGCTATTTTACACACACTCATATATACAGGTCTACATCCACTCTGGATCTCACTAGTAACGACTCTGCTACTGCCAGTTATGACTTCGAAAGTCCGATCAACTTAGCCGGAGACGAAGGTGAAGATGATTACGAAGTTCCTAGTGAACTTACTAGACTGTCACTTCAGGAAGAGAGGGCTATTCAGCCGCACGAAGAGCCAGTGGAATCATTAAATCTGGGTACAGAAGAGGACAAGAAAGAGGTCAAGATCGGTGCAAATCTAGAAGCTAGTGTCAAGCAACGGTTGATTCAGATGCTGCGTGACTATGTTGAGATATTTTCCTGGTCTTATGAAGATATGCCTGGGTTGGATACCGATATTGTGGTTCACCGATTGCCTACCAAGGAAGACTGTCCTCTAGTGAAACAGAAGGTCCGTCGAATGCGCCCAGAGATGTCTGAGAAAATCAAGGCTGAAGTTATGAAACAGTTCGATGCCGGTTTCCTAGCAGTTACTTCTTACCCACAGTGGGTGGCCAACATGGTTCCGGTACCAAAGAAGGATGGTAAGGTTCGAATGTGTGTTGACTACAGGGATCTGAATAGGGCAAGCCCCAAGGATGATTTCCCTCTGCCTCATATCGACGTTCTGGTTGACAACACCGCACAGCATAAGGTCTTCTCCTTTATGAATGGTTTCTCCGGTTATAATCAGATTAAAATGGCTCCCGAAGACATGGAGAAGACAACCTTTGTTACTCAATGGGGTACCTTTTGCTACAAGGTCATGCCTTTTGGATTGAAGAATGTTGGGGCAACGTATCAGCGTGCCATGGTTGCTTTGTTTCATGACATGATCCATCACGAGATTGAGGTATACGTCGATGACATGATTGCAAGATCCCAGACGGAGGAAGAGCATCTTGACCACCTTCAGAAGTTATTTGACAGGTTGAATTTGTACAGGATGAGGTTAAACCCGGACAAGTGCACCTTCGGAGTGAGATCGGGTAAGCTGCTGGGTTTCATCGTAAGTGACAAAGGTATTCAAGTGGATCCTGCAAAGGTGAAGGCTATACAGGAAATGTCGGCTCCCAGAACAGAAAAAGAAGTCAGAGGCTTTCTGGGACATCTGAACTACATTGCCCAATTCATCTCGCACCTGACTGCTACTTGTGAACCAATCTTCAAGTTACTGAAGAAAGATCAAGTGGTACGATGAAATGATGAATGTCAGGCTGCTTTCGAAAGGATCAAAGAGTATCTCCAAGAGCCACCCATTCTGATGCCTCCAGTTGAAGGGAGACCTTTGATCTTATACTTGACGGTACTCGACAACTCAATGGGGTGTGTGCTGGGGCAGCATGACGAGTCTGGCCGAAAAGAGCATGCTATTTATTACCTTAGCAAAAAGTTTACCGACTGCGAGACCCAATACTCGTTTCTTGAGAAAACTTGTTGCGCTTTGGCATGGGCTGCTCGCCGGCTGAGATAGTATATGCTGACTCACACTACTCTATTGATATCAAAGATGGATCTAATCAAGTATATCTTCGAGAAGCCTGCGTTATCTGGAAGAATAGCAAGATGGCAGATGATCTTGACTGAGTATGACATCCAATACACGACCTAAAAGGCAATTAAGGGAAGTGTGTTGGCAGACCATTTGGCACATCAGGCAGTGGATGATTACCAGTCTATGAACTTTGAATTCCCGGACGAGAATATCATGATAGTGACTGGCTGTGAGACACCTGGACCGGATGAAGGACCTGAGGAAGGATCCAGATGGTCTATGTACTTTGATGGAGCTTCGAACGCTTTGGGTAATGGCATTGGCGCCGTGATCATATCTCCTAAAGGCTCTCATACTCCGTTTACCGCCCGACTATGTTTCAACTGCACCAACAACATGGCGAAGTATGAAGCGTGCATCATGGGTCTTCGAGAAGCAATTAACCTAAGGATTAAGTTCTTGAGTGTCTTCGGAGATTCCTCTCTCGTGATCAGTCAGATCAAAGGCGAGTGGGATACGAAACACCCTAATCTTATTCCTTACAAAGAGTATGTGTTGACTTTGCTTCCGCACTTTAAGGAGATAACCTTTGAACACTTCCCTAGAGAGGAGAATCAGTTGGCGGACGCGCTGGCTAAGATGTCTTCTATGTTCAAAGTCAATTGGGACAATGAAGCTCCCCGGATTATCATTAAAAGATTGGACGAGCCTGCACATTGCTGTGACATCAAGACTGAAGAGGTAGCAGATAAACCCTGGTTTCATGAGGTGAAAAGATATCTTGAGGCTCAGGAATACCCCGAGGGTGCATATGTTAATGACAAGAAGTTTTTGAGAAGGTTCGCGGCGAAGTTCTTCATCAGCAATGGCATCCTTTACAAGCATAACCATGATTTGACCTTACTGCGTTGTGTGGATAAGAATGAAGCAGAAAGGATCATGGCGGAGTTGCATGAAGGCACTTTCGGAACCCATTCCAGTGGACACACCATGGCAAAGAAAATCCTTCGGACAGGATATTATTGGTCCACCATGGAAGCCGACTGTTATCAGAATTCTCGGACATGTCACAAGTGCCAAGTCTATGCTGATAAGGTGCACATACCTCCAGTTCCTATGAACGTCTTGACGGCACCTTGGCCTTTTGCAATGTGGGGCATTGATATGATTGGCGAGATCATACCTACGGCATCTAATGGACATCGTTTCATCCTGGTAGCGATTGATTACTTCACAAAGTGGGTTGAAGCAGCTTCCTTTGCTACAGTGACCAAGAACGTTGTGGCACGGTTCATTTGGCACAATCTGATATGTTGATACGGTGTACCAGAGAGGATCATTACAGACAATGGTACAAATCTCATAATAAAATGATCACCGAACTCTACAAGCAGTTCAAGATACAACATCACAACTCTTCTCCCTACCGGCCAAAGATAAATAGGGCTGTAGAAGCGGCTAATAAGAACATTAAGAAGATTGTGCAGAAGATGACGGTGACATACAAAGACTGGCACGAGATGTTACTGTTTGCTCTTCATGGGTACCGTACCTCAGCGTGAACGTCAACAAGGGCAACACCCTATTCCTTGGTATATGGCATAGAGGCAGTCTTGCCCATTGAAGTTTAGATACCCTCTCTTCGGATTATGAAGGATGCATGTTTAAGCGAAGATGACTAGATTCAGACCCGGCTTGATCAGCTGAACTTGATCGACAAAAAGAGACTCACTGCTATTTGTCATGGTCAGATGTACCAAAAACGGATGATCAAGGCATTTAACAAGAAAGTTAGACGACAAGAGTATCAAGTTGGGGATCTCGTTATCAAGCGCATTATCCTACCTCAAGGTGATCCCAGGGGCAAATGGACTCCTACTTACGAAGGGTCATTTGTGGTTAAGAACATCTTCTCATGAGGAGTTATGATTCTAACCACCATGGATGGTGACGACCTTCCTCACCCCGTCAATGCAGACATAGTGAAAAGATACTACGCATAAACAAAGACCCGCTAGGTCGACTGGCCTAGGCAAAAATAAGGGCTTCCCGGTGAACCAAAAGGGTTCGGGCAAAAATAAGGGATGAAAATGAAAAAATCTGTACACCTGGAAAGTCGAAAACCTGAAAAGGCGGCTTGGGCAAAAAAGGGTATCCCGGTGGACTGAAAACCCGAAAGGGCGGTCTAGGAAAAAATTAGGGATTAAAGCGTAACACTATGTATCATCGGATCACCTTGTATCCAGACTTCGGTATCGACTATCAAGCTCAGACGGCACTAATCAATCTGATCTACCTTCAACCAAGTAGTAAAGTGATGAGATGCTCGAGGACATAAGGGCAATAGCAGAGTTGGAACCCAGTGGGATTATTCACACAGCTATTTTGTTTAGTTTTTCACAAATTGTATAAACTATATCTGTTCGGAGGCATTCTCCTACTAGGACGTCAGCCTCTTGTACAAAAATGCCTATTTACAGGCCAAACTCCAAAATCAATACAATTCATTTTCAAAGAAATTTCAAGCTATTTTTCCTTTATCTGTCTTTTTTTTGCAAAGAGCGTCCAATGTTCATTTTTGATATATGCATTTGACATTAATTTCTGCCCATGAATGTTTACATGCGAAACAAAAGACCATTACTTGTAACATCAGAAACAGGGGCAAATAAAAATTGTCCAAGCTGTACAGTTGCTCTGTCCATCAGCTACAAGGTAGATTCAGCTGAAGAATATGACCAAGGTACTTTCACTCCCCGCAGAGTAAGACAGTAATAATAGCTCTCCCCAGTTGACACTTGCAACTGTGAATGAATCGGTAATATTCTCCCCAAGCAGAGTTTTATCTACCATCAGCGCTGAAAAGGCTTAATATCCCCGGCAGTCTTAATATTCCCCAAATGGAGTATAAGAATATTCCCCGGCAGAATACAAGATATCCCCAGTGAAGTTAAAATTTTCCCAGCGCAGTCTTAAAAAGCTTCCCCAATGGAGTTAAAGAATCATCCCCAGTAGACTCTGGAAGTTCGTCCCTGGCGGAGTATAAAAATAAATATCCCCAGCTGAGTTCAAAGGAAGATTGTCCCCAGCTGAGCTTAAAGGATTATCCCCATTAGAGCCTAAAGGGTTATCCCCAGTGAAGTCGCAACTGAAAGATCATCCCCAGTGGAGTTCTTTCCTTTCACAAACAGGAATTTAATCCCCAACAGGATTCAGTATCGCCAGCAACGGTAATTCGTCCCCAACGGAATTTATCAGTGGAATCCTCAGTAGAACATCTTTTCCCCACAGAGTAATCTCCTCATCAGTTTATCCTCCAACGGAGTTATCCTCCCTTGCAGGTTTATTCTCATCAATTATCGTTGTCCGCTATCTCCAGTGGAAACGAAGAATTCAACTCTTTTCCCCAGCAGCTATCCGGGATTTATTTTCCCCAGCTAAAACATTACATTTCCATACATCATGATACATGCATATACGCATCATACAACACAATCTCATTTATTTTGAGAACATCATTGCTTGACATATATCATGCATTGCATACGACTGACCTTTACCTTTCAGGAAAGATGCAGTTAAGTTCTCAGTTATGTAGAATACCTGACCGGTTCTTAAATCTCAACTGAATTATCCTCGGTTGAATTTCAGATAAGGTTCTCAATCTCGACAATTTTCCTCCATCAAAGTGTGGACGAGTTCTACAATCTCAACAGAATTATACTTCGTTGAAGACCAGATAGTTCCTAGATCTTGATGAAGATGTTTCCCTCAGTCGAAGACCTGACCAGTTCTTAAATCTCAACTGAATTATCCTCGGTTGAATTTCAGATAAGGTTCTCAATCTCGACAATTTTCCTCCGTCAAAGTGTGGACGAGTTCTACAATCTCAACAGAATTATACTCCGTTGAAGACCAGACAGTTCCTAGATCTTGATGAAGATGCTTCCCCCAGTCGAAGACCTGACCGGTTCTTAAATCTCAACTGAATTATCCTCGGTTGAATTTTAGATAAGGTTCTCAATCTCGACAATTTTCCTCCGTCAAAGTGTGGACGAGTTCTACAATCTCAACAGAATTATACTCCGTTGAAGACCAGACAGTTCCTAGATCTTGATGAAGATGCTTCCCTCAGTCGAAGACCTGACCGGTTCTTAAATCTCAGCTGAATTATCCTCGGTTGAATTTCATATAAGGTTCTCAATCTCGACAATTTTCCTCCGTCAACGTGTGGACGAGTTCTACAATCTCAACAAAATTATACTCCGTTAAAGACCAGACAGCTCCTAGATCTTAATGAAGATTTCTCCCTCAATCGAAGACCTGACCGGTTCTTAAATCTCAGCTGGATTATCCTCGGTTGAATTTCAGATAAGGTTCTCAATCTCGACAATTTTCCTCCGTCAAAGTGTGGACGAGTTCTACAATCTCAACAGAATTATCCTCCGTTGAAGACCAGACAGTCCTAGATCTTGATGAAGATGTTTCCCCCAGTTAAATTACAGACAAGTTCTTAAAACTCAGTAGAGGCATTCTCTCAGTTGAAGCACAGGCAAGTTCCTAAATCTCAACAAAAACCAGGCTTCCCCAGCGGAATCTTCTACAAACAACAGGTATGTAAGTTCTTGCTAAGGAATCTCTTATGAGATCGACACTCCTGCAGATGGCATCTTTAAGCCCATCCTCCCGCCAGCAATCTCCAAATGGCATCTGTAAGCCCATTCCCGACATCACAAGGCTAATACCACTTCACGCGAGTGCAGATTTCTGGGCACTCTAGTGTTCAATCATCTTCCACCTTCGGATCACGAAAGGCACGAAGGCTAATCAACATCCTCAGGTTTAAGAAGATTGAACAGGGGCATCTGTTGTACCCCAAAATTTTCCCTCTCATATTTCTCAAGATATTGCAAGAAAAATCTCCAAGTGGTTCAAGCTTGCTCAAGAGTTGGACAGTCAAGTTATCTCCTAAGGCAGTCTTCCTCAAATTAGGGTTTTGTGTTGCATCAATATCCATGAGTACAAATGACCTCAAGTGCTCCCCAATGTCCTAATATGTTCTCAATATCATCCATGCCAAGTTTCAAGCCTTGCAGAGGAAGTTTGCTCAGTCAATTGCTCAAAGGGCCCAAAAATCGATTGTGCTAGGGCAAAAGTCAACTGTGACCCAAATACAGTCAAACTTCAAGATTTTTTGCCAACATTCCATCTTTGAAGGATATTTCATCATTTTATCAAGGTTTGATCATGATTTATCAAGGATTGCTCAAGATTCATCAAGACTCAAAAGTTGCTAAATTAGGGTTTTGTAGGAAAAGTCAACTCAACTTTGACCAAGCATAACTTTCTCATGATTTATGAGAAATGACCCATACAAAGCTCATTTTTAATAGGATGCAATTTCCTACAATCCATCTTCATATACCAAGATCAAAAAATGCACTCACAAGAAGTTATAAATTTGGACATTATAGGTCATTTTTGAAAGTCAACAAAAACACCTTTTTTTCCAAAGCTTATAACTTGAGAATGTAATATAAAAATGATATGAGACCAAAAGGGTTGGTTAGAGGACATCTCAAGCTTTCTAAAAAGTCTAAGAACACCTCCAAAAGTTCAAAATTGAAGAAGTTATGCATTTTTGAAGTTGGCATTTTTGCAAAATTGCCAAAAGTCAACTATCCCTAAAACTTCAAATTTTGTCAAATGGACCCATTCTTTTCCACTTGATTTGAGCTTTCATCATTGTCCACGTGTCCTAGCTTCATCCATGAGCCCATATCTTATTTTTATTATTTAATTTGATTTTTAATTGAATTTATTCATTTTAAATCAAATAAAATCATATAAAATCAAAAGTATTTATAACTCATGATTTTTTTATTGCTTTAGGCTTTGAATACAGCTATTATGTGAATCAAATTCGCATCAAGTGCATTGGTTACAAGAAGATATGATTTAGGCCAAATTTGGAAGGTTGTAATGGTGGAATCAAATCCAATTCATGAGCATTGATATGGAGAGATTTGTACCAAGTTTCTTACCCTAATGCAATATACATTACATAAGGAAAGAAAAGGCATGGAAATAGTGGTTGGAGGCTGTAAGAACAAGCAGAGCCAAGTTTGGAAAAAGTGACAAAAAGTTGGAATTCAAAATCATAGTAAGAGAGGTTTTCAGAAGTAAAAAAGCTATCCCAATCGATTCCTGGAGGTTCACTGATTTGAAACCAATCCAAAGCAATCTTTCATACACGCCCAAACACGCTGTAAGTATCACGCTACCTAGCCCTGCATTTGAATTCGTAAACCATTATTCTTGCATCCTATGTACAAATTACTTGCATTTTCGTGATCCTCACAATGTTTCTAAGCCTTTTGCATTATCCAATTTTGTTTATGTGACCTATACTGTGAGATGCCATAGCTAGGGTTTCTTGGTCGTTTTTGGGCATTTTTATTTCAGGGATAATTGTTCATCAAGAAGGGCATGGTTAGGACCGGGAAGTCAAGACAAGCACAACCATGCCCTTAGAATTTATTTCTATGGCCTACAGCAGATTTTGGAGGAGGCACGACTTGTAGCGAAGGCTTGTGTCCGTAGCTATAAGTTTTTACAAGTTTTTAGCTACAGATGGGGGTTGAAGATGATGCGTGGCGAGGCGTGATTCGTCCATTCAAATATAGCGCGCTTTATTTTGTCTTTTCTGGCATATGATTTGTTTTCTTTTATTATTATTTTTGTGTAATATATTTACAAATGAAGCAAAGCGTCCCAGTGGTAAAGCAAGCATTTCAAGCGCCTATAGGACCTGGGTTCGAATCCCAGGTCCTCCAAATTTCTCTTTGATTTTTTCCTTCAGGTTATCATGTGCATATCCAGGCGCGCAATGCATCATACACCATCATCTATCCAATGGCCAGATGGCCATGGGCCAGATCTGGTGGTCCAAGGGGAACGTCCACCATAGTCCCAGTCAACATGTGCCCACTGAATCAGGAAAATTCAACAGGGCCATCTATATTTGGGCCGTCAGCTTGCTATTCTGACCCCAAAATAGGCCCATACCTCTCTCTATTTTATTTATGTTGTTTTAATTGTTTATTATATTTTATTTAATTAACTAACCAATTAAAACTCTTCTTTTTATAAAATAAAAAAACCACAAAAATATTTTCTTCATAAAATCAAATGTAAATTTTTATTAATAAAAACTAATTTAATTAATTTAGGCTTTAATTAGAAATAACTTTAATATATTTTTGTAAATAATTAAAATTAACTAGACTTATTAGGTTTTTACTAACATTCAATTAATATTATTTTCTTTCTTAAAATAACAAAAACCCAAAAATATTTATTTTTATCAATTTATTTATTTATTTAATTAGTAATTAATTTAGATTTATTTCTTTCTTAAAATAAAAAATAAAAAAAAATAAAAAATCTTTTCTTTAACAAAAAAGGGTCAAAACCCTAGAACTTGCGCTCGATTTAATTTCCCGCACGCGATCTATTTATTTTATCCAATAATGTACTTGTTTCCGGTTTGTAATAGCTAATAGGACTTTTATTATTTTTTATCGCTTTATTTATTTTTCAAGGGTTTGTTTTTGGCGATGTAAATACCCGACGCCTTGTAATTTAAATTCCGCAATTTATTTCCTGCAAATTATAACTGTTAGATGTTTGATAATAGGTATGCATGACAAGACTGAATGTTTTAACCTAAAATCAACATAGATCACCCTTAACATGTACAAAGATAAAACTAAACTGAAAACGACACACTCGCACATGCGCACTCTTAGGGTACACCCCACTTGGTTGCCTTCGTACGCGGTCATTAAGTATAGGTAGTTTTAGAGGTCGGCCTCTTGTCTAAAAGATCATAGTCGCCTCGAAACGGTTTCCTCGGATATGATTGTCTAAAAACAAATGATCTAAGACATTAGGGTTACCACTAAGGCTTCCTAACATTGCTTTGGTGACCGCACGTTCCTCATTCGAATTGACCCTTAAACTCCGACGACGGTGCTATCTACTCATTCATAGTGGGATAGCATTGTCTAAAGGAAGATAGCATATAACGATTCCTTTTTCGAGTAGGTAGATGGTTCTTAGATACTTGCTCTTTCAAAAACAAAAACTTTTCACACTTACACTTTTCGAACAAAGTTTTCAAAAACACTTCCTACGCTCTTGAGGATAAAAGCAAGAGTTAAATCGAAGTTTTCAAAACAAAAACTTTTTCAAACCCACAAGCACAAAGAAAACCATTTTGAAAACAATATGAGCAAGTACCTAAGAGCCCGTGGATAACCACGGATAGAAAGGGTGCTAACACTTTCCCTTTCTATAATCTACCCCCCGAACCCGAGAAATATCTCGAAAAAGGAATTTTTTTGTGCTTTTTTCCTTTCCTTGTTGGATAAAATAAAAGTCGGTGGCGACTCTTTCTTACCGCGACATTTTGCGAAAACAAACGCAATACGCAAACCAGCATTCCAAAAAACAGTCAGTTCTTCCCACCGTATCACACCTGTGTAGGGTTGCTTGATGATGAGTCCATGTAAAACTTCTTCTTGAAAATAGCAGGAACCTGTGTAGGGTCGCTTGATGATGATTCCGTATAAAACGTCATCTTGGAAATAGGAGGAACCTGTGTAGGGTCGCTTGATGATGAGTCCCTGTAAAACTGCATCTTGGAAATAGGAGGAACTTGTGTATGGTTGCTTGACGATGAGTCCGTGTAAAACTACATATGGAAAGGAGAAACTTGTGTAGGGTTGCTTGATGATGATGAAGAGATCTGGGATGATTGCTACTCTAAAAGATGATGAAAGAATCTTGGACGATTGCTACTCCAAAAAAGGTGATGAACTTTATCTGTTGACCTTTTCCTAAAAAGGTAAAGGCAAAGTCGTATGCAATGTCATGGTAGATGAGATGCATTATGTAATAATGTTCTCAAAAATGAGATTATGTTGTATACACTTGTCATGTGTGAAATGTTAGTGAATGTATTTTTTTCTAGGAAAATAAATCCTTGACAAATTCCAGGGAGTTATTAAACCCCAGATTGCTGTTGAAAAGTAGGTGTGTCTTCAAACTTTGCTTAGAATATTTCCACCGGGGATTCCCGTTTTGAGGAGAAATTCGCTGGGGGATATTGAAAACTCTGTGGAGAGTGTTGATTCTTGAGGACATAAGTGCAATAGCAGAGTTGGAACCCAGTGGGATTATTCACACAGCTATTTTGTTTAGTTTTTCACAAATTGTATAAACTATATCTGTTCGGAGGCATTCTCCTACTAGGACGTCAGCCTCTTGTACAAAAATGCCTATTTACAGGCCAAACTCCAAAATCAATACAATTCATTTTCAAAGAAATTTCAAGCTATTTTTCCTTTATCTGTCTTTTTTTTGCAAAGAGCGTCCAATGTTCATTTTTGATATATGCATTTGACATTAATTTCTGCCCATGAATGTTTACATGCGAAACAAAAGACCATTACTTGTAACATCAGAAACAGGGGCAAATAAAAATTGTCCAAGCTGTACAGTTGCTCTGTCCATCAGCTACAAGGTAGATTCAGCTGAAGAATATGACCAAGGTACTTTCACTCCCCGCAGAGTAAGACAGTAATAATAGCTCTCCCCAGTTGACACTTGCAACTGTGAATGAATCGGTAATATTCTCCCCAAGCAGAGTTTTATCTACCATCAGCGCTGAAAAGGCTTAATATCCCCGGCAGTCTTAATATTCCCCAAATGGAGTATAAGAATATTCCCCGGCAGAATACAAGATATCCCCAGTGAAGTTAAAATTTTCCCAGCGCAGTCTTAAAAAGCTTCCCCAATGGAGTTAAAGAATCATCCCCAGTAGACTCTGGAAGTTCGTCCCTGGCGGAGTATAAAAATAAATATCCCCAGCTGAGTTCAAAGGAAGATTGTCCCCAGCTGAGCTTAAAGGATTATCCCCATTAGAGCCTAAAGGGTTATCCCCAGTGAAGTCGCAACTGAAAGATCATCCCCAGTGGAGTTCTTTCCTTTCACAAACAGGAATTTAATCCCCAACAGGATTCAGTATCGCCAGCAACGGTAATTCGTCCCCAACGGAATTTATCAGTGGAATCCTCAGTAGAACATCTTTTCCCCACAGAGTAATCTCCTCATCAGTTTATCCTCCAACGGAGTTATCCTCCCTTGCAGGTTTATTCTCATCAATTATCGTTGTCCGCTATCTCCAGTGGAAACGAAGAATTCAACTCTTTTCCCCAGCAGCTATCCGGGATTTATTTTCCCCAGCTAAAACATTACATTTCCATACATCATGATACATGCATATACGCATCATACAACACAATCTCATTTATTTTGAGAACATCATTGCTTGACATATATCATGCATTGCATACGACTGACCTTTACCTTTCAGGAAAGATGCAGTTAAGTTCTCAGTTATGTAGAATACCTGACCGGTTCTTAAATCTCAACTGAATTATCCTCGGTTGAATTTCAGATAAGGTTCTCAATCTCGACAATTTTCCTCCATCAAAGTGTGGACGAGTTCTACAATCTCAACAGAATTATACTTCGTTGAAGACCAGATAGTTCCTAGATCTTGATGAAGATGTTTCCCTCAGTCGAAGACCTGACCAGTTCTTAAATCTCAACTGAATTATCCTCGGTTGAATTTCAGATAAGGTTCTCAATCTCGACAATTTTCCTCCGTCAAAGTGTGGACGAGTTCTACAATCTCAACAGAATTATACTCCGTTGAAGACCAGACAGTTCCTAGATCTTGATGAAGATGCTTCCCCCAGTCGAAGACCTGACCGGTTCTTAAATCTCAACTGAATTATCCTCGGTTGAATTTTAGATAAGGTTCTCAATCTCGACAATTTTCCTCCGTCAAAGTGTGGACGAGTTCTACAATCTCAACAGAATTATACTCCGTTGAAGACCAGACAGTTCCTAGATCTTGATGAAGATGCTTCCCTCAGTCGAAGACCTGACCGGTTCTTAAATCTCAGCTGAATTATCCTCGGTTGAATTTCATATAAGGTTCTCAATCTCGACAATTTTCCTCCGTCAACGTGTGGACGAGTTCTACAATCTCAACAAAATTATACTCCGTTAAAGACCAGACAGCTCCTAGATCTTAATGAAGATTTCTCCCTCAATCGAAGACCTGACCGGTTCTTAAATCTCAGCTGGATTATCCTCGGTTGAATTTCAGATAAGGTTCTCAATCTCGACAATTTTCCTCCGTCAAAGTGTGGACGAGTTCTACAATCTCAACAGAATTATCCTCCGTTGAAGACCAGACAGTCCTAGATCTTGATGAAGATGTTTCCCCCAGTTAAATTACAGACAAGTTCTTAAAACTCAGTAGAGGCATTCTCTCAGTTGAAGCACAGGCAAGTTCCTAAATCTCAACAAAAACCAGGCTTCCCCAGCGGAATCTTCTACAAACAACAGGTATGTAAGTTCTTGCTAAGGAATCTCTTATGAGATCGACACTCCTGCAGATGGCATCTTTAAGCCCATCCTCCCGCCAGCAATCTCCAAATGGCATCTGTAAGCCCATTCCCGACATCACAAGGCTAATACCACTTCACGCGAGTGCAGATTTCTGGGCACTCTAGTGTTCAATCATCTTCCACCTTCGGATCACGAAAGGCACGAAGGCTAATCAACATCCTCAGGTTTAAGAAGATTGAACAGGGGCATCTGTTGTACCCCAAAATTTTCCCTCTCATATTTCTCAAGATATTGCAAGAAAAATCTCCAAGTGGTTCAAGCTTGCTCAAGAGTTGGACAGTCAAGTTATCTCCTAAGGCAGTCTTCCTCAAATTAGGGTTTTGTGTTGCATCAATATCCATGAGTACAAATGACCTCAAGTGCTCCCCAATTTCCTAATATGTTCTCAATATCATCCATGCCAAGTTTCAAGCCTTGCAGAGGAAGTTTGCTCAGTCAATTGCTCAAAGGGCCCAAAAATCGATTGTGCTAGGGCAAAAGTCAACTGTGACCCAAATACAGTCAAACTTCAAGATTTTTTGCCAACATTCCATCTTTGAAGGATATTTCATCATTTTATCAAGGTTTGATCATGATTTATCAAGGATTGCTCAAGATTCATCAAGACTCAAAAGTTGCTAAATTAGGGTTTTGTAGGAAAAGTCAACTCAACTTTGACCAAGCATAACTTTCTCATGATTTATGAGAAATGACCCATACAAAGCTCATTTTTAATAGGATGCAATTTCCTACAATCCATCTTCATATACCAAGATCAAAAAATGCACTCACAAGAAGTTATAAATTTGGACATTATAGGTCATTTTTGAAAGTCAACAAAAACACCTTTTTTTCCAAAGCTTATAACTTGAGAATGTAATATAAAAATGATATGAGACCAAAAGGGTTGGTTAGAGGACATCTCAAGCTTTCTAAAAAGTCTAAGAACACCTCCAAAAGTTCAAAATTGAAGAAGTTATGCATTTTTGAAGTTGGCATTTTTGCAAAATTGCCAAAAGTCAACTATCCCTAAAACTTCAAATTTTGTCAAATGGACCCATTCTTTTCCACTTGATTTGAGCTTTCATCATTGTCCACGTGTCCTAGCTTCATCCATGAGCCCATATCTTATTTTTATTATTTAATTTGATTTTTAATTGAATTTATTCATTTTAAATCAAATAAAATCATATAAAATCAAAAGTATTTATAACTCATGATTTTTTTATTGCTTTAGGCTTTGAATACAGCTATTATGTGAATCAAATTCGCATCAAGTGCATTGGTTACAAGAAGATATGATTTAGGCCAAATTTGGAAGGTTGTAATGGTGGAATCAAATCCAATTCATGAGCATTGATATGGAGAGATTTGTACCAAGTTTCTTACCCTAATGCAATATACATTACATAAGGAAAGAAAAGGCATGGAAATAGTGGTTGGAGGCTGTAAGAACAAGCAGAGCCAAGTTTGGAAAAAGTGACAAAAAGTTGGAATTCAAAATCATAGTAAGAGAGGTTTTCAGAAGTAAAAAAGCTATCCCAATCGATTCCTGGAGGTTCACTGATTTGAAACCAATCCAAAGCAATCTTTCATACACGCCCAAACACGCTGTAAGTATCACGCTACCTAGCCCTGCATTTGAATTCGTAAACCATTATTCTTGCATCCTATGTACAAATTACTTGCATTTTCGTGATCCTCACAATGTTTCTAAGCCTTTTGCATTATCCAATTTTGTTTATGTGACCTATACTGTGAGATGCCATAGCTAGGGTTTCTTGGTCGTTTTTGGGCATTTTTATTTCAGGGATAATTGTTCATCAAGAAGGGCATGGTTAGGACCGGGAGGTCAAGACAAGCACAACCATGCCCTTAGAATTTATTTCTATGGCCTACAGCAGATTTTGGAGGAGGCACGACTTGTAGCGAAGGCTTGTGTCCGTAGCTATAAGTTTTTACAAGTTTTTAGCTACAGATGGGGGTTGAAGATGATGCGTGGCGAGGCGTGATTCGTCCATTCAAATATAGCGCGCTTTATTTTGTCTTTTCTGGCATATGATTTGTTTTCTTTTATTATTATTTTTGTGTAATATATTTACAAATGAAGCAAAGCGTCCCAGTGGTAAAGCAAGCATTTCAAGCGCCTATAGGACCTGGGTTCGAATCCCAGGTCCTCCAAATTTCTCTTTGATTTTTTCCTTCAGGTTATCATGTGCATATCCAGGCGCGCAATGCATCATACACCATCATCTATCCAATGGCCAGATGGCCATGGGCCAGATCTGGTGGTCCAAGGGGAACGTCCACCATAGTCCCAGTCAACATGTGCCCACTGAATCAGGAAAATTCAACAGGGCCATCTATATTTGGGCCGTCAGCTTGCTATTCTGACCCCAAAATAGGCCCATACCTCTCTCTATTTTATTTATGTTGTTTTAATTGTTTATTATATTTTATTTAATTAACTAACCAATTAAAACTCTTCTTTTTATAAAATAAAAAAACCACAAAAATATTTTCTTCATAAAATCAAATGTAAATTTTTATTAATAAAAACTAATTTAATTAATTTAGGCTTTAATTAGAAATAACTTTAATATATTTTTGTAAATAATTAAAATTAACTAGACTTATTAGGTTTTTACTAACATTCAATTAATATTATTTTCTTTCTTAAAATAACAAAAACCCAAAAATATTTATTTTTATCAATTTATTTATTTATTTAATTAGTAATTAATTTAGATTTATTTCTTTCTTAAAATAAAAAATAAAAAAAAATAAAAAATCTTTTCTTTAACAAAAAAGGGTCAAAACCCTAGAACTTGCGCTCGATTTAATTTCCCGCACGCGATCTATTTATTTTATCCAATAATGTACTTGTTTCCGGTTTGTAATAGCTAATAGGACTTTTATTATTTTTTATCGCTTTATTTATTTTTCAAGGGTTTGTTTTTGGCGATGTAAATACCCGACGCCTTGTAATTTAAATTCCGCAATTTATTTCCTGCAAATTATAACTGTTAGATGTTTGATAATAGGTATGCATGACAAGACTGAATGTTTTAACCTAAAATCAACATAGATCACCCTTAACATGTACAAAGATAAAACTAAACTGAAAACGACACACTCGCACATGCGCACTCTTAGGGTACACCCCACTTGGTTGCCTTCGTACGCGGTCATTAAGTATAGGTAGTTTTAGAGGTCGGCCTCTTGTCTAAAAGATCATAGTCGCCTCGAAACGGTTTCCTCGGATATGATTGTCTAAAAACAAATGATCTAAGACATTAGGGTTACCACTAAGGCTTCCTAACATTGCTTTGGTGACCGCACGTTCCTCATTCGAATTGACCCTTAAACTCCGACGACGGTGCTATCTACTCATTCATAGTGGGATAGCATTGTCTAAAGGAAGATAGCATATAACGATTCCTTTTTCGAGTAGGTAGATGGTTCTTAGATACTTGCTCTTTCAAAAACAAAAACTTTTCACACTTACACTTTTCGAACAAAGTTTTCAAAAACACTTCCTACGCTCTTGAGGATAAAAGCAAGAGTTAAATCGAAGTTTTCAAAACAAAAACTTTTTCAAACCCACAAGCACAAAGAAAACCATTTTGAAAACAATATGAGCAAGTACCTAAGAGCCCGTGGATAACCACGGATAGAAAGGGTGCTAACACTTTCCCTTTCTATAATCTACCCCCCGAACCCGAGAAATATCTCGAAAAAGGAATTTTTTTGTGCTTTTTTCCTTTCCTTGTTGGATAAAATAAAAGTCGGTGGCGACTCTTTCTTACCGCGACATTTTGCGAAAACAAACGCAATACGCAAACCAGCATTCCAAAAAACAGTCAGTTCTTCCCACCGTATCACACCTGTGTAGGGTTGCTTGATGATGAGTCCATGTAAAACTTCTTCTTGAAAATAGCAGGAACCTGTGTAGGGTCGCTTGATGATGATTCCGTATAAAACGTCATCTTGGAAATAGGAGGAACCTGTGTAGGGTCGCTTGATGATGAGTCCCTGTAAAACTGCATCTTGGAAATAGGAGGAACTTGTGTATGGTTGCTTGACGATGAGTCCGTGTAAAACTACATATGGAAAGGAGAAACTTGTGTAGGGTTGCTTGATGATGATGAAGAGATCTGGGATGATTGCTACTCTAAAAGATGATGAAAGAATCTTGGACGATTGCTACTCCAAAAAAGGTGATGAACTTTATCTGTTGACCTTTTCCTAAAAAGGTAAAGGCAAAGTCGTATGCAATGTCATGGTAGATGAGATGCATTATGTAATAATGTTCTCAAAAATGAGATTATGTTGTATACACTTGTCATGTGTGAAATGTTAGTGAATGTATTTTTTTCTAGGAAAATAAATCCTTGACAAATTCCAGGGAGTTATTAAACCCCAGATTGCTGTTGAAAAGTAGGTGTGTCTTCAAACTTTGCTTAGAATATTTCCACCGGGGATTCCCGTTTTGAGGAGAAATTCGCTGGGGGATATTGAAAACTCTGTGGAGAGTGTTGATTCTTGCTTGGGGAAAAGAGTTCAGGAGTCTTGGTTGCTCGTTGCTCTACTGGAGGGATTATCTTTGGCTGGAGAGAATCAAAAGTTAGTTGTTATCTGGTCGGATTCCAGGCTTCACAACGACTTGCTGGGGATAAGGAAGTTTACTGTTATCTGGCCAAATTCCAGGCTTCACAGTAACTTACTTGAAAGGATGAAGTTGAATTGATATTTGGTCAGGTCCAGGCTTCACAGTGTTTTTGGAGAAGGGAACTACTATCTGGTCGAAATCCAGGCTTCGCAGTACCTTATATTGTTATCTGGTCGAAATCCAGGCTTCACAGTGTCTTTCAGGATTGTAGAGTATTATGTTGGGGAAGAGGAGTTGTGGTCCTCTGATTTATAGTAGTCGGAGAGGCAAACTCAATCAGGGGGATCCTACTGTTTGTTGGGGAAATAAACCCTGTTGCTCAGTCTATTGGAGAGGCGGCAACTTCACTGGCAGAAATCCTCGAGGATTCTTGAAGTCGAATCAGTTGAAAATTTTTTCAAGATTGAAAATCTGGCTGGGGAAACCTCCTATGAGAAGGATTCTGGGGAGATTTCTCGCTGCCCCTAGTAGCAAATGTTTGTGGCACTTCCAGGAACTGTTTGATTGTAAGTAAACCTTTGTTGAGATTGGCGTTCAATGCCCCAAGTAATAGAGATGGATAACTACCCCTGGTTATTCTGCACTTCTTGAGAGATTTCTTGGAATCTTGACTGGACTGTCCCAGGTGTGCTTGGATAGTGACATGTCATGCCCGCTTGTTGATAGGATACTTGTCAATGGAAGTGTCATCCTACTTGAATTGATTTTGTTCACTGAGAGAGCTTTCGTTCACTGGATATTCGTTGTGTGAATTTCTCCGCTGTCAAACAAATAGCCATATGGAAACAGTGATATTCAAGTAATGCAAAGTTTATGTTTGTCTTGAAATTTTTTTGAAAATTCATTTTAGCAAGTAAAGAAATTTTGTAAGAAAAATTCAACTCAAGATTTATAGTAAAGCTCTACAGGAGTCAAGATACCTTTTGTAACAGTATGCTTTCAAACTAACCCATGCTTCAATTAGGACTTTTGAAGGGTTACAACGTGGCTTGGTTCACGTTTTAAGAAACAAAGGATAAAGGCTCAAAGTGTATTTGTACCCACCCACTCTTCGTGACGTTCTTCAGTCCTAAGCTCAGTTAATTGTGCGTTTGAACTCCAATTGAGACTGAAATGGCGCTTTAGTGATGGTTCAAACAAGTTAAGTTTGTCAGAAGGCAGTCATTTTTGCAACATTTTTCATGTTGTTGAGTATTTATAGTTACCTCTTTATTTTGATTTATTATCCCTGATTTTTGTCTGACTATTCTTGTTTTGAGATTAAGGTCAGCGGGATGCCCTAGTTTTCTTTAAGTCTTCTTCGTAGGTTTTGACTTAGTGGGATTTTCTTTTTAAGAGATAATGACTGCCTATTTGGTAGGGAACCCTCACTGTCTTTTGATTCCATGGGAACTTTTTTGATGTCATTCTTTGTATTACAAAATGAGAGTTTGCGGCTAAACGCGCATTTGAATCAACTGAGAGACTACCCTGCCCCAGGTTTTGATTAAAGGTTTCAATTTGTGTAAGAAATAAAAATTCTGCTTCTTTGGCTCAAAGGGGTTGACTAGGGATTATCTTCCTTATAACTCCAGTGTTTAGGATTTGAAAGAACGCCTGTGCATCGTCAACAAGGTCTGTTCAAAAGCATATTGTATGAGATTATGGCATTGTTTTCGTCATCCTCCCTCTAAAGGCTTGTAACTTTTAGCAAGAGTTGAATGTCATAAAGTGAGTAAAAAGCATAATTTAAATGTAATGAAAATGAGTGTATCAATTCAAGACAAACATATGCAGTGCATTAATGAAACAAAGTTTGACATTAATAGATAATTGTTTTAATAACAAGAGGAATTACAAATGAAAATTTCAAAATGAACAAAAGCCTCTTTGTCTGAATTTGTCACTTCAGGTGGTGAGCCTTTAAGGGACGGCAGGAGAACTCAGTCTGGCCATCTTCTGTGAACTCCAGTACTCCTCTATCAATCAAGTCTTGGATCTTATTTTTCAAAGCCCAACAGTCATTTGTATCATGCCCAGGATTATTGGAATGGTATGCACATAATGCATTGGGATGATAGTTAGGATCAGAGGTATTGGGATTTTGAGGAGGATCCCTTAACATGACCAAATTCAGCTTCAGTGTGTGCTGTAAGACCTACGAAATAGGCACATCGAGTTTGGTAAATTTCCTAACGGAGGGGACCTGTTTACTTTGGTCACCCTATCCTTGTTGACGAGGTGGTTGATGGGCTAGTGACATGGAAGCAAATTGGGGAGGTCTTCTCTCCCTTAAATCGGCTTCTTTTCTCATGGGAGGCTGAATGATGACTTGATCCCCAATTCTAGATGTTTTCCCCATTTGGTTACATCTATCTCGATGAAGCTTGTTGATGAGGACTCTCAACTCTTCTTGTCCTTGGGCCAGATTTTGGATAAGATCCATCTGGCCCACCAGTTGTCCCATCATCTGGACTTTCATTACGGCTATCTCGGTTTGAAGCCGCCCCAATTAGTCATCTCTGTCGTCCCCAGGATTTCTCATGATCATTCCCCTGGTGAGGAGCGCCTTGACCTCTTCTTGTCCCTTAGATAGGTTCAAGAACATCTCTTGAAGTTGAGTGTTTTGAGCCTGGATACCCTTCACCGTTTGTTCCATATCCATCTTAAGCTTTGATTGGAGAACTTTGTATCGGTGGATATCTTTCCACGAGAATTAAGCTCACCATGCCAAGTGGGTTGTAGCCCTTGACTCAAGTTTGTTGTACTTGATCCTTGACGGTGTTTGGTTAAAGGAAAATAAATCCTCTTGCCCCTTGATAGACGTCTGGTTCAATGTAACCCTGCATCAAAGGCCCTCGAGATCCTTGAAATGGTTATTGAAAATGTTATGGTATGATGTTATGATGTTATGTATAAGGGTGCAAAGTAAGCAAGTTTATATACAAATAAATATATACACACAAAGCAGATAAATCCTTAGGTTTAGGCTTGCATGGAGTTTGTAGGTAAGTACCCTCTTGAAGTTTAGTTGGCTCAACCTGTCCTAGTCAATAGTAACCGGGTTCTAAGGGATCTCAACATCACAGACCTTTCCCACAAACTTCATTCGATAGGCGATTAACTCACAACTAAACAAAACTCGGGAGTCAAGTCTCAATGAGTGTAGCATCGAGTATCAACCAACTTCGGACTGCACCAAAGCCGGTCATCTCACTACGTCCTAATGGCCAAGTTGGTCAAGTAAAGGTTATAAAAGTCAGTTAGTGTTTTATGACATCACTCAGCAGCCCCGTATTCTCCTTGACTACTCAAGGGCTACCGGTACACACAAATATGTCGCACTAACGTAGATATTGCTTAGACCATGTCGGTATACCCTGCATAGTTTCCACAATGTATTGCTACTTACCTATAAGGTATCCCAAATACGGGTGGAGGATTCAAACCCGAACAAAGAACCACAATGTAAAGCATACAAGTCAAACAATGAAAGAAAGTAAATATGATCTAACCCTAAGGTAACCCCACTTTTCAATTTTCCCCAGCAGAGTCGTCAGTTCTGTGATACGGTGAGAGAACTGACTTGAGGGTTTTGCGTTTGATCGCAAATGTTGCGGATAGCAAGAGTCACCACCGACTTTTCTTTAATCCAATAAGGAAAGGTGAAAAAGCACAGGAAAGACCTTTAGAGATGTTTTCTTGAGTTCGGGGACTAGATTATGAAAAGGGAAGGTATTAGCACCCTTTTCATCCATGGTTTTCTATGGGCTCTTAGTTACTTGCTAGATCACTTGCTTTTGTTTGGAAATTACGCTTTGTGTGGTTTTTGAAAGTATTTTGTAAAGAGGTCATCGTTTAGGCAATCTTTGTAATGATTCTCATTCGTAAGAATGTATACAAAGATGTTTGATCTTTTGAAAATATTTTCAAGTTTGTAAGATGTGTTTTTGAAAGTGATTTTGAAAAGGTGTCTTTGTAATGATTCTCGTCTCTATAAGAACGCATACAAAGTGTTGTATTTTGAAAATGTTTCACAGTGAGAGTGTTGGTGTATAAAATGTTTTTATTGTGAGCAAGCAAGCAACTAGGAGTGAATCTACCTACTCAAAAGGTCTTAGGTGTTCTTTTCCTCCTCCTTTAGACGTTGCTATCTTACCATTGTTTTGGAAAGAAGCCCCATCGTTGGATTTGAAGGGACCGGTGCGGGACATTTGTTTAGCCGTAGAAGGAAACCTATGGGACGTTTTAGAAATGTCGTTTAGGGACTAGATCATTTACCGAAGGCAACATCGAGGGTCATCGAGTGACTATGATCTTTTATCGAGGGTCTTTGCTAAAACGCCCATGTTCAAGGGACATGACTATTTTTTCTGATAGGCAACAAGTGAGATTACCCTAAGGTGTGCATATGTGAAAAGTGTATTTGATTGCATACATTTATTCTTGATTAGGGTTATCTATTTGTTGATTTCATGTCTTGCCATACACACCTAATTACTATACAGTATAAGGAAAACAGTAAATTATGGAAAATAAAATTATACGCTATTACAAAGTTTTCGGGAATGGGGTACATATTTACAAATGGGGATTGCAAATAAAATTAAATCCTAAGTTACTATTACAACCATATTTAAATGTACAATGCAAGAGAGAGAAAAGGATTTATTTAAAAAATGATTTTTTTTGTCTTAATGAATTAAGAAAAAAAATTAATTAATAAAAAGAAAATATTTTTATGTCTTTCTATGTTAATAAAAAGGGAGTTAATATTAAAAATGGTAAAAAGGAAAATAAATGAAAGATAGAAACAGTGTGCTTCTGCAAGCGAAACAACAAGGATCAGAAGTTCTGAAGCCAGGCGCGTGATGACTCATAAAGGAACGTCAGTGGAATCAGAAGTTCTGGATTGGTACACTCTGAGGTCCTGCAAGACACGTTAGAGGGAAAACATAGAAGTTATGGGTTGCTATGTGCTGAACTTCCGAGTGTTAGAACAATGAGAAAATATTATAAGTTCTGTATATTAAAACAGTGAAGAGAACTCAGAGGTTCAGTATGTGCTAAGACAGTGAGTGAACATCAGAAGTTTAATGTGTTTTAACAGCGGGTGAATATCAGAAGTCCAGTGTGTTTAAACAGTGAGGAGAACTAAGAAGTTCTGTGTTATGCTAAAACTGTGAGTGAACATCATAAGTTCTATGCCACATTTCAACTCTTAATTAGCACATCAAAAATTTATTCAGTCCTTAACAGCAAATCGGGAGAATAAAAACACATCAGTTTATAGAAGTTCTAATCCTAATTCTGAGCCTAGCCTTAATCAAGAAGTTCTGATCCACAATTTTTCTACTTATGCAATGATATCGACAACATCAATATTGTGATATTTACATATTTAATGATGTTCTGAATGAAAAGATGCAAAGTCAAAAAGACTTACCTTGAATCTGGAGCGTGTGTTTAGAACTTGAACTGCTGCCTTCAGATGTCCTGGAGTCAGCAAGAGCAACGAATAGCAAAATACCAAGTTCTTTGATTCAAAGGGAAGAACAAAGGTTTGGTTTTCTGTTTGGAAATTCTGGATTTTTTACGAAGGTTTCACAGTTTTCTTTTCTCTCTTTTGACAATTTTCTCTCCCAAAAGACCAGCCCCTTGAAAGTGTGATGGAGCAACTTATTTATAGGTGAATTTGTTGTGGTTTTGGGGGGGAAAACAAATGGGATTTTGACTTTTTGGCACATTGTTCCATTGCTTTTTGATCACAGTCTTCGTATGCTAGTTTGGTGCAATTATAGGATACAGGCGTAGGCTGAATTAGCTGTTGGTTATAGGATTATGATGTAGCAGTGCAACAGGTTGTATAAACAAGGTTTTGGGATTTGGTCATGTTCTGACCAAAGTGTTGAATATAGCCTTCATATGCTAAGGTGCTACCTTGTTCTTGAAGCAAGCATGGTGGTTAGCAGTTTTAGCAGCACCTAAGCTGGAATTGTAAGCAGGAATTAAGGAAAGGTAACTACAAAAGCAAAAGCAACGCATGGGCCTAACACATTTTTGTACAAGGGTTTGCTTTTCCAAGACAATAAAGGTACTTCTATGCCACACGTGGAGAAATCCTTTGGACAAAGACCCAGAAGTGGTTGTGAGCATTAAATGATGATGAGATTGATCAAGCCAGAAACCCTGCAACGTGAGATTCTGCATCATTGCTTAGTTCTGGATCAGAAGTTCATCTTCAACATAATTCAAAATGAACAACCAACTTCTGATCTTTGTATCTCCTTGCTCCAACATGTTCTGAAGGAGTTCTCAAACTTTCCAGGAAGCTTGCAACATGCTTTGTAACCTTCTTTGAGTTACCCTTGCAAACTCTGACTGAACCTTTGTGAAAACTGGCCCAGAAGTTCTGACCAAACTCTGTCTTGAAAGTGTCCAGAATTTGCTAAATGCCTATGCTTCAAAGACGTGCCTTTGAGGATGTATAACTTGAAATCCCAGCATTTTTGAAAGAAGTTATGTTCTGCAATGTTTTAGATCTCATTGAAATCTATAACTTTTGTGTTAGAAATTCTTCCAGAATTAGCTTACATTGTGGTGATAATTTGATCAAAAGTTCTGAGCTTGTCATATTTCTTAAACACTTAGAAAAAATTCTAAGTATTTTAGAATTTTGACTTTTCCAAAGTAATTCTGACTTTTGAATATCTTGATGGAACAAATCTCACATTCCAACATGTCTTGATGAAATATGATTCTTGAAGCTTGGCTTTGATCCAAAAGTCAAAATTTGACTTTTTAGTATGCAAATGACCATTTTGCCCTTGTGCCAATTCCAAGCCTAAATTGATGTATCAGTGTTGCAAACTTGACGTCATAGAAGATCTTGTGAGAGAATCCTTGATAAATGAGAGGGAAAATTTTGGAGTACAACAACTATCAAAAGCTTGTCATTTGAATGAAATGAGGGCTCTATTTATAGAGTTTAAGTTTGGGATTAGTGATAATTTGGTAATTGATTCTTGGAGCCAAAATTTGAACTAATGAATAACTTTAAAAAATTAGAGCCAAAATTTGAATTAATGAATATTTTTTAAAATGCAAGATTGGCACCAAAATTTGAATTAATGATATATCTTTCAAAAAAAATGAATAAAAATTGGAGCCAAAATTTGACAAGCTTAAAATTGCTGATTTTTCAAATTTTCACTTTGTGCAAATCGATTGCACTACAGTGCAAATCAATTTGCACTGTGTATTTTTCTAAAAATGGCGGAAAATGCACTATGTGCAATCGATTGCACTCTAAGATCAATCGATTGCACCAGTGAAAAAAATGAATTTTTGTTAATTATTTTTTCTTTGCAAATAGAGATTTTAGGAAAATAATACCAGAAATCCTTATTTGTCAGATGCTTTGACTTGGTACCTGCAAAACACAAATATGCAAAGACAGAGACAAATATTTTTTGTATTTTGATTAGAAGTTAGTCAATAACACATATACAAAATACACAACTAAGGTGCTTGGAGATTCCTCAAGAGCAAACTTAAAGATAGGAGATAGAAAAAGAGGAAGAACCAATCCTAATGTGATCTTGTTGCATTGTGAGGGTATGATATGACAGGGGACTCTTAAGGGCAAAAATTGGTGTACAACAATCGTGGCAGTTGATTATCTAGAAGAACTCAGCAAAAGGTAATTCTCAATTAAATCTTGGCAGTATGTTTTCTGTTAAAGAGCCTCACATCAAGCATGACGTACACATAACCATATCAAAGTATCAAAGTAATTCATAACATTTGGTGCATCTAACATACGAAAATACCAAAGAGCATTTGATAAAGCATCAAAGTTTATGCTGGTTAGAAAAAATGTCGAAAGAGGTCCACGTCTACATCCACGCCCACGCCTATATCCACATCTACATCTACATCCACGTCTGCATCCACATTCACATACACACATACGCATGCGCCTACAATAAAAATATTAAGATCTTGCTGACACTTATTCACCTTATTGAAATCAATTCAAAGATACTGCAACATACAATGTTAGGGAGATGGTAACACAAAACCAATAGTTTAAAAGGGGAGAATATCAAAAACATATTTCATTACATTTTGGGGCATATACAAACATTTGGTAAACATGTAAGTATTTGGGGCATACACAATACACTGGACATGCATACACCATGGGCTCTATATCAATCCAAGACATCATGCATATACATCATAGATGGCATTTTTTCAAACATACTTTGGGTAAAACCAATATCTTAGGGCCCTTTGTCCATTCAAGAAAACAAACAATTACATTGGTTGAGAACAGACACAACCAGTAAAAAAATTCAATCTCATCTTTGATCTAGTTATCTAAGATTTGATCATAAAAAACAGCTTTTTTATCTGTAATATAACTCATTGCGTTAGTCTCCATGCAACGATGTTGTTATCAAGCTTTTTAAATCATCTACCCCCTAGGTTGTGGTAGATCTGCAAATTGCTGGATTCATATTATTAATTCCCTGGGTTGCAATGAATACGTGAATTCATCCTCGTTCTGTTTACTCCCTAAGTTGTAGTAAACAGGATGAAATCTATGATATAACGCATTGCGTCATTCTCCATGCAGCAATGCGTTATCAAACATTTTCAATCATTTACCCCCTAGGTTACGGTAATTTAGAGAATTACTTTTTCAAATATCTATAGCTTGTGATAGATATGCGAATTTTCAGGGTTACACTATTCATCCCCTAGGTTGTGATTAATAACGTAAGCCCACCCCTGTTGTCTTTTATCCCCTAGGTTGTGATAAAGGCACGGGTTCATCCTCGTACTATTTACTCCCTAGGTTGTAGTAAACATGGAGAAGTCTGCAAAATAACTCATTGCGTTAGTCTCCATACAGTAATGTGTTATCAAGCTTTTTCAATTATCTATCCCCTAGGTTGCGATCGATATGCGAATTTTCAGGGTTATATTATCCATCCCCTAAGTCGTGATGAATAATGTAAGCCCACCCCTGTTGTCTTTTATCCCCTAGGTTGTGATAAAGACACGGGTTCATTCCCGTACTGTTTACTCCCTAGGTTGTAGTAAACCTGATGAAATCTGCGATATAACGCAATGCATCAGTCTTCATGCAACAATGTGTTATCAAGCTTTGTTTTATTTATCCCGTAGGTTGCGATGAATATGCAAAATCTACGTCATTAGCTCACTATGTTAGTCTCAAAGCATTAGTGAGTCAAATTTCAAACTGATATTGTTTACTATATAATTACGATATAGCTTGTTGCATCCGTCTCAATGCAGCAATAAGTTATCAATTTTTTTTTCAAGTTGTGTTATTTACCTACTAGGTTATAGTAAATACGCAAAAATTTGCTATCTCTTTTCTAGGTATTGGCAAGTTATCTGCGTCGTCATATCTAGGTTAATTTCACTTTCTGGTCTAACTCTGGTAAGATGATACATCGTCATCTTTGCCTATTTCTTTATTTAAACTCTGGTAAGATGATACATCATCATCTTTGCTTATTTCTTTGTTCAAACTCTGGTAGGATGATACATCATCATCTTTGCCTATTTCTCGAAGCTCTTTGGTATGTTATATTAGTGTAACCTTATTTAATAATGCTTTGGTCCAAATTTTGGGGTCTTCCATTATTTAATAACCCTCTTATTCGAATGTGTGATACTTGTGCATTCTCGCACCATTTAATCGAAGAGTGATTAAATAGGGGCAGCTGTCATACCCCAAATTTGCCCGCCTTGGCGCTACGATCAAAATTAATATCAAACTTGGATTTTTATAAAATTCTTTTGATTTACATTAATATTTTGGGATTTTATAAATATTCGTTCTCAAGTCCAGTTAAAAATATAATAATTTATTTCAAATAATTTATATTTTTAAATAGCAAATATCTGCACATCTTCCGTATACTTTCAATTGGATTTATTTACAAATGAGTAACATAACACAATTGGTAAAGAATGAAGCTTGCAAATATAAGGTCACGGGTTTGAATCTCTTGTGGTACACTTTTAATATTTTTTTCTATTCCTTTTTTTCATTAATTTTCTTTCCTTTTTTAAAGATCAGGCTTTGGGCTTTTCATTCATTTTGGGCTAACTTTCTCTCTAGTTATTTAACCTAATTTAACTCTATAAATGGGAATATTGTTGTCCTAGTTTCTCATCAAGAATTTCACAATTGCACTACACATCCAAAAATTTGCTATCTTCCAAGCACTTATAATTCTTGTTTTCTTGGTTTATTCTAGGTTGTTGACTTTATCAGACAACAACCTAAAAACAATACACTTTTTCTCTTTTCTACGTATTTACAAACAATGTTTTTTACTGGTCCATGATTTAATATGAGGCCTCCCTCTTGTTTTTAATTTTATCTTCTTAAATTTGATTTACTCGTTGTTTAAATTATATGATATTATCTGAGGGTTATTCTTTTAAAAATTATATTTTTGTAGATCCAGAATTCATCAACAATATCAACAATTTTCTATCTCTCTTTTTCACAAATATTTTTTTTGTCTTAGGCAGACATTTAACCTTGTTTTTGTTTTAAAAGATAATTGCACACATTACACACAAATCACCAATCACATGTACATATTGACTGCCTTCTTTCACGTATGAATTTCGCAGCTAATAACATCCACCAACCCTACACAAATCACACACACAAAAAGGTTTCAATTTCAAATTCTCTCATGTGCAGTATTGCTTTTTTCCATAAGAAATACAGACTACACAACTCCCAATTTTCACCACATTGAAACCACCCTCCAATTCATCAATATTTCTATCCCTCCACCATGGGCAAAACTAATTCCAAATCTCACTTGCAAAATTTCCATAAATCTCACAACCTAGTTTCAAATCTAGCCAACACTTCTTCAATTGTAAATAAAATTGGTTCCTACTAACATTATAACATCAATCTTTGTATAAAGTTGTTTTGTTTTTTTGAAGAGAATAGAAGCAAGAAACAGGTGTTGAAATCAAATCTGCTATGTTACTCGCAGCAGGAGCAACCCCTCTACACTCGCATCTCAGAACATCGTAAAACCTACATCAACACGCAGCACCGGACATTCGCAACCATTAACACCAGAAACTGCTCCCGCGTCATCGTCCTCCATTATTCCGCCGCACCTGCTTCCAGCGTCAGCCCACCATTGGTCATCTTCCTCCTCGCAACTGTTCCCCTTCCTCCGTGAGTTTTTGTTCAAGTTGTTTGTTCCTGGATTCATATTATGATATATTGTTTTGATTATTGAAAAGATAGAAAGATTGAAGCTTGAGGGAAAGGGTTAGTGCAGCGATAAAATTGTGTTTGTCTATGATTCTCTCTGTTTCTACGGTTTTAACATTGATTTGTTTTATTGTGTTTTTTAATTAAATAAATATGCCATGTGTTGCGATGTTACTTGTTAATGGAAATGGTGGAAAAGTCAAGATGTGGCTTTGGTTTCTTCTGATTATCGAGATAAAAGGTACACTGATAATTTTCTTTATTATTTAATTTTGGACTCTTTGGGCCCATATCTCTCTTTACACCCCTATAGTTATTAAGGTTACCCCAGTTTAATTGATTTAAAATTATTTTAGTTTTGTTATAAAAACACAATAGAAATATAAAAAATATTTTAAATCATCTGAGTATTTTATTAGTTTAGTCTTATTATAATAGTTAATTCTAATGAATTTAATCATTCTTGGTTTTTTAACAATTTTGATAAACTAGTTAGTTTCATATAATATATATAAAAAAATAATGACAAAAACAAATCAAGTTGTATATATTTACTAAAATCCTCTGATTAATCTAAGCATATTATCACTCTTACAAATACTTTATTCAAACATTCTATAAATAATAGGATGTCCATCTTCAGGTAATTAAATCGGTCAACACATAGTCTATTGGTTTATTATTCAAAATCAAACAATTAAAATCCACGGAACTCACCAAAATCACCATCCGCGAGCGACACATGGTCAATATTTGGCCACGTTATGAGGAGACTATATCAAACTCCACGCTATATGTCTTACCACATACTTCGACTAATAAAAATATTAAAACAGCTAACCAATTATGAACTTTTTCACTAACATAATCAAACTACAAGATATTTTCGAAAAAAGGATTAAGGAGAATCAATTTCAAATTTAATTGCAAACTACGTCTACGCTCAGTCAACTTACAACCCATACAAGGTTTAAGGATAAATTCGAAAGAAATTTTATGCAATTCTATAGAAAACACCAACCATGCGAACTATGAATTGGGACTTTGATTCCTCACAAGAGGATACGTAGGCATACGACTAAAATTATAGCGAGTTCCCCTAATAAAAAAACTAAAACCCTATTTCTCTAAAGATTGCGCTTTTAAACCTTAGTATCCTTGTGAACAAGGTAGATGAGGGGTGCCTAATACCTTCCCTTTGTCTAGAAACGAGTCCAACAATATAGATCTTTGTCCAAGTTAGGGTTATCCTTTATATTCCCTTCCTTAGGATAAAAATAAAAGGGTGGCGACTCTCATATTAAAACTAGTTACAACAGCCATCATAGATGAAATCATGGTAGTGGATTCTATTGGGTCAATGATAGTCATATCTTAAAGGGGACTGAGTGAAGGTCAACATTCTGAGATCACTGATGTATATCATTGGAAAGAAATCCTGGTAGGAGATTTTGGTTAATCGGATTATATTGGGTTAATGAATGTTATATCCAGTTTGGATCCCTGAATGCGTCATTAGATGTTAGTCATCGGCGGTTGCCCGTGTGATTGTGATCAGATTGATTATAGTGGATTATGTCCTTCAGATCAAGGCGAAATCACCTCGGAAGGGTGGATTGGACTAGCTTGGGGATTTCTCAAGTGAACCATGATATATCGCGTGTTCTTTACCTTTGCTTATGCTTAGAGTTTATGTTTTCTGAACTTAATTAGAAGAATTATTTAGAAGTAACAATCAGAAGCATCGTTCAACGAATAATTCTTAGAAGTGAAAGTTTTACAAGAAAGGAAAACTCAATTCAACCCCCCCCCCCCCCTTTCTTGCGTTTTCTTCACACCTTCAACTGGTATCAGAGCCCGGTTCTGTTATTGATGGATATCAAACACGTAATAATGTCATATAAAGATCCATATGCTTTGTGAAGAAATACTCTAAGGTGATAGTTATTCAATTTTCAACTACTGTGTAAATCCAAAAAATTGAAGAACAAGCTAACAGGAAAAGATTCATCAGATAAGAAGTTATATCCGTTGAATGGTTTTGATTAAGCTCCTTGAGAAGTATGAGATGTTTTCAAAAACCGGATTAGTCCACCCTTGACTTTCTCATAAGGTCT
The DNA here is from genome assembly GCA_948472305.1 of Vicia faba. Lineage (NCBI taxonomy): Eukaryota > Viridiplantae > Streptophyta > Magnoliopsida > Fabales > Fabaceae > Vicia > Vicia faba. Next base: position 1,467,083,848 of record OX451736.1, on the reverse strand, counting down.
CATTATGAATCTTTTCAAAAGAAGAAAGACTGTTATCTTATGATACAAAAGAACCTCATGGTAAAACCATTTATTCAAGCAGATAAAAGATCTTTTGAAGATCTAATCATTGGTTCTGTTAAAAGAGGCTTTGTAGAAGACCAGACATTGTTGAGGAAAGAATTCTCATTGATTCATCAGAAGTGTGATCAAAGACTAACTCTAAACAAGTTAGCTCAGCATTGCAAGAACAAGATTGTTGGTCAAAATCGTTAAAGTTTGATGATATTTGTAGTAGAACAAATTTTGTAATTTGTTCAAGAAATCAAAAATTCAAAAGACGGTAGGCAATTACAGTTAGTTTTTATCTATAGAACATAGATTCTCAGAAGTTCATTTAATATCGATCCTCTATAAATAAGCCTCTGTTCGAAGAAATCTTGACAAGAAGATGGATGATTCGGATAATAAAATATCAGAATACCTATTCTTTGAGGATTACTCTCAAAGAAGTCAGAAGGGTGAATCTAAACAGAAGATCGAAGAAATCATTTGAAGAGAAGACTCTGGTTCTAGTTCTCAGATTAGACATCATAATTTAGAAGGTTTTATCTTCTCAAATCAAAAAATTGAGAATACTCAAAGAAATAAGAGGAATCAATATGAAGATAATTCAGAACCTCTAAAAGACTGCTCTAAAGAAAACATAAGAAGAAAGAAGTTGGTCAGAAGTTGTATCTAAAAGAAAGCTAAAGTTAAAGACAGATGGAAAATCTTTAAACACATGACAAGCTGATCAGAAGCTCTATCAAGGATAAGCTAAAGTCAAAACCAAAATGTAGAGCACTTAGATAAAAGAATCACGGTAAAGATTTAAGAATCTCAAAGGTATATTTTCTTTTATCTATAAGTTATTAGAACTTCTGATAAAAATACCTCTACAAGTTAGAAGATGTTTTTAACATAAGCATTCAAAATGTTAGTGCAACTCCAAGTTGTGAATTTTCTGGTTAAGTGAAAATCTCATGACCTGGAACATTATCTCTTCCAAGACAAATATATTTTAATCAATTCTCTAGACAATGTGAACACGTAAATTCTCTTGAGGATGAGCCGAATATTTTACGTATGATGTATGTGATAATAGCTTCTCACTCAAGCAACTATGTTCAAAGTTTTGCTATTTTTGTTCCGGTTTGTCACCTTTAAATGCTAATTCACTCAAATTCCTTATTTAGAACCTGTATGGTACTTTATCTTTATAAAGACTTATTCACTTCATTCTTTTTCCTTGAAATTCTTGTCATGTGTCAGTGATCTATGTTACTCTTGCAGATTAGTATAACCTTTTTCACCATCGAAAAACACATTGAAATTTCTTCTCTTGAAAGTAACATTGCTTCCAGCTTCTCATATGTGTTTTATTCTCAGCAATGGACAAGATACTTCAGTATGCTGAAGAAACCTCTTTATGTAAATCTTGTTAAAGAATTCTGGAAGCATGCTTATCTTGACTATGAGAATGGTTCTATTAATTCCTATATCTTTGAAATTCCCATCACCATTAATCCCTTCTCAATCACTCTTGTCACTTGATATGAAAATGTAGGTGTCCCAGTTGACTATGTCAAGTCTAGGTTTGTGGTGTCTGATAAATTTGATTCTCTTCATTACACATCATTAGGATATGAACCCATCAACCTTGGAAATCTCCTACCTATTCCCAAAGTCTGGTTCAAGCTTGTATTGTCCAACTTTCTTCCCAGAGGGGATAATCAAGACCTTATGAGGTATGATGATCAAGCATTCATCTATCTTATAATGAATGATAATCGTGTAAGCTTGCCATAGTCAATCTTCACATGTCTTTAGAAATCTATTTGTGAGTTACAGAATCACATAAAGTCTTACATTCCTTATGGACGAGTTTTGTCTGAAATCATTTTCCAAGAAGGAATAATGGATATGTTAAAAGAAATTATAGCATAAGTTGGTCCATAAAAGTGTCTTAAAGATTTCTTGTTAAAATCTAAGGAAAGTTAAATAAGGAAAGTTTAAAATTCTACGTCACTTAACCAATTATTAGCCTCCATAATAGATTAGGAGGTGTTACACTTTGATTAATTTGATTAGAAGCGCATCTTAATAGTTTATGTTGGACATGAGACTTCTAACACAAGATGGGATGAATTGTGTTGGATTGAAAAATCCATTTTCAAAATAAAATATTTTACAACATTAAGTTTAAAAACCTTTTGCAAAACGTACAAAGTAAAAGCAACAAAAATATGAAAACAAAAATGCAGCGAAAATAAATGGCTGGAAATTAAAGAGTTAAAGAATAAGAGAAAACATCCAAATTATGGAGGTTTGGTATTAATGATGTGACCTACTCCTCTCTCAAATGATTCTTATTGATAATTTTCACTATCTTGTGAGCTATTAAAAGTATATGCCCGCAAACTTTCTTTTACAAGGATTGGCATTTTTCAATGAATAACTTCTAGCCAACAACAAAATTTTAAGTATAAAGACCTCCACAACCAACTTGGAGCTTTTAACACAGACTAAACTCACGAACCAGGAGAGAGATTTTAACAAATGGCTAAGCTCCCAAACCTATTGAAAGTTTTAAGTACGCGGACCTCCCCAATAAAATAAGAGCTTTTATTGGTTTATCTCAAAACCAAACAAGAGTTTTAATGGTTTAACTCACAACCAAACGAAACCTTCTTACAAGGAAAATATTTCACAAGAGATAATACTCTCTTTTTCTATTTACAAATTTCCCCTCAACGGTAATAATGATCCCGATAAAGCACAAATTCACTCTCAAAGTACTAAGGAGAAACTAAAGTGAGAAAAATAGAGATTTGTAGAAAAAGTGTGGAGAGTGATAAGAAGGGGTCAAATCCCATTTTTTGGATGATTTGAAATGATATATAAGTCCTCTATTTATAAGAAAAAGTATGGTATAAATTTGTAAACAATCCTTGGGTTAATTAAGCCTCATAATCAATTATGTCAAAGGCGTAATCGATTATGCCACCAAAAAATAGAAGTTTTTTATTACAAGCCATTGTCAATCATTTAAGGAACCTTTCCAGTCGATTTTAGGCGTTACAAAGTGAAGTAATAAACAACTTTTGAATGTTGGATCGTGCCATGACACCTTTCCACTATAGTGTGATTTTTTGTTACTCGCATGGTTATGGCACGATGATGGACATAATTTTTCCAATAGTAAATTATCATTTTCTTCACGAATATCCTCTTTTGCCATGTTTCATCTGTTACACTACTATTGATCAAATTTTCACTAAAACAAAGACAATTCCTACTAAAACAATTCAAAACATAATGAAAATGTTTAACAAAATTACATGATAACAATCAGTCATCATTAAACACCATCACTTGATAAACATATCAAGCATCATCACTTGATAAACATATTGTTGTAACTGGTTTGTAAATATAGAGTCGCCACCCTTTATTTTTATCTCAAGGAAGGGAATATAAAGGATAACCCTAAAAAGTTAGAGATTCTAGGTTTTTGACTCGGTTTTAGACGAAGGGAAAGTGTTAGGCATCCCTCATCAACCTTGTTCACAAGGATACTAGGGTTAGAAGCGCAATTTTTAAGAAATAGGGTTTTAGTTTTTTATTAGGGGAACTCACCACGATTTTAGTCGTATGCCTACGTATCCTCTTAGGAGGAATCAGAGTCCAAATTTGTAGTTTGCAATTGGTTGGTGTTTTTTATCTAAACCAAAAATATAAAATATATTTTTATTAAATAATTAAATAATTAAAAAATATTTTAGTTTAAATACTTTATTTTATTTTGTAATTAAATTAAATTCTACTAGTTCTTTTGTTTATAAAAAACATTTTTCTTAACATTAATATTCAAAATTATTTTATAAACAAATTAGATTAGACTTAGGTTTTATTTCAATTAACTTAGATTTAGGTTTTGATTAAATAATTAATTAACTTTCCTTGTAATTAAAATCAATTAGTTTAATTAGGTTAATCTCTAAAACCTTTTCATCCAAAACCCTAAAAGCAATTTCTTCCTCATCTGTACACTTTGTGCATGATTATTGTTGTAATTCATATTCAATGGTTTGTAATAGTAATTAGGGCTTTATTGCTTTCTTCCGCATATTTACAAACTTGTACCCCCCATTCTCAAAGCGTTGTAATAGCGTAGGACATTTAAATTCTGCAATTTATCACTTTCCTTATTATTGCTAGTAATTAGGGTTTGCATGACAAGATTTAAAATCAAACCATAGAAAACCTTAATTCAAAGAAAAATATTTGAAATCAAAACACCTAGAACACATGTACCTCTAGGGTAACCCACACTTGTTGCCTCGGATGAAAACAATCATGTCCCTCGAACGTGAGATGTTTTAGAAAAGACTCTCGATTAAAAGATCGTATTCCATTGATGACCCTTCAAGGTTGTCTTTAATAAACGATCTTAGTCCCTTACGACAATTGCTAAAACATCTTACAAGTTGCCTTCTATGATTATACGATGACCCACACCCATCCCTCTCATCCAATGATATGGCTCTCTACCAACTAATGGTAGACACGCACTATCTAAAGGAGGATGAAAAGAACAATGAATTTTTTAGTAGATAGATTGCTCGTAATTGCTTGATCACAAACTAAAAACCATTTACACCTTACACTTTTCAAAAACAAACATTTTATATACATTCTCAATGATACGAGAATCATTACAAAATAGCCTTACATTGGCATTTCCAAAACATCTTTCCAAACATTCCCTTTCAACAAATATTTTCAAAACCAACACTTTGTATACATTCTCAATGATACGAGAATCATTGCAAAGTTTGCCATACGAAGGCGTTTTCAAAATATCTTCAAACTTACACAAACACAAATCATTTCAAAGTGATCAAGCAATTAAGAGCACGTAGATAACTACGAATGAAAAGGGTGCTAACATATTCCCTTTTCATAACCTACCCCCTGAATTCAAGAAAATTATCAAAAGGTCTTTCCTGTTCTTTTCACCCTTTCCTTTATTGAATAAAAGAAAAGTCGGTGGCGACTCTTGTTATCCATAATATTTGCGATAAAACGCAAAACACCCAAGTCAGTTCTCTCACTGTATCATAGGGTGCAGGTATTAGGGTCCTGAATTTAGATATTGAATTCAGGTCCAAAAGACAGGGGGTTTGAATTTGGCCTATGCAATAAAACTGGGGGGGCGTGAGCAGTAGGGGCCCATGAGGTTGGGGGGGTATGTTTTTGTGTGTGTTAGGAAAAACAAAAAAGGCATAGGGTGTGTTTAGATATGGGCCAGGCACAAAGGTGCTATGGAGAGTCTGCTTGGATAGTGTGCGGACGGTCGCATGGTGCTTATGTTAGGCGCGCTTCTTTATACATTTGATGGTGATCGTATGGTTGAGATTGAGGGTGTATGGCAACACATGTGGGATGACACACACAAGATCGTTGGACATATTATATCTTCATTTTACAAAAAAAATATTTCATTTCGTTATTTTCTCCTTTCTCTCTCAGACCTCACTCATTCTCTTTTCTTACTCCAAAAAAAACCCTAAACTCCCAACTGGCGGTGGTGCAACATCCCCCTTCCCCCTTGTTGTACCCCAAAATTTTCCCTCCCATTTCCTCAACATTTTTTCATCACAAGACCCTTGGAGCTCAAGATCCAGTTAGGGTTTCCTCTGCTCAAGACTTCTCCTTGCACTGTTGACCCAAATTAGGGTTTGTGTTTGCACAAAGATGTTTTGACCTAGAATGCCTAAGATGACTTTCATGCTTCATGTTGGACTCCCAAGTTTATCCATACCAAGTTTCAAGCCTTGATTCCAATCTTTGCCCAGTCAATTGGACAATTGACCTAGAAATCAACTGTATTGGGGAAAAAGTCAACTGTGATCAATTGACAGTCAAGCCTCTTAATTTTTTGACCCACATCAACATTATGAACTCATATGGACCATTTGACCAAGTTTGGATCACAATTCCACAAGAAATTTGATCAGATCACCAAAAGGGCAAAATGGTCATTTTTAGGGTTTTGACTGCACAAAGGCAATTTTTGACTGTTTGACCTAGCCAATGGCAAACCAAGATCACATATGGACTCAAGGACCCCATGGAATTGTCTTGACATGTTCAACAAGTTCAAAAGATCCCAAATGCACAAGATTAACAGATGAATTTTCCAGTCAATTGATCAATTTTTGACTGTATACTGAAAAGTCAAACTTTGACTTTTTGGTCAAAATCAAGTGTCAAGATTCATTTTCCATCAAAACATGTCAAATTATGAAACTTGTTCATCAAGAAATCAAAAATCACAAATTAGGGTTTGAAATGAAGAATTTTCATAACTTAGAATTTTTCTAAGTTATGAAAATCCCTAATTTTTTCCTAACTTTGTCCCATTTTTTCACCAAGATGCATTTGGATTCAAACAAAAGTCAAAACATGAAAGTTGTATTCCATTGCAAAATATACAACTTTGTTTCACAAAGTTTCTTCAAAAGAAGCTTGTAGCTCAAGTTATGATTTTTGGAACAAGGGTGCAAAACATTCTTAACTTAGAAAATTTTTGACCTATTTTAGGCAGGATTTTTGCCTAACTTCATGGCCACTTTTCACATGCTTCCACTTGGAATTTCAAATTGCATTACAAATATGGATTGTAGTACACATTTCAAGCTTTCCAAAATGTCCAAGAACTCATCAAACAACCTTGTGGTTAGGGAGAATCGAATTTGGCAATATGGGCAAAACTCACTTTGTTCATGGCCAATTTACATGTTCATAACTTGGGCATTCTTGAAATCAGCATGCATAAGCTAGGTTACAGGCCTCTAATCCCTTTCTTACTCAAAAATTCAATGCTAAACCATTGTGCCAAGTTTTTATTTCATTCATTTGGGCAATACATGTTAGATTAAGCCTTAATTAGAAAAAGCATATTATCCATTTTTGTAAAGTGTTACTTTATGTCAATTTTGCAATCTATGAGGTACAATGCAGATCTTTGAGGCACAAAGGCATGGACATATCCCACTGATCAAGACTCAAGTGTGCAGCATAGATAGAGGCATTGTACTGGCTTAGAAACCAAGTTGACATTTCCTTGCTTCACATAGAAGAAAGCTAGCATTTTGAAACTCATCTCACATTTCTGCCAACACAAGCCTGAGAAAACATTGTGAACATCTTCCAAACATCCAACCTAACCTAAAACACGACCTAACCACCTTCCAAACCTCACCATTCATCAAAACACCCTCCTACTGCAAAAAACATAGTCACCTTTGCAGTTGGACTTCCATAACTCAATCCACTCGTGCATTCTTGCTAAAACCAGTTCATACACATTCCATACCACATATACAAGCTATCCCAAGCATTGGACATGACCTGTAACACCTCTAACCAACTTCACCATTTTCACTTTTTCTGTTTTGCAGGTTGATTGCCATAGCTTGATTCACTTGGTTTCAAAGCAAGTTAAAGGTTGGAATAGCATCCCTGGACTTCAAGCAAGTCGTACCAATCCTCACTTTGCCTTGAAAGTGCCTCCATTGCCAGACACGATCCAAGCTGAACATGTAAGTTCATGGACTTCTATCTCTCAATCTAGGAAGAGTTAGCTTTAAGTTTATGAATGAAAAATGTTCTACTCATAGCCCTGAAGCTATGCATATCCTCACTTTCCATTTATATTGCATATGCTGAGAGTATTTTGAACCTGAACATTGACAAAAAACTAGGTCAGGAATTGGGGGAGAAGAAATTCTCTCTCATTTCTGAGAGTTAGAATGACTTTTTTATATATTTGGAATCGTGACAAGATGCTCTATAACATTGCTGTTGTAAGTTTTTGCTGAATGTCAAAGAATCATGAGATAGCAGAAACGCGTGTTTTGTTGTTCAAGGATGCTGGAGGTTGGAGAAGACAAAGTCTTTGGGTTGGGCCTGAGATGTTTTCCTTTTCACACCATTGCATTTCACATGCACCCCCCTGGCCCATTTTGAGTTTTATTTATTATTTTTAATTTTTTTTCCTTTTGATTTTGGTTTTATATTTTTATTTAAACATGAAAAAATCTTAAAATCATTTTTCTCACATTTTTTTGCATTTTTTTGATATTTATTTTGTTTCATTTAGCTTTATATGTAAATAAACATAAATTTACTTTTATTCAAAATATTAAAATAATACCAATACATTTCATTTTCTGATTTTTATTTTATTTTACCTTTTGAAAACATTTTATAAAAAAAAAAATCCTTTTTCTTGTAAATATTAAATATTTTATTTTATACATATTTAATATATTTTGTAAATAATATAAATACTAATATATTTATTAGAATATTTAGGGAAAATACATAAAAAAATAATACATTTTTATCTTTATTAATATTTAACTTAAAAAATCATTTTTTGGCAATATACTTTCTTTTTATTTGTTTTTGTACATAATTAATAAATATTGCATATATTATATAATAAATACCTTTTATTTATAAAATTAGGGTTTTACCCTAAATACTTAAAAATACCAAAAATTAATTCATTTTATTTTTGTTTATTTGACACATAAAAATACTTTTTACATACATACAAAAATCATTTTTTGCATCTTACATATTTTATCTTATTTTATTTAATTATTGCAATTAATTAATTTGTATAATTCAATTTGGATGTAATAGTTAGATTTTAATTTCTTGCTTAAAATATCCCCATTTGAACATTTGTACCCCCATCCCATAATTTGTGTTGTAATAACTTAGGACCTTTTATTTTTCGCATTTAAAAGCTTTCTAATTATGTCATGCTATAATTAGGGTTTTGTATGCAAATCAAAAACAACAAATAGTTTGACCTAAATTCAAGATAAACAAGCATGAAAATGAACAATACCAATCACACTTGCACCCCTAGGGTTACTCCACTTGTTGCCTTCAATAATGGGCCATGTTGCATGTTAAGTTTCTTTGGCAAAAACAAAACAAATTCAAATGATCATAGTCCCTCGATGACGCTTTCGAAAGTTGCCTAAAAAATGATCAAGTCCCTCAAGAAAATGCCAAAGATACTTAACACCATTGCAATCATGGTCTAAAAGATGACCCGCGCCCGTCTCGTTCACATCCTAACACAAGATTGTCCACCAAATACAATGGTGGAACAAAATTGTTAAAAGGGTTAAAACATAGAGAAAACCTTTGAGAAATTTAGGGTAGATAGCTCTTGGTTGCTTGCCAACTTGCAAAACAAAAACACTTGCCTATTTTTCAAAACCACACATCACAACACACTTTCAAAACAAACTTTCAAAAACATTGAAAACTTTTTTAAAAGACATACACCTTTGTATACATCCCAACATGGATCATTACAAAGGTTGCCACCACATTGGCCTCTTTTCAAAACATTTTTCAAACCCACACACAAAGCACCATTTCAAACAATTGAAAGCACCATTTCAAACAATTGAAAATCAAGGCAAGTTGATCTAAGCAAGTAACTAAGAGCCCATGGATAACCATGGATATAAAGGGTTCTAATACCTTCCCTTTCTATAATCTACTCCCCGAACCCAAGAAAACATCTCAAAGGTTTTTGTTGTGCTTTTTAACCTTTCCTTAGGATAAAATAAAAAGTCGGTGGCGACTCTTGCTCAACCGAAACATTTGCGAAAACAAACGCAAACCTCAAGTCAGTTCTCCCACCGTATCACAGAACTGGCGACTCTGCTGGGGAGAACTTTAAAAGTGGAGTAACCTTAGGGCTTAGATCACCCTCTTGCATGACTAATTGTTTGTTTTGATTGCTTTACATCTTGGCTCTCTTGTTTGGGTTTGCAATCCTACACCCGGATTTGGGGAAAACATTCATAGATAGCAATACATTGTGGAAACTGTGCGGGGTATACCGACACGGTTGAAGCAATAGCTATATTAGTGCGACATATTTGTGAATACCGATAACCCTTGAGTTCAATCAAGGAGAGTACGGGGCCGCTGAGTGATGTTACTAAGCACTAATGACCTAGAATCTTACTTGACCATCTTGGCCTTTCATTAGGGGTAGTGAGATGACCGGCTTTGGTGCAGTCCGAAGTTGGTAGATACTCGATACTACACTCATTGAGGGTTGTTTTCTTGGAATATTTTGGTCGCTAGTCAAGTGGCTAAACCAAAAGAATGAACAATGAAAACAATCCAGTGATATTGATCTCCTTAGAACCCGGTTACTATTTATAGGACAGGTTTTTAAGCCAACTACACTCAAGAGGGTACTTACCTATGAAACCCCATGCAAGCCTGAAACTAGGGTTTGGTGTGAATTGCTTGTACATATGTTTTGTGCATACATCATGAACATCATAAAGCATCATATGCATTCACTAACCATTTCAAGGGTTTAGATCTTCATCTTTGTTCTTGTTTTGTAGGTCATGGAAATTCCTCGCAGGAAAACTATCCAAGTCAACCTTGTGAGAATCCCTCCTCAACTCAAGGAGCTCACATCAAGAATTCCGGAAAGCTCTCCCTTCAGTGAAAGACATGGTAGACTGCTCAGCCTAGTAAACACCAACATTGAAGAAGACATGATGAAGGTGCTGTTCCAGTTCTTTGACCCTCTTCACCACTGTTTCACTTTCCCCGACTACCAGTTGGTGCCCACTTTGGAGGAATTTTCTCAACTCCTGAGAATTCATATCCTTAATCAACTACCCTACAACGGTACGGAAAAGGAACCAAAGCCTGAAGATGTTGCTCAAGCACTACATCTACAACCATCTGACATCAAGGGGCATTGGGAAACTAGAAGCAGTGTCAAAGGCTTCTTGGCAAAATTCTTGTTTGAGAAGGCACAAGAGTGTTGGAATTCATTGGACCTACAAGCCTTTGAAGAAATTGTGGCACTCCTTATCTATGGGTTGGTCTTGTTCCCAAATCCTGACCAGCTTGTAGATGTCAACGCCGTCAAAATCTTCTTATCCAGAAATCCAATACCAACATTGCTTGGGGACATTCTTCACTCATTTTACACTCGAACAATGAGAAAGAGGGGTGTTCTCATGTGTTGTACTCCCCTCCTTGCAAGGTGGTTTATTTCGCACCTTCCACAATCTGTCTTGAAGAATGACCAAGGTTTAAGGTGGTCACAACGGTTGATGACCCTCACTCACTCTGATGTACATTGGTGTTCTCGGTCCAGAGAAAATGTCATCATCATCGATCGATGTGGAGAGTTCCCTAATGTTCCATTACTTGGAATTAGGGGAGGCATTACCTACAACCCTTGTCTAGCCTTGAGACAATTTGGATATGCACGGAGAGATGACCCTCACGACATGTTGATTCCTGACCTAGTTTTTGACTTCGACAACAATGCGCAAGGACTTCGCCAAAGATTCATCAGAGCTTGGAGGATGCCTAATAAGGTTGACAGCAAGACACTGGGACACAAGAACTCCATCCCTCTTGAGCCTTATCTCAAGTGGGTACGAGCCCGAGCCCAGAGTCTAATGATGCCTTATCTTCATGTTCTCCCTGTGATTAAAGAGCCCGTTATGGAAGGAGAGGTTCCCTACACCATCCTATATCCTGACATGCCTACATCGTGGAAGGAGATGCAGAAGAGTTGGATCCAAATCAAGGAGGAACGGAACACTTTTGAAGCCAGCTTCTACGCTTGTGAGAAGAAGGTTCTAGAGCTTACCCGCTGACTCCATGAGGAAGAGACCCTCAACACCTACATCACACTAAAAAGGATGCGCAACGTCTTTTTACCTTGAGAAGTTTTTTGTAATATTTGGCCCATGGGACATTTATGTACTGACAAATTTCTTCTTATTAATATGACGTGCGTTCTTTGTGTTTGCAACAATTTTGAACTTTCTGAATCCTTGAATGCATTGCATACATAAGCATACCATTCATCATGTGCATAAGCAGGTCTCCACACCAGGTTTAATTATCTTTCTGCTGTTTATTTCAGTAAGATGGATCTCGAACAGACGGTCAAGGACTTGTAGTCTCAAAACACACAGTTTCAACAACTCCTGATGACCTTGGAAAAGGATCAGGAGGATCTGAAAGCCCTGCTGGGGAACAAAGACCAAGTGAAAAAGAAGAAGAAGAGGATCGGGGTGGCTACCCTAGGAAGAAGGTTTGAGGGTGAAGCCAGAAGAGTGCTTGAATTTCCCCCTACATCTGAAGAGGGAACCAGTAAAGGGAATGCGGCTGCAGTACCTTCCGAATCCGAGGTTGAAGAAGAGGAGGCTGAAGAGGACGAAGACTACTCTGATCAACAATACCCGTCCGCCGATGATAAGTACAAAGGTTTGGAAGACAGGTTGGCAGCTATGGAGCTGCAGAGAGTTCCCGGCTTAGATTTCGAAGATTTTGGATTAGTCGTTGGAATTGTGATCCCCCCGAAGTTCAAAGTGCCCGTTTTTGTAAGGTATGATGGGTTGTCTTGCCCGAAAATGCATCTCAGATCATATGTAAGGAAAATCCAACCTTACACTGCAGACAAGAACCTTTGGATCCATTTCTTTCAGGATAGCCTCTCAGGGGCTCAACTCGAGTGGTTCTATCAGCTGGATGGAGCCAGTATCCGAAACTGGGAAGACTTGGCCACCGCATTTTATAAACAATATCAGTACAATTCTGACCTCGCTCCTACGCGTACCCAACTTCAGGGTATGTCACTGGGGACGGGCGAAGGATTCAAGGAGTATGCGCAAAAGTGGAGAGACTTGGCTGGCAGGGTGCAGCCACCGCTGACTAACCGTAAACTTGTTGACATGTTCCTAGGGACCCTGTCTGGTCCGTTCTTTAACCATCTAATTGGTAATTCCTCTGCTGGGTTTACAGATTTGATCTTGACTGGTGAGAGGATAGAAGCTGGTATCAAGTCAGGGAAGATACAGAAAGGTGCCACCGCGAGTATTGATAAGAAGCCTTTCAAGAAGGAAGCTAGTGTTATTTATGGTCCCAGAAGACAAGTTAAGCCGGAACGCCGCCAAGCCGTCAATGCATTGGTAATTTCAAAGCCTGTTGCTGCTCCTCAGCAGTATAATCAACAAAGGGGTGAGAGGCCCAAGAGGCAGTACACTCGGCTCAGTATGACCCTGTCTCAGATTTTGCCGTAACTACTATCAACCAATCTGGTAACTGTCAAGGAAGCTCCGAAGGTAGTGAACACAGCTTCTCCGAAGTACAACCCCAACGCCCATTGCGCTTATCACTCTGATAGCCCCGGGCATACTACGGAAAATTGTTGGGCTCTGAGGAATAAGGTTCAAGACCTTATTGATGCTAAGGAAATACAGTTTGAGGCGCCCGAAAGACCCAATGTTGTGACTACTCCCATGCCCCAGCATGGAGTGAGTGTCGTGGAAGAAGACCGATATGTAGCCTCCGTGGAAGAGATTGTCACTCCGTTATCAACTGTTAAAAGGAATTTGTTGCTAGCCGGTTTATTTCCGGGAAACGGTGAAGATTGCCTTCTATGCGCTGTTTCGCCTTTTGGTTGTCCTTTGCTGAAATCAGGTATCCAAAGCCTGATGGATAGCAAGGAAATCTTGTTCGAGAAGGTTGTTGTTCTTGCTGTCCCTGCCGAAGAAGTTTCTATTGTCACTATTTTCAACAAACCTCCCAAGGCTCCTTCAAAGAAGCCTGTCAAAATCATGTCCACTCAGAAGATTGCTCTTATCATCATCATAGTTCCGGGGCCCCTCCCTTATACGTCCGACAAAGCTGTCCCGTGGCACTATGGGGCAGATGTTTATGTGCTTGGAGTGAAGCAAGAGTTTGATACGAGTACCGGTGTCAGTAACATCACCGGGCCTGCCAAAATTACTCGCAGTGGTAGGCTGTTCTCACTAGATATCGCACCACCAGCTATTCAGAAACCCCTTATCATCACACCCGTAAGTGTGCATGTTTCCCTTCCTAATCAAGTTCCTGTTTCTACCCCTGCTGCCGAGTCCTCTAACGCTCGGGGCAAAGGGATTGCTACTGATTTTCCTGCCCTGACGGAGGCGCCGAAGACAACCACTGTTGAAGCCTCCCAGCAAGAGATGGAGGAGATCCTCAAGATTATCAAGAAAAGTGATTTCAATGTTGTTGAGCAGTTGGGGCACACCCCATCAAAGATTTCTATGTTATCACTGTTATTGTGTTTAGAGGCCCATGCCAAGGCCCTGATCTCCTTCCTGAAGACGGCCCATGTGCCACAAGAAACATCTGCTGATCAATTTACTGATTGTGTGGCCAACTTGAATGTCGATAATGGTTTGGGCTTCTCTGACGCTGATCTGACCTCCAAAGGAAAAAACCATAACAACGCCCTGCATGTCTCCATCGAATGCAGGGGCACCACTCTTGCCAATGTGTTGGTGGACACCGGTTCTTCATTGAATGTATTGCCCAAGAAGGCCCTAGACAGATTGGATTGTGAGGGTCTAGAGCTCAAGCCTAGTAACATTATGGTCCGAGCCTTTGACGGTTCGAAGAGGATGGTACATGGTGAAGTTGACATTCCAATCAGGGTTGGTTCTCAAGTTTTTGATTCTACTTTCTATGTGATAGACATTCGTCCATCCTACTCTTGTTTGCTGGGTCGTCCATGGATTCACAAGGCTAGAGCTGTGACCTCCACACTACATCAGAAGCTTAAATATCCAGTCAGAGGAAAGATTGTTACAGTTCAAGGGGAAGAGGAGTATATGGTCAGCCACTTAAACTCGTTCCGGTACATAGAAATGGATGGGGAATTCATTGAAACCCCCTTTCAACACTTTGAAGAGGTGCCTCAGACATTGGCATCAGCTGAAACTGTGATTGAAGACCCTCCTTTGAAGATGGCTTCCTTAAAGGATGCCCGGGCTGTGATTGAGAAGGGCAAGTGCGCAAACTGGGGCCAACTTCCTGACTTCACTCCAAAGACCGACAAGTTTGGTTTGGGCTTCACTGCAGAGGCTCAGAGGGCTGTTCGCAAAGCAAGAATTGGAAGACCTCCTGTGTTCATCACCAACCCAGGAGTGAATGCTATTGAAGACGAAGTGGAGGAATCTGAATTCGACATCTGGATCTACCCAACAACCGACAGTGGACCAAGCAACTGGACTGCCAAAGACTTCACACCTATTACTTTTATCACTCATTAATGAACTCTTTTGTTTTCAATTTGTAACAAACAATATGTTGAAACTTTTATGGCTCGGTGTCCTACCCGGGGCACCGTGGCTCCATTTGTGAGGGCTTTTGTATGACATTTTCATATATCATTAATCAAAACATTGTACGTTTTTTGCATTTCAAATCTTGTGCTCCTTTTCTTTCTTTATCATATATTGCAAAATAGCTATATTTACACACACTCACTTATACAGGTTCCAATCCACTCTAGATCTCACTGGTAACAACTCTGCTACTGCCAGTTATGACTTCGAAAATCCGATCAACTTAGACGAAGACGAAGGTGAAGATGATTGTGAAGTGCCTGGTGAACTTGCAAGGCTGCTACTCCAGGAAGAGAGGGTCATTCAGCCACATGAAGAGCCAATGGAAACGGTAAATCTGGGTACTGAGACAGACAGGAAGGAAGTCAAGATCGGTGCCAATCTAGAGCTCAGTGTGAAACAACCGTTGATTCAGATGCTGCAAGACTACATGGAAATCTTTGCTTGGTCTTACAAAGACATGCCTGGTTTGGATGCCGACATTGTGGTTCATCACCTGCCTACCAAGGAAGACTGCCCTCCGGTAAAACAAAAGGTCCGCCGTATGCGTCCAGAGATGTCCGAGAAAATCAAAGCTGAGGTTATGAAACAATTTGATGCCGGGTTGTTGTACCCCAAAATTTGCCCTCCCATATTCTTCAAGATTTTCTAAGATCATGCTTCAAAATCTCCCAAGGGTTGCACAGTCCAATGGCCTCCTGACAGTCAAAAATTAGGGTTTTGGTTCTGGCAAAGAAATTGAAGTTTCCAAGGGTCCAATCAAGTCCCACATGCCTACAAACATTTTCAAACATCCTCATGCCAAGTTTCAAGACTCACAGCACCAAATTGCACAGTCAAAAACCCTAATTGCCTCACAGTCAACTGCAGGGGCAAAATGGTCATTTGACAGTCAAAAGTCCAAATTTTTGGTCAACATCTTATTTTGAAGCCACAAACATCATTTGATCAATTCTTGATCATGATTCTCAAGGCATGGCTCAAAAAGTCTCAAGATGCAAAAGTTTCTATTTTTGGACAGTTGAAAAAGTCAACTGTAACTTGACCAGGGCATAACTTCCACATGGTTTATCAGAAAAATTCCATCCAAAGCTCATTTTGAAGAGAATGACATTTCCTACAACTCATATTCACACTTCAATTCCAAGAAATGCTCTCACAAAAAGATATCAATCTCAACATTATAGGTCATTTTCAAAAGTCAACAAAAAGGCACTTTAAGTCAAAGACCATAACTTGAGATTGGTAAATCAAAATGACATGGGACAAAAGGCATTGGTTAGAGGACTTCAAGACCTTTCCAAAATGTCAAAGAACATGATCAAAGCTTAAAAATTGAGCAAGATATGATTTGTGGAAGTTGGGAAATTTTTGGGAATTTTGAAAAGTCAACTTTGCTTCAAATGCCTCAAAATTGCTAATGGGCCACAATTTCTTCCATGAAACATTACCCAAAGGCTATGCACGACCCATTGACTTTAAAGGGAATTATTTTCTTATTTTTAATTAATTAATTGAGTTTTTAATCCTATTAATTCATTTAATTAAAATTAATTATGAAAAAATACTAAAACATGTTTTCCAAATCTTTTTGTGCAGCATATTCTCCCATTAAAACCTAAATATTTTGTGTACCACATCAAAGGGACCAAATCTTCCAAAATAGGCAAGTTTCCATGACAAAAAAGGATTGAAAAAGATGCTTGAAAATCAAATATTGAATACATGGATTTTGGGCCAGTTTTTCTAACCTAATTCATTCACATATATGTGCACATTGCAAACCTAATGCTAAGAACAAGAAAGTTGCGCAGGAACTGATAGAACAAATTTGCATTTTTCACAAAGAAATCTCAAAACTGTTTTCATAGCTAGAGGGTGATTCAAGGCCTCAAAACTATTCCACAAGCTTGCCAAGACTACCAGGAAGCTTTTGCAATCGAAACCAGCCTTCCATACTCAAAGAGTTGGTATAACCGAGTCACCCTGTTCTTAAAGTTTTGCATATTCGTATTTGCATTTTCATGCCATATTAATGTCTTCTAATGATTGATTTACACTAAGATGATTGTTCTGAAGCTAATGGCATGCTTTGATTGAACTAATATTGCCTGTATCAAAAATCACCATTAACGATTGCTAGGGTTGCAGAAGCTTTGAATTGGGGTTTTCCTCATTTAGAAAAATCAGGCCATGAAACTTGTACCACTGAATTCAGAAGCTCCAAACAAATTGAACAACCACCTCGCGCCCTTTTTATATTCCCTCATGTGCTAATCGCTATTTTTGAATATTACAGTTAGTGGGGGTTTAAAACCCCCGCTATTTGATTTTGTTTACAGGCAAAGAGATGAAGACGATGCATATGTGTCATAACGTTACTGGGTAGTTCAAATCCTGGCGCACGTTTTTTTGTTAAAATCCCACTAATGCTTGTTCTCTCTCATAATAATCCTTATCCATCATAATATCAAAGAAACTCAATGGCTCAGTTGGCTTGTGCGTTGGCATGCAGGTATTGGGACCTGGGTCAAAATGCTCACAAGGCCTGGAATTCTTGGGCCAAAATGCTCACAATTAACCTCCAAATTGGGCAGATACCCCTCCTATGGTTTGCATATTTCTTTTTTTATTTTATTTTAATTCTCTCTTTTTTTTCTTTTATTTGATTAATTTCTTTTATTTAATTCCATAAAATTAATTTTCATAATACAAAAATACAAAAAAATCAGAAATCATAAAAAATAAAAATATGTTTATTTAATTTTTTAATTCTTTAAATAGTTTTGTAAATAAATTTCAATAACCAAATTAGTTTAATTTTAGGTCTTCAACTTTAATGTTTTTTTTTAAATAAATAAAATACATAAAAATTAGGTTTAGCATTTTCATTCTTTTTCTCAATAAATAAATTTTTCATATTATAATTATTATTAACTATTAATTAATTTTGTAAATACTCATGCAACTAAATAATTAGTAAATTAGGTTTAAACTTAAATATTTTCTTTAATAATTAAAAACAATTTAGAATTAGGGATTTATTTAATTTTAATCAATTTCCTTTATTTTCATAAATACAAAAGCATCAAAAATAACTTCTTTTCATTATTTAATAATTTAATTAATTTGTAATTTCAATTTAATCTCTTTAAAGGGTCCAACGCCCTCGTACTCTCGTTTCTAATTTATCTTCGCGCGTTTGTCCTTTATTTTCATTTTAAATATTATGTAATTGCCCCAAAGCTTTGTAATAGTAATTAGGACATTTACTTTCCGCACTTTTATTCAAAATCGGGTCTTTGTTAATTTGGCGATGTATAGACCCGCGCCTTGTAATAGCGTAGGACCTTTATTTTTCCGCACTTTAATTTCCGCACCTTTAAACTACTAATCACATGAAAGAATGTATGCCCAAATAAAATAAAGCGTAGCTCACCCAATGCATGACAAGATAAAATATAACTGAAAATGACACACAATTCACACACCACTCCTAGGGTACGCCTCATTGTTGCCTTGCCCCTCGAAACGTGGTCGTCGAGTATAGGACGTCTTAGTGAGTCCTTATGTTCCATTGATCTAGTTGTCTCAAACAAGTTGCCTCGGAATAGTTGCCTCGAAACAGTTGCCTCGGAATAAAAAGATCAATGGCATAAGGGTAGCTTCTAAGGTATCTTACTATTGCTCGGTGACCACACTGTCCCTAAACTCGAATTGACCCGAACACCTCCAACGGTGGTGCTACCTACCTCTCAATGGTGGGATGGCACTACCTTAAGGACTCTTACACAGCCTAATTCCTTAGGGTAGCTAGATGACTCGTAGATACTTGCTCTAATTCAAAACAAATCAAATCAAAAACTCTTTTCACACCGACACTTTTCAAAAAGCTTTCACAAGCAATTTTTCAAACACTCTTGAGGACCGATACAAGAGTCGATCTGAAACTTTCAAAGAAACTTTTTTCAAAACCCACTCACCTTGAAAAGCAAACAAAAATTTTGAAAACACAATGGGCAAGTATCTAAGAGCCCATGGATAACCATGGATAGAAAGGGTGCTAACACCTTCCCTTTCTATAAATCTACCTCCCGAACCGAGAAACAATCTCATAAGGAATTTTTCTGTGCTTTTGTCCTTTCCATGTTGGAGAAAATAAAAGACGGTGGCGACTCTTGCTTCCGCGACATTTCGCGAACCAGCGTTAAACAGTCAGTTCCAGATCCACCGATCACAGAACTGGCGACTCTGCTGGGGAATCTTAAAGTGAGGTGTACCTTAGGATAGTTCATAACTGTGTTTTCAATTGCTTTGACTTGTTTGCTTTATTATTGTGGGACTGTCCTGGGAGTTCTATAGATCCTAACCCGGATCTGGGGATAACTTCTTAGAAAGTAGCAACAAGGCTGTGAGGGAACTGTGCGGGGTATACCGACATGGTTGAAACAGTCTGCTACGTTGATGTGGCACTTTGGTGTATACCGATAACCCTTGAGTTCAGTCAAGGAGAGTATGGGGCCTCCGCATGGTGTCGTGAAGCATCAACTGACCTTAGGAACCTTAATTGAACTATCTTGGCCTCTTTAGGGTAGTGAGATAACTGACTTTGGTGCAGTCCGAGGTTGGTTGATACTCGATACTACACTCAATTGAGGGTTGCTTTCCTGGAATATTTCGGTCGCCAGTTCAGTGGCTAAATCAAAACGATGAACAATGAAAGCAATCCAGTGATATTGGGACCCTTAGAACCCGGTTACTTCTGATAGGACAGGTTGAGCCCACCAACTTCAAGAGGGTAATACCCAGACCCCATACAGGCCTAAACTCTAAGGGTTGTGGTGTGACTTGTGTGCCTTATCATGTTTGCCTTTGTAAATATTTGTGGTGTGTTTAATCATAGCATCATGACGTCATACATCATCATATGCATTGACTAACCATTTCAGGGGTTCGAATCTTCATCTTTGTTCTTGTTTTGTAGGACATGGAAACTGTTCGCAGAAAGACAATTCAGATCAGCCTTGTAAGGATCCCTCCTCAGCTTAAAGAGCTTATATCCAGGATTCCCGAGAGCTCTTCATTCAGTGAAAGACACGGAAGACTCATCAGCTTGGTCAACACCAACATTGAGGAGGATATGGTAAAGGTCCTGTTCCAGTTCTTTGACCCTCTGCATCACTATTTCACTTTCCTGGATTATCAACTGGTGCCTACATTGGAAGAGTTCTCCCGACTTTTGAAGATCCATATCCTTGATCAACTACCCTACAACGGTACGGAAAAGGAACCCAAGCTTGAAGAGATTGCTAAAGCCTTACACCTACAACCATCTGACCTCAAGGGACATTGGGAAGTTAGAAGTGGTATCAAAGGATTCTTAGCCAGGTTTCTATTTGAGAAGGCCCAAGAATGTTGGAACTCCCTTGACCTACAGGCCTTTGAAGAAGTTGTGGCCCTCCTTGTCTATGGTTTGGTGTTGTTCCCTAATCCAGATCAGCTTATAGATATCAGTGATGTCCAGATCTTCATGTCCAGGAATCCTATACCTACGTTGCTTGGGGACATCCTTCACTCATGTTACACTCGAACCATGAGAAAAAGAGGTGTTCTTATGTGCTGCACTCCTCTCCTGGGGAGGTGGTTTATTTCGCACCTTCCGCAATCAGTTTTGAAGAATGAGTGGGGTTTGAGATGGTCACAACGATTGATGACTCTTACACATGCTGATATACATTGGTGCTCTCGGTCCAGAGAGGATGTCACTATCATTGATCGTTGCGGGGAGTACCCTAATGTTCCTTTACTTGGAATCAGAGAAGGTATTACTTACAACCCATGCTTGGCTTGGAGACAGTTTGGTTATGCTCGAAGGGATGGCCCTCATGACATGTTAATTCCTGACATAGTTTTTGACTTTGACAACGATGCGCAAGGACTTCGCCAGAGATTTATCAGAGCTTGGAGGATGAAAAGTAGGATAGACAGCAAGACCCTGGGGCACAGGAATTCCATCCCATTGGAACCTTATCTCAAGTGGGTACGAGCCCGCTCCCAGAAGTTAGTAATGCCATACCCTCATGTTCTCCCTGTGATCAAAGAGCCGGTCTTGGAAGGAGAGGTGTCCTACACCATTCAACATCTTGACATGCCTACATCCTGGGAAGAAATGCAGAAGAGCTGGATCCAGCTTAAGGAAGAACGAAATTCTCTTGAGACCAGTCTACATGCTAGTGAAAAGAGGGTCTTGGAGCTCACCCGCCTACTGCACGAGGAGAGGAATCTCAACACTTATATAGCTCCAAAGAGGATGCGTAGTGTCTTCTGGGATTGATATGCTTTTGTAATATTTTGCCCATGAGGCTTTGATGTACCAAACAATTATTTCCTTAATGATAACGTGTGTTCCTTTTTGTCTACAACAAATTTGAATTTTCGAACCCTTGAACGCATTGCATAAACACGTATCATTCATCATGTGCATAGCAGGTACTCTTCTTTTCAGGTTGCTTACCGTTCTTCGCTGTTTATTTCAGCATCATGAACCCTGAATCATCTACCGAGATGTCTATCAAGGCCCTTCAGGCGCAGAACGCACAATTTCAGGAGCTGATCATGGGTTTGGCTCAAGGTCAAGAAGAGCTGAAGGCTTTGCTCCTGAAGAAGGAGAAGAAGAAGAAGAAGAGAACTGTTCTTTTCAACATGGGCCGGAGGTTTGGTAACACTCTGCAGAATGAGGAAGCTGGTTCTTCTATAGGCAAAGACAGTCCCCAGGGGGGAAGGGCTCCAAGTCCGGTGGTATCTGACAATGAGACTGATTTTAATGAGGAACAATATCCTCCAGCTGAAGACCGGTACAAGCAGTTGGAAGACCGTCTGAACGCCATGGAAATTCAACAAGTGCCTGGCTTGGATTTCGGTGACTTGGGCTTATCTTCTGGTGTGATCATCCCTCACAAGTTTAAAGCACCATCTTTCACCAAGTATGACGAGGCGTCCTGCCCTAAGCTATACCTCAGATCTTATGTACGGAAGATTCAACCGTACACAGTGGACAAGAACTTGTGGATCCACTTCTTCCAGGAGAGTCTTTCAGGGACTCATCTCGAATGGTTCTATCAGCTGGATGGAACCAAGGTTCGTAACTGGGAGGAGTTGGCTACTGATTTTTACAAGCAGTATCAATATAATGCCGACCTTGCTCCTACACGTACCCAACTCCAGGGTATGTCGCTAGGATCAGGCGAAGGTTTTAAAGAGTATGCACAGAAGTGGAGGGATCTGGCTGGCAGGGTGCAACCTCCGTTAACCGACCGTGAATTGGTAGATATGTTCTTGGGGACCCTATCCGGGCCGTTCTTTAATCATCTTATCGGTAATTCGTCTGCAGGGTTCACTGACCTCATTCTGACAGGGGAAAGGATAAAGGCTGGTATGAAGTCAGGAAAGATTCAGAAAGGTGCGTCTTCAAGTGCTGAGAAGAAACCCTTTAAAAAGGAGGCCAGTGCTGTGTATGGGCCTAGAAGGCAAGATAAACCAGAGCGCCACCAATCTGTCAACACGGTGGTAATTGCTAAGCCTGCTGCCGCTCCTCGGCAAACTAATCAACCCAGGGCTGAAAGACCTAGAAGAGAATTTACCCGGCTGAGTATGACCTTGTCACAAATCTTGCCGCAGCTGCTATCCACCAACTTGGTGACTGTTAGAGAGGCCCCGAAGGTTGTGAATACTATCTCTCCTAAGTATAACCCAAATGCCCGCTGTGCTTATCACTCCCATAGCCCGGGGCATTCTACTGATGATTGCTGGGCCCTAAGAAATAAGGTGCAGGACCTTATTGATGCGAAGGAGATACAATTTGAGGCGCCTGAGAGGCCAAATGTGGTGACTGCTCCTATGCCCCAGCATGGAGTGAATGTCGTTGATAAATATTTGTATGCCGTTTCTGTGAATGATGTAGCTACTCCTTTGTTGACTGTTAAGAGGAACTTGCTGCTGGCCGGTTTATTTCCGGGTTGTAGCGAGGATTGCCTTTTGTGTGCTGTTTCCCTTACTGGTTGTCTGTTGCTGAAGTTAGGCATCCAAAGCCTGATGGATAGCAAGGAGATTTTGTTCAAGAAGACCGCTGTTCCTTTTGTTCCTGTGGAAGAAGTATCCGTCATTACAATTTTCAACAATCCAATCAAGGCTCCCCCGAGGAAGCTAGTTAAAATCATGACTGTCGCACCCATTGTTATTACTGTTCTGGGGCCCCTCCCCTATGAATCTGATAAGGCTGTCCCATGGCACTATGGGGCAGATGTATATGTACTTGGAATCAAGCAAGAGTTCAATACCGGTACCAGCATCAGCAATATCACCGGTCCAGCTAAAGTAACCCGCAGTGGCAGGCTCTTCTCGCCTGACATTGTGCCGCCAGTTATTCGAAGACCTCTCATAATAACGCCTGCAAGTGCGCCTGTTTCCACTTCTGATCAAGTTGCTTCCCCTGTTGCCGAGTCATCTAATACTCGGGGCAAAGGGATTGATGATGAGCCTGCCCGGATGGAGGCACCAAAGTGTGTGAATGTTGAAGCCTCCCAGCAAGAGATGGAGGAAATTCTTAAGATAATCAAGAAGAGCGACTTTGTTGTACCCAAAAATTTGCCCTCCCATTTCCTCAACATTTTCTCATCACAAAACCCTTGGAGATCAAGACCCAGTTAGGGTTTCCTCTGCTCAAGACTTCTCCTTGCACTGTTGACCCAAATTAGGGTTTGTGTTTGCACAAGGGTATTTTGACCTAAAATGCCTAAGATGACTTTCATACTTCATTTTGGACTCCCAAGTTTATCCATACCAAGTTTCAAGTCTTGATTCCAAAATTTGCCCAGTCAATTGGACAGTTGACCTAGAAATCAACTGTATTGGGGAAAAAGTCAACTGTGATCAATTGACAGTCAAACCTCTTGATTTTTTGACCCACATCAACATTATGAACTCATATGGACCATTTGACCAAGTTTGGATCACAATTCCACAAGAAATTTGATCAGATCACCAAAAGGGCAAAATGGTCATTTTTAGGGTTTTGACTGCACAAAGGCAATTTTTGACTGTTTGACCTAGCCAATGGCAAACCAAGCTCACATATGGACTCAAGGACCCCATGGAATTATCTTGACATGCTCAACAAGTTCAAAAGATCCCAAATACACAAGATTGACAGTTGAATTTCCCAGTCAATTGATCAATTTTGACTGTATACTGAAAAGTCAAACTTTGACTTTTTGGTCAAAATCAAGTGTCAAGATTCATTTTTCATCAAAACATGCCAAATCATGAAACTTGTTCATCAAGAAATCAAGAATTGCAAATTAGGGTTTAAAATGAAGATTTTTCATAACTTAGAATTTTTCTAAGTTATGAAAAACCCTAATTTTTTCCTAACTTTGTCCCACTTTCTCACCAAGATTCATTTGGATTCAAGCAAAAGTAAAAACATGAAAGTTGTAGCCTATTGCAAAATCTACAACTTTGATTCACAAAGTTTTCCCAAAAGAAGCTTGTAGCTCAAGTTACAATTTTTGGAACAAGGGTACCAAACCATTCTTAACTTAGAGAAAATTTGACCTATTTTTAGGCAAGGTTTTTACCTAACTTCAAGACCATTTTTCACATACTTCCACTTGGAATTTCAATTTAAATTTCAAATATGGATTGTAGTACACATTCCAAGCTTTCCAAAATGTCCAAGAACTCATCAAACAACCTCATGGTTAGGGAGAATCGAATTTGGTAATATGGGAAAAACTCACTTTTGATTTGGCCAAGTTACATGTTCATACATTTGTGCCATTTTGAATTCAGCATGCTTTCCTTGATTACATGCCTCTAAACCATCCAACACTCAATAATTTAATGCTAACTCATTGTGCCAAGGCCTTGTTTTATGAGTTTAAGCATTACATGTTGAACTAAGCCATTTATAGAAAAAGCAAATTAGCCATTCTTGAAAAGTTGCACTTTATGTCTAAAGCAAATCCAAGCAAGTACAGTTAAGATCTCTTTGGCACAAGTTTATGAGTTAATTACACTGATCAAGACTAAGTTGTGCAACATAGATTGGGGGCCTCTACCTGTCTAGAACACCAACTTGCCATCTCTTGCTTAAAGTGTAAGAAACATAGCATAACATCTAACAACTTTCATCTCAGCAAACCAAGCCTTAAGCAAAGTTATCAAACACATTCAAGACATCCATCCTAACCTGAAACACGAGCCTAACATCCCCAATACCTCCCCATTCCCAGAATCACCCTCAAACTGCCCAAACAGAGCATCTGCTGCAGTTTGAGTTCCATAGCTCAAACCTTCCATGCATTCTTGCTAAAAACACATCAAACACATCCCATAATATCCCTTGAAGCTATTCCAAACCTCAAACACGACCTGTAACACTCCCAGGCAACATCACCATTTTCATTTTCTTGTTTTGCAGCTGAAGTTCCATAGCACGATTCAAAAGGTTTCAAGACAAAGTAAAGCTTGGAACAGCATCCCTGGACATCAAGGAAGCTGTACCAATCATCACCTTGCATTGAAGACACCTCAATCACCAGATACAACTTCATTTGAACAGGTAAGTTCATGAACTCGAATCTCTCTATCCAGGCATTGTTAGCTTTAGGTTTGTGAAGAAAGCATGTCATATTCATAGCCCTGAACATGCCCATGTAATTAGATTTCATTTATATTATGTATGCTTAGAGAATTTTAAGTCTGAACATGGAACAAAAACTAGGTCAGGAATTGGGGGAGAAGAAATTCTCTCTCATCTTAGAGAGTTAAGTCAAGTTCTTTATATCCCTGAATTCGTCTCTTAATGCTCTACATTTTTCATGTTGTGAGTTTTGCTTGAAAGTCCAGGAATTGAGAGATGAAAAACGCGCGTGGATTGTGTTCAAACATGTTCTGAGGTTAAAGATGAAGTCTTCTTGGGCTGGGCCTGAGTTGACTTTCTTTTTGCACCCTTTTGTTACTTTTACACCCCCTGAGCCCATTTTGCTTATTTTAATGATTTTTTGACTTTTCTTTTTTTGTTCTGACTTATTTATTTTTTCTTATAATATTAAAAATATAAAAAATATTTTTTACACCATTTTCATATTTATTAGGCATTTATTTGTTTGAATGAGTATTTGTGCATAAATAAATAAATAGATATACTTTTTTACTTAAAATACTAAAAATAGTGCAAACACATTTTTATTCCATTTTTATTTCATTTTATCTTCTGAAAATATTTTATATAAAATATACTTTTTTTTTATAAATATTAAATATTATTATTTTGGTATATATAATATATATTTAGTAAATAATACAAATATTTATATATATATATATATTAGTATATTTAGGTTAAAAATACAAAATATATACATTTTATTTTTTTATTAATATTTAACATTAAAAAATACCTTTTGACCAATATACTTCATTTTTATTTTATTTTTGTACATAATAAAATAAATATTGTACATATTAATAATTAATACTTTTACTTAATGAAATTAGGGTTTTTTCCCTAAAATACATAAAAAACTCCAAAAATTAATACTTTTATTTTTGTTTCCTTTATACATAAAAACACTTTTTTCCTACATATAAAAACATTTTTTTTGCATCTTGCATATTCATTCTTATTTTATTTAATTTGTGCAATTAAATATCTTGTAAATAATTCCCATTTGATGTAATAGTCTAGGTTTAAATTCCTTGTCAAATACCCCCCATTTGAACATTTGTACCCCCCTTCCCATTTATTGTGTTGTAATAGCTTAGTAACTTTATTTTTCGCACTTTATTGCTTTCTAAATATACCATGTTAGAATTAGGGTTTGTATGCGAATCAAAAACAACAAAAATAGTTTGACCTAATTTCAAGATAAACAAGCATGAAAATGGACAACACTAATCACACTTGCACCCCTAGGGTATTCCACTTGTTGCCTTCAATAAATGGGCCATATTGTATGTTAGGTCTCTTTGGGCAAAACAAAACAATTCAAATGATCATAGTCCCTCGATGACGCTTTCAAAAGTTGCCTAAAATGATCAAGTCCCTTTCAAGGAAAAATTGCCCAAAGATACCTGGCACCATTGCAATTATGGTCTAAACGATGACCCGCGCCCGTCCCTTTCACATCCTAACACAAGATTGTCCACCAAATACAATGGTGGAAAAAATTGTTAAAAGGGTTAAAAGCATAGTAGAAATCTTTGAGAAATTTAGGAGTAGATAACCTCTTAGTTACTTGAATCAAACTTGCAAAACAAAACACTTGCCTATTTTCAAAAACCACACCTCACAATACTTTCAAAAACAAACTTTCAAAAAACAAATGAAAACCTTTTCAAAAGACATACTCCTTTGTATACATCCCAACATGGATCATTACAAAGGTTGCCACCACATTGGCTTCTTTTCAAAACATTTTCAAACCCACACATACAAAGCACCATTTCAAACAATTGAAAACCAAGGCAAGTTGATCTAAGCAAGTACCTAAGAGCCCATGGATAACCATGGATAGAAATGGTGCTAATACCTTCCCTTTCTATAATCTACTCCCCGAACCCAAGAAAACATCTCAAAGGTTTTTGCTGTGCTTTTTAACCTTTCCTTAGGATAAAATAAAAAGTCGGTGGCGACTCTTGCTCAACCGAAACACTTGCGAAAACAAACGCAAAACCATAGTCAGTTCTCCCACCGTATCACAGAACTGGCGACTCTGCTGGGGAATGTTTAAAAGTGGAGTAACCTTAGGGCTTAGATCACCCTCTTGCATGACTAATTGTTTGATTTGATTGCTTTATATTTTGGCTCTCTTGTTTGGGTTTGCAATCCTACACCCGGATTTTGGGAAACATTCATAGATAGCAATACGTTGTGGAAACTGGGCGGGGTATACCGACACGGTCGAAGCAATCGTTATATTAGTGCGACATATTTGTGAGTACCGGTAACCCTTGAGTTCAATCAAGGAGAGTACGGGGCCGCTGAGTGATGTCACTAAGCATTAATGACCTAGAACCTTACTTGACCATCTTGGCCTTTTATTAGGGGTAGTGAGATGACCGGCTTTGGTGCAGTCCGAAGTTGGTAGATACTCGATACTACACTCATTGAGGGTTGTTTTCTTGGAATATTTTGGTCGCTAGTTAAGTGGCTAAACCAAAACAATGAACAATGAAAACAATCCAATGATATTGAGCTCCTTAGAACCTGGTTACTATTTATAGGACAGGTTTTTAAGCCAACTACACTCAAGAGGGTACTTACCTATGAAACCCCATGCAAGCCTGAAACTAGGGTTTGGTGTGATTTGCTTGTACATATGTTTGTGCATACATCATAAACATCATAAAGCATCATATGCATTCACTAACCACTTCAAGGGTTCAGATCTTCATCTTTGTTCTTGTTTTGTAGGTCATGGAAATTCCTCGCAGAAAAACCATCCAAGTCAACCTTGTGAGAATCTCTCCTCAACTCAAGGAGCTCACCTCAAGAATTCCGGAAAGCTCATCCTTCAGTGAAAGACATGGTAGACTGCTCAGCTTAGTCAACACCAACATTGAAGAAGACATGATGAAAGTGCTATTCCAGTTCTTTGACCCTCTTCACCACTGTTTCACTTTCCCCGACTACCAGTTGGTACCCACTTTGGAGGAATTTTCTCAACTCCTGAGAATTCCTATCCTTAATCAACTACCTTTCAACGGTACGGAAAAGGAACCAAAGCCTGAAGATGTTGCTCGAGCATTACATCTACAGCCTTCTGACATCAAGGGGCATTGGGAAACTAGAAGTGGCGTCAAAGGCTTCTTAGCAAAATTCTTGTTTGAGAAGGCACAAGAGTGTTGGGATTCATTGGACCTACAAGCTTTTGAAGAGATTGTGGCACTCCTTATCTATGGGTTGGTCCTATTCCCAAATTCAGACCAATTTGTAGATGTCAACGCCGTCAAAATCTTCTTGTCCAGAAATCCAATACCAACATTGCTTGGGGACATCCTTCACTCATTTTACACACGAACAATGAGAAAGAGGGGTGTTCTCATGTGCTGTACTCCTCTCCTTGCAAGGTGGTTTATTTCGCACCTTCCACAATTTGTCTTGAAGAATGACCAAGGCTCAAGGTGGTCCCAACTGTTGATGACTCTTACTCACTCTGATGTACATTGGTGTTCTCGGTCCAGAGAAAATGTCATCATCATCGATCGTTGCGGGGAGTTTCCTAATGTTCCTTTACTTGGAATCAGAGGAGGTATCACCTACAACCCTTGCCTAGCTTTGAGGCAATTTAGATATGCACGGAGGGATGGCCCTCACGACATGTTGATTCCTGACCTAGTTTTTGACTTCGACAACGATGCGCAAGGACTTCGCCAAAGATTCATCAGAGCTTGGGGGAGGCCCAACAAGGTTGATAGCAAGACACTGGGACACAAAAACTCCATCCCTCTTGAACCTTACCTCAAGTGGGTACAAGCCCGAGCCCAGAGTCTAATGATGCCTTATCCTCATGTTCTCCCTGTGATTAAAGAGCCCGTCAAGGAAGGAGAGGTTCCCTACACCATCCTACATCCTGACATGCCTACATCGTGGGAGGAAATGCAGAAGAGTTGGATCCAACTCAAGGAGGAACGGAACACTTTTGAAGCCAGCTTCTACGCCAGCGAGAAGAAGGTTTTAGAGCTCACCCGCCGTCTCCTTGAGCAAGAGGCCCTCAACACCTACATTGCGCCGAAGAGGATGCGCATCGTCTTTTTACCTTGAGAAGTTGTTTTTGTAATATTTGGCCAATGGAGCATTTATGTACTAACAAATCTTTTCTTATTAATATGATGTGCGTTCTTTTTTGTTTGCAACAATTGTGAATTTCTAAAATCCTTGAATGCATTGCATAGATAGCATCTCATGCATCATGTGCATAACAGGTACCCATTTTTCTACAGGTTGCTTAATCTCCTTCGCTGTTTATTTTGAACAGTCATCATGAATCCAGACTCATCCAGTGAGCAAGCAATCAAGGCCCTTCAGGCCCAAAGTGCCCAGTTTCAAGAAATGGTCCTGAGCCTAGCCCAAGGTCAGCAAGAGTTGAAGACTCTACTCCTGAAGAAGAAGAAGAAAAAGAGGACTGCGTTGTTCAACACCGGACGCAGATTTGGGAACACACTTCATAATGAAGCTGATCCAACTACTTCTTCTGCTGAGAAAAACAGTCCCCAAGGGGGAGGAGCTCCTAGTCCCGCAGTCTCCGACAACGAGACAGACTATAACGACGAACAATACCCACCTGCTGCTGACAGATACAAGCAATTGGAGGACCGCTTGAGCGCCATGGAAATTCAGAATGTGCCGGGGCTGGATTTCGGAGATCTGGGGTTATCTTCTGGGGTAGTAATTCCACACAAGTTTAAGGCGCCTGCCTTCGCCAAGTATGATGGGGTCTCCTGTCCAAAGCTGCATCTAAGGTCGTACGTAAGGAAGATCCAACCTTACACGGCAGATAAGAACCTTTGGATTCACTTCTTCCAAGATAGCCTCTCGGGGTCACAGCTTGAATGGTTTTACCAATTAGATGGAACTAGCACCCGACACTGGGAAGATTTGGCAACCGCATTCTACAGACAATACCAATACAATTCTGATCTCGCTCCTACGCGTACCCAACTTCAGGGTATGTCTCTAGGAACGGGTGAAGGGTTCAAAGAATATGCACAAAAATGGAGAGATTTGGCTGGCAGGGTGCAACCTCCATTGACTGATCGTGAGCTGGTTGATATGTTCCTAGGGACTTTGTCTGGTCCATTTTTCAATCATTTGGTTGGTAACTCCTCCGCTGGGTTTACGGATTTGATTCTGACGGGAGAAAGAATTGAAGCTGGCATCAGGTCAGGAAAGATACAAAAAGCTGCCTCCACAAGTACCGAGAAGAGGCCGTTTAAGAAAGAAGCAAGTGTCGTCTATGGTCCTAGAAGACAAGTCAAGCCCGAAAGTCGCCAAGCCGTCAATGCTTTGGTCATTTCAAAACCTGTTGCTGCTCCTCAGCAGTACAATCAACAAAGAGGTGAAAGGCCCAAGAGGCAGTATACTCAGTTTGAAGCGCCTGAAAGACCGAATGTTGTAACTGCTCCTATGCCCCAGCATAGAGTAAATGCCATTGAGGAAGAGTTGTATGCTGTTTCGGTGAATGAAGTTGTTACCCCTCTTTTGACTGTTAAGAGGAACTTACTACTAGCCGGTTTATTTCCGGGTTGTAGTAAGGGTTGCGTCCTGTGTGCTGTTATCCCTACCGGTTGTCCACTGCTGAAATCAGGCATCCAAAGCCTGATGGATAGCAAGGAAATTCTGTTCAAGAAAACTGCTGTTCCGTTTGTTTCCATTGAAGAAATTTCTGTTGTCACAATTTACAAATCTGCCAAAGCTCCCATAAAGAAACCAATCCAAATTATGTCTGTTGCACCCATCATTATTACTGTCCCGGGGCCTCTCCCGTATGAGTCTGATAAAGCTGTTCCATGGCATTATGGAGCCGACGTGTATGTGCTTGGGGTGAAGCAGGAGTTCAACACTAATACCAGTATCAGTAACATCACTGGTCCCGCCAATATTACCCGCAGTGGCAGGCTCTTCTCGCCTGACATTGCACCGCCAGTTATCCGAAAACCTCTCACCATCACACCCGCAAGTGTGCATGTTCCAACTCAAGTTCCTGTGTCTACTACTACCGTCGAGTCTTCTGATACTCGGGGCAAAGAAGTTGCTACCGATTTGCCTGCTAGGACGGAGGCACCAAAAAAGAAGACTGTTGTAGAAGCCTTCCAACAAGAAATGGAGGAAATCCTTAAAATTATCAAAAAAAGTGACTTTAACGTTGTTGAACAGTTGGGGCATACTCCCTCCAAAATCTCTATGTTATCATTACTGCTATGCTCAGAGGCCCATGCAAAAGCCCTGATTTCATTTTTGAAAACGGCCCATGTGCCGCAAGAGACCTCCGCGGATCAATTCACCGACTGTGTGGCTAATTTGACGGCTGACAATGGCTTGGGGTTCTCAGATGTTGACCTTACCGCCAAAGGGAAAAATCACAATGATGCCCTGAATGTTTCCATAGAATGCAGGGGCACTACTCTCGCACACGTGTTAGTGGATACCGGCTCTTCCCTGAATATTTTGCCCAAAAAGGCATTGGATCGCTTGGATTGTGAGGACCTGGAGTTGAAACCTAGCAACATCATTGTTAGAGCCTTCGACGGTTCTAAGAGGATGGTGCACGGTGAAGTAGACATCCCTATTCGTGTGGTTTCCCAAGTTTTCAACTCAACGTTCTATGTAATGGATATTCGTCCGTCTTACTCCTGCTTATTGGGTCGACCCTGGATTCACAAAGCTGGGGCAGTAACTTCCACCCTACACCAAAAGCTCAAATACCCTGTCAAAGGGAAGATTGTTACTGTGCAGGGCGAGGAGGAGTACATGGTTAGTCATTTGAATTCATTCCGGTATATCGAAATGGACGGGGAGTTTATTGAAACCCCCTTTCAGCATTTTGAGGAAGTACCTCCAGTGTTGGCATCAGCTGAGGCAGTAGTTGAAGAGAATTTTCCGTTGAAGATGGCGTCCTTGAAGGATGCCCGGGCTGTAATCGAGAAAGGTAATTGTGCAAACTGGGGTCAGCTTCCTGACTTCACTCAAAAGAACGACAAGTTTGGGCTGGGCTTTACTGCAGAGGCTCAGAGGGTTGTGCGCAAGGAAAAAATCAGAAAGGCTCCGGTGTTCATCTCCAACCCAAGGGTGAATGCTATTGAGGAGGATGATGTAGAGGAAGCAGAGTTTGACAGTTGGATCTACCCGACTACTAGCAACGGACCAAGCAACTGGACGGCAAAGGATTTTACACCTATCACATTTGTCACGCAGTAATTATTTCTTTTGATTTTCAATTTGTAACAAACAATGTGTTAAAACTTTATTGGCTCAGTGTCCTACCCGGGGCATCGTAGCTCCATTTATGAGGGCTTTTTGTATGACATTTCCATATATCATCAATCAAAACATTGGACGTTTTTTGCATTTCAAATCTTGTGCTCTTTTCTTTCTGTGTTATATATTGCAAAACAACTATATTTACACACACCCACTTATACAGGTTTCAATCCACTCTGGATCTCACTGGTAACAGCTCTGCTACCGCCAGTTATGACTTCGAGAGTCCAATCAACTTGGCCGAAGACGAAGGTGAAGATGATTGCGAAGTGCCTGGTGAACTCACAAGACTGCTACTCCAGGAAGAGAGGGCTATTCAACCACATGAAGAGCCAGTGGAAACGATTAACCTGGTACTGAGACAGATAGGAAAGAGGTCAAGATTGGGGCTAATCTAGAGCTCAGCGTGAAGCAACGATTGATCCAGATGCTACGTGATTACATGGAGATATTTTATTGGTCCTATGAAGACATGCCTGGTTTGGATGCCGACATTGTAGTTCATCACCTGCCAACCAAGGAGGACTGCCCTCCGGTAAAGCAAAAGGTCCGCCGTATGCGCCCAGAGATGTCTGAAAAGATCAAGGCTGAGGTTATGAAGCAATTCGATGCCGGGTTTCTAGCAGTAACTTCTTACCCTCAGTGGGTTGCCAATGTGGTGCCAGTGCCGAAAAAGGACGGTAAAGTCAGGATGTGTGTCGACTACAGGGACTTGAACAGGGCAAGCCCCAAGGATGACTTCCCCTTACCTCACATCGACGTTCTTGTCGACAATACCGCTCAACACAAGGTTTTCTCCTTCATGGATGGTTTTTCAGGGTATAATCAGATCAAGATGGCTCCGGAAGATATGGAAAAGACTACCTTTGTGACTCAGTGGGGCACCTTCTGCTACAAGGTCATGCCATTCGGGTTGAAGAATGCTGGGGCAACCTATCAACGTGTCATGGTTGCTTTATTTCATGATATGATCCATCATGAGATTGAAGTATACGTTGATGACATGATTGCAAGGTCTCAAACTGAGGAGGAGCATCTTGATCATTTGAGGAAGCTGTTTGACCGACTCAAGTTATACAAGCTGAGGTTGAATCCCAACAAATGCACCTTTGGGGTAAGATCCGGAAAATTGCTAGGTTTCATTGTAAGTGATAAAGGTATTCAGGTGGACCCTGCCAAGGTAAAAGCCATACAAGAGATGCCGACTCCAAAGACAGAGAAAGAAGTCAGAGGCTTCCTGGGACGACTGAATTACATTTCCCGATTCATCTCACATCTGACTGCTACTTGTGAGCTAATCTTCAAATTACTGAAGAAAGATCAAGTAGTACGTTGGAACGATGAATGTCAGGCTGCCTTTGAGAAGATAAAAGAATATTTCCAAGAACCACCCATTCTTATGCCACCAGTGGAAGGGAGACCTCTGATACTATACTTGACAGTACTGGACAATTCAATGGGGTGTGTGCTGGGGCAGCATGACGAGTCTGGCCGAAAAGAGCACGCTATTTATTACTTGAGCAAAAAGTTTACCGACTGTGAGTCTCGTTACTCACTGCTTGAGAAAACTTGTTGCGCTCTAGTATAGGCTGCTCGCTGGCTGAGACAGTATATGCTGACTCACACTACTCTATTGATTTCAAAGATGGATCCCATCAAGTACATATTTGAAAAGCCTGCTCTGTCTGGAAGAATAGCGATATGGCAAATGATCTTAACAGAATATGACATCCAGTATACAACTCAGAAAGCAATTAAAGGAAGTGTACTGGCAGATCATTTGGCACACCAACCTGTGGACGATTACCAATCATTGAACTTTGATTTTCCGAACGAAGATATCATGGTGGTAACTGACTGTGAAGTACCTGGACTGGATGAAGGACCTGAGGAAGGATCCCGATGGTCTATGCATTTTGACAGAGCCTCCAATGCTTTGGGTAACGGCGTCGGTGCTGTAATCATATCTCCCAAAGGAACTCATACTCCACTCACCGCCCGATTGTGTTTCAACTGCACCAACAACATGGCAGAATATGAGGCATGTATCATGGGTTTACAAGCTGCAATCGACTTAAGGATCAAGTTTTTGAGTGTCTTCGGAGATTCCTCTCTCGTGATCAATCAGATCAAAGGCGAGTGGGATACGAAACACCCAAATCTTATTCCTTACAAGGAGTATGTGTCAACCTTGCTTCCCCACTTTGAAGAAATAACTTTTGAGCACTTCCCAAGAGAGGAGAATCAGCTAGCGGACGCACTAGCTACGATGTCTTCAATGTTCAAAGTTAAATGGGACAATGAGGCTCCCCGGATCATTATCTAGAAGTTGGACGAACCGGCATACTGCTGCAAGCTTGAGGCTGAAAAGGTGACTGAAAAACCCTGGTATCATGAGGTGAAGAGGTATTTGGAAGCTCAGGAATACCCTGAAGGCACATCTGTCAATGACAAGAAGTTCATGAGGAGGTTTGCGGCAAAATTCTTCCTCAGCAACGGCATTCTCTACAAACGGAATCATGATTCGACTCTACTACGTTGTGTGGATAAGGCTGAAGCAGAGAAGATCATGTTAGAACTGCATGAGGGTACATTCGGGACCCATTCCAGTGGACACACCATGGCTAAGAAAATCCTTCGGGCAGGATATTTCTAGTCCACAATGGAAGCTGATTGTTACCAACACTCCCGAACTTGTCACAAATGCCAGATCTATGCTGACAAGGTGCATATTCCTCCAGTTCCTCTGAATGTCCTGACGGCACCTTGGCCTTTTGCAATGTGGGGGATTGATATGATCGGTGAGATCCGACCGACAGCATCTAATGGGCATCGCTTCATCTTAGTGGCAATCGATTACTTCACGAAGTGGGTTGAGGCAGCTTCCTACGCAACGGTAACCAAGAGCGTCGTGGCACGTTTCATCCGGCATAATTTGATCTGTCGATACGGTGTCCCGGAAATGATCATTACGGACAATGGCACCAATCTTAATAATAAGATGATCACTGAACTCTGCGAACAATTCAAGATACAGCACCACAATATTTCTCCCTACCGGCCGAAGATGAATGGGGCTGTAGAGGCAGCTAATAAAAATATCAAGAAAATTGTGCAGAAGATGACAGTGACCTATAAAGATTGGCACGAGATGTTACCGTTCGCTCTTCATGGGTACCGTACCTCAGCAAGGACGTCAACCGGGGCAACTCCTTTCTCCTTGGTCTATGGCATGGAGGCAGTCTTGCCAATTGAAGTCCAGATACCCTCTCTCCGAATAATGAAGGATGCGGATTTGAATGAAGATGACTGGATCCAGACTCGACTTGATCAATTAAATCTGATTGACGAAAAGAGGCTCACTGCTATCTGTCATGGTCAAACGTATCAAAAACGGATGATCAGGGCATTTAACAAGAAAGTCAAACCACAAGAGTATCAAGTTGGGGACCTGGTAATTAAACGCATCATCCTTCCTCAAAGTGATCCCCGGGGCAAATGGACCCCTACGTACGAAGGGCCATTTATGGTTAAACATGTGTTCTCAGGAGGAGCCATGATCCTAACCACCATGGATGGTGACGACCTTCCTCACCCCGCTAATGCAGACATAGTGAAAAAATACTACGCATAAATAAAAGACCCGCTAGGTTGACATACCTAGGCAAAAATAAGGGCTTCCCGGCGAACCAAAAGGGTTCGGGCAAAAATAAGGGATGAAATGAATAAAAATCTGTACACCCGGCAAGTCGAAAACCTGAAAAGGCGGCTTGGGCAAAAATGGGTATCCCGGTGGACTGAAAACCCGAAAGGGCGGTCCAGGCAAAAGTTAGGGATAAAGCGTAACACTATGTCTCATTGGATCACTTCGCATCCGGAAGTCGGTATCAACGATTTGGCTCAGATTTCGGCATCGACCAATCAGCTTCATCTTCGACCAAGCAGCAAAGTGATGAGACGCTTGAAGACATAAAGGCGATAGCAGAGTTGGAACCCAGTGGGATTGTTCACATAGCTATTTTGTTTTCTTTTCAAAAATTGTAAACTCTATGTTATTTGGCGGCGTCCTCTTACTAGGATGTCAGCCTCTTGTACAAAAAACGCCTATTCACGGGCAGAATTCAAATCAATACAAATTCACTTGTCTATACAAATTGCCATTGCTTTTCCTTTTTTCTGTTTTGTCTTGCGAAGAACGTCCAATGTTCATTTTTGATATATGCATTTGACATTAAATTGTTGATTCATAAATATTTGCATATGAAACGAAAGATTAAAAACAGGGGCAAATGCGGAGTTGTCTGATGCAGTCTGGTTGTTTTGTCCGCCAAGGTACCAAGGTAGATTCGACTGAAGAATGCGACCAAATCATCACAACATTCCCCGGCAGGCCTTAAAGTTTATCCCCAGTAGATTCTGGAAGCTTGTTCCCTGCAGAGTACGGACGTCTCTCCCGAGCTTTATTCAGAGTTATTCCTCACAAGGGCTTATAACTGGGTTATCCTCAGCTAATTACCACGGAAGATCGCCCTCGACAAAGTTCCTTCAATCCCCGGCAGGAGTCTATCTTTGGTATTCCCCAGCGGAGTTTATCTTTGGTATTCCCCAGCGGAGTTTATCTTTGGTTATCCCCAGCGAAGTTTATCATCATTATCCCCAGCGGAATCCATCATTGAAGTCCTCAGCAGGCCTCTCATCAAAACTTCAGCAAAGTATCTCTGCCACAGAGCAACTCCCCGGCCGTTCGTCAAGGATTTATTTTCCTAAGACGAAATTACATTCATAAACATTTCACATTTTCATACATCTTGCTTACATACATGATAAAGTGCATACAACACTATCTCATGTTGAACATCATAACATCATGCATATCATACATCATGACATTGCGTACAACTTATGTTTTTGCCTTTTCAGGAAAAAAACAACCCAAAAGACAACTGCCTTCAACTGTCACAATTCCATATTCGATACCTGTATCTAGCCAGGGCACATCTGAGAGTGATCAGTTTCCAGACTCGATTCCTGTATCTAGCCAGGGCACGTCTGAAGAGTTCTAAGATTCGATTCCTGTATCCAGCCAGGGCACATCTATCAACTACAACATTTCCAGATTCGATTCCTGTATCCAGCCAGGGCACATCTATCAACTACAACATTTCCAGATTCGATTCCTGTATCCAGCCAGGGCATATCTGTTGACCACATTTCCAGACTCGATTCCTGTATCTAGCCAGGGCACGTCTGAAGAGTTCGAAGATTCGATTCCTGTATCCAGCCAGGGCATATCTATTGACGACTATTTCCATATTCGACTCCTGTATCCAGCCAGGGCACATCTGTGAGCAACCGATTGTAGATTCGATTCCTGTATCCAGCCAGGGCATATATGCATAAAGAGATTGGAGATCAAACACCTGTAACAAGCCAGGAAAACATCTGCCTCTCTCAAATACACAAGTTCTCGCTAAGGAATCTCTTATGCGATCAACACTTCCAAAAGGCATCTATAAGCCCATTCCCGACAAATTTCTGTCACGTCTCCAGATGGCATCTATAAGCCCATCTCCCTATCCATCTATCCAAATGGCATCTATAAGCCCATTCCCGACATCACATTGCTGATACTCCAACATGCGAGTGCAAATTTCCGGGCACTCTAGTGTCCAATCTCCTTTTACCCTCGAGTCACGAAAGGCAAACTTGCCAATCTAACTCTTCAGGTTCAAGAAGATTGAACAGGGGCAACTGTTGTACCCCAAAATTTTCCCTCCCATTTCCTCAACATTTTCTCATCACAAAACCCTTGAAGATCAAGATCCAGTTAGGGTTTCCTCTGCTCAAGACTTCTCCTTGCACTGTGGACCCAAATTAGGGTTTGTGGTTGAACAAAGATGTTTTGACCTAAAATGCCTAAGATGACTTTCATGCTTCATGTTGGACTCTCAAGTTTATCCATACCAAGTTTCAAGTCTTGATTCCAAGTTTTGCCCAGTCAATTGGGCAGATGACCTAGAAATCAACTGTATTGGGGAAAAAGTCAACTGTGGCCAATTGACAGTCAAATCTCATGAAAATTGACCCACATCAACATTATGAACTCATATGGACCATTTTATCAAGTTTGGATCACAATTCCACAAGAAATTTAATCAGATCATCAAAAGGGCAAAATGGTCATTTTTAGGGTTTTGACTGCACAAAGGCAATTTTTGACTGTTTGACCTAGCCAATGGCAAACCAAGCTCACATATGGACTCAAGGACCCCATGGAGTTATCTTCACATGCTCAACAAGTTCAAAAGATCCCAAGTACACAAGATTGACAGTTGAATTTCCCAGTCAATTGATTAATTTTGACTGTATACTGAAAAGTCAAACTTTGGCTTTTTGGTCAAAATCAAGGGTCAAGATTCATTTTTCATCAAAACATGCCAAATCATGAAACTTGTTCACCAAGAAACCAAGAAATACAAATTAGGGTTTGAAATGGGAATTTTTCATAACTTAGAATTTTTCTAAGTTATGGAAAACCCTAATTTTTTCCAGACTTTGCCCCACTTTCTCACCAAAATTTATTTGGATTCAAACAAAAGTCAAAACAGGAAAGTTGTAGCTTGTTGCATAATCTACAACTTTGATTCACAAAGTTTTCCCAAATGAAGCTTGTATCTCAAGTTACAATTTTTTGAATAAGGGCACTAAACCATTCTTAACTTAGTGAAAGTTTGACCTTTTTGACAAGGTTTTCTACCTAACTTCAAGGCCATTTTCCATACACTTCCACTTGGAATTTCAACTTGCACTTCAAATATGGATTGTAGTACACATTCCAAGCTTTCCAAAATGTCCAAGAACTTCTCAAACAACCTCATGGTTAGGGAGAATCGAATTTTGCAAAATGGGAAAAAGTCACTTTTGTTCTTGGCCATGTACATGTTCATAACACTATGCATTTCAAATCTCAGCATGCTTAAGCTACATTACAGGTCCTAAAACCTTTTGACACTCAATAATTCAATGCAAAACCATTGTGCCAAGTTGTTATTTTAAGCATTTGGACATTACATGGAGAATTAACCCTAAACTAGAAAAAGCATTATTTCCATTTTGAAAAAGTAGAACTTTATGTCAAGTTTGCAATCCAAGTGGTACAGTCCAAATCTTCTTGGCACAAGTTTGTGAGCAAATTGCACTGATCAAGGCCAATGTATGCAGCATAGTGTGAGGGACTGTACAGGCTAGAATCATCAAGTGGCCATTGCTTGCTTCAAGTTCAAGTAAGATAGCATAACTTGTACCAACTCTCATATCAGCCAAAAAACACTTAGACAAACTTATCAAACACATTCCACACATTGATCCAAAGCTGAAGCACGAGTCTTTCACCTCCAATCCCTCCCAAAACTCAGAATCACCTTGAAACTGCTCAAACAGAGCAACCTCTACAGATTGAGTTCCAACTCTCAATCCTTTCAAGCATTCTTGCCCAAACCAGTTCATACACCTTCCCTACCATCTATGCAAGCTAACCAAAAGCTAAAACACAACCTGTAATCCCTCTAACTGGTTCCACCATTTTCACATTTCTGATTTGCAGGTGAAGTGCTCTAGCTCGATTCAAAAGCTTTCAAGACAAAGTAAAGCTTGGAATAGCATCCCTGGACCTCAAGGAAACTATCCCAATCATCACCTTGCACTGAGAGCTTCTCCATTGTCAGATAGAACTTCAACTGAACAGGTAAGTTTTTGAATTCGTATCTCTCTTATTAGGCATCATTAGCTCTAAGTTTGTGAATAAACAATGTTCTACTCATGCCACTGAACATGTACATGTTTTTACTTTTCATTTCTTTTGCTTGAGCTGTGAGAATTTAAGGTTTGAAAATGGCAGAAAACTTAGGTCAGGATTTGGGATTGTTAAAATTCTCTCTCATTTCTGAGAGTTAGGATGAGTTTTTTATATATTTGGAATCGTGATTCAATGCTTGACATGTTTTGTGTTGAAAGTTTGTGCAAAAGCTCAAAGAATCAGGATGTTTGAATCCCTGTTACAAACGCGCGTTTTTGGCTGGAGGTTGAAGAAGGTGTCTCATGGGCTGGGCCAGCTTTTGTTCTACTTTTCACACCATACAATTGCTTCTGCACCCCCTGAGCCCATTTGGTTTATTTTTAATGATTTCCGGCTTTTTCTTTTTTTGATTGATTCATTTATTTTTTCTCATGTTATTAAAAATATAAAAATCTTTTTTCTCACCATTTTTTAATTTATTAGGTATTTATGTGATTTTCTTTTGATTAATACATAAATAAATGAATATATACATTTCATTAAAAATATTGAGAAATATGTAAAAATACTTTTATTTTCATTTTTATCTTATTTTACCTTCTGAAAATACTTTATATAAAAAATACTTTTTTTACAAATATTAAATATTATTATTTATATATATATATATATATATATATATATATATATATATATATATATATATATATATATATATATATATATATATATATATATATATATATATATATATATATATATATATATATATATATATATATATATATATATATATATATATATATATATATATATATATATATATATATATATATATATATATATATATATATATATATATATATATATATATATATATATATTTATCTAAAATAGTATATATTTAGAGTAAATACAAAATATATACACTTTTTGTTTTTTTTTATTAT
The DNA here is from genome assembly GCA_948472305.1 of Vicia faba. Classification (NCBI taxonomy): domain Eukaryota; kingdom Viridiplantae; phylum Streptophyta; class Magnoliopsida; order Fabales; family Fabaceae; genus Vicia; species Vicia faba. The sequence goes on along the minus strand of OX451736.1, from coordinate 1,467,041,764 downwards.
TATTAATATTTAATATAAAAATACATTTTTTGACAAATACCTCATTTTATTTTATTTTTGTATATATAAATAAATATTTGTACATAATAAATGAATAATGTATTTTATTTAATAGAATTAGGGTTTTACCCTAAATATGAAAATACTCCAAAAATAATACCTTTTTATTTTCTTTTTATTTTACATAAATAATACTTTTTTTTCATACATATAAAAATTCTTTTTACATTTTGCATATTTATTTCAATTTCCATTTAATTATACAATTATTTGTCTTGTAAATATTCAACATTGTTGTAATAGTTTTAGGTTTAAATTCCTTGTCAAAATCCCCATTTGAACATTTGTACCCCCCTTCCCATATTTGGTTTTGTAATAGCTTAGTATATTTATTTTCGCACTTTATTGCTTTCTAATTATACCATGTTAGAATTAGGGTTTGTATGCGAAAAACGACAAAATAGTTATGACCTAATCTCAAGACAAACAAGCATGAAAATGAACACACAAATCACACTTGCACCCCCTAGGGTATTCCATTTATTGCCTTTCAAAATTGGGCCATATTGCATGTTAGGTCTCTTTGGGCAAAACAAACAAATCAAATGATCATAGTCCCTCGATAACACTTTCAAAATGTTGCCTAAAATAAATTATCAAGTCTCTTAAAGAAAATGCCCAAAGATACTTGACACCATTGCAATTATGGCCTAAACGATGACCCGCGCCTGTCCCTTTCACATCCTAACATGAGATTGTCCACCAAATACAATGGTGGAACAAACTTATTAAAAGGGTTAAAACATAGCAATAAACTTTGAGAAAATTTAGGAGTAGATAACCTCTTAGTTACTTGAATCAAACTTGCAAAACAAAACACTTGCCTATTTTCTAAACCACACATCACTACACTTTCAAAAAACAACTTTCAAAAACGAAAGAAAACCTTTTTAAAAGACATACACCTTTGTATACATCCCCACATGGATCATTATAAAGGTTGCCACCACATTGGCTTCTTTTCAAAACATTTTCAAACCCACACACACAAGCACCATTTCAAACAATTGAAAATAAAAGGTAAGTGATCTAAGCAAGTAACTAAGAGCCCATGGATAACCATGGATAGAAAGGGTGCTAATACCTTCCCTTTCTATAATCTACTCCCCGAACCCAAGAAAACATCTCAAAAGGTTTTTGCTGTGCTTTTTTTAAACCTTTCCTTAGGATAAAATAAAAATTCGGTGGCGACTCTTGCTCAACCGAAACATTTGCGAAAACAAACACAAAACCTCAAGTCAGTTCTCCCACCGTATCACAGAAATCATGATTCAACTCTACTGCGTTGTGTGGATAAGGTTGAAGCAGAGAAGATCATGATAGAACTGCATGAAGGTACATTCGGAACACATTCCAGTGGACAGACCATGGCAAAGAAAATCCTTAGGGCAGGATATTTCTGGTCCACAATGGAAGCCGATTGTTACCGACATTCTCGAACTTGTCATAAATGCCAGATCTATGCTGATAAGGTGCACATCCCTCCGGTTCCTCTGAACGTCCTGACGGCACCTTGGCCTTTCGTAATGTGGGGCATTGATATGATCGGTGAGATCCGACCGATGGCATCCAACGGGCATCGCTTCATCTTGGTAGCGATCGATTACTTCACGAAGTGGGTTGAGGCAGCTTCCTACGCCACAGTAACCAAGAGCGTCGTGGCACGTTTCATCCGGCTTAACCTGATCTGTCGGTACGGCGTCCCGAAAAGAATCATTACGGACAATGGTACCAATCTCAATAACAAGATGATCACTGAGCTCTACGAGCAATTCAAAATACAGGACCACAACTCTTCTCCTTACTGGTCGAAGATGAATGGGGCTGTAGAGGCAGCTAATAAGAATATCAAAAAGATTGTGCAGAAGATGACAGTGACCTATAAAGATTGGCACGAGATGTTACTGTTCGCTCTTCATGGGTACCGTACCTCAGCAAGAACGTCAATCGGGGCAACACCCTTTTCCTTGGTCTATGGCATAGAGGCAGTCTTGCCGATTGAAGTCCAGATACCCTCTCTCCGGATAATGAAGGATGCAGACTTGAGCGAAGATGACTGGATCCAGACTCGACTTGATCAATTAAACCTGATTGACGAAAAGAGACTCACCTCTATCTGTCATGGTCAGACGTATCAAAAACGGATGATCAGGGCATTTAACAAGAAAGTCATACCACAAGAGTATCAAGTTGGGGACCTGGTAATCAAACGCATCATCCTTCCTCAAAGTGATCCCCGAGGAAAATGGACCCCTACGTACGAAGGGCCATTTGTGGTTAAACATGTGTTCTCAGGAGGAGCCATGATTCTGACCATCATGGATGGTGACGACCTTCCTCACCCCGCCAATGCAGACATAGTAAAAAGATACTACGCATGAATAAAAGACCCGCTAGGTTGACATACCTAGGCAAAAATAAGGGCTTCCCGGCGAACCAAAAGGGTTCGGGCAAAAATAAGGGATGAAATGAAAAAATCTGTACACCTGGCAAGTCGAAAACCTGAAAAGGCGGCTTGGGCAAAAATGGGTATCCCGGTGGACCGAAAACCCGAAAGGGCGGTCCAGGCAAAAGTTAGGGATAAAGCGTAACACTATGTCTCATTGGATCACCTTGCATCTAGAATTCGGCATCAATTATCTGGCCCAGACTTCGGCATCGATCAATCAGCTTCATCTTCAACTAAGTAGCAAAGTGATGAGACGCTTGAAGACATAAAGGCGATAGCAGAGTTGGAACCCAGTGGGAATATTGTGCACATAGCTGTTTTGTTTCCTTTTCAAAATTGTATAAACTCTATGTTATTCGGCGGCATTCTCTTACTAGGATGTCAGCCTCTTGTACAAAAACGCCTATTCACAGGCAAATTTCAAAATCAATACAAGTTCACTTTTCCGAACAAATTGCCCATTTGTTTTTCCTTTTTCTGTTTTGTCTTGCGAAGAACGTCCAATGTTCATTTTTGATATATGCATTTGACATTAAATTGCTGATTCATAAATATTTGCATATGAAACAAAAGACTAATTACAGGTGACATCAGAAACAGGGGCAATGTAAAGTTGTCTGATGCAGTCTGTTTGCTTTGTCCGCCAAGGTACCAAGGTAGATCTAACTGAAGGATGTGATCAAGTTCTCTCAACTCCCCACAGAGTGAGACAAGATAGCAACATTCCCCAGTGGAGTATAGGCATTCATTAGCAAGCATCCCCGGCAGTCTTGACCTAAGATAGTTCCCCGGCGGAATATCAATACCCCAGTGCAATTCCAAAAGTTTCCCCAGGAAAATCAGAATTCGTATCCCCAGCAGGTCTTGAAGCTTATCCCCAGTAGATTCTGGAAGCTTATCCCCTGCAGAGTACGGACGTCTCTCCCGAGTTTTATTCAAAGTTATTCCTCACAAGGGCTTATAACTGGGTTATCCTCAGCTAAATGCCACGGAAGATCGCCCTCGGCAAAGTTCTTTCAATCCCCAGCGGAGTTCATCAAAAGTTCCCCAACATAACTTATCAACACAATCCCCAGCGGAGTTTATCTTTGGTATCCCCAGTGGAGTTTATCATCATTATCCCCAGCGGAATCCATCATTGAAATCCTCAGCGGGCCTCTCATCAAAACTTCAGCAAAGTATCTCTTCCACAGAGCAATTCCCCGCAGAGTAATCTCTCCAACAAGTGTATTCCTCAACGGAGTCATCTTCTCCTACCGGTGTATTCTTACAACCGTCATCCCTAGCGGAAGCGAAGAACTCTACTCTTCAACGTCAGCCCAGGATTTAATTCCCCGGCCAGTCGTCAAGGATTTATTTTCCTAGATGAAAATACATTCATAAACATTTCACATTTCATACATCTTGCTTACATACATGATAAAGTGCATACAACACTATCTCATGTTGAACATCATGACATCATGCATTTCATACATCATGACATTGCATACAACTGATGTTTTGTCTTTTCAGGGAAAAAGACAACCCCAAAGACAACTATCTTCAACTGTCACGATTCCAGATTCGATACCTGTATCTAGCCAGGGCACATCTGTGAGTGATCAGTTTCCAAACTCGATTCCTGTATCTAGCCAGGGCACGTCTGAAGAGTTTGAAGATTTGATTCCTGTATCCATCCAGGGCATATCTAGCAACTATCACAATTCCAGATTTGATTCCTGTATCCAGCCAGGGCATATCTAGCAACTATCACAATTCCAGATTCAATTCCTGCATCCAGCCAGGGCATATCTGTTGACCACATTTCCATACTCGATTCCTGTATCTAGCCAGGGCACGTCTGAATAGTTCGAAGATTCGATTCCTGTATCCAGCTAGGGCATATCTGTTGACGACTATTTCCGGATTTGATTCCTGTATTCAGCCAGGGCACATCTGTGAGCAACCGATTATAGATTCGACACCTGTATCTAGCCAGGGCATATCTGCATGAGGAGATTGAAGATCAAACACCTGTAACAAGCCAGGAAAACATCTGTCGTTCTCAAATACACAAGTTCTCACTAAGGAATCTCTCATACGATCAACACTTCCAAATGGCATCTATAAGCCCATTCCCGACAAGGTTCTGTCACATCTCCAGATGGCACCTATAAGCCCGTCTCCCTATCCACCATCTCTCCAAATGGAATCTATAAGCCCATTCGACATCACATTGCCAATACTCCAACATGCGAGTGCAAATTTCCGGGCACTCTAGTGTCCAATCTCCTTTTACCCTCGAGTCACGAAAGGCAAACTTGCCAATCTAACTCTTCAGGTTCAAGAAGATTGAACAGGGGCAACTGTTGTTCCCCAAAATTTTCCCTCCTATTTCCTCAACATTTTCTCATCACAAAACCCTTGGAGATCAAGACCCAGTTAGGGTTTCCTCTGCTCAAGACTTCTCCTTGCACTGTTGACCCAAATTAGGGTTTGTGTTTGCACAAGGGTATTTTGACCTAAAATGCCTAAGATGACTTTCATACTTCATTTTGGACTCCCAAGTTTATCCATACCAAGTTTCAAGTCTTGATTCCAAATTTTGCCCAGTCAATTGGACAGTTGACCTAGAAATCAGTTGTATTGGGGAAAAAGTCAACTGTGGCCAATTGACAGTCAAATCTCATGAAAATTGACCCACATCAACATTATGAACTCACATGTACCATTTGATCAAGTTTGGATCACAATTCCACAAGAAATTTGATCAGATCACCAAAAGGGCAAAATGGTCATTTTTAGGGTTTTGACTGCACAAAGGCAATTTTTTACTGTTTGACCTAGCCAATGGCAAACCAAGCTCACATATGGACTCAAGGACCCCATGGAATTATCTTGACATGCTCAACAAGTTCAAAAGATCCCAAATACACAAGATTGACAGTTGAATTTCCCAGTCAATTGATCAATTTTGACTGTATACTGAAAAGTCAAACTTTGACTTTTTGGTCAAAATCAAGTGTCAAGATTCATTTTTCATCAAAACATGCCAAATCATGAAACTTGTTCATCAAGAAATCAAGAATTGCAAATTAGGGTTTGAAATGAAGATTTTTCATAACTTAGAATTTTTCTAAGTTATGAAAAACCCTAATTTTTTCCTAACTTTGTCCCACTTTCTCACCAAGATTCATTTGGATTCAAGCAAAAGTCAAAACATGAAAATTGTAGCCTATTGCAAAATCTACAACTTTGATTCACAAAGTTTTCCCAAAAGAAGCTTGTAGCTCAAGTTACAATTTTTGGAACAAGGGTACCAAACCATTCTTAACTTAGAGAAAATTTGACCTATTTTTAGGCAAGGTTTTTACCTAACTTCAAGACCATTTTTCACATACTTCCACTTGGAATTTCAATTTGCATTTCAAATATGGATTTTAGTACACATTCCAAGCTTTCCAAAATGTCCAAGAACTCATCAAACAACCTCATGGTTAGGGAGAATCGAATTTGGCAATATGGGAAAAACTCACTTTTGATTTGGCCAAGTTACATGTTCATACATTTGTGCCATTTTGAATTCAGCATGCTTTCCTTGATTACAGGCCTCTAAACCATCCAACACTCAATAATTTAATGCTAACTCATTGTGCCAAGGCCTTGTTTTATAAGTTTAAGCATTACATGTTGAACTAATCCATTTATAGAAAAAGCAAATTAGTCATTCTTGAAAAGTTGCACTTTATGTCTAAAGCAAATCCAAGCAAGTACAGTTAAGATCTCTTTGGCACAAGTTTATGAGTTAATTACACTGATCAAGACTAAGTTGTGCAGCATAGATTGGGGGCCTCTACCTGTCTAGAACACCAACTTGCCATCTCTTGCTTAAAGTGTAAGAAACATAGCATAACATCTAACAACTTTCATCTCAGCAAACCAAGCCTTAAGAAAAGTTATCAAACACATTCAAGACATCCATCCTAACCTGAAACACGAGCCTAACATCCCCAATACCTCCCCATTCCCAGAATCACCCTCAAACTGCCCAAACAGAGCATCTGCTGCAGTTTGAGTTCCATAGCTCAAACCTTCCATGCATTCTTGCTAAAAACACATCAAACACATCCCATAATATCCCTTGAAGCTATTCCAAACCTCAAACACGACCTGTAACACTCCCAGGCAACATCACCATTTTCATTTTCTTGTTTTGCAGCTGAAGTTCCATAGCACGATTCAAAAGGTTTCAAGACAAAGTAAAGCTTGGAACAGCATCCCTGGACATCAAGGAAGCTGTACCAATCATCACCTTGCATTGAAGACACCTCAATCACCAGATACAACTTCAACTGAACAGGTAAGTTCATGAACTCGAATCTCTCTATCCAGGCATTGTTAGCTTTAGGTTTGTGAAGAAAGCATGTCACATTCATAGCCCTGAACATGCCCATGTAATTAGATTTCATTTATATTATGTATGCTTAGAGAATTTTAAGTCTGAACATGGAACAAAAACTAGGTCAGGAATTGGGGGAGAAGAAATTCTCTCTCATCTTAGAGAGTTAAGTCAAGTTCTTTATATCCCTGAATTCGTCTCTTAATGCTCTACATTTTTCATGTTGTGAGTTTTGCTTGAAAGTCCAGGAATTGAGAGATGAAAAACGCGCGTGGATTGTGTTCAAACATGTTCTGAGGTTGAAGATGAAGTCTTCTTGGGCTGGGCCTGAGTTGACTTGCTTTTTGCACCCTTTTGTTACTTTTACACCCCCTGAGCCCATTTTGCTTATTTTAATGATTTTTTGACTTTTCTTTTTTTGTTCTGACTTATTTATTTTTTCTTATAATATTAAAAATATAAAAAATATTTTTTACACCATTTTCATATTTATTAGGCATTTATTTGTTTGAATGAGTATTTGTGCATAAATAAATAAATAGATATACTTTTTTACTTAAAATAATAAAAATAGTGCAAACACATTTTTATTCCATTTTTATTTCATTTTATCTTCTGAAAATATTTTATATAAAATATACTTTTTTTATAAATATTAAATATTATTATTTTGGTATATATAATATATATTTAGTAAATAATACAAATATTTATATATATATTAGTATATTTAGGTTAAAAATACAAAATATATACATTTTATTTTTTTATTAATATTTAACATTAAAAAATACCTTTTGACCAATATACTTCATTTTTATTTTATTTTTGTACATAATAAAATAAATATTGTACATATTAATAATTAATACTTTTACTTAATGAAATTAGGGTTTTTGCCCTAAAATACATAAAAAAACTCCAAAAATTAATACTTTTATTTTTGTTTCCTTTATACATAAAAACACTTTTTTTTCCTACATATAAAAACATTTTTTTGCATCTTGCATATTCATTCTTATTTTATTTAATTTGTGCAATTAAATATCTTGTAAATAATTCTCATTTGATGTAATAGTCTAGGTTTAAATTCCTTGTCAAATACCCCCCATTTGAACATTTGTACCCCCCTTCCCATATATTGTGTTGTAATAGCTTAGTAACTTTATTTTTCGCACTTTATTGCTTTCTAAATATAAAATGTTAGAATTAGGGTTTGTATGCGAATCAAAAACAACAAAAATAGTTTGACCTAATTTCAAGATAAACAAGCATGAAAATGGACAACACTAATCACACTTGCACCCCTAGGGTATTCCACTTGTTGCCTTCAATAAATGGGTCATATTGTATGTTAGGTCTCTTTGGGCAAAACAAAACAATTCAAATGATCATAGTCCCTCGATGACGCTTTCAAAAGTTGCCTAAAATGATCAAGTCCCTTTCAAGGAAAAATTGCCCAAAGATACCTGGCACCATTGCAATTATGGTCTAAACAATGACCCGTACCCGTCCCTTTCACATCCTAACACAAGATTGTCCACCAAATACAATGGTGGAACAAAATTGTTAAAAGGGTTAAAAGCATAGTAGAAATCTTTGAGAAATTTAGGAGTAGATAACCTCTTAGTTACTTGAATCAAACTTGCAAAACAAAACACTTGCCTATTTTCAAAAACCACACCTCACAATACTTTCAAAAACAAACTTTCAAAAAACAAATGAAAAACTTTTCAAAAGACATACACCTTTGTATACATCCCAACATGGATCATTACAAAGGTTGCCACCACATTGGCTTCTTTTCAAAACATTTTCAAACCCACACACACAAAGCATCATTTCAAACAATTGAAAACCAAGGCAAGTTGATCTAAGCAAGTACCTAAGAGCCCATGGATAACCATGGATAGAAAGGGTGCTAATACCTTCCCTTTCTATAATCTACTCCCCGAACCCAAGAAAACATCTCAAAGGTTTTTGCTGTGCTTTTTAACCTTTCCTTAGGATAAAATAAAAAGTCGGTGGCGACTCTTGCTCAACCGAAACACTTGCGAAAACAAACGCAAAACCATAGTCAGTTCTCCCACCGTATCACAGACTTCAATGTCGTTGAACAGCTGGGGCATACACCCTCCAAGATCTCTATGCTCTCCTTGCTGCTGTGCTCAGAGGCCCATGCTAAGGCCCTAATTTCATTTCTAAAGACGGCTCATGTGCCACAAGAGACATTTGCAGACCAGTTTACTGATTGCGTAGCCAATTTGACTGCTGACAATGGTTTGGGTTTCTCGGATGCTGATCTTACCGCTAAGGGAAAGAACCACAATGATGCCCTGCATGTCTCTATAGAATGCAGGGGCACTACTCTTGCGCACGTGTTGGTGGACACCTGTTCTTCCCTGAATGTGTTGCCCAAGAAGGCCTTAGACCGGTTGGGTTGTGAGGGCCTGGAGCTGAAACCTAGCAACATCATTGTCAGAGCCTTTGAGGGTTCTAAGAGGATGGTTCATGGAGAAGTAGACATTCCTATTCGTGTTGGTTCCCAAGTCTTCGACTCAACTTTCTATGTGATGGATATCCGTCCATCTTATTCCTGTTTGCTGGGTCGACCTTGGATTCACAAAGCTGGGGCAGTGACCTCCACCCTACACCAAAAGCTCAAGTACCCCGTCAGAGGGAAGATTGTCACTGTGCAGGGAGAGGAAGAATATATGGTGAGCCATTTGAATTCCTTCCGGTATATTGAGATGGACGGGGAGTTTATTGAAACCCCCTTTCAGCATTTTGAAGAGGTACCTCCAACATTGGCAGCAGCAGAAACAGTGGTTGAAGAGGACTTTCCTTTGAGGATGGCTTCCTTGAGGAACGCCCGGGCTGTAATCGAGAAAGGTGAATGTGCTAACTGGGGCAGGTTCCCTGATTTCACTCCTAAAACTGACAAGTTTGGACTGGGTTTTACTGCAGAGGCTCAGAGGGTTGTGCGCAAAGCTAGGATTGGAAGACCTCCTGTGCTCATCACCAATCCAGGAGTGAATGCTATTGGGGATGAAGACGAAGTGGAAGAATCAGAGTTCGATAGCTGGATCTACCCGACGGCTGACGGTGGATTGAACAATTGGACCGCAAAAGATCATACACCTGTTACTTTTGTTATGCATTAATGAATTCCCTTGTTTTTGTTATTTGTAATAAACAATGAATTGAAAACTCTATGGCCCAGTGTCTTACCCGGGGCACCGTTGGCTTCATTTGTGAGGGCTTATAATTGTCATTTACATATATCATGAATAAAGATCTTGGACGTTTTTCCACATTTCAAATCTTGTGCTCCTTTTCTTTCTTTCCTTTCTTTATATTGCAAAACAGCTGTATTTACACACACTCACCCATACAGGTTTCAATCCACTCTGGATCTCACTGATAACGACTCTGCTACTGCCAGTTATGACTTCGAAAATCCGATCAACTTAGCCGAAGACGAAGGTGAAGATGATTGCGAAGTGCCTGGCGAGCTTGCAAGACTGTTACTCCAGGAAGAGAGGGCAATTCAACCACATGAAGAGCCGGTGGAAACAATAAATCTGGGTACTGATACAGATAGAAAGGAAGTCAAGATTGGTGCTAATCTGGAGCTCAGCGTGAAGCAACGGTTGACTCAGATGTTACATGATTATGTGGAGATCTTCGCCTGGTCCTACGAAGACATGCCTGGGTTGGATACTGACATTGTGGTCCATCATTTGCCTACCAAGGAAGACTACCCTCCGGTTAATCAAAAGGTCCGCTGTATGCGTCCAGAGATGTTTGAGAAGATCAAAGCTGAGGTTATGAAACAGTTTGATGCCGGGTTTCTTGCAGTGACTTCTTATCCTCAGTGGGTTGCCAATGTGGTGCCGGTACCAAAGAAAGATGGTAAGGTCAGAATGTGTGTCGATTACAGGGATCTGAACAGGGCCATCCCCAAAGATGACTTTCCCCTACCTCACATTGACGTCCTGGTTGACAATACTGCTCAGCACAAGGTGTTCTCCTTCATGGATGGTTTTTCAGGGTATAATCAGATCAAGATGGCTCCGGAAGATATGGAAAAGACTACCTTTGTTACTCAGTGGGGCACCTTCTGCTATAAGGTCATGCCATTCGGGTTGAAAAATGCTGGGGCAACCTACCAACGTGCCATGGTTGCTTTATTTCATGACATGATCCATCATGAGATTGAGGTATATGTCGACGATATGATTGCAAGGTCCCAAACTGAGGAGGAACACCTTGACCATCTGCAGAAGATGTTTGACCGTCTGAAACTATACAAACTGAGGTTGAACCCGAACAAGTGCACCTTCGGGGTTAGATCTGGAAAGTTGCTAGGCTTCGTTGTAAGTGATAAGGGTATTCAAGTGGACCCTTCCAAGGTTAAAGCTATTCAAGAGATGCCAGTTCCTAAGACAGAGAAGGAGGTCAAAGGCTTTTTAGGACGCCTGAATTACATTGCTCTATTCATCTCACATCTAACTGCTACCTGTGAGCCAATCTTCAAGCTGCTGAAGAAAGATCAGGTAGTACGTTGGAATGATAAATGTCAGGCCGCTTTTGATAGAATCAAAGAGTATCTCCAAGAACCACCCATCCTTATGCCACCAGTTGAGGGGAGACCTCTGATATTATACCTGATAGTACTCGATAACTCAATGGGGTGTGTGCTGGGGCAGTGTTGGCTCCTAAATTCGACACCTTTGTTTTGTTGATGTCAGCCATTAAAGCTGAAGGATGTTTTCGACTGGCTAAGTCTGTCGAAATGCCCGTCGAAAGATGTCAAAGTACTTAGAAGATTTCTTCCAAGGGAGAAGTTGGTTGCCTTCGACGTCGAAGGAGTTTCTCGTCGAAGATGTCTCTCGACGAAAGTGTTCGATGGTTCAGAGTGGAGCAGTTTGAAATTCAAGCGTTTGGAGGGAAAACGGTTTCCAGCAGTTACCACGTGCAAACGTGCAAGGATCTGGAGCGTCGAACGTTGAGAACGTGCCAAGTGGATTGATCTCGAAGCAGTGTAACTGCCCGACGGTTACTTGGGATGTTTTAGTATAAATAATAGTGGTCATGTAGTTTCTCGCGTGTGTTCACAATTCTATACAAAGTCACTCATATAGATTTGAGTACCCAGCGTGTGAGAAAGAATTGTTGAGAAATGTATGTGTGAAACACCAATTTTATTAATCAAAGTCATTTACTTTTCCAGCAATTTACTTGCTTTCCTCTTTACATTCCTGTCGAAGCCTTTTACTTTAAGCCTTGTTTATTTTACCAAGTCCTTTCTTCATGCAATTTACTTGAAACCTCTTTATTTAAAGCCTTATCCAATTTAATCAAAACTTCAAAATCAACCTATGTCCTAGGATCAATCTGATCGATCCTGCGAGTAACCAAATAAGTAACCATTTGGAGGATCAGCGGTTGTTTACCAAATCCCAAGGTAAACAAATTGGCACACCTGGTGGGACTGTGTGTTGATTGTTGAAAATAATCTCATCTTTTCGAGTTGTATGTTATTGAGAAGTGGTAGAATATACACTAACGATAACAATACTGCCAGAAGAAGGGAAGAGATGGCGAATCCGCCAAACAATAACGAAATCCTACAAACGAATGTGGGAGCAACGGTTAGTACGACCGTAAGTGAAGCGACAAATGTTGGTTCGGCACCAGCAGTATCGGTCACAACCACGGGGCCAATACCTTTGTTAACAGGCCCCGGGATGCCTTTGGGAACTCCCCCACCAAGGGGAAATTTAGGCACAAGGCCTTTGGTTCCCCCAGGATTTATTCCATTCTATGGTATGCCAACTTCTGAAGTGGCAAGCCTGACGAATGCTGCGTCCACTTTTTCAGACCCTTTAGTGAGTGCCTCTTCGCCACTCCAAGGCTCTGGAGTAGGCATGGCGAATAGAAATAGGACCCAACTCTTAGGAGGAACGTCCCAAGTAGCCCATGGCCTTACAAATGCCTCGACAGCAGTTTTGAGGCAACAAATGGACGAAAGCAACCATGATATGGTGCAAATGTTGGCACAAACTTTGAGTACGGTGCTTAACCCTCTAATACAAAACACTACTCAATCGAATCAGCAAGTGACAGCGCAAATGACGCGTTTGGCTGACTTCTTTGGAGTACCCCAACCTATTCGACAGCCCCAAAGGGCGCCAATAAGGGGAAACCAGGGGATATTTTTAGAGGAAGAAACCACCATTAACCAGGCTCAACAGCCTGTCGAAGAAAACCTTAGGGCACGATTGGAACAACCTGTCGAGGAACCTAGGGTAATAACCCCAGAGGTAAGGTTAGTTAACAGGAACCAAAATGCTGACGAAGTGGTTCAGCATATCCAATACCAAAACATGGGTTTGGAAAACAATCTGGCAACCATGATTGAAAGGATCATGACTCAGAATGGGATGAACATGGGCTTTAGAAGGCCCAACTTTACATCTCCATTGTCAGAATACGTGTTACAAACGGACTTACCTCCTAGATGCAAGGTCCCCAAATTTACCAAGTTCTCTGGGGACACGACAGAATCTACTGTCGAGCATGTGGCGAGATATTTGATCGAAGCGGGTGACATTTCGAATAACGAAAACCTAAGGATCAAGTACTTCCCAAGTTCTTTAACAAAGAACGCTTTTACTTGGTTTACAACTCTCCCCCCCAATTCGATCCATCATTGGACCCAGTTGGAGAGATTGTTCCATGAACAATTCTACATGGGGCAAACCAAGATAAGCCTGAAAGAACTGGCCAGTGTGAAGAGACGTTTCACTGAACCTATAGACGAATATCTAAATAGGTTTAGGTTGCTCAAGGCGAGATGTTTTACACAAGTTCCAGAACATGAGTTGGTTGAAATAGCCGCAGGCGGTTTAGATTATTCCATTAGGAAGAAGCTAGACACCCAGTACCTAAGAGACATGGCCCAACTGGCCGATAGAGTTCGACAGGTAGAACGCCTCAAAGCTGAAAAAGCTAAGGCAACGAAAACTCACAAGAGAGAGAGGATAGCGTACGTTGAGATGGATGACGAAGATCTAGAATCCTTCGATGATACTTTAACTGTCGAAGAAGGAGAAGTCGATTTAGCATAATTGAAACAAGGGCCACCATACTCTTGTAAACTGTTAGTCCCCTCAAATGGGAAAAATCCCATTGGTCCAGAAAGGACCAACGATAGGTTCCCAAAAAAGACTTATAGTTTTGACATCACAAAATGTGATGAAATATTCGACTTGCTAGTTAAAGATGGCCAAATGATAGTACCCCCAGGGGTAAAAGTGCCTCCTCTTGATCAAAGAAAGAAGAGAGGTTTTTGCAAATATCATAATTTTTTGGGCCATAAAACTTCTCATTGTTTTCTTTTCAGGAATCTTGTGCAAGACGCTATCGAAGAAGGGAGATTGAAGTTTGCTGACAAATCCCCCATGGCTGTCGACTCCAATCCATTGCAGGCTGAAGCCCACTATGCTGAACCCTCTGAGGTGAACGTGATAGAGGCAACCAGGATCCAGTCGAAGAAGCCAGGAATTACCATGGTCGAAGTCTCAAAGGACCACATCAACATGCCAATCTTTGGCAGTTTTTCTGGAAATTTATCCAGGAAGACAATTGAAGCTGTCCAGAAAGCGGTCGAAAACTCGAAGTCGGAGATCGCTGAAGCACAAAAAACTGGATCAAAACCCAGTTCCCACTTGGCCACCGTTCAAGGCCAGACGGAGAATCTGGAGATACAAATGAAGCAGTTAACTCTTGCTAACAAAGATACAATGAATATCAACATGGTCGAACTTTCTGACCCAAAAGCATCAGAAGAGGCCATGAGACAAGAACAAGCTAATAAGACTGCTTTCCCTCGGGAAAATGAAAACTTGGCAGATTTTCTACAAAGATGCCAGAAAAAGAAATCAGAGGTGATGCTGTGTCCAAGGTGCAGTTCGATCTTTGATAAAAAAGCTGCTGAGCACATTCAAGGCGTAAGAGCAGCAAATAAGAGAAGGGAGAATGTTGACCTTCGACATGATCCCAGAAGAGCCTCCCAAAGAGGTTCTAACCAAGAAAAGAGGCCATTGACTTTTAGGCCTCCAACAAATGTGCCAGTAGATACTTGGTACAAAACCTCTGGTCGGAAAAGGCCAAGTGAGGAGAAATGGCATTCTTTCGATGTGCCAAGAGGTTCCTCTTTGACTCAAAAGAAAGAGCCTCAAGTTGCTGCACCTAAGGTTGCACAAGTGTCCAGCAACTACAAAGGTAAAAACCCCATGTCTCGATCTCAATGGAGGAGATATCAAAGGAGACGAAAAGCTGAAAGGGAGGCTGCCAACGAACCAAAGGCAGAAACCAGTTCGAATGTTCCTCAAAGGAAGCAAAGGAAACCTTTATAAAGGGAGCCAGTAACCAATAGGCTAGTTTGGCCTAACCAAAGTGAAGTCGAAGACGAAGACGATGCTGAGTCTGATGATACTTTGGACATAATGGTGAATATCGTTTCAGTGCTGCCCAGAGAATTCAATCGACAGGTAGAAGTCGAAGCAAGTGACTGGGAGGTGGAGCAAGAAATGGCCAAACATAGGCCAGTGTGCTATTTTGTCATGGACAATGGCACTACTGAGGAACAAAATGGCTTCTTAGAGCCACCTACAGAGGCGATGAAAAATCACCTCAAGCCTTTATTCATAAGGGCTAAACTCGAAGAAACTACTGTGAATAAAATATTGGTGGATTGTGGGGCAACCATTAACATTATTCCTCACTCTATGCTAAGGAAAATTGGCAAAAGGGATGAGGACATTAAGCCTCACAACATGGTCCTGTCGAACTATGAGGGCGGCATAGGGACCACTATGGGAGTGATCCAGCTAGATATCAAAGTAGGGTCGATCCTTCGACCAACGATGTTCATGGTCATATCGGCAAAACCTAACTACAATCTTTTGTTGGGCCGTGAATGGATTCATGGTGTTGGCGCTGTGCCTTCATCAATGCACCAAAGGCTGCTGCTATGGCGTCCAGATGGGATGGTCGAAAACATAGAGGCAGATCAAAGCTATTACCTTGGCGAAGTGAATCACCTGGGTTTGGCAGATTTCGACAAGAACTTGGCTCACATAGGGCCATGTCCAACACCTGACTTCGACATGGCGCCAGCGCCAAACACCTTTTGTTCCCTATACCTGCATCCTGAGCAGGGTTTCCAATGGGACAGAGAAGACTTGTCCCACATAGACTTCAGTGGGTTAACTGATATCCAACCAACTGGTTGGGGAAGCGAATTCAGTGATAATGACTGAGTCGCAATCTTTGAAGCGAATTTCGGCTTATGTAGCCGAAACCAAGATGATAACGGCTCTCGAAGCCGAAGTAAAGTACATGGCCACACAGGCCAATGATCAACAATTATCTGCTGTAGGCCCAGGAAAGGATTTCGATCCAAAACCTCCTGATATCATGCCAGAAGAAATGCAGGAACAGAGGCTCGACGCCATCTATGACGATGAGCCTTTGGGCTTCGAAAAGGACCCCTTGGCGAACAACATTAAAATGTTAGCGCAAGACCCTTTAGAAGAAATCAACTTAGGCGAAGGATCAGAGAAAAGGCCAACTTACATCAGCGCCAAAATCGATCCAGAACTTAGGTTGGAAGTAATCCAATTGCTGAAAGAGTTTAAAGACTGTTTTGCATGGGATTATGACGAAATGCCTGGTCTCGACAGAGGATTGGTAGAACTTCAGTTGCCAATCAAACCTGGGAAGAAGCCAATCAAGCAAAATCCAAGGCGCTTCGCTCCAGAAATACTGTCGAAGATCAAGACGGAGGTTGAAAGACTTCTGAAATGCAAATTCATCCGTGTTACAAGGTATGTCGAATGGATTGCAAACATTGTGCCAGTAATCAAGAAAAATGGTACGTTAAGGGTATGCATAGATTTCAGAGATTTGAATGCTGCTACACCCAAAGATGAATATCCTATGCCTGTGGCGGAAATGCTAGTCGATTCTGCCGCTGGCTATGAATACCTGAGTATGCTCGATGGTTATTCAGGATATAATCAAATATTCATTGCTGAAGAGGACGTGTCGAAAACAGCTTTTCGATGCCCTGGGGCCTTAGGCACTTACGAATGGGTAGTGATGCCTTTTGGCCTAAAGAACGCTGGGGCAACGTACCAGCGAGCAATGAATACTATCTTCCATGATTTTATTAACACTTTTATGCAAGTATATATTGATGATATTGTTATAAAATATGTTTCCAGGAAGAATCATATTGACCACCTTCGACAATCATTCGAAAGAATGAGAGAACATGGTCTGAAGATGAACCCTTTGAAGTGTGCGTTCTGCGTGAAAGCTGGGGATTTCTTGGGCTTCGTTGTCCACAAGAAAGGAATCGAAATCAACCAGAACAAGACGAAGGCAATTCTGGAAGCGAAAGCGCCATCGAATAAGAAGGAATTGCAATCTCTCTTAGGCAAGATAAATTTCTTAAGGAGGTTTATATCTAATCTAAGTGGGAAAGCTCAGGCCTTTTCACCCTTACTTCGACTGAATAAAGAGGGGTTCGAATGGGGGCAAGAGCAACAAGAAGCCTTCGACAAAATCAAAGGGTACCTCACTAAGCCACCTATTTTGGTGCCTCCTTGTAGCAATAGGAGTATGAGATTGTACATAGCTGCATCCGACAAAACTCTGGGAAGCATGTTAGCCCAAGAGGATGAGAATGGAGTCGAAAGACCCATTTATTATCTCAGTAGAGTTTTGAATGATGCAGAAACTAGATATAGTGAAGTTGAAAAATTGTGTCTATGTCTGTATTTCTCTTGTACAAAGCTCAAGCAATATATAAAACCAGTTGATGTTTATGTTTCGTCTCATTTTGATGTTTTCAAATATATGTTGTCGAAACCTATCTTGCATAGTCGAATTGGCAAGTGGGCGTTAGCATTAACTGAATACTCTTTGACCTTTATGCCTCTTAAGGCAGTAAAAGGACAAGTGGTGGCAGACTTTATAGTCGACCACTCAATTCAAGTTGAGGATATTAATTATGTGGAGATAGAGCCTTGGAAATTCTACTTCGATGGTTCCAGCCATAAAGATGGAACAGGGGTAGGAGTCTTGATTATTTCTCCAGATAAAATTCCAACAACATTCAAGTACAAAATATCAGGTTCTTGTTCGAACAATGAGGCCGAGTATGAAGCTCTAATTACTGGCCTTGAGATATTGTTGGAATTGGGGGCAACTCGAGTCGAAATAATGGGAGACTCAGAGTTAGTCATTAAGCAAGTCACAAAGGAATATAAATGCATAAGAGAAAATCTCATTATGTACTTTGTGATAGCAAATCGTTTATTGAAAAAATTTGAAACGATCAATATTCGACACATACCCAGAGTCGAAAATCAAATAGCCAATGACTTGGCACAAATTGCATCTGGGTATAAGATTTCAAAAACGAGATTACAAAGAGCAATCGAAGTTCGAGAAAAGATAAAAGCAACTTGTCTATCACCATCAGACTTGGAATCGACGAGACTAGGATATGCTGATCGCAGTAACTTCGAGATTTTGTTCATTGATAATTTGTCAGAGCAAGATTGGAGGAAACCCATTGTGGACTATCTTCAAAATCCAGGAGCTTCGACAGAACGAAAAACAAAATACAGGGCATTGAGTTATGTACTCATGGGTAATGAGTTATTCAAGAAGACGCCTGAAGGGGTGTTGCTGAAATGTTTAAGTGAAACTGAAGCATACATAGCCCTTTCGACTACGCATGCTGGGGCATGTGGGGCTCACCAAGCAGGCCATAAGATGAAATGGTTGTTGTTTCGACAAGGACTATATTGGCCCACTATGCTGAAAGATTGTGTTGAGTTCGCCAAAGGTTGTCAAGAGTGTCAAGTTCATACAGGCATCCAACATGTACCAGCAAGCGAACTTCACTCGATAGTGAAGCCTTGGCCCTTTAGAGGATGGGCGTCGGATCTCATTGGGGAGATTCGACCAGCATCATCAAAGAGTCAGAAATACATACTGGTAGGCATTGATTACTTTACTAAGTGGATCGAAGCTATCCCTTTAGTCAATGTAGACCAGGAAAATGTCATTGAATTTATTCAAAAGAACATTATCTTTAGATATGGAATTCCTGAGACAATAACAACTGATCAAGGATCAGTTTTTACTGGTCGAAAGATGCAAGAATTTGCTCAGGAAACAGGTTTCAAACTCCTAACATCCACGCCTTATTATGCACAGGCGAATGGTCAAGTCGAAGCAGCCAACAAAGTGGTGATTGGCTTGATAAAGAAACATGTGGGGAAGAAACCAAAGAATTGGCATAAGACGTTAGACCAGATTCTGTGGGCTTGTCGAACGTCCCCAAAAGAAGCCACTGGTACAACACCGTATAGGCTAACTTTTGGCCATGATGCAGTGTTACCAGCAGAAATTTGTCTTCAATCTGCAAGGGTTCAAAGGCATTATGATATTCCTTCTGAAGTTTATTGGAACATGATGTTAGACGAACTGGTGGATTTAGACGAAGAGAGATTACGCGCTCTCGACCTACTCAGGCTTCAGAAGAAAAGAGTAGAAGACTCTTATAATAAAAAGGTAAAACCTAAGGTATTTTTGACTGAAGAACTAGTTTGGAAGGTAATTCTTCCCATGGATCGAAGGGATCGGAGCATGGGGAAATGGTCACCCAAATGGGAAGGACCCTTCAGAGTTATCCAAACTTTTTCTGGTGGAGCCTATGAAGTCGAAGAGTTAGGTGGAGATAAAAGGCTCTTGAGAGTAAATGGTAAATATTTGAAAAAATACAAACCTATGCTTCAAGAGATAAAAACAAAATAATAAAAGAACAAAACTAAATTAACCATAAAAATGCCAAAATGGAAATTTTATAAATTTCAGCCAAGATGGCAATGTTGTCGAATATAGATTACAAAATATGGTTACAAAAGAGAATCAATCAAAAGGAAATAGAGTCCTTGAGTCGAAGGTACTTGGCTTGCTGCAGCTCCAACCTTTTCTTGCACCAGGCGTTCTCCTGCACTATTTTGGCAATCTGAGCGTCGAAGCCTTGGGCCCTCTCAGCGAATTCCAGGCCTTGTTTGATTTCAGTTTGGCTCTCGGTGTCTGAGATGGTCGAAAGAAGTTCCTCCTTGCGTATAGTGTTGGCATTTATCTTCGCTTCTATCTCTGCGATTTGTGCCCGGAAGGAAGCATTCTCTCGATCAATGGCATCGACTTCTTCCTGCGTAGATGCTTTTTGTTTCGAAAACTCCGCAATTCGAGAAGTCGTATCCGAGACAGCAGTCCACGCAGAGGAGCTTTTGCCATACAACACCTCAAGCTGACTGTTAAACCCCCTTTGGCGCCTGTAATCTACTGAGACTTGATCAATCATAGAGTGTAACTCCATGATCAAGCCTGAGACTTCTGGGGCTACAGCTAACAAGTCGACAGCATTCAAGACATCCTTCAAGTATGATGGAGCAGTGGGGTCCCCCTCTAAAGCCTTCATCAAGTCCTTCTTGAAGAACTGGGCCTTAACCTTCGCCAAAGCGTCATCGAGAGGAGAGGTTTCAGTAGACTTCCCCGACAGGGTAGGAATCTCTTGACTAGCATCAGACGAACTCTTGCTCTCGATGATTGCGTTGAGATAGCTAACAGGGTCAGTTTGTTTCAAGAGTTCTAAGTCCTCTTTTGACCTGTGCTTCGTTGAGGTAACCCTTGCAACAGCATTGTCTTGGGTTTGAGGCTGTTGAGTGTTAGGTGCCTCGACTTGTTGCTCTTTGACTCGGACTGGGGCAGTACCAGCGTCACCTTGGTGCTCTTCGCTAGCATCACCCTGGTGCCCTTCGCCAGCGTCATCTTGGTGCTCTTCGCTAGCGTCACCCTGGTGCCCTTCGCCAATGCCACCTTGGTTCTCTTCGTCAGCAGCACCTTGATTTTCTTCGCCAGCATTGCCTTGGTCCCTTTCTTCATGATTCTCTTCTGACAGGTCCACCACCTGAACCGCTTCTGGCTGTTGTTCCTCCGTTTGAGGTTCCTCTGCTGGTTTTTCTACCGTTTCAGCATTGGCCTCATTTTCAGTATGGGCTTCGTCATTTCCCAAGCCTTTTTCTTGTGGCCTGCTGAGTTCAGCAGACTCCAGCGTTTCAGAGGTCCTTGGCGGAAAACTTTCAGTGGTGTCCTAAAAAAGGAAAGAAGACAAATCTTCAGAGATCGAAAGGGACACAATCGAATATGGGTATCTATACCTAAGTTATAAAAGGGTCTAAGAGATTACCTGTAAATTAGCTTCAGCCCCAGGGCTGGAATTGTCGCTTTCGACAGGCTTGTTAAGAAGAATGTTTAGTTCCTCCTCCGTTGGCTCCTCAATGATCACTGGAGGTGGCCTAGGCTTTCTCCCAGCAACCTTTATTCTGATGGTTCGACCTTCAGGAGCAGGATCAGGAACAGGAGCATCCTTCGTCAACTTTCGCCTTTTTAAGGGGGCAGGAGGAGAATCACTTTCTTCATCGCTCCCAGATTCGACCACCAGTGCTGGCCGTTTCTTGGGCGAAGGTGCCTAGAAAACCAATGGGAATTCGATTTAATAATTACATCGAAAGTCAAAAATCGAAAGCCAGGAGGAAATAATGAAAGTCTGGTTACCGATATAGAAGGCCTCTTCGAAGAGCCTTCCCCCTGTTGGTTGCTTGTGGTTTTCGCCGGCACTGTAGTCTTCGCCGGCGGTGGAGCTTTTGTTGAAGGGCCTCCTCCCTGTTGGCCTTCAGTAGCCTTCTTGGCTACAGGCTTTCGAACAACTGAAAGCAAATAAAAAATTAACAGGCTAACAGTCGAAAAAAGAGATAAAGTAATGTGAGAGGATGAACTTACATTTCTTTATTTTGTCCAACACAAGGACAAAAGACTTCTGCAGCTCATCCATGAAGTCCTTCTCGTCGAAGAACTCCTCAGCATAATAGCTTTTCCACCACTCCTCGAAGGATGGTGAACAAAGAAAATTGAGCTGATAGTCAAACAACGAGAGAACTGTTCGACCAGCATATCTTCCGATATGCTTGATGGCAGCTTCTTCTGTGTAATCATTGCAGAAGTACAACATTGACTTCTCTCGTGGAAAAATCGGAGAAGGTAGGGTTTGGATAATACCAAACTGGCGAGATACCAGGTTTGGTTGGTATGCAATCAGACTCAAATGAGTCTTAGAGCTCCTAAATCGAAGAGGCATGATCCTTGGTGTGAGGAACGCCTCCCACAGTATTGTATGTTCGTCAACATTAGGACCACTCGACGTCCTGGGATGTGGCCTTGTGAACCATGCTGGGCCTACCTGCCGTCGAGCAAATGGAGCCATAGTTGAAACAAACTCCTTCCTTCGAGCAAACATTAGAACGAAGTTGGTGAAGGTTTGCTGAAACTCCAGTCCATCTTCCATAGGTGTCAACAGAGCCAGCCTGGTTCCTTCGACGCGTCTGTTCGCTATCGCTGGAGCCTGCTCATTTATCTGAACCTTCTTGGGCAAGAAAGATTCGAAAGTGGCATTGAGCCACAGTTGGAGCAGCCAAAAAGGCCCAGCAAGTAGCAAGCTGGCCCTGTTCTCGACAATTTTTAGAAGAGTTGCCCCATTGCTGATCGAATCATAGAGGCTAGCCAGAATCAGTTCTGCCAAACAGATGTTTTGGCGATGATGCAGTTGAGTAGTGAGAGTGACCATCTTTTTGGTCACCTGTAAAGACTTCGAGCAAAATACAAAGCGAGTCAGCCATAAGGCTAAAAACGCTATGTGTTCGACATCCGACACAGCATCTGTCGACCTGTCGTGATAATGGTTGATGAAAGTGGTATATGTTGGTTTGGTGTCAGAGAAGCCAATTTGATCTTCCGACATCTCTTCCGGATCGAAGTAATCTCCGGTGGGTCGAAGGCCAGTAATAGCGGCCACATCGAAGAGTGTGGGGGTTAGCATCCCACAGGGAAGATGGAAAGTAAAGTGGGAGTAGTCCCAGAACAGCAGAGAAGCTATCAGCATCTCCGGAGAATAGTTCAAACCTGTCTTCGACAGCATCACCAGGTCGAAGATCCCCATATCCTTCCAGATCGAAGTTTGGTGCTTCTCCATCTTTGCTAGCCAAGCAACGTAATCAGGGGTAAGGTTAGGGCAGGACCTGAAGGCCCTAACGCCTCTGTTGAAGAAGCGGAGGTCGATTTTTTCATGTGCAGGGTCTTCATTGTCTTCTGCGTCTTTCTTGGCGCATGCAACCGGTTTGAGTTTCTCGACTACCGGGAAATAGCTCTTGATCTTCATAGCCTCAGAGATACTTGGATACATGGGGCCAGACATTGCAAAGATCTGGTTGGAGTATCCAGCCGGGATCATAAGATGGCGTGAGTAGGCATCGCGGACGGCGATGTCCAAGGGTTCAGGAACCCTTCGTTTGCCTGTAGAAGTTACTACCGGAGCAGTGACGAAAACCTTGGGTTTAGCATTTTCAGATGGTACAGTAGCGCCAGGAGCATTGGAAGCAGATGCCATTGTTAGAGTTGAGGTTAAAGACGAAGTGAAGGAGGAAATGTGTTTGCAAAGATGACAAGTTGTATGAAAACAGAGAAGTTTGAGAGCTAGATGGCGTAAAAAGTCCCACAATGGGGTACTTACTGCTATTTATAGTAGTGGGGGAAATCCCCAAAACCGAGGATATTAAATGCCATTTAATTATGGCAGGAGTTAGTGGGACGCGTGGCAGCCCCCTGTTGTTTTAGCCGTTCTGCAGAAATAGAGGGACGCAGCGTGCGTCCTCGTTTTTGGGAATTGTCATAATGACAAATTCTGAAATGACGTTTGGTACTGCACGCCGTACTGAAAGTGACGTCCTAGGTACAGATAAATGATGGTTTTCTTGGGATTGCCAATAGTTGGTGGAAAACAACAAAAAGTGCACAAGTTAATTTGTGACTAAGCGTGAAAAGACAGGTGTCGAATGGCGTTTCAAAGAATGCCTTTTTCTTTCAGAGTCGAAATAAGGCATTCTTGGGGGGCAATTTGTTGGCTCCTAAATTCGACACCTTTGTTTTGTTGATGTCAGCCATTAAAGCTGAAGGATGTTTTCGACTGGCTAAGTCTGTCGAAATGCCCGTCGAAAGATGGCAAAGTACTTAGAAGATTTCTTCCAAGGGATAAGTTGGTTGCCTTCGACGTCGAAGGAGTTTCTCGTCGAAGATGTCTCTCGACGAAAGTGTTCGATGGTTCAGAGTGGAGCAGTTTGAAATTCAAGCGTTTGGAGGGAAAACGGTTTCCAGCAGTTACCACGTGCAAACGTGCAAGGATCTGGAGCGTCGAACGTGGAGAACGTGCCAAGTGGATTGATCTCGAAGCAGTGTAACTGCCCGGCGGTTACTTGGGATGTTTTAGTATAAATAATAGTGGTCATGTAGTTTCTCGCGTGTGTTCACAATTCTATACAAAGTCACTCATATAGATTCGAGTACCCAGCGTGTGAGAAAGAATTGTTGAGAAATGTATGTGTGAAACACCAATTTTATTAATCAAAGTCATTTACTTTTCCAGCAATTTACTTGCTTTCCTCTTTACATTCCTGTCGAAGCCTTTTACTTTAAGCCTTGTTTATTTTACCAAGTCCTTTCTTCATGCAATTTACTTGAAACCTCTTTATTTAAAGCCTTATCCAATTTAATCAAAACTTCAAAATCAACCTATGTCCTAGGATCAATCTGATCGATCCTGCGAGTAACCAAATAAGTAACCATTTGGAGGATCAGCGGTTGTTTACCAAATCCCAAGGTAAACAGGCAGCATGACGAGTCTGGCTGAAAAGAGCATGCCATTTATTACCTTAGTAAAAAGTTTACCGACTGTGAGACCCGATACTCACTGCTCGAGAAAACTTGCTGTGCTTTGGTATGGGCTGCTCGCCGGCTGAGACAATATATGCTGACTCACACTGCCTTGTTGATCTCAAAGATGGATCCGATAAAGTACATATTTGAAAAGCCTGCTCTGTCTGGGAGAATAGCAAGATGGAAAATGATCTTGACAGAATACGACATCCAGTTTACGACTCAGAAAGCTATCAAAGGAAGTATATTGGCAGACCATCTGGCACACCAGGCAGTGGATGACTACCAGTCAATAAACTTCGAGTTTCCGGACGAGAGCATCATGATAGTGACTGATTGTGAAGTACCTGGACCGGATGAAGGACCTGAGGAAGGATCCCGATGGTCTATGCACTTTGACGGAGCCTCCAACGCTTTGGGTAATGGTATCGGCGCTGTGATCATATCCCCTCAAGGAACTCATACTCCACTCACTGCCCGGCTATGCTTCAACTGCACCAACAACATGGCGGAGTATGAGGCATGCATCATGGGTCTTCAAGTTGCGATTGACTTGAGGATTAAGTTTCTGAGTGTCTTCGGAGATTCCGCTCTCGTGATCAATCAGATCAAAGGCGAGTGGGATACGAAACATCCAAATCTTATTCCTTACAAGGAGTGTGTGTTGACATTGATCCCCCATTTCACAGAGATAACTTTTGAACATTTCCCAAGAGAGGAGAATCAGTTGGCGGACGCGTTAGCTACGATGTCTTCCATGTTCAAAGTCAAGTGGGATAATGAGGCTCCCCGGGTCATTATCTGGAAACTGGACGAACCGGCATACTGTTGTGATCTTGAAGCTGAGGTAGTGACTGAGAAACCTTGGTACCATGAGGTGAAGAGATACTTGGAAGCTCAGGAGTACCCTGAAGGTGCCTCTGTCAACGACAAGAAGTTTCTGAGAAGGTTCGCAGCGAAGTTCTTCCTCAGCAACGGCATCCTGTACAAGCGAAACCATGATTCGACTTTATTGCGTTGTGTGGATAAGACTGAAGCAGAAAGGATCATGGCGAAGCTACATGAAGGTACCTTCGGAACACATTCCAGTGGACACACTATGGTAAAGAAAATCCTTCGGGCAGGGTATTTCTGGTCCACAATGGAAGCGGACTGCTACGAACATTCTCGGACATGCCATAAATGCCAGATTTATGCAGATAAGGTGCACATTCCTCCTGTACCTCTGAATGTCCTGACAGCACCTTGGCCTTTTGCTATGTGGGGCATAGATATGATCGGCGAGATTAAACCTACGGCATCCAACGGGCATCGCTTCATCCTGGTAGCGATCGATTACTTCACAAAGTGGGTTGAAGCAGCTTCCTACGCCACTGTAACCAAGAATGTTGTGGCACGGTTCATTCGGCATAACCTGATCTGTCGGTACGGCATCCCTAAAAGGATCATTACAGACAACGATACCAATCTCAATAACAAGATGATCACTGAGCTCTGCGAGCAATTTAAGATACATCACCATAACTCTTCTCCTTACCGACCGAAGATGAATGGGGCTGTAGAAGCAGCGAATAAGAATATCAAGAAAATTGTGCAGAAGATGACAGTGACCTATAAAGATTGGCACGAGATGTTACCGTTTGCTCTACATGGGTACCGTACCTCAGCAAGGACGTCAACCGGGGCAACTCCTTTCTCCTTGGTCTACGGCATGGAGGCAGACTTACCGATCGAAGTGCAGATACCCTCTCTCCGGATAATGAAGGATGCAGATCTGAGCGAAGATGATTGGATCCAGACACGACTTGATCAGTTAAATCTAATTGACGAAAAGAGACTCACTGCTATTTGTCATGGTCAGACGTACCAAAAACGGATGATCAGGGCATTTAACAAGAAGGTCAGACCATAAGAGTATCAAGTTGGGGATCTGGTAATCAAGCGCATCATCCTTCCTCAGAGTGATCCAAGGGGCAAATGGACCCCTACGTACGAAGGGCCATTTATGGTTAAAAATGTGTTCTCAGGAGGAGCCATGATTCTAACTACCATGGATGGTGACGACCTTCCTCACCCCGCCAATGCAGACATAGTAAAAAGATACTACGCATGATCAAAGACCCACTAGGTTGACATACCTAGGCAAAAATTAGGGCTTCCCGGCGAACCAAAAGGGTTCGGGCAAAATGAGGGATGAAATGAAAAAAATCTGTACACCCGGCAAGTCGAAAACCTGAAAAGGCGGCTTGGGCAAAAATGGGTATCCCGGTGGACTGAAAACCCGAAAGGGCGGTCCAGGCAAAAGTTAGGGATAAATCGTAATACTATGTCTCATTGGATCACTTTGCATCCAGAATCCGGTATCAACATCAAGTTCAGACGACATCAATCAATCAGCTTCATCTTCATCTAGGTCATCAAGTGATGAGACGCTCGAAGATATAAAGGCGATAGCAGAGTTGGAACCCAGTGGGATCATTCTTTTCACATAGCTGTTTTGTTTTCCCTTTGTACAAATTTGTATAAACTCTTATTCGGCGGCGTTCTCTTACTAGGACGTCAGCCTCTTGTACATAAGCGCCTATTTTCAGGCAAATTCAAAAATCAATATAAATTCACTTTTCAGATCAATTGCCAATTGTTTTTTCCTTTTTCTGTTTTGTTTTGCGAAGAACGTCCAAGGTTCAATTTGTGATATATGCACTTGACAATAACTGCTAACTCATAAATATTTGCATACGAAACAAAGGATTAATTACAGGTAACATTAGAAACAGGGGAAATGATGAGTTGTCTAAACGATCTAATTGCTCTGTCCACCAAGGTACCAAGGTAAGTTCATCTGAAGAACATAACCAGTATATCTTAATTCCCCAGAGAGTGAGTCAGCAAGTCTATGCACTCTCCCCAAGCAATGTTATACCATTAGCCTTAAGGAAGTGGGGCATCCCCAGCAGATCTCAACATTCCTCAGCGCAATATACAAATATCCTTAACAAGCATCCCCAGCAGTCTTGATCTAAGATTATTTCCCGGCGGTATACCAGACATTCAGCGGAGCCACTTCCCCAGTATATCTCAAAAATTCCCCAGGAAAGTCCAGTACAGTTCAAAGCTGAATCATCTCCCCAGCAGGAAGCTTATCCCCAATAGATTCCGGAAGCTTCCCCCCTCGCAGAGCACGAACGCGTCCACGGCTTTATTCAAAGGTTATTTCCCTACCAGGATATAACTGGGTTATCCTCAGCCAAAAGCCACGGAAAAATCGTTCTCGGCGAAGTCTTCTTATCCCCAGCGGAGTCTATTAACACTTCCAACATAACAATGGTATCCCCAGAGAAGTTACCATCAACATCTCAACAGAATACATCTCTTCCCACAGAGTATTGTTCCCCAGCAAGATCGCTAGAATAATTTTCCCCCGCAGAGTATTCTATTCGCCAAGTTTATCCCCCAACGGAGTTATCTTCTCCTACCGGTATTCTTGCAACCATCATCCCCAGCGGAAGCAAAGATCTATTCTTCAAACATCAGCCCAGGATTAACTTCCCGGCACTCGTCAAGGATTTACTTTCCTAGACAAAAGCATACATTCATAAACAACACATTTTCATACATTACAGCATGCATATACGCATCATGAACATACCATCTCATCTCGCATGTCATACATCATGACATCGCATACAACTAACGTTTTGTCTTTTCAGGACAAAAGTTAATACAAAGATAATTACTATCAAAGGTCGCAACTAAAGATCTGATTCCTGTATCTCGCCAGGTTGTATCTGTTGACGATCGATTCCAGACCCGATTCCTGTATCTTGCCAGGGTGCGTCTGAAGAGTTCGAGGATCCGATGCCTGTATCTTGCCAGGGTGTATCCGTTGAAGACTAGCATTACCAGATCCGATTCCTGTATCTTGTCAGGGTGTGTCTGAAGAGTTCGAGGATCTGATGCTTGTATCTTGCCAGGGTGTATCTGTTGAAGACTAACATTACCATATCTGATTCCTGTATCTTGCCAGGGTGTGTCTGAAGAGTTCGAGGATTCGATGTCTGTATCTTGCCAGGGTGTATCTGTTGAAGACTAGCATTACCAGATCTGATTCCTGTATCTTGCCAGGGTGTGTCTGAAGAGTTCGAGGATTCGATGCCTGTATCTTGCCAGGGTGTATCCGTTGAAGACTAACATTACCAGATCCGATTCCTGTATCTTGCCAGGGTGTGTCTGAAGAGTTCAAGGATCCGATGCCTGTATCTTGCCAGGGTGTATCCGTTGAAGACTAGCATTACCAGATCCGATTCCTGTATCTTGCCAGGGTGTGTCTGAAGAGTTCGAGGATCTGATGCCTGTATCTTGCCAGGGTGTATCTGTTGAAGACTAGCAATACCAGATCTGATTCCTGTATCTTGCCAGGGTGCGTCTGAAGAGTTCGAAGATCCAATTCCTGTATCTTGCCAGGGTGTATCTGTTGACGACTGTATTCTCCAAGACTCGATTCCTGTATCTCGCCAGGGTACGTCTGAAGAGTTTAAAGATTCAATTCCTGTAACCATCCAGGACACATCTACATAAAAAGTTTGAAGATCAACTCCTGTAACAGGCCAGGTAATTATCTTTCTTTTTTCAGGTACGCGAGTTCTCGCTAAGGAAACTCTTACGCGATCGAGACCCAGATGGCATCCATAAGCCCATCCACCTATCCATCACCTCTCAACATGGCATCTGTAAGCCCATCTTCCTATCCATCAATCTCCAAATGGCATATGTAAGCCCATTCCCTGCATCATATTGTTGATACTCTACTATGTGAGTGCAAATTTCTGGGCACTCTAGTGTTCAATCATCTTCCACCTTCGGACTACGAAAGGCACGACAGCCAATCTACATCCTCAGGTTTAAGAAGATTGAACAGGGGCAACTGTTGTACCCCAAAATTTTCCCTCCCATATTCTTCAAGATTTGCTAAGATCATGCTTCAAAATCTCCCAAGGGTTGCACAGTCAAATGGCCTCCTGACAGTCAAAAATTAGGGTTTTGGTTATGGCAAAGAAATTGAAGTTTCCAAGGGTCCAATCAAGTCCCACATGCCTACAAACATTGTCAAACATCCTCATGCCAAGTTTCAAGACTCACAGCACCAAATTGCACAATCAAAAACCCTAATTGCCTCACAGTCAACTACAGGGGCAAAATGGTCATTTGACAGTCAAAAGTCCAAATTTTTGGTCAACATCTTATTTTGAAGCCACAAACATCATTTTATCAATTCTTGATCATGATTCTCAAGGCATGGCTCAAAAAGTCTCAAGATGCAAAAGTTTTTATTTTTGGACAGTTGAAAAAGTCAACTGTAACTTGACCAGGGCATAACTTCCACATGGCTTATCAGAAAAATTCCATCCAAGGCTCATTTTGAAGAGAATGACATTTCCTACAACTCATATTCACACTTCAAGTCCAAGAAATGCTCTCACAAAAAGATATCAATCTCAACATTATAGGTCATTTTCAAAAGTCAACAAAAAGGCACTTTAAGTCAAAGACCATAACTTGAGATTGGTAAATCAAAATGACATGGGACCAAAGGAATTGGTTAGAGGACTTCAATACCTTTCCAAAATGTCCAATAACACGATCAAAGCTTAAAAATTGAGCAAGATATGCTTTGTGGAAGTTGGGAAATTTTTGGAAATTTTGAAAAGTCAACTTTGCTTCAAATGCCTCAAAATTGCTAATGGGCCACAATTTCTTCCATGAAACATTACCCAAAGGCTATGCACGACCCATTGACTTTAAAGGGAATTATTTTCTTATTTTTAATTAATTAATTGAGTTTTTAATCCTATTAATTCATTTAATTAAAATTAATTATGAAAAAATACTAAAACATGTTTTCCAAATCTTTTTGTGCAGCATATTCTCCCATTAAAACCTAAATATTTCGTGTACCACATCAAAGGGACCAAATCTTCCAAAATAGGCAAGTTTCCATGACAAAAAAGGATTGAAAAAGATGCTTGAAAATCAAATATTGAATACATGGATTTTGGGCCAGTTTTTCTAACCTAATTCATTCACATATATGTGCACATTGCAAACCTAATGCTAAGAACAAGAAAGTTGCGCAGGAACTGATAGAACAAATTTGCATTTTTCACAAAGAAATCTCAAAACTGTTTTCATAGCTAGAGGGTGATTCAAGGCCTGAAAACTATTCCACAAGCTTGCCAAGACTACCAGGAAGCTTTTGCAATCGAAACCAGCCTTCCAAACTCAAAGAGTTGGTATAACCGAGTCACCCTGTTCTTAAAGTTTTGCATATTCGTATTTGCATTTTCATGCCATATTAATGTCTTCTAATGATTGATTTACACTAAGATGATTGTTCTGAAGCTAATGGCGTCCTTTGATTGAACTAATATTGCCTGTATCAAAAATCACCATTAACGATTGCTAGGGTTGCAGAAGCTTTGAATTGGGGTTTTCCTCATTTGGAAAAATCAGGCCATGAAACTTGTACCACTGAATTCAGAAGCTCCAAACGAATTGAACAACCACCTCGCGCCCTTTTTATATTCCCTCATGTGCTAATCGCTATTTTTGAATATTACAGTTAGTGGGGGTTTAAAACCCCCGCTATTTGATTTTGTTTACAGGCAAAGAGATGAAGACGATGCATATGTGTCATAACGTTACTGGGTAGTTCAAATCCTGGCGCGCGTTTTTTTGTTAAAATCCCACTAATGCTTGTTCTCTCTCATAATAATCCTTATCCATCATAATATCAAAGAAACTCAATGGCTCAGTTGGCTTGTGCATTGGCATGCAGGTATTGGGACCTGGGTTCGATTCCCAGGTCCCCCCACTTATTCATATATTTTTTCTTAACGTACTTCTGAGCAGCCTTCATTCCAAGGACCATCATGAAGCCTCACGCCAGTGCCTGCCACATGCCCCTGAAGGTCAATCCAATGGCCATCACAAGCAATCCACCATGTACCCTGGTCAAACACCCCACACACAAGCGCCAGAAAGTCAAAAGGCCTGGAATTCTTGGGCCAAAATGCTCACAATTAACCTCCAAATTGGGCAGATACCCCTCCTATGGTTTGCATATTTCTTTTTTTATTTTATTTTAATTCTCTCTTTTTTTTCTTTTATTTGATTAATTGCTTTTATTTAATTCCATAAAATTAATTTTCATAATACAAAAATACAAAAAAAATTAGAAATCATAATAAATAAAAATATGTTTATTTAATTTTTTAATTCTTTAAATAGTTTTGTAAATAAATTTCAATAACCAAATTAGTTTAATTTTAGGTCTTCAACTTTAATGTTTTTTTTAAATAAATAAAATACATAAAAATTAGGTTTAGCATTTTCATTCTTTTTCTCAATAAATAAATTTTTCTTATTATAATTATTATTAACTATTAATTAATTTTGTAAATACTCATGCAACTAAATAATTAGTAAATTAGGTTTAAACTTAAATATTTTCTTTAATAATTAAAAACAATTTAGAATTAGGGATTTATTTAATTTTAATCAATTTCCTTAATTTTCATAAATACAAAAGCATCAAAAATAACTTCTTTTCATTATTTAATAATTTAATTAATTTGTAATTTCAATTTAATCTCTTTAAAGGGTCCAACGCCCTCGCACTCTCGTTTCTAATTTATCTTCGCGCGTTTGTCCTTTATTTTCATTTTAAATATTATGTAATTGCCCCAAAGCTTTGTAATAGTAATTAGGACATTTACTTTCCGCACTTTTATTCAAAATCGGGTCTTTGTTAATTTGGCGATGTATAGACCCGCGCCTTGTAATAGCGTAGGACCTTTATTTTTCCACACTTTAATTTCCGCACCTTTAAACTACTAATCACATGAAAGAATGTATGCCCAAATAAAATCAAGCGTAGCTCACCCAATGCATGACAAGATAAAATATAACTGAAAATGGCACACAATTCACACACCACTCCTAGGGTACGCCTCACTGTTGCCTTGCCCCTCGAAACGTGGTCGTCGAGTATAGGACGTCTTAGTGAGTCCTTATGTTCCATTGATCTAGTTGCCTCGAACAAGTTGCCTCGGAATAGTTGCCTCGAAACAGTTGCCTCGGAATAAAAAGATCAATGGCATAAGGGTAGCTTCTAAGGTATCTTACTATTGCTCGGTGACCACACTGTCCCTAAACTCGAATTGACCCGAACACCTCCAATGGTGGTGCTACCTACCTCTCAATGGTGGGATGGCACTACCTTAAGGACTCTTACACAGCCTAATTCCTTAGGGTAGGTAGATGACTCGTAGATACTTGCTCTAATTCAAAACAAATCAAATCAAAAACTCTTTTCACACCGACACTTTTCAAAAAGCTTTCACAAGCAATTTTTCAAACACTCTTGAGGACCGATACAAGAGTCGATCTGAAACTTTCAAAGAAACTTTTTTCAAAACCCACTCACCTTGAAAAGCAAACAAACATTTTGAAAACACAATGAGCAAGTATCTAAGAGCCCATGGATAACCATGGATAGAAAGGGTGCTAACACCTTCCCTTTCTATAAATCTACCTCCCGAACCGAGAAACAATCTCATAAGGAATTTTTCTGTGCTTTTGTCCTTTCCATGTTGGAGAAAATAAAAGACGATGGTGACTCTTGCTTCCGCGACATTTCGCAAACCAGCGTTAAACAGTCAGTTCCAGATCCACCGATCATACGGGTTTCTAGCAGTGACTTCTTACCCTTAGTGGGTTGCCAACGTGGTTCCAGTACCGAAGAAAGATGGTAAGGTCTGAATGTGTGTTGATTATAGGGATTTGAATAGGGCCAGCCCCAAGGATGATTTCCCTCTGCCTCATATCGACGTCCTGGTTGACAACACGGCTCAGCATAAAGTTTTCTCCTTCATGGACGGCTTCTCCGGTTATAATCAGATCAAGATGGCTCCTGAAGACATGGAGAAGACCACTTTTGTTACTCAGTGGGGCACCTTTTGCTACAAGGTCATGCCTTTTAGGTTGAAAAATGTTGGGGCAACCTACCAACGTGCCATGGTTGCTTTATTCCACGATATGATCCACCACGAGATAGAAGTGCATGTCGATGATATGATTGCAAGGTCCCAAACTGAGGAGGAACACCTTGACCACCTACGGAAGCTGTTTGACCGTCTGAAGTTGTACAAGCTGAGGTTAAATCCAAACAAATGCACCTTTGGGGTAAGATCTGGAAAATTGCTAGGCTTCGTTGTAAGCGACAAAGGTATTCAAGTGGATCCTGCCAAAGTGAAGGCCATACAAGAGATTCCAACTCCCAAGACAGAGAAAGAAGTCAGAGGCTTTCTAGGACGGCTGAACTACATTGCCCGATTCATCTCGCATCTAACTGCTACCTGTGAACCAATCTTCAAGCTGCTGAAGAAAGATCAAGTAGTACGTTGGAATGATGAATGTCAGGCCGCTTTCGAAAAGATCAAAGAGTATCTCCAAGAACCACCCATTCTTATGCCACCGGTTGAAGGGAGACCTCTAATCTTATACTTAACAGTACTTGACAACTCAATGGGGTATGTGCTGGGGCAGCATGACGAGTCTGGCCGAAAAGAACACGCCATTTATTACCTGAGCAAAAAGTTTACCGACTGTGAGACTCGGTACTCACTGCTCGAGAAAACTTGTTGCGCTCTGGTATGGGCTGCTCGCCGGCTGAGACAGTATATGTTGACTCACACTACTCTGTTGATTTCAAAAATGGATACAATCAAGTACATATTCCAAAAGCCTGATCTGTCCGGAAGAATAGCAAGATGGCAAATGATCTTGACGGAATATGACATCCAGTACACGACTCAAAAAGCAATCAAAGGAAGTGTATTGGCAGACCATTTGGCACACCAACCAGTGGACGATTACCAGTCGTTGAACTTTGAATTTCAAGACGAGGACATCATGGTAGTGACTGATTGTGAAGTACCTGGACCGGACGAAGGACCTGAGGAAGGATCCCGATGGTCTATGCACTTTGACGGAGCCTCAAACGCTTTGGGTAATGGTATCGGCGATGTGATCATATCCCCTAAAGGCACTCATACTCCACTTACTACCCGACTATGTTTCAACTGCACCAACAACATGGCGGAGTATGAGGCATGTATCATGGGTCTTCAAGCTGCAATTGACCTAAGGATCAAGTTTCTGAGTGTCTTCGTAGATTCCGCTCTCGTGATCAATCAGGTCAAAGGCGAGTGGGATACGAAACACCCAAATCTTATTCCTTACAAAGAGTATGTGCTGACATTGCTTCCCCACTTCGAAGAGATAACTTTTGAACACTTCCCAAGAGAGGAGAATCAGTTGGCGGACGCGTTAGCTACGATGTCTTCAATGTTCAAAGTCAAATGGGACAACGAGGCGCCCCGGATCATCATTTGGAAGTTGGACGAGCCTGCATATTGTTGTGATCTTGAGGCCGAAGAGGTAACAGAAAAACCCTGGTATCATGAGGTGAAGAGGTACTTAGAAGCTCAAGAATACCCCGAGGGCGCATCTGTTAATGACAAAAAGTTTCTGAGAAGGTTTGCGGCAAAGTTCTTCCTCAGCAACGACATTCTCTACAAGCGAAACCATGACTCGACCTTACTGCGTTGTGTGGATAAGACTGAAGCAGAAAGGATCATGGCAGAGCTACATGAAGGTACCTTCGGAACACATTCCAGTGGACATACCATGGCAAAGAAAATCCTTCGGGCAGGATATTTCTGGTCCACAATGGAAGCCGATTGTTACCAACATTCGCGAACTTATCATAAATGCCAGATTTATGCTGATAAGGTGCATATTCCTTCGGTTCCTCTGAATGTCTTGACAGCACCTTGGCCTTTTGCAATGTGGGGCATTGATATGATCGGCGAGATCCGACCTACTGCATCCAACGGGCATCGCTTCATCTTGGTAGCGGTTGATTACTTCACGAAGTGGGTTGAAGCAGCTTCCTATGCTACCGTAACCAAGAGCGTCGTGGCACAGTTCATCCGGCATAACCTGATCTGTCAATACGGTGTACCTGAGAGGATCATTACAGACAATGGTACCAATCTTAACAACAAGATGATCACTGAGCTCTGCGAGCAATTCAAGATACAGCACCACAATTCTTCTCCCTACCAGCCGAAGATGAATGGGGCTGTAGAAGCAGCGAATAAGAACATCAAGAAGATTGTGGAGAAGATGATAGTGACCTACAAAGATTGGCACGAAATGTTACCGTTTGCTCTTCATGGGTACCGTACCTCAGCACGGACGTCATCAGGGGCAACTCCCTTTTCTTTGGTTTATGGCATGGAGGCGGTCTTGCCTATTGAAGTCCAGATACCCTCTCTCCGGATAATGAAGGATGCAGACTTGAGCGAAGATGACTGGATCTAGACTCGGCTTGATCAATTAAACCTAATTGACGAAAAGAGACTCACTGCTATTTGTCATGGTCAGACGTACCAAAAACGGATGATCAGGGCATTTAACAAGAAGGTCAAACGACAAGACTATCAAGTCGGAGACCTGGTAATCAAGCGCATCATTCTTCCTCAAAGTGATCCCAGGGGCAAATGGACCCCCACGTACGAAGGGCCATTTGTGGTTAAGCATGTCTTCTCAGGAGGAGCTATGATTCTAACCACCATGGATGGTGACGACCTTCCTCACCCCGCCAATACAGACATAGTAAAAAGATACTACGCATGAATAAAAGACCCGCTAGGTTGACACACCTAGGCAAAAATAAGGGCTTCCCGGCGAACCAAAAGGGTTCGGGCAAAAATAAGGGATGAAAGTGAAAAAATCTGTACACCCGGCAAGTCGAAAACCTGAAAAGGCGGCTTGGGCAAAAATGGGTATCCCGGTGGACTGAAAACCCGAAAGGGCGGTCCAGGAAAAAGTTAGGGATAAAGCGTAATACTATGTCTCATTGGATCACCTTGCATCCAGAATTCGGCATCAACTATCGGGCTCTGACTTCGGCATCGATCAATCAGCTTCATCTTCAACTAAGCAGCAAAGTGATAAGACGCTTGAAGACATAAAGGCAATAGCAGAGTTGGAACCCAGTGGGATCTTTCACATGGCTGTTTTGTTTTCCTTTTTCAAAGTTTGTATAAACTCTATGTTGTTCGGCGGCGTTCTCTTACTAGGACGTCAGCCTCCTGTACATAAATGCCTATTTACAGGAAAATTTCAAAATCAATACAAGTTCAATTTTTCAGACAAGTTATCCATTGTTTTTCCTTTTTCTGTTTTGTTTTGCGAAGAACGTCCAATGTTCATTTTTTTATATATGCATTTGCCGTTAATTGCTAACCATGAATATTTGCATGCGAGACAAAGGATTAATTACAGGTGACATCATAAACAGGGGGCAATTTAGAGTTGTCTAAGCGATCTAGTTGCTCTGTCCACCGAGGTACCGAGGTAAGTTCAGCTGAAAAATTTGACCAAAATACCTTCACTCCCCACAGAGTAAGACAAGATTCAGCAATGCTTTCCCCAAGTAGAGTTGGTTTCCTATCAACTCTAAAAAGGCACAATATTCCCCTAGCAAGTCAGCAATACTCTCCAAGCAGGATCAGTCTACTGTCAGCCTTAAGGAAGTTGGGTATCCTCAGAAGATCTCAACAATCCCCAGCGGAGTATAGACATTCCTCAACAAGCGTCCCCGGCAGTCTTAATATGAGATTGTTCCCCGGCGGAATACCAACACCCCAGTACAGTCTGAAAAGTTTCCCCAGGAGAGTTGAATCCATATCCCTAGCAGATCTTGAAGCTTATCCCCAGTAGATTCTGGAAGCTTGTCACCTGCAGAGTACGGACGTCCCTCCCGGACTTTATTCAAAGTTACTCCTCACAAGAGCTTATAACTAGGTTATCCTCAGCTAATTACCATGGAAAGTCTGTCCTCGACGAAATTCTTCCTATCCCCAGCGGAGTTCATCAAAGTTCCCCAACATAACTTATCAGCAGAATCCCCGGCAGAGTCTACCATTGGAATCCCCAGCTGAGTTCTCACCAAAACCTCAGCGAGGTATCTCTTCCCACAAAGTAATTCCCCGCGGAGTAATCTCTCCAGCAAGTTTATTCCCCAACGGAATCATCTTCTCCTACCGGTTTATTCTTACAACCATTATCCCCAGCGGAAGCGAAGAACTCTACTCTTCAACATCATCCCAGGATTTGATTCCCCGGCCAGTCGTCAAAGATTTATTTTCCTAGACGAAAATACATTCATAGACATTTCACATTTCATACATCCTGCCTACATACATGATAAAGTGCATACAACACTATCTCATTTTGAGCATCATGACATTGTGCATTTCATACATCATGACATTGCATACAACTGATGTTTTGCCTTTTCAGGAAAAGGTCAATCCAAAGACGATTGCTATCAACTATCGCAATTCCAGATTCGATACTTGTATCTAGCCAGGGCATATCTGCATGAAAGAGTTTGAAGATCAACCCCTGTAACAGGCCAGGAAATTATCTTTCATTCTCAGGTCAGAGGTTTACACCTGTATCAAGCCAGGAAAGCTATCTTTACCAACCTTTTGCAATTCCAGGTTCAATTCCTGTATCCAGCCAGGGCACATCTATGAGCAACTAGTTCCAGATTCAATACCTGTATCCAGCCAGGGCATATCTGTAGACGACAATTCCAGATTCGATACCTGTATCCACCCAGGGCATATCTGTAGACGACAGTTCCAGATTCGATTCCTGTATCCAGCCAGGGCACATCTGTGAGCAACTTATTCCAGATTCGATACCCGTATCCAGCTAGGGCATATCTATAGACGACAATTCCAGATTCGATACATGTATCCAGCCAGGGCATATCTGTAGACAACAGTTCCAGATTCGATTCCTGTATCTAGCCAGGGCACATCTGTGAGCAACCAATTGTAGATTCAATACCTGTATCTAGACAGGGCATATCTGCATGAAGAGTTTGAAGATCAACACCTGTAACAAGCCAGGAAACATCTTCCTTTCTCAAAGTACGCAAGTTCTCGCTAAGGAATCTCTTACGCGATCAACACTTCCAAATGGCATCTATAAGCCCATTCCCGACAAGGTTCTGTCACGTCTCCAGATGGCATCTATAAGCCCATCCTCCTATCCATCCTATCTCTAAATGGCATCTGTAAGCCCATTCTCGCCATCACATTGCCGATACTCTACCATGCGAGTGCAAATTTCCGGGCACTCTAGTGTCCAATCTCCTTCCACCCTCGAGTCGCGAAAGGCAAACTTGCCAATCTAACTCTTCAGGTTCAAGAAGATTGAACAGGGGCAACTGTTGTACCCCAAAATTTGCCCTCCCATTTCCTCAACATTTTTTCATCACAAGACCCTTGGAGCTCAAGATCCAGTTAGGGTTTCCTCTGCTCAAGACTTCTCCTTGCATTGTTGACCCAAATTAGGGTTTGTGTTTGCACAAAGATTTTTTGACCTAGAATGCCTAAGATGACTTTCATGCTTCATGTTGGGCTCCCAAGTTTATCCATACCAAGTTTCAAGCCTTGATTCCAATCTTTGCCCAGTCAATTGGACAGTTGACCTAGAAATCAGCTGTATTGGGGAAAAAGTCAATTGTGATCAATTGACAGTCAAACCTCTTGATTTTTTGACCCACATCAACATTATGAACTCATATGGACCATTTGACCAAGTTTGGATCACAATTCCACAAGAAATTTGATCAGATCACCAAAAGGGCAAAATGGTCATTTTTAGGGTTTTGACTGCACAAAGGCAATTTTTGACTGTTTGACCTAGCCAATGGCAAACCAAGCTCACATATGGACTCAAGGACCCCATGTAATTGTCTTGACATGTTCAACAAGTTCAAAAGATCCCAAATGCACAAGATTGACAAATGAATTTTCCAGTCAATTGATCAATTTTTGACTGTATACTGAAAAGTCAAACTTTGACTTTTTGGTCAAAATCAAGTGTCAAGATTCATTTTCCATCAAAACATGTCAAATTATGAAACTTGTTCATCAAGAAATCAAAAATCACAAATTAGGGTTTGAAATGAAGAATTTTCATAACTTAGAATTTTTCTAAGTTATGAAAATCCCTAATTTTTTCCAAACTTTGTACCATTTTTTCACCAAGATGAATTTGGATTCAAACAAAAGTCAAAACATGAAAGTTGTAGTCCATTGCAAAATCTACAACTTTGTTTCACAAAGTTTCTTCAAAAGAAGCTTGTAGCTCAAGTTATGATTTTTGGAAAAAGGGTGCAAAACATTCTTAACTTAGAAAAATTTTGACCTATTTTAGGCAGGATTTTTGCCTAACTTCATGGCCACTTTTCACATGCTTCCACTTGGAATTTCAAATTGCATTATAAAGATGGATTGTATTACACATTCCAAGCTTTCCAAAATGTCAAAGAACTAATCAAACAACCTTGTGGTTAGGGAGAATCGAATTTGGCAATATGGATAAAACTCACTTTGTTCATGGCCAATTTACATGTTCATAACTTGGGCATTCTTGAAATCAGCATGCATAAGCTAGGTTACAGGCCTCTAATCCCTTTCTTACTCAAAAATTCAATGCTAAACCATTGTGCCAAGTTGTTATTTCATTCATATGGGCAATACATGTTAGATTAAGCCTTAATTAGAAAAAGCATATTATCCATTTTTGTAAAGTGTTACTTTATGTCAATTTTGCAATCTATGAGGTACAATGCAGATCTTTGAGGCACAAAGGCATGGACATATCCCACTGATCAAGACTCAAGTGTGCAGCATAGATAGAGGCATTGTACTGGCTTAGAAACCAAGTTGACATTTCCTTGCTTCACATAGAAGAAAGCTAGCATTTTGAAACTCATCTCACATTTCTGCCAACACAAGCCTGAGAAAACATTGTGAACATCTTCCAAACATCCAACCTAACCTAAAACACGACCTAACCACCTTCCAAACCTCACCATTCATCAAAACACCCTCCTACTGCAAAAAACAGAGTCACTTTTGCAGTTGGACTTCCATAACTCAATCCACTCGTGCATTCTTGCTAAAACCAGTTCATACACATTCCATACCACATATACAAGCTATCCCAAGCATTGGACACGACCTGTAACACCTCTAACCAACTTCACCATTTTCACTTTTTCTATTTTGCAGGTTGATTGCCATAGCTTGATTCACTTGGTTTCAAAGCAAGTTAAAGGTTGGAATAGCATCCCTGGACTTCAAGCAAGCTGTACCAATCCTCACTTTTCCTTGAAAGTGCCTCCATTGCCAGACACGATCCAAGCTGAACAGGTAAGTTCATGGACTTCTATCTCTCAATCTAGGAATAGTTAGCTTTAAGTTTATGAATGAAAAATGTTCTACTCATGGCCCTGAAGCTATGCATATCCTCACTTTCCATTTATATTGCATATGCTGAGAGTATTTTGAACCTGAACATTGATAAAAAACTAGGTCAGGAATTGGGGGAGAAGAAATTCTCTCTCATTTCTGAGAGTTAGAATGACTTTTTTATATATTTGGAATCGTGACAAGATGCTCTATAACATTGCTGTTATAAGTTTTTGCTGAATGTCAAAGAATCATGAGATAGCAGAAACGCGTGTTTTGTTGTTCAAGGATGCTGGAGGTTGAAAAAGACAAAGTCTTTGGGCTGGGCCTGAGATGTTTTCCTTTTCACACCATTGCATTTCACATGCACCCCCTGGCCCATTTTGAGTTTTATTTATCATTTTTAATTTTTTTTCCTTTTGATTTTGGTTTTATATTTTTATTTAAACATGAAAAAATCTTAAAATCATTTTTCTCACATTTTTTTGCATTTTTTTATACTTATTTTGTTTCATTTAGCTTTATATGTAAATAAACATAAATTTACTTTTATTCAAAATATTAAAATAATACCAATACATTTCATTTTCTGATTTTTATTTTATTTTACCTTTTGAAAACATTTTATAAAAAAAAAATCCTTTTTCTTGTAAATATTAAATATTTTATTTTATACATATTTAATATATTTTGTAAATAATATAAATACTAATATATTTATTAGAATATTTAGGGAAAATACATAAAAAAATAATACATTTTTATCTTTATTAATATTTAACTTAAAAAATCATTTTTTGGCAATATACTTTCTTTTTATTTGTTTTTGTACATAATTAATAAATATTGCATATATTATATAATAAATACCTTTTATTTATAAAATTAGGGTTTTATCCTAAATACTTAAAAATACCAAAAATTAATTCATTTTATTTTTGTTTATTTGACACATAAAAATACTTTTTACATACATACAAAAATCATTTTTTGCATCTTACATATTTTATCTTATTTTATTTAATTATTGCAATTAATTAATTTGTATAATTCAATTTGGATGTAATAGTTAGATTTTAATTTCTTGCTTAAAATATCCCCATTTGAACATTTGTACCCCCATCCCATAATTTGTGTTGTAATAACTTAGGACCTTTTATTTTTCGCATTTAAAAGCTTTCTAATTATGCCATGCTAGAATTAGGGTTTTGTATGTAAATCAAAAACAACAAATAGTTTGACCTAAATTCAAGATAAACAAGCATGAAAATGAACAACACCAATCACACTTGCACCCCTAGGGTTACTCCACTTGTTTCCTTCAATAATGGACCATGTTGCATGTTAAGTTTCTTTGGCAAAAACAAAACAAATTCAAATGATCATAGTCCCTCGATGACACTTTCGAAAGTTGCCTAAAAAATGATCAAGTCCCTCAAGAAAATGCCAAAGATACTTAACACCATTGCAATCATGGTCTAAACGATGACCCGCGCCCGTCCCGTTCACATCCTAACACAAGATTGTCCACCAAATACAATGGTGGAACAAAATTGTTAAAAGGGTTAAAACATAGAGAAAACCTTTGAGAAATTTAGGGTAGATAGCTCTTGGTTGCTTGCCAACTTGCAAAACAAAAACACTTGCCTATTTTTCAAAACCACACATCACAACACACTTTCAAAACAAACTTTCAAAAACATTGAAAACTTTTTAAAAAGACATACACCTTTGTATACATCCCAACATGGATTATTACAAAGGTTGCCACCACATTGGCCTCTTTTCAAAACATTTTTCAAACCCACACACAAAGCACCATTTCAAACAATTGAAAATCAAGGCAAGTTGATC
Organism: Vicia faba; assembly: GCA_948472305.1. NCBI lineage: Eukaryota > Viridiplantae > Streptophyta > Magnoliopsida > Fabales > Fabaceae > Vicia > Vicia faba. The sequence goes on along the minus strand of OX451736.1, from coordinate 1,466,998,689 downwards.
TAAGCAAGTAACTAAGAGCCCATGGATAACCATGGATAGAAAGGGTTCTAATACCTTCCCTTTCTATAATCTACTCCCCGAACCCAAGAAAACATCTCAAAGGTTTTTGCTGTGCTTTTTAACCTTTCCTTAGGATAAAATAAAAAGTCGGTGGCGACTCTTGCTCAACCGAAACATTTGCGAAAACAAACGCAAACCTCAAGTCAGTTCTCCCACCGTATCACACCCCTCAATACAACAACAGTATAAATTGTGAATAAAATCAAGAGCTAAGCGTTTTGTTACCACTGATGCGATTTTACGTTTGTTCTGATTCCTGATCCCTTCACTAATATCCCTTCCTTTCTTTTGCAGGTATGAGATGACGGCGAGGATGATGAATATGATGGAGACAGATTTAGGGTTTCATATATTGAAACCCCAAGCTGGAGCAGTGGATGTGAGGGTTTGTAGGAATGGTGATGGAAACAAACTCCCTCTGTTCTTCACTTTCTCTTGATTCTCTTTCCTTTGTAAAATTCCCTTTTAATTTTCTTTCCCTTTTCTGTTTTTGATTTTAGGTTTTTATAGTGTTAGAGGATTAGGTATATTAGGAAACATCTTCAATGTTTATCGTTACTTTTTTGATTGAATTAGAGAATTAGGAAATTAGGGATTTGAATATTTGTTCACGATTTGGTTGTAATCTGAAATAGGTTTGGTTCGATTATTTTTGATTTCGTATTGATTCATTATGTAAATTTTCGATTAGATTTCAATCAGTTTGATTCTATTTATGTTCTGGACAATCAATGCAAGATTTGATCTTTTTGATTTTTGATTTGAACAATGTTTGTTAGTCTTAAAACATGCGCTTTTTTCCTTTCAATCTAAACAGTACGCGCTTGTTTATTTTTTTGGAACATGCATTTTTCTTAGAGTTGGGCTTGGGATGCACGATTTAAGCAAAGCGTTTTTTCTTTACTGAACTGGATCTGCTTGGCTTTGGAATTTTGTAATAAACCGTGTGATTAAGCCTTAATTTCAGCTAATGTTCTTTTTTAAGATAAAATAACACCATTTTTTAATTAAAAAAATAATGTTTAATTATAATATAATATACTAATAATAATTAACAATTATAATAATAACGATAATACATAATAATAATAGTATAAAAATTAATATTAATGATAATAATGATTTATTATATTATAAATAACAATAATTAATAAAATTGAATAATAATAAAAATTCAGAAATTGACTTCCAATTATTCTGATTAAAAAAATTGGGCCATCAAGAAAAACTTTGATGGGCCTATTTGATTGATCAACAATACACCAACCCCCTTTTAACTTGAAATGGACTTCTGGTTTAATGGGCCTTTATGATGAGTTGACATGGGCCTCTTAAAACATACCCCTTTTTTCTATTTAAAAACAAGCTTAATCATTTTTAGTGGGACTATCCAATTAATCCATAAACCCCTTAAGTAAACAGCATACCTCTAAATGGGCCGACCACTAACACCCCCCCCCCCCCCCCCCCTTGTAAGAGAAATCGAATGGGCTTTCAATTCCATATGGGCCTTTCTGATTTAAAAAGGTCCAATAACTCTTAATAAAGTAAACCCTTCAAGACTTGAAATTTTACACGGGCTTTTCTGATTTAGAAAAGCCCATGACTTCTTAATAATGTAAAGAAAAACTTGTCTCCCAAACTTTAACCCCGTGAACATTTAACATTAATAATTTACAAAAGCAAAAAGGATAATTCTGGAAATTAATAAGGGATAAAGTATTTTGAAATTAGTAGGGAAATTTTGGGGTATGACACATATCAAGTACCATCACTTAATCAACACGCCAAACATTATCACTTGGTTAGAAACATGTCAATCACCATCACTTTAACAACATATCAAGTACCATCACTTGATCAACAACTTGTCAAGCACCATCACTTGAATCAACATAGCCTAGAACAAGAAGAATGATGAAGGCTTATCTTAAGAGTGTTGTCAAGATCAAAACCAAATCAACAGATTGTGGCATTATCCATACCAGTAAGCACATATATCCATAAATTAGCCAGTGTATTTTTACCTTCCTTATTAAATTAACAAATTTCTAATCAATTAAGCGCTTTCCTCAATTGGTTTTAAGAAATTTTTGTCAAAAGAGAAAAGGTTTGAAAATATTTTATGTGTACGTGCATTACCTTAGTATCTCCAGACTTACTCTTGTTCCATCTACAATGAACGAATCAAAAGTAGGAAAAACCCTAAGTGTAGGATCAGGCGAGCTTTCACGCTTTCATATCTTTGATGACTCTTAAGCTTTCATATCACAACTTCAAGATCTTTTGATTGATTTAAGATTGTCCTACACTTTCAGCTAGATCTTGATACACTTTACTGGCGAGGCTTGTGATATCTCTTTCTTATTCAAATGCCATCATCAAAAACCTTTGAAAGAAATGTCATGATCAAAGCCTTTTGATAATCGTCACCAACACTACAATTTGACAGTTGTCATTAACATGGACATTTGACAATTGTCATGATCACATCATTTTATAGTTATCATCCTCAAAACCATCTGAAGATAATAATTGTACAAAACACATAACCACATTTTTCGTGTCATAAAATTCAAAAGCGTTATGACAAGTGTTATTTGGATTCAGATTCTATAATTTGAACCCATACTAAGGTTTATTTGTATGCATGTTTGAGATTCTATAATCTGAAATGTGTTATTCCATTAAATTATTTTGTGTGATCTCGATTGCACCGACATTATATGGACTAGAATACATAAAAAATGTAGAAAATGAAATATTTGGTTCATTTGTTGTTCACATTATAAACACAACAAAATCTTTTTACCCATATTGAATCATAATAAACTCTTACCTAGGTAGAGTTTACTACAACGAGGATACTCGTCTCATTTTTTTCAAGATCAATTTGGATGTTACATTGTATGATCCGAAGGACCATACAGACCAAATGAATCAATATCTGAACCAATAAACACAAGAAGGGTAATCAGTGTTTAACATCGTTGTTTGTCAATTGATGATAATTGATGTGTTCAGTTCACCAACAAGCAACTTTAAAATGAAGGTCATATGAGAATCATGTTCTTGATATTTAATTTGTATAGTATCAAGGACCGATCAGGTAATATGCCACCTAGGTCATATTTGTTTGGGCTATTTGTTCAAGCATGATTCATCTTAGGATGTTTGCTGAAATCACAATGTCCATGGTTGAGCTCAATGAATAAATAACTAGTTTATATTTAATGGAGTGTTTATGTTCACTGTGTTTGTTCATAGATTCAATAGTTAAGTATTATATATTCAAAGTCATTCTAAAACGCGTGTATATTTTTACAATATAGAGACATTTTTGTCAAAATGAATGATTTTTGAGAAGTTTCAAAGGTAACAAAAAAATCATTACACTTAAACCACAAATTAGTTTTGGGAAAACCAAAGCATAGAGAAAAAGAGGAACACAATAATAACACAAGAACATAACATAGAAACTCCAAAACCGAATAAAAACCACAGTCGTTGTCAAATGATAACCAGAGAAAAACACTATGTGAAAATTGTTACAACACATAATTTACCCTAAACCACCCCCAGTACACCCACACCCTCCAAAGAAAATATTTAACTACATCTCACAACACTCTAAAACAAGAATATAAGAGAAATATAAAAGTCAAATACAAGCTTAACGTTCTTTTTACCGGTGCATCTTGTAACAAAGAAATTGAATCCTATATATAATTTTGGATTCCATTTTCCATAACAAAACTAAGCGGTGTGGGACTTCAAAGAACTTGTATCTTATATATAGCCTTGGAATCCCTCTTTATTCACAAAACTAAGCGATGTGGGACTTATTCAACATGTATATTTTAACCAACCCCAATAATCTCCACCTTGATTGAAAAGAATACATTAACTTTCATTGTCTTCACCAACAATCATACTCCATCATAAAGAGTATAGTCATTTAAAGCTACACCACTCCAAGAGTTTTTACATTGTCTTCATCGATAATCATAGGTTTTAAAAACTATCATACTCTCTCATGAAGAATATATTTCACTTAAAGATAAACCACTTCAAGAATTTCACATTGTCATCACCGACAATCATATACTTTATCATGAAGAATTAATTTCACTTGAAGTTAAACCACTCTAAGAATTTCACATGTCAAAAACTAGGTTGAAAACTTATGGTGCTACTTTCTTGTTGGCAGGAAGTTCATCAACCAACGTCATAATATTGCACCTTATGTAATTTTGATTGTATCAACACATCTTTGACTTGAACTTTTTACAAGTCAAAAATAATTCTTCCATCAATTTTCTCTAGTCCAAATTGTACAATGAAATTTGTGACTGCAACCCAACAACTCTTCATAATACTACCCTTCTTTTCTGATATGAAAGATCAGACAAAGCTGCAACCACAGAGCACACTAATAACTCCTATCTCCAGATCAAATAAAAAATTTCTGATACCATTGGTGCTTCCCCTCTCCCAGACTCCCCAACAGTGGTTTCCATTCACTCATAGGCAATGTGAGACTTTAACCACTCACACTTGCACTCAACAATTTGAAGATATACACTTATGTTACTCCAAATTTAATATTGGGGCTAAATACACAACTTTTAAGGTAACATGTCATTAATTTTAGGATTAGGAATAAAGGTTTAGACATCATGATGTGAATTTTTCCAGACCTAGAATTGTGTGGTATCAAGTATCTAAAGTCGCTCATGAGTATTTTTTTGGCAGTGGAGTTGCATGAAAGTAAAACGAAACTGACTCAAGAAGTTAAGAAAATAAGGTGGTATCCTCATTCTTCAAGTTGGGTGAAATTGAATACAGATTAAGCTAGTAAGAATGATATGGTAACTGATTGTAGCATTATGTTAATAGGTTGTAAGGGTGAGTGACTTGGAGGTTTCTCAAGATATTTGAATTATTGTAATGCTTATATTGTATAATTATGGGGTGTGTTAGAAGAAATTAAATTTCATAATTATGGAGTGTGCTAAAATAAATAAAATTAGTAAAATATCTTGGTTTTCAAGCTATTGAGCTTCATATAGATTTCAAAGTGGTTGTTTAAAATATTTTAGATACTAGGCAAGGTAGTATAATTGAAATTTGTTTGGTAAAACAAATTCAAGAGATCCTTCAATTAGATTAGGAGGTTCGTGTTTGTCATATTTATTGTGAGTCAGATTCTTGTAGAGATGCTCTTGTAGAGATCCTACTCAAATTAATTTTATTTTATATATTAATTATATTGAAGTTTCTACTCCTAAATTGATCTTGTTGTGTAATAATTTTTTTTAGACTTCTTTTTTTCAATATAATAAAGATTTAGAAAAAAGCTAAAACTTTGAGTCAAAACGGTGGAAAAAAACACATTTATATTAAAAGTTAAAATAAAAGCATATATCATTATAATTCATATTTTCTTCACCGTAAAAGTCAGAATTTTTTTTTTCCAGATAACCACTTTTTTCAAAAAAAAAATTCCAAATAATCACATTTTCAAAAAATTTACCAAAGTAACCACTTTTCAAACCAAAAGAAAAAATCGCCGCACAGAGAAGGCGTCACTCTATGTGGCGTATGCATACAAATTAAAGAGGAGGCACCATACTGCATGGCTTGTCCTCCTATGTAATGTCATATAGTGTGGCGCATCCATGCAACAATAAAGAGGGGGCGCCACCTTGTGTGGCTTGACAGTTGTATTTATTAATTTTTTTAAAATAAAAATAAAAGTAACTAAATATATTTTATATTAATATTTTATATTAATATTTTATATTACATAATACATGGATACTTTTTTTTTCGGACGTCCCCTCAACCTAAGCAGGTCCCAGTATGATATAAACAGTCTCGCCTTTGCCTCACCCCTTGCCTAACTCCTCTTTATTTATTTTCCTGAGGTGTTTGGGGTTTGTTCTGACTCGCTTGATGATGAGGTGCTTGATGTGATGGTCCTGGTACATAAGGATCATACATCTCATCGATCATTTCGACTCACTGTGATGTGCTTCCAAAGAGATCAGTGCCCATGTTGTTGAAGTTTGGTCTTATTGGTTGGGATATGTTTGGGTGGGGTGGTTGATAGTATTGGGGTGTTGAATCGTGTTGGAAACTTGTGGTCTATGAAATTTGTATGATGGTTGGGCACTTCGATGGTGTGATGTTTGATTGTATGTAGGTTGGGTGGTATGATAGGAAGGAGATGTATCATATGTGTCTTGGGTGTTGTGATAGGATGTGGAGGGTACATATTATTGGTGGTGGGTCGGGTCATACTCTTGGTATTGTGTTTGTGTGTGTGGCATGAATTAATGATGGGTTTGGTTGGATGTGGTGGTGTATGGTTGTTGGGTTTGAGTGGGTTAACATTGTTGTTGGGTTTAGTATTGATAAGGGGTTGGATGTTGGGGTTGTTGTTGGGCGTATGATGCAGCTCTTTGGCATGGGTCGACCAAATATGTCTCATGAGACATAAACAAATTTGTTGAAACCGATGTGTACCATGTCAAATATTAGAGAGTTGGTTTTAAGTAAACTTGCGAGACCGACTCCCTTAGGACCAATTCATGTCGATGCCTCCATTGAAGACATTGATTTTTAGTGAAGTCTTTCAAATTGTTAAATCCCTATTGATCGTCAACTCTGAGTAGATGTCATTGTCCTAAACATGTAGGGGGTCTGGGATACCCTGTTGCATGTTGAACTGTAGCTTCACGCAATCACTATGGTGCATCTCCATAATAGTGAACCTGATGAGCACTGTTTTTGTAGTCCAGACTTCAGCATCTACTGGGTTAATCTCATGGTCGAGATCCTTATACGGCCTCCATACAAACTGTAGAGGAAAAAGAGTGTTAAGCTAATATTAATATTAAACTTAGTTAATAAATAAATTGAAAGCGTTGTATAAAATGTGTAAGTTTAATACCTCTTATGGTCCAATATGATCAATAAGATTTCGGTTGACTACTATTGTGTTTCTAGGGGATTTATTATAATTCATCCCAAGAACAGACCACCTACATAGAAAAAATGGGTAATAAATTAATACATGTTGGTTATAGTATATAGTATTAAAAATTGTGTTTTCTTAATCTTACTTTGTAGCAAAGAGGAAGACGAATGGCCTTGTGTTGTGGGGGGTGAGTGTCAGCATTCTCGACCAGCACCATGTCTGGAGCAAAAAGGCACAGGAATAGAAAGAACAACTGTCGTTTGATGCATTTTTACACAAGGAACTATACAGATGGGACAAAACAGTAGAGTCCCAACTATATGTATTTATTTTATCAAAATGTCTTAACAAAGGTAAATATATGATATTAACAGTATTACCCATTGTTTCAGGAAATAAAAAGTGGCCAAATAATATCATTTTGTAACACTGAGCTTTCACAATTTTTTCTTGCTCGATAGAGTTTTCGGTTATTACGAGACTACTATGATATTCTCTAAGAAGACGGAGATTAATACCTTGGCCTCTAGACCCTTATTAAAATAAATAGACTCCCAAACGTTCCTCACATATGGCATTGTCTTGGTTGACTCGGCCATTGACAACCTTACCATCGACCGGTAGGCCGGATAACAGGTACACATCCTTTAGTGTGACGGTACATTCACCACATGGAAGATGAAAGGTGTGAGCTCCGGTTCTCCATATTTCCACTAATACGAGAATAATTTTATAGTCAACATGGTAATTGACTATGTTGAGTAACGGACCAAAACTGGCGTGTCGTAAGTACGGTTCAATTTGTACATCGTAAGGGACATACTCATGAACACGGCAAAAAAATATTTTAACATCCTATTAAAAACATGAATTACGTATAAGAAATATAAGATTTATCTATAACAATCATAAGAACTACGGAAGTCAAATTTATCGATAATTAATAGGTATTAAAGAAAACAAACTTACAAAGATTTCAATGTTGTTGAGAATTCCTCTATGTTGATCACCCATGGTCAAGAGAGTCATTTTTTCTTGGTTACTGTTGTGTTCTTGTTGATGTTTCAAGAAAGAAATAGTGTGTGAGTTATGATTGTGATGAACATATAGGATGAATTTTATATGTATTTTTAAGAAAATATTGAGGAACACTATGCATTCACGTGAGAATGCTTTGCATGCAAGTTACACATTAGTGCCACACTAGGTAGCGCATGCTTTTGTTTTATACACATAGGCGCCATTCAACATGGCTTGTTACTTTTTGCATGCATGCAAAGCTGCAGCTTGACATTGATCAGATGGCATGCACCCAAGCCTGTTGTTCACGTGACAAGCCACCCTAGGTGGCGCATGCTTGCAATATAAAGAGAACAAGCCACCCTAGGTAGCGCATGCTTACAAAATAAAGAGGACACACCACCCTAGGTGGCGCATCAGTGTATACGCCCATACTTTTCATCAGTCTATTTAAGCGTCTGTTTAAGGTGCATTACCGGTATACATCCATAACTCACAAAAAACAAACTTCAACAGATAGATCATTCACAAAATTTTACTATTGTTGTTCATATTAACGATGAGATGTTCAACTGCGATAACATTACTTTTAATTTTTGTAATACTGATTTTATCCGCTTTCAGACAAACAAGAAATCAAGTTTTACACGCTTCAAAGATAGACTGGATGCAAAATTGCAGTGTGGTCCAGTTTACCAAATTCTTTACAAGTCTCCATTTCTATTTGACAACAACCAAGTCAGATTTTATCAACTAAAGGTGTGTGACAATGATGATGTTCGAAACATGTTTCGAACGCATGAATAATACAGGTTCAATGAGATTGAAATGTATGTTTTATTACAACAACCTCATCAATCTCGGGTGGTAGATCCTTCTCAAGATTTTGAAGTTGAGGATGAATCTGACGAGGACAACCACCCCAAAGTCGATGTTATTGACCAAGAAGAAGAAGATGATAAGGCAATGACTGATTTTATGGTCAATAATGCTGATGAAGATCAAGAGCATGAACCTCTACCTACGAGTCATGTGTACGACCCTCTATTTCACATGACGAACTTGAATTTGGGGGAAGACGAATCAACCTCAGTATCTTTCATAATTCTTATATGCAGATCGAAGGGGCCTTGAAAGTTGGAGGCAGGTTTCATACAAAAGAAGAGTGTGTTAGAGCTATCAAAAAATACCATATGGAAATTTTATCTGATTTTAGTGTAGATCGAACTAATTCAGGGAGGTACATTATTTTATGTCGTCAAAAACCAATTTTCCCTTTTCGTTTAACTGCATCTTACAAGAAGAGAAGTGATTCATGGGAAATATGTACCATTGATCCACTTCACACTTGCATCACCACCGTTCCGACGCGCGATCGTCGGAAACTTAGTTCTCAACTAATATGTCAAGAAATCTTGCCTCTTATTAGCAGGGATCCATCATTAAAGGTGAGTACAATTATTTCTCATATCGTTACAATATTCAATTATACTCCATCTTACAGGAAGGCATGTATCGTGAGGACTAAGACGGTTAAACTTGTGTACGGTAATTGGGAGGAATCGTACAAAGAACTTCCAAGATTTTTGGTGGCACTCAAATATTATGCTCCGGGAACTGTGGTAATTTTGGAGACACTCCTGACATTTACCCCCGAAAAAACTCGTGTTAGTGGAAATGGAATATTTCATCAATTGTTTTGGGTGTATGAACCATGCATCAAGGGTTTTGTATTTTGCCAACCTATTATACAGATTGATGAAAATTGGTTATACGGAAAGTATAAAGGAACATTGCTCATGGCAGTGGCACAAGATGGCAACATTAATGTTTTTTTGATTGTCTTCGCTCTAGTTGAAGGTGAGATAAGTGGTGCATGGAATTTCTTTATGAAGAATCTGTGATTACATGTTGCTCCTCAACCCAACCTTTGTTTGATTTCAGACAGACATCCATCGATTGTGAGTGCATATAATAACCCTGATAACAGTTGGCATGATCCCCCTTCAACACATGTCTATTGCATTAGACATATCACACAAAACTTCATGCTCCATATCAAAGACAAGTGTGATCGGTGGATCTGGAACTGACTGTTTAACGCTGGTTCGCGAAATGTCGCGGAAGCAAGAGTCGCCACCGTCTTTTATTTTCTCCAAATGGAAAGGACAAAAGCACAGAAAAATTCCTTAAAGAGATTGCTCTCGGTTCGGGAGGTAGGTTATAGAAAGGGAAGGTGTTAGCACCCTTTCTATCCATGGTTATCCATGGGCTCTTAGATACTTGCTCAAAGTGTTTTCAAAATTGTTTGTTTGCTTTTCAATGTGGGTTTAAAAAGTTTCTTTGAAAAATTTCAGTTCGACTCGTACGTCAGAGTGTTTGAAAAATTTGCTTTGAAAGCTTTTGAAAATGTGTTGGTGTGAAAAAGTCTTTTTGAGTTTGTTTTGAGATTAGAGCAAGTATCCTTGAGAACCTACCTACCCTAAGGAATTCGTCTGTGTAAATGTCCTTTAAAGTAGTGCCATCCCACCATTGAGAGGTAGGTAGCACCACCGTTGAAGGTGTTCGGGTCAATTCGAGTTTGTAGGGACATGGTGATCACCAGAGCAATGGGAAGACACCTTAGAAGCTACCCTCATGCCAGGTTCCCGGATCATGAGGACTTACTAAGACGTCCTCTACTCGACGATCACCTTTCGAGGCAAGGCAACAGTGAGGCGTACCCTAGGGGTGGTGTGTGCGATTCGTGTGTCGTTTTCATTGATATTTGTCTGGTCATGTTTGTTGTGATCTACGCTTGATTTTATTTTTAAAGCCATTCATTCTTGCATGCTTATTTAACAGTTAATATTTGCGAGGAAAAGTAAATCTAAGGCTATTACAAATGGCGCGGGTCCACATCGCCAAAATTAAACCGGACCCGATTTGACGGAAAGTAAATAAAGCAAAAGAAAGAAAAGTGCGAAAAGTATAAATTGTTACAACGCTTTGGGAGAATTACATAATTATAATAAACGACATAAAATAAATGCGCGAAATTAAATAAATTACGAACATGGGCGTTGGACCTTTTTTGCAAAAAATATAAAGTTAATGAAGGGTTGAAATTAAAATTGAAAAGAAAATGTTTTTTAGTATTTTATGTTTTTTAAGATTTAAAAGAAGAAGAATTTATTAGAATGAAATTTGAAATGTAAACCCTAATTCTAGTGTTTTTAAATATTAAGTTTTAACCTAATTTAAATCTAAGTTAATTTACATGCAAAATTTAATTATAGAAAATAAATAAAATAAACATTATTATTGTAAAAAGGGAAATTAAAAGGAATCAAAATTAATTAAACCTATTTCTACATATTTTTGGATTTTTTATTAAAAAAGAATTAAAGTTGTAACCTAATTAAAACTAAATATTTACATGCAATTTATCTATGAAAATAATTAAAATAAAAATATTTATTACATTTTGTCTTTTTTCTGTTTTTTGTATATTTTATATTTTGTAAAATAATTAATTAATTTAACAAATAAAGAAAATAAAATCATTATTGAAAATAAAATAAAAATAAATGTATAGAGAAGCAAACCAGGGAGGGGTTCAGTCCCAATATGAAGGTGTGACTTGGAATAGTCTGGCCCAATTCTGAAGCCTCCTTTGACTTTTTACTAGCATGCTGTGCGTTGACTGTAGAGTAGCGTGTTCATCCATCCCCAGCCTTGTGATTGTGGACGTTGGGCACATGGACGCTCTGATCTGGGGGTGTATGGTATGCTCCCACCTGAAAACTGCATATGAGCGCGTTTTGCAAAATATTATTGAAATAACGTAGACCTGGGGCTCGAACCCAGGTCTTGGATGTGAACGTTATCAACACCTGCCAGCTGAACCATTGAATTGTTTTGTATATTTAATAAACCATGAACATAATAAAACAAGCGAGAGTTAGTGCCTCAAAAAGCGCGCGTAATTCAAAAGAACCACTGGCCGTTGGACACGAGGTCATCTTCTTCAATTTTCCTGAAAACACAAATATGAGGCAACGGTTTTTAAGCGTTGCTGTAGACAACCTACAAGAAAATAACGATTAGCTGCTGGGTGCTCATAAATTGAGCGCGACCCATGGATTTTCCTCGTCCAAACGCGCTGAGTCTAATGATGGCATTGTGATGGTCTAATTTTGCTTGGTCTGAAAACCCCTAATTTAAAACCTGCAAACCCTAGAATCTCAAACATGGTATCATCGTATATATAGCACAAAAACTCAATTAAACATGATGGTTAGCTTGTAAACTTCATCAGGAATGCAAAACACATATCAAAACTTATAAAAAATGCATGAATTGGTATGCACGATTGTGACTTTTATTCGATACAGTCTGCCCTCATATTACCGATTCTTGGAGCTTTGGTTGTTGTTTTTGATTGAAATATGATCAAGGAGACTTGAGGAAGCCAATGGAATGAATTGTAGGGTTTGAATCGACCTCTAAGGTTGATTTCAGTTTTGCTTTTTTTTAGTGAAAATCCTAAGTTTGTTCTTAGCTTTTGCGCAGCTTCAATGTGTGTCAGCATTAGGGTTCTCATCCTGATTATGTACTGAGGCAATTAGGTTAAAAAAACTCAATAAAATCCAAGGCATTCATTGTTTGGCATATTTGATTTTCTAAGAATCTTTTTGAATCTTTTTCATGTGCATTTTTGTTCAATCATGCTCAAGTCAACCAAATCTTGCCATATTGGGATGTGCACGAGATCTTGAGTCTAGAATGTGTACAAAAAGATTTTTTAGGTCAAGTTTTATATTTTCCACATATTTATATAATTTAAATGAATTAATATTAATAGAAATTCAAATAAATAAATAAAAAATGAGAAAATACTTCCCTTTGGGCCAAGTGGTCGTGCATATGCTTAGAATGATGAATCATGGAAGAAAAATGGGCCCATTAGCAATTTTAGGTCATTTGAAGTAAAGTTGACTTTTCAAAATTCCCAAAAATTTCCCAACTTCCACAAGGCATAACTTGCTCAATTTTTAAGCTTTTCACATGTTCTTGGACATTTTGGAAAGGTCTTTGAGTCCTCTAACCAATGCCTTTGTCCCAATGTCATTTTGATTTACCAATCTCAAGTTATTGTCTTTGACTTAAAGTCCCTTTTTGTTGACTTTTGAAAATGACCTATAATGTTGAAATTGATAACTTTTTGTGAGAGCATTTCTTGGACTTGAAGTATGAAGATGAGTTGTAGGAAATGTCTTTCTCTTCAAAATGAGCTTTGGATGGAATTTTTCTGATAATCCATGTGAAAGTTATGCCCTGGTCAATTTCAGTTGACTTTTTCAGCTGTCCAAATATAGCAACTTTTGCATCTTTGATTATTTCTGAGCCAAATTTTGAGAATCATGATCAAGCATTGATCAAATGATGTTTGTGGCTTCAAAATGATATGTTGACCAAAAATTTGAACTTTTGACTGCCAAATGACCATTTTGCCCCTACAGTTGACTGTAGTGCAATTTAGGGTTTTGACTGTGCAATTTTGAGCTGAATGCCTTGAAACTTGATATGAGGATGCTTGACCACATTTGTAGGCATGTGAGACTTGATTGAGCCTTTGAAAACTTCATTTTCTTGATCAGAACCCAAACCCTAGTTTTGACTGTATGGGAGACTGTTGAGCTGCACAACCCTTGGGGAATTTTGTGACTTGGCTTGGAAATTTCTTGAAGAATATGGGAGGGCAAATTTTGGGGTACAACAGTTGCCCCTGTTCAATCTTCTTAGACCTGAGGATGCAGATTGGCGGACGTGCCTTTCGTAATCCGAGGGTAGAAGATGATTGGACACTAGAGTGCCCAGAAATTTGCGCTCACATGTTAGCAGTGTGATGGGAATGGGCTTATAGATGCCATTTGGAGATTGCTGGATAGGATGATGGGCTTATAGATGCCATTTAGGGGTTGACGCGTAGGAGATTCCTTAGCGAGAACCTGCATACCTGCAAAAGAAAAATGAGTACCTGACACGTTGCAGGAGCTGATTTTAAATGCTTGGTATAGCTGTGTCCTGACTGGTTACAGGAATTGAATCTGGAGCTTCAAAAGATGATGAATGAACCATGTATGGTTACTGCCTTAGCATGAATGGTAAGAGAACCTTGGGTGATTTTAACTTCAACAACGCTCGTTGAGAAAAATCTTGGTGGGAAATACCATCTTCGCCGGATCGGAATGAGAACCATAGGCCATTATAATCTGAAAGGGAATTACCTCACTCGCCGTCGGAGAGGGAATCATAGGAAAAGGAATTGTTATCTCACACACCGTCGGAGAGGGAAACATAAGAGACTATCACCTCACACTCATCGTCGGAGAGGGAATCATCTGAAAAGGACTTACTACCTCACACACCGTCGGAGAGGGAACCACGGGAGACTATCACCTCACACTCATCGTCGGAGAGGGAAACATCTGAAAAAGGAATTACCACCTCACGCACTTGTCGGAGAGGGGACCATAAGAGATTATCACCTCACACTCATCGTCGGAGAGGGAAACATCTGAAGAAGGAATTACCACCTCACGCACTTGTCGAAGAGGGGACCATAAGACTATCACCTCACACTCATCGTCGGAGAGGGAAACATCTTGAAAAAGGAATTACCACCTCACGCACTTGCCGGAGAGGGGACCATAAGAGACTATCACCTCACACTCATCGTCGGAGAGGGAAACATCTGAAAAAGGAATTACCACCTCACGCACTTGCCGGAGAGGGGACCATAGGAGACTATCACCTCACACTCATCGTCGGAGAGGGAAACATCTGAAAAAGGAATTACCACCTCACGCACTTGCCGGAGAGGGGACCATAAGAGACTATCACCTCACACTCATCGTCGGAGAGGGAAACATCTGAAAAAGGAATTACCACCTCACGCACTTGCCGGAGAGGGGACCATAGGAGATTATCACCTCACACTCATCGTCGGAGAGGGAAACATCTGAAAAAGGAATTACCACCTCACGCACTTGCCGGAGAGGGGAATCATAACTTCTGTTGAGTCTTTATCAGAAAAATCTGTTGGGAGTCGATTTAGCTGGACTAGAGAAGGCTTTGAAATATGTTGAGAATTTTAACTGCGTCTTTCCTGAAAGGTAAAGGTCAGTCATATGCAATGCATGATATGGATTAAGCAATGATGTTCTCAATATAAATGAGATTTGTATGATATGATGCGTCTATGCATGCTATAATGATATGTGTGATGTTTTATGAATGCTTTCGTCTAGGAAAGTGAATCCTTGACGGGTGCCGGGAAGTCGTATCCTGGGCTGATGTTGAAGTATTGATTTTGCTTCCGCTGGGGATGATAACTGCAAGAATACCGGTAGGAGAAGATGACTCCGTTGCGGAATAAACTTGGCAAATGGAAGATTCTGCGGGGAGAGAAGATACTCTAGCGACCATGCTGGGAAGTGATACTCTGTGGGGAGAGGGATGCTTTGCTGAATTGTTGATAACTTGCCGAGGATATCCTTGTTGTTGGAAGTGTTGATAGACTTCGCTGGGGATAGGAAAGAACTACGTTGACGACGACCTTTCCGTGGCTTTTGGCTGAGGATAACCCAGTTATATCCTGTTAAGGAAATAACTCTTTAAATCAAGCCGGACGACGCGTTCGTGCTCTGCGAGGTGATAAGCTTCCAGAATCTACTGGGGATAAGCTTATTTCTTGGGGATACGGACTCCCTCTTTCTTGGATTAGACTCTTCTGGGGAGTTTTGATATGCTGGGGAAAGTGATTCCTTTGAACGTTGGTATACCGCCGGGGAACAATCTTTAGACCAAGACTGCCGGGGATGCTTGTTCAAGGATATATGTATTGCTGCTAGGGAAGTATTGAGATCTACGGGAGAATACTCAATTTCCTTGATATTTGATAATAGCTTGGAGAAGAATGTATTGTTTTGTTGAACCACTCTTTGGGGATTTAAGATGTACTTGGTTGTGTTCTTTAGTTGAACCTACCTTGGTACCTTGGAAGATAGAACAATTAGACTGCTCAGACAATTCTTTATTGCCCCTGTTTCTAGTGTCACCTGTAATTAATTCCTTTATTTCGTATGCAAATATTTATGAGTTAGCAAACTATTGTCAATGCATATATCACAAATTGAACCTTGGACGTTCTTCGCAAAACAAAACAGGAAAAGAAAAACACTTGGCACGTTTAACTGAAAATATATTTGTATTGATTTTGAATGGCCTGAAAATAGGCGTTTTGTATACAAGAGGCTGACGTCCTAATAAGAGGTACGTTGCCGAACAAGAGAGTTTATACAAGTTTTGTACAAAAGAAAATAAAACAGCTGTGTGAAATATGAACGATCCCACTGGGTTTCAACTCTGCTATCGCCTTTATAACTCTGAGCGTCTCATCACTTGATGACCTTGGTTGAAGGTGAAGCTGACTGATTGATGCCGTCTGAACTTGATGTAGATACCGGATTCTGGATGCAAAGTGATCAATGAGACATAGTATTACGCTTTATCCCTAATTTTTGCCTGGACCGCCCTTTCGGGTTTTCAGTCCACCGGGATACCCATTTTTGCCCAAGCCGCCTTTTCAGGTTTTCGACTTGCCGGGTGTACAGATTCTTCATTTTCATCCCTTCATTTTGCCCGAACCCTTTTGGTTCGACGGGAAGCCCTAATTTTTGCCTAGGCATGTCAGCCTAGCGGGTCTTTTTTCATGCGTAGTATTTTTTAACTATGTCTGCATTGGCGGGGTGAGGAAGGTCGTCACCATCCATGTTGGTTAATATCATTGCTCCTCCTGAGAACACATGCTTAACCACAAATGGCCCTTCGTATGTAGGGGTCCATTTGCCCCTTGGATCACTCTGAGGAAGGATGATTCGCTTGATTACCAGATCCCCGACTTGATATTCCAGTGGTCTGACCTTTTTGTTAAATGCCCTAATCATCCGTTTCTGATACGTTTGACCATGACAGATAGCAGCAAGTCTCTTTTCGTCAATGAGGTTGAGTTGATCAAGTCGTGTCTGGATCCAATCATCTTCGTTCAGATTTGCATCCTTCATTATCCAGAGAGAGGGAATTTGTACTTCGATCGGCAAGACTGCCTCCATGCCATAAACCAGAGAGAAAGGAGTTTCCCCGGTTGAGGTCCTAGCTGAGGTACGGTACCCATGCAGAGCGAACGGTAACATCTCGTGCCAATCTTTGTAAGTCACTGTCATTTTCTGCACGATTTTCTTGATGTTCTTATTTGCTGCCTCTATAGCTCCATTCATCTTCGGTCTGTAAGGAGAAGAATTGTGGTGCTGTATCTTGAACTGTTCGCAGAGCTCAGCGATCATCTTATTGTTTAGATTGGTACCGTTGTCTGTAATAATTCGCTCGGGGACGCTGTACCGACAGATCAGATTGTGCCGAATAAACCGTGCCACAACAGTCTTGGTTACCGTAGCATAGGATGCTGCCTCAACCCACTTCGTAAAATAGTCAATCGCCACTAGGATGAAGCGATGCCCGTTAGATGCCGTAGGTTTAATCTCTCCGATCATGTCTATGCCCCACATTGCAAACGGCCAAGGCGCGGTCAGAACATTCAGTGGAACTGGAGGAACATGCACTTTATCTGCATAAATCTGGCACTTGTGGCATGTCCTGGAGTGTTGGTAGCAATCAGCTTCCATGGTGGACCAGTAATATCCTGCCCGTAGGATTTTCTTAGCCATTGTATGTCCACTGGAATGCGTACCGAAGGTCCCTTCGTGTAGCTCTTCCATGATTCTTTCCGCTTCAGTCTTATCCACACAACGCAGTAAGGTTGAATCATGGTTTCGCTTGTACAAGATGTCGTTGCTTAGGAAGAATTTTGCTGCGAACCTCCTCAGGAATTTCTTATCATTGATAGAGGCACCTTCAGGGTATTCCTGAGCTTCCAGATATCTCTTCACTTCGTGGTACCAAGGCTTCTCAGTCACCAATTCAGTTTCGAGATCACAACAGTATGCCGGTTCGTCCAGTTTCCAGATGATGATCTGGGGAGCCTCATTATCCCATTTGACCTTGAACATTGAAGACATTGTAGCTAACGCGTCCTCTAACTGATTCTCTTCTCTTGGAAAGTGCTCAAAGGTTATCTCCGTGAAGTGGGGAATCAGGGTCAACACACATTCTCTATAAGGAATCAAGTTTGGATGTTTCGTATCTCACTCTCCTTTAATCTGATTGATCACGAGAGCGGAATCTCCGAAGACACTTAGAAATTTGATCCTTAGGTCGATCGCAGCTTGAAGACCCATGATACACGCCTCATACTCCGCCATGTTGTTGGTACAGTTGAAACATAGCCGGGCAGTGAGTGGAGTATGAGTACCTTGAGGGGATATGATGATGGCGCCGATACCATTTCCCAAAGCATTGGAAGCTCCGTCAAAGTGCATAGACCATCGGGATCCTGGTTCAGGTCCTTCATCCGGTCCAGGTACTTCACAATCAGTTATTATCATGATGCTTTCATCCGGAAACTCGAAGTTCATTGATTGGTAGTCATCTACAGCTTGATGAGCTAAGTGGTATGCCAATACACTTCCCTTGATGGCTTTCTGGGTTGTGTACTGAATGTCGTATTCCGTCAAGATCATTTGCCATCTTGCAATTCTCCCAGACAGAGCAGGCTTTTCGAATATGTACTTTATAGGATCCATTTTTGAGATCAGCAAGGTAGTGTGAGTCAGCATATACTGTCTCAGCCGGCGAGCAGCCCATACCAAAGCGCAGCAAGTTTTCTCAAGCAGTGAGTATCGGGTCTCACAGTCGGTAAACTTTTTGCTAAGGTAATAAATGGCATGCTCTTTTCGGCCAGACTCGTCATGCTGCCCCAGCACACACCCCATTGAGTTGTCGAGCACTGTCAGATATAGTATTAGAGGTCTCCCTTCAACCGGTGGCATAAGGATAGGTGGTTCTTGGAGATACTCTTTGATTTTGTCAAAAGCGGCCTGACATTCATCGTTCCAACGTACTACCTGATCTTTCTTCAGCAGCTTGAAGATTGGCTCACAGGTAGCAGTCAGATGAGAGATGAATCGAGCGATGTAATTCAGGCGTCCTAAAAAGCCTCTGACTTCTTTCTCTGTCTTAGGAACTGGCATCTGTTGAATAGCTTTGACCTTAGCAGGGTCCACTTGAATACCTTTATCACTGACCACGAAGCCTAGCAACTTCCCAGATCTTACCCCGAAGGTGAACTTGTTCGGGTTCAATCTCAGTTTGTACAGTTTCAACCGGTCAAACAACTTCTGCAGATGATCTAGGTGCTCTCCCTCAGTCTGGGACCTAGCGATCATGTCGTCCACATACACTTCTATCTCATGATGGATCATGTCATGAAATAAAGCAACCATGGCACGTTGGTAGGTTGCCCCAGCGTTCTTTAATCCAAATGGCATGACCTTGTAGCAGAAGGTGCCCCACTGAGTGACAAATGTAGTCTTTTCCATGTCTTCAGGTGCCATCTTGATCTGATTGTAACCTGAAAAGCCATCCATGAAAGAGAATACCTTGTGCTGAGCTGTATTATCAACAAGGACATCAATGTGAGGTAAGGGGAAGTCATCCTTGGGGCTGGCCCTGTTCAGATCCCTATAATCGACGCACATTCTGACCTTACCGTCCTTTTTAGGTACCGGCACCACATTAGCAACCCACTGAGGGTAAGAAGTCACTGCAAGAAACCCAGCATCGAACTGTTTCATAACCTCGGCTTTGATCTTCTCAAACATCTCTGGACGCATCCGACGGACCTTTTGTTTAACTGGAGGGCAGTCTTCCTTAGTTGGCAAATGATGGACCATGATATCGGTATCCAATCCTGGCATGTCTTCGTAGGACCAGGCAAAGATCTCCATATAGTCATGTAACATCTTGGTTAACCGTTGCTTCACGCTGAGCTCTAGGTTGGCACCAATCTTCACCTCTTTTCTGTCTGTTTCAGTACCCAGGTTTATGGTTTCCACTGGCTCTTCATGGGGTTGAATTGCCCTCTCTTCCTGAAGCAACAGTCTAGCAAGCTCGCCAGGCACTTCGCAATCATCTTCACCTTCGTCTTCGGCTAAGTTGATCGGATTTTCGAAGTCATAATTGGCAGTAGCAGAGTTGTTATCAGTAAGATCCAGAGTGGATTGGAACCTGTATGAGTGAGTGTGTGTGTAAATACAGCTGTTTTGAAAATTATGTAAAGGAAAAGAAAGATAGAAAAGGAGCACAATATTTATAATGCGAAAAACGTCCAAGATTTTCATTCATGATGTATAAAATGACAGTTTGTATGCCCTCACAAATAGAACCACGGTGCCTCGGGTAAGACACCAGGCCATAGAGTTTATCATTGTTTATTACAAAATAACAAAACATAGGAATTCATTACTTAGTAACAAAAGAAACAGGGAGATTGTCCTTTGCGCTCCAATTGTTGAGTCCACCGTCAGTTGCCGGGTATATCCAGCTGTCAAACTCAGCTTCATCAACTTCCTCTTCATCCCCGATAGCATTAACTCCATGAGCAGGCAGGGGAGCTGTCACCACATTAGGCTTGTCAGATGCCTCAAACTGTACCTCCTTAGCGTCAATGAGGTCCTGTAGCTTGTTCTTTAGTGCCCAACAGTCATCGGTAGAGTGCCCCGGGCTTTCTGAATGGTAAGCACAACGAGCATTCGGGTTGTACTTGGGAGATGTTGTATTGGGGAACTTCGGGGCTTCCCTGACAGTCACCAAATTGGTTGAGAGCAACTGTGGCAGGATCTGTGATAAGGTCATGTTTAACCGGGTGAACTCCCTCCGGGGTCTTTCAGCCCTTTGAGAATTGTTTGGCCGAGGAGCGGCAGCAGGCTTAGCAATCATCACCGCGCTGACAGATTGGCGGTGTTCAGGTCTCTCTGATTTCCTGGAACCATACACGGCACTAGACTCCTTCTTGAAAGGTTTCTTTTCCGAACTAGATGATGCACCCTTTGCAATCTTCCCAGACTTCAGCCCAGCTTCAATCCTTTCTCCAGTCAAGATCAAATCAGTGAACCCAGCAGAAGAATTCCCAATGAGATGGTTGAAGAATGGCCCAGATAGGGTCCCCAAGAACATGTCAACCAGCTCCCGATCAGTCAATGGTGGCTGCACCCTGCCAGCCAGGTCTCTCCACTTCTGAGCGTACTCCTTAAAACCTTCGCTTGCACCTAACGCCATACCCTGGAGTTGGGTACGTGTGGGGGCAAGGTCGGCATTATATTGATACTGCTTGTAGAAAGCAGTAGCCAACTCCTCCCAGTTACGAACCTTGGTCCCATCCAGCTGATAGAACCATTCGAGATGAGTCCCTGAAAGACTCTCCTGGAAGAAGTGGATCCATAAATTCTTATCCGCAGAGTACGGCTGAATTTTCCGAACATAGGACCTTAAGTGCAGCTTGGGACAAGACGCCCCGTCATATTTGGAGAAGGATGGTGCTTTGAACTTATGCGGGATAATCACACCAGTCGACAAACCCAGATCTCCGAAATCCAGCCCAGGTGCTTGTTGCACCTCCATAGCCTTCAACCTGTCCTCCAGTTGCTTGTATCTGTTGTCTGCAGGAGGGTACTGCTCTTCATCAAAATCGGTCTCGTTGTCGGAGACCACCGGACTAGGGACCTTTACTTCTGCCTGAGAAGGACTCTTGCCAACAGAAGAACCAGCCTCTTCATGCTGCAGAGTGTTACCAAACCTTTGGCCCGAGTTGAACAGAACAGTTCTTCTCTTCTTCTTCTTCTCCTTCTTCAGGAGCATAGCCTTCAGTTCTTCTTGGCCTTTAGCCAGACCCTTGATTAATTCTTGAAACTGCGCATTCTGCGCCTGAAGAGCCTTGATTGATGTCTCGGTTGATGCAGATTCGGGATTCATGATGCTGAAATAAACAGCGAAGGACTGTAAGCAACCTGAAAAGTGGAAAAACCTGCTATGCACATGATGTATGAAATGTGTATGCAATGCATTCAAGGGTTCGAAAGTTCAAATTCGTTGTAGACAAAAGGAACACACGTTATCATTAAAGAAATCATTGTTTAATACATCAAGGCCTCATGGGCAAAAGTACAAAAATCGAATCAATCCCAAAATACACTGCGCATCCTCTTCGGAGCTATGTAAGTGTTGAGATTCCTCTCCTCATGCAACAGGCGAGTGAGCTCCAGGACCTTCTTTTCACTGGCATGCAGATTAGTCTCAAGAGAATTCCTTTCTTCCTTAAGCTGGATCCAGCTCTTCTGCATCTCTTCCCAGGATGTGGGCATATCAGGGTGCTGAATAGTGTAGGACACTTCCCCTTCCAAGACAGGTTCTTTGATTACTGGGAGCATGTGAGGATAAGGCATCACTAACTTCTGAGAGCGGGCGCGTACCCATTTGAGATAAGGCTCCAAGGGGATGGAGTTCCTGTGCCCCGGTGTCTTGCTGTCTATCCTACTGGGCATCCTCCAAGCTCTGATAAATCTCTGGCGAAGTCCTTGAGTATCGTTGTCGAAGTCAAAGACTATGTCAGGAATTAACATGTCATGAGGACCATCCCTCCGAGCATAACCAAACTGTCTCCAAGCCAGGCATGGGCTATAAGTAATACCTCCTCTGATTCCAAGTAAAGGAACATTAGGGTACTCCCCGCAACGATCAATGATAGTGACATCTTCTCTGGACCTAGGACACCAATGTATATCTGCATGTGTAAGAGTCATCAACCGTTGTGACCATCTCAAACCCCGCTCAT
Source organism: Vicia faba (assembly GCA_948472305.1). Taxonomy (NCBI): domain Eukaryota; kingdom Viridiplantae; phylum Streptophyta; class Magnoliopsida; order Fabales; family Fabaceae; genus Vicia; species Vicia faba. The sequence goes on along the minus strand of OX451736.1, from coordinate 1,466,975,794 downwards.
TCTTCAGGACTGATTGTGGAAGGTGCGAAATAAACCACCTTCCCAGGAGAGGAGTGCAACACATAAGGACACCTCTTTTTCTCATGGTTCGAGTGTAACATGAGTGAAGGATGTCCCCCAGCAATGTAGGTATGGGATTCCTGGACATAAAGATTTGGACAGCACTGATATCAATAAGCTGATCTGGGTTAGGAAACAACACCAAACCATAGACAAGGAGGGCCACAACCTCTTCAAAAGCTTGCAAGTCAAGGGAGTTCCAACATTCAAGGGCCTTCTCAAACAGAAACCTGGCTAAGAACCCCTTGATACCACTTCTAACTTCCCAATGTCCCTTGAGGTCAGATGACCGTAGGTGCAAGGCTTTAGCAATCTCTTCAAGCTTAGGTTCCTTTTCTGTACCGTTGAAGGGTAGCTGATCAAGGATAGGGATCTTCAGGAGCCGGGAGAACTCCTCCAATGTAGGTACCAACTGATAGTCCAAGAAGGTAAAACAGTGATGCAGAAGGTCAAAGAATTGGAACAAGACCTTAATCATATCTTCCTCAATGTTGGTGTTGACCAAGCTGATGAGGCTTCCATGTCTTTCACTGAATGAAGAGTTTTCGGGAATCCTGGATATAAGCTCCTTAAGCTGAGGAGGTACCCTTACAAGACTGATTTGAATTGTCTTTCTACGAACAGTTTCCATGTCCTACAAAACAAGAACAAAGATGAAAATTCGAACCCCTGAAATGATTAGTCAATGCATATGATGCTGGATGATATCATGATGCTATGTTTAAACACACCACAGATATTTACAAAGACAAACATGTAAGGCACACAAGGCACACAAGACAAGCCCTTAGGGTTTAAGGCCAGCATGGGGTATGGGTAGTACCCTCTTGAAGTTGGTGGGTTCAACCTGTCCTAATCAAAGTAACCGGGTTCTAAGGTTCCCAATATCACGGGATTGCTTTCATTGTTCATCGTTTCGATTTAGCCACTGAACTGGCGACCGAAATATTCCGGGAAAGCAACCCTCAATTGAGCGTAGTATCGAGTATCAACCAACCTCGAACTGCACCAAAGTCAGTTATCTCACTACCCTAAAGAGGCCAAGATAGTTCAATTAAGGTTCCTAAGGTCTGTTGATGCTTTACGACACCACGCGGAGGCCCCGTACTCTCCTTGACTGAACTCAAGGGTTACCGGTACACACCAAAGTGCCACATCAACGTAGCAGACTGTTTCAACCATGTCGGTATACCCCGCACAGTTCCCTCACAGCCTTGTTGCTACTTTCTAAGAAGGTATCCCCCAGATTCGGGTTTAGGATCTATAGAACTCCCAAGCAACCCACAATTTAAAGCACACAAAGCAATACAATTGAAAACATAGTGATCTTAATCCTAAGGTACACCCCACTTTAAGTTTAATCCCCAGCAGAGTCGCCAGTTCTGTGATCGGTGGATCTGGAACTGACTGTTTAATGCTGGTTCGCGAAATGTCGCGGAAGCAAGAGTCGCCACCGTCTTTTATTTTCTCCAAATGGAAAGGACAAAAGCACAGAAAAATTCCTTAAAGAGATTGCTCTCGGTTCGGGAGGTAGGTTATAGAAAGGGAAGGTGTTAGCACCCTTTCTATCCATGGTTATCCATGGGCTCTTAGATACTTGCTCAAAGTGTTTTCAAAATTGTTTGTTTGCTTTTCAATGTGGGTTTAAAAAGTTTCTTTGAAAAATTTCAGTTCGACTCGTACGTCAGAGTGTTTGAAAAATTTGCTTTGAAAGCTTTTGAAAATGTGTTGGTGTGAAAAAGTCTTTTTGAGTTTGTTTTGAGATTAGAGCAAGTATCCTTGAGAACCTACCTACCCTAAGGAATTCGTCTGTGTAAATGTCCTTTAAAGTAGTGCCATCCCACCATTGAGAGGTAGGTAGCACCACCGTTGGAGGTGTTCGGGTCAATTCGAGTTTGTAGGGACATGGTGATCACCAGAGCAATGGGAAGACACCTTAGAAGCTACCCTCATGCCAGGTTCCCGGATCATGAGGACTTACTAAGACGTCCTCTACTCGACGATCACCTTTCGAGGCAAGGCAACAGTGAGGCGTACCCTAGGGGTGGTGTGTGCGATTCGTGTGTCGTTTTCATTGATATTTGTCTGGTCATGTTTGTTGTGATCTACGCTTGATTTTATTTTTAAAGCCATTCATTCTTGCATGCTTATTTAACAGTTAATATTTGCGAGGAAAAGTAAATCTAAGGCTATTACAAATGGCGCGGGTCCACATCGCCAAAATTAAACCGGACCCGATTTGACGGAAAGTAAATAAAGCAAAAGAAAGAAAAGTGCGAAAAGTATAAATTATTACAACGCTTTGGGAGAATTACATAATTATAATAAACGACATAAAATAAATGCGCGAAATTAAATAAATTACGAACATGGGCGTTGGACCTTTTTTGCAAAAAATATAAAGTTAATGAAGGGTTGAAATTAAAATTGAAAAGAAAATGTTTTTTAGTATTTTATGTTTTTTAAGATTTAAAAGAAGAAGAATTTATTAGAATGAAATTTGAAATGTAAACCCTAATTCTAGTGTTTTTAAATATTAAGTTTTAACCTAATTTAAATCTAAGTTAATTTACATGCAAAATTTAATTATAGAAAATAAATAAAATAAACATTATTATTGTAAAAAGGGAAATTAAAAGGAATCAAAATTAATTAAACCTATTTCTACATATTTTTGGATTTTTTATTAAAAAAGAATTAAAGTTGTAACCTAATTAAAACTAAATATTTACATGCAATTTATCTATGAAAATAATTAAAATAAAAATATTTATTACATTTTGTCTTTTTTCTGATTTTTTGTATATTTTATATTTTGTAAAATAATTAATTAATTTAACAAATAAAGAAAATAAAATCATTATTGAAAATAAAATAAAAATAAATGTATAGAGAAGCAAACCAGGGAGGGGTTCAGTCCCAATATGGAGGTGTGACTTGGAATAGTCTGGCCCAATTCTGAAGCCTCCTTTGACTTTTTACTAGCATGCTGTGCGTTGACTGTAGAGTAGCGTGTTCATCCATCCTCAGCCTTGTGATTGTGGACGTTGGGCACATGGACGCTCTGATCTGGGGGTGTATGGTATGCTCCCACCTGAAAACTGCATATGAGCGCGTTTTGCAAAATATTATTGAAATAACGTAGACCTGGGGCTCGAACCCAGGTCTTGGATGTGAACGTTATCAACACCTGCCAGCTGAACCATTGAATTGTTTTGTATATTTAATAAACCATGAACATAATAAAACAAGCGAGAGTTAGTGCCTCAAAAAACGCGCGTAATTCAAAAGAACCACTGGCCGTTGGACACGAGGTCATCTTCTTCAATTTTCCTGAAAACACAAATATGAGGCAACGGTTTTTAAGCGTTGCTGTAGACAACCTACAAGAAAATAACGATTAGCTGCTGGGTGCTCATAAATTGAGCGCGACCCATGGATTTTCCTCGTCCAAACGCGCTGAGTCTAATGATGGCATTGTGATGGTCTAATTTTGCTTGGTCTGAAAACCCCTAATTTAAAACCTGCAAACCCTAGAATCTCAAACATGGTATCATCGTATATATAGCACAAAAACTCAATTAAACATGATGGTTAGCTTGTAAACTTCATCAGGAATGCAAAACACATATCAAAACTTATAAAAAATGCATGAATTGGTATGCACGATTGTGACTTTTATTCGATACAGTCTGCCCTCATATTGCCGATTCTTGGAGCTTTGGTTGTTGTTTTTGATTGAAATATGATCAAGGAGACTTGAGGAAGCCAATGGAATGAATTGTAGGGTTTGAATCGACCTCTAAGGTTGATTTCAGTTTTGCTTTTTTTTAGTGAAAATCCTAAGTTTGTTCTTAGCTTTTGCGCAGCTTCAATGTGTGTCAGCATTAGGGTTCTCATCCTGATTATGTACTGAGGCAATTAGGTTAAAAAAACTCAATAAAATCCAAGGCATTCATTGTTTGGCATATTTGATTTTCTAAGAATCTTTTTGAATCTTTTTCATGTGCATTTTTGTTCAATCATGCTCAAGTCAACCAAATCTTGCCATATTGGGATGTGCACGAGATCTTGAGTCTAGAATGTGTACAAAAAGATTTTTTAGGTCAAGTTTTATATTTTCCACATATTTATATAATTTAAATGAATTAATATTAATAGAAATTCAAATAAATAAATAAAAAAAGAGAAAATACTTCCCTTTGGGCCAAGTGGTCGTGCATATGCTTAGAATGATGAATCATGGAAGAAAAATGGGCCCATTAGCAATTTTAGGTCATTTGAAGTAAAGTTGACTTTTCAAAATTCCCAAAAATTTCCCAACTTCCACAAGGCATAACTTGCTCAATTTTTAAGCTTTTCACATGTTCTTGGACATTTTGGAAAGGTCTTTGAGTCCTCTAACCAATGCCTTTGGCCCAATGTCATTTTGATTTACCAATCTCAAGTTATTGTCTTTGACTTAAAGTCCCTTTTTGTTGACTTTTGAAAATGACCTATAATGTTGAAATTGATAACTTTTTGTGAGAGCATTTCTTGGACTTGAAGTATGAAGATGAGTTGTAGGAAATGTCTTTCTCTTCAAAATGAGCTTTGGATGGAATTTTTCTGATAATCCATGTGAAAGTTATGCCCTGGTCAATTTCAGTTGACTTTTTCAGCTGTCCAAATATAGCAACTTTTGCATCTTTGATTATTTCTGAGCCAAATTTTGAGAATCATGATCAAGCATTGATCAAATGATGTTTGTGGCTTCAAAATGATATGTTGACCAAAAATTTGAACTTTTGACTGCCAAATGACCATTTTGCCCCTATAGTTGACTGTAGTGCAATTTAGGGTTTTGACTGTGCAATTTTGAGCTGAATGCCTTGAAACTTGATATGGGGATGCTTGACCACATTTGTAGGCATGTGAGACTTGATTGAGCCTTTGAAAACTTCATTTTCTTGATCAGAACCCAAACCCTAGTTTTGATTGTATGGGAGACTGTTGAGCTGCACAACCCTTGGGGAATTTTGTGACTTGGCTTGGCAATTTCTTGAAGAATATGGGAGGGCAAATTTTGGGGTACAACAACAAGATACTTCGAAAGAAAGTTGTTAATGCAGGGTATGCCTTAACAGAACCATCATTCTGACACAATCGCAAAGAAATCTGGTTGACAAACTCATAAGCATTAAGGTGGATCGATAATATTCCAGTGGAGAAGTGGACTCGGGCATTTGACAATGGTCAACAATGGGGCCACATGACAACAAATTTGGTGGAATCATTGAACTCTGTCTTCAAAGGCATCTGAAACCTACCAATTACTGCTTTGGTTAGAGCAACATATTTTAGGATGGGGTCTGTGATACAGTGGGAGAACTGACTTGGGATTTTGTTTTTCACTTGTTCGGTTTAGCAAGAGTCGCCACCGACCTTTTATTTTATCCTAAGGAAAGGTCAAAAAGCACAGGAAAGACCTTTGAGATGTTTTCGTGGGTTCGGGGGGTAGATTATGAAAAGGGAAGGTATTAGCACCCTTTTCATCCATGGTTTTCCATGAGCTCTCAGTTACTTGTTTTAGATCACTTGCTTTTGTTTGAATGTGCTTGTGGTGTGTGTTTTGAAAGTATTTTTGAAAATGGAACTTCGTAATGGTTCTCGTTTCTATAAGAACGCCAACAAAGTGTTTGTTTCGAAAAATAATTCAAAAGTGTGAGTGTGGGTGTATAAAAATGTTTTTTTGTTGTGAGCAAGCGAGTAACTAGGAGCGAATCTACCTACTTGAAAGGTCTTAAATATGCTTTTCCTTCTCCTTTAGATGTGGCTATCTTACCATTGATTTGGTAAGAAACCCCATTGTTGGATGTAAAGGGACGGGCATTGGGACGTTTGTATAGTCATAGAAGGCAACATATGGGATGTTTTAGCAATGTCGTTTTAGGGACTAGATCGTTTATCGAAGGCAACATCGAGGGTCATCGAGGGACTACGATCTTTTATCGAGGGTCTTTGCTAAAACTCCCATGCTCGAGGGACATGACTATTTTCCGAGGCAACAAGTGAGATTATCCTAAGGGTGCATGTGTGCAAAGTGTGTTTGGTTTGCATGCATTTTGTCTTGATTAGGGGTTGTCTACTTGTTGGTTTTATCTTTCCATACACACCTAGTTACTAGCATTTGTACAAAAGTAATAAAAAGTGCAAAAAAATAAATCCTACACTATTACAACCATATTGAAAGGCAAGAAAATGTAAAGGAAAAAAATAAGAAAATAAAAAAAAAAAGGAAAATGAGCTTTTCGACCCAGGCAGCAACATCCTTCGATTTGCATTCTGTTGCCCTCCTTCGATTGGGGCCAGCACCAGTGAGGTTCTGTCCTTCGACTGGCTTGGAAGTCAGTGTATGGCGAAGCCTTCTGGTTCTGCCTTGTTGTCTTCTTCGACTGGAGGTTGAAAGCAGTGAGGGAATGCCTTTCGACTGAGCCTGGAAGTCAGTGTATGGTTTTCCTCCTGGTTGTCTCTTTCGTTCGACCTGGAGAAAGAGGATAGAAGCCAGAAGCTTCGCTTCCTATTTCTTGTTTCCTGTTTCTTTCATGTAAAGCATTAAATGGAAACATGGCCTGAGGCCATGCTAGTATTTGTTTGGTAAACAGTTTAACAGTTAAAGCAAGTTCAGGTAAACAGAAAGCAAAAACGAAAGGGTTAGCTCTGAAAAATATGTTAAAAGGGTGGAAATGAAAGGAACAATGGTATGTACATGTTTCAAACGAAAGGGAAAATTATTATGCCATGAAACGAAAAGTTCAAAGGTAAGAATAACTTACCTTGCTTCAGGCCTTGAATGGATGTGGGATTCTAACTTGAACTGCTACCTGGACGTTTCTGGAATTTGAAGAGTAGTCACAGGGGGTTTGCTTTTGGTTCGAAGAGTTGTCACAGAAGGTTGTCTTTGAGTTTGAACAAACTTCTATGTGTGGGGTGTTCTTCAGAATCGAAAGAGGTGAGTGTTTGGGATTCTGGGTTTTGATTTCTCAAGTGTTGATGAACTTGAGAAGTTTTGTTGTGTTTGAGAAAATTTGGGAGATTCGTTCCTCTGGTCCAAAGATCCTCCCTTAGTTTTGTAAATATTCCTCTATTTATAGAGAAAGAATGGACATGTTGTCCAAAGCCAGCCTTGCAAATAAATGATAAAATAATGTAACGTGAAAGTACATGTGGGGGGCCTCTTGGCAGTTGGGGTGCAGAAGATGTGACTTATGCTTCTGACGTTGCTTGTGCTCAGACCAAAATCAGGTTGAAAGCTGATTTTGTGACTAAAGTACTCTCTATGAAAGGAAAGAGCATGTAGCCTTTAACCAATAATAGTAGTATCTAAAAGAGAAAGTTTAAAACCCTTGTATAATCTTCTGACTATATAAAGATTTGGACGCAACATAGCCTGGCAAACGAGATTTGGTCTTGCGTCAAATGCAAGAATGAGATCGAAGCGCACTTGTTCGAAGGAAGCCTTTGCCTCAGTCGAAGCTTGTGGTCGAAACAAGCTTACTCGAAGGAAGCTAATGCCCTGTCGAAGCTTGGATCGAAACAAACATATTGCCCAATCGAAAGACTATGTTCGAAGGAAGCAAAGTTTCCTAATCGAAGCATGTGGATCGAAACAAACATAAAGGGAGTCATTGCCTTGTGTCTTTTTAGCATGAGGGGAGTTCCTGGCTTCTGAATTGAAGGGCGCTTTTTCAAGGGAAGCAAGAACTTAGTCACATCTTGTATGAAGATACTTCTTGTATCAAACGAAGCTTGTATGAAGCAAAGTATGCAAGAGGCCCTTGGTGCAAGTGGATTTGAAGGATGCATAGAGATGGTTACTTTGTCCCATCGAAACTTGTCCAAACGAAGTAAGCATGCAGGCAGCAAACTTGTCCAGTCAAAGCAGGCTTGTAGGCAGTAAACTTGGTAAATCGAAAAGGTTTCCTTACAGAGGGCATGTGTGGCCAACATGTCATGGCCTTTGATTGCAACCATGTAGGCAACACACTTGTCCAATCAAAAGGCTGAATTGAAGGAGGTTTCAAATCCAAACGAAGGATGTACCTAAGTTGCATTTGAAGGAGGTTTCAAAACCAAACGAAGGATGTACCTAAACTGGAATTCGAAGGAGGCTTTAAGTTCAAAATGAAGGATGTAATCCAAGTTGCATTCGAAAGAGGCCAAGAGTCAATCGAAGGGTGCTGAATCGAAAGAGACCTGTTTTCCTCCAAATTTGTCAAAATGTTATTTTTATCTGTTTTCTCCATTTTTGACAGTTTCCTTTTAATTTTGGTATTGGAAAATTCAAATGCACTTGTTCAAGCATGAACCTTGAAAATCCTTGTAAGAAAGGCCTTGAGAATTGAGAGGGCAAATTTTGGGGTACAACAGGGTCATTGTTCGACACAAGAAGTTCAAAATGGAGGGTAGTGTTACAATCAGGGCAGTTGTTCAGTCAATGCACAATGAAATCATTTAACGAGGAGGCTGCCAAAGCAAACACCTATAGTGTCATCGTGTTTGACCGTATTAAAGGTTGGTTCAGTGTACAAGAGACAATGGATCATAATGAGGGGAGGCCAAGGGGATATTATCGGGTCGAACTAGATAAAGGTTGGTGTGATTGCAGAAAGTTTCAAGCATTTCACATGCCTTGCTCTCATGTCATAGCGGCATGTTCACATGTTCGCTTGGACCCAATACAATATATATTCCTTGTTTACACAGTAAATAGCGTTTTAAGTGTGTACATCAGTATCTTCTCCGTATTGGCAAAGGAGGATTATTGGCCTGCTTATCAAGGGGACATTGTTTGGCACAATGAACAAATGCGACAGAAGAAAAAGAGACGCCCCAATAGCACTCGTATTAGAACTGAAATGGATACGACCAATAAAATGATAAGATTATGAAGTACATATCGTCTTCCCAGACACAATCGGAAATATTAGGTCTAGCTCAACAACCTAATTTTTTTATAGCAAACTTTTCGGAGTAATTAATTTGTTGTAAGCAAGAAATTTCAATTTAAATTTGGGTTTTCATTTCGTGTTCAATTTATCATTCGATTGCAACAACCTTCACCTAATGACCCAAAAAATTACAACACGACAAACTCATGACAACAACACAACAACATGATAAGAAGACAAAATAACTAAACACATCATAATATCTAAGAGATAAAAACCATCAACACAATATCGTCTGGTCCAAGCATCATCATCGCATCTCACCTTTTTCCATGATCGGCTTACTCTATTTCCATTCCTCACTGTAATTTGTCTTTCAATTTTTATGATTTGTTCACCTTCAGGAATGTCTCCTTTCAACCAGCGAATCAAGTGTCTCTGAAAATACTCGAATGTGTGCGTGTTCCAGAGTTTGATCTTCATCGGAGACTTTGTCACTGAAAAAATAACATGCGCGTCTCTTTTGATTAGTGAAAACCTTGGCAAGGGAGTGAAACACATTTTCTAAGAGTGATGTGAGAAATGGTGTGAAAAAATGAAGAGGATGAGTGTTTGTATTTATAGAAAATCATATACAACTGTCAAGTCACACAAGGTGGCGTCTCCTCTCTATTGTTACATGCATTCGCCACACTGCATGACATTACACAGGAGGACAAGCCATGCAGTGTGACGCCTCCTCTATGACGATTTTTTTTTTTTATTTGAAAAATAATTATTTTAATAAATTTTTTGAAAATGTGATTATTTAAGAATTTAAAAAATATAAATTATTAAAAAAAAAATCTAAAAGTCATCTTTACTTAATTCCCTTTTGATTAAATTGCACTCATAAAAGTCATCGTTAATGACATTATTTTCTAATATCATTAATATAAACATTAAATACAATTTTTGTACATATACATTTAACGAAGTCTTACCATGAAAATAATTCAAGAGCCGACTTAATAAAAGGAACTATAATTCTAAATCAAACATGGTTTACACGTGACTATCATTTTGAAAACATTGTACAATTAATTGGGACTACAATTAGTTATAATTTTTTATTTATTCTAAAATAAAAAATAAAAAAATAAATTCTTAATACACCTTTACGTTTTTTTATATATTTTTGGTGAAATCTATGTGATACCTCTTTAATTCAAATATGTATATTCTGACTAATCACATTAGAGTTTTTATTGAATAGATTCACATATACATATTTAAAGTCATCAAATAATAACTTCTAGACACACATATCCGAAATAAACTCTCACTTTCAAACTGAATCAAAAAATTTAAAAACAAAGCAACTTAACATAGATAGTCGAAATTACATACATAGTGAAACATAAATTTAATATTACATATTGTTATAAACGGGTAGATGAGGATGTTACAACATTTTAATAACATCTTCTCTCGATCTTTGAAACTCCACATCCACTTCAATCAGACCCTTGGTAGAGTATCGGTGAAAAGTAATCCACATAACCTTTAAATCGTCACCCGTCTTCAGTGCAAATTGGGTGAACTTTATCTTTCCTCCAGTGTCAAGTGAGGGTACCGATACTCGAGCTTGACCACCTTTCAATTTTCTGGATATTGCAAGAGAAAATTCAGTATGGTAATCAGTTCGGCGAGAGGCGTGTCTTCGGAGAACCTAAATGAAAGTGACGACTTCTCACCACTGAAGTAGACAAAAGCAAGGTGATGATATATTGGCTCATCTCTGTTTGTGATGTGTGATGTTGAAGAAATGGTTTGGACACCTTATTTATAGAAGATTTAGAGTAATTTGGACTCAAGAATTCTTATCCTGCTTCCAGGGCATGTTTCTGATATTAATCTCCAAATTCACCCTTTTTTTTAACGAAAAATAGGAAGTTTTCAAATAGACATGTCTGAAATAACCCCTGTTGTTTTTTAATTGAATGTTATTTCGGATATGCATATCCGAATTATGCAAAATCACAAACATATTTTGTTTTAGTAGAATCAGTACCATAGAAGCATGGAAAAAAATAAGTCGGTAAATGTAAACAGTGGTAAAATGTTGAATAAATATGTTATATATATATATATATATATATATATATATATATATATATATATATATATATATATATATATATATATATATATATATATATATATATATATATATATATATATATATATATATATATATATATATATATATATATATATATATATATATATATATATATATATATATATATTGAATCGTATAGAATTTACATTTTGCATGACAATACATTCAAAAATGGTTCGATTACATTCTAAAATACATCAGATGAATTGTCACCGCTTAAATCTAAAACAAATTCTTTCTTTGACTTATCCCTATTTAATTCTCTCTCAAGCTCCGCCAATTTGGTGAACTCTGCCATCCTTTCCAAAAACTGATCCGACCAAGTTTCTGCCTCTTTTGCAGAATATGTCGTCCACTACACTGATGTGGTCGGAATAGGACACCCCAGTTTCAAATAAACATGAACAAAATGGAGCGATATAAGGTACCCAATACAAATGATGTGTCCAAATGGGTCTTGAGCATACAACTCTTCTGTAGAAGAATTTAATATATTTGTCTATCCATCCATTATCTTCTCCAACACAACACTAGATTTGATCATGTTTTCGTCTTCACCCTTGATTTCTTTGGTGCCAACCACAGGTTTAAGTCGAGCTCTGGCATTTTTTGTTATATGATACCGACAAAGTAATATATATGATGTAGGAGACACACTTCCAACCGCATTCATAAGGGCATTATCTCGACCGCTTACTATGACACTAGGCATATTTTGGGGATTCTTCAACAAACTCTTGCATATATCCAATGTAACGCCCATAATTAAATTAATTATTTAATCAAATTATTATTTTTGGATTATTGGTGAAGTTGGGTTATGATGATAGTTGATGTGTTGTTGTTATTGGATTTATTTATTCTATTAAGTTGTGGAATAATATTAGAATAATAATATTATTTGATGTGGGCTTATTTTAAGGACTAGAAGTAGTAGAAAGGGGTGTAGGAGTTTTAAGTCCATTAAGACATAATGAGAATTATAGGGTTATTATATTAGTTTTTAGAAATAATAAGGAAAAGAAGAAGCAGTAAGAAGAGAAAGAAATAAGGGTTGGAAGAGAACGTGAAAGTTGCAGAAAAGAAGGAAAAGAGGCAGAACAGAATTCAATCGGAAAAGTCGTAGAGCAACCTTCAATTTAATGTAAGGGTGGAGTTCTGACTCTATAATAGGGTTTATGATGAGTAGTATGTGGGATTAGATGTGAAAAGTTGTTTTGTTTATGATTGAAATATATATACATATATTGGTGTTTGATGAAGATAAATGATTTAGAGATGAGAAATAATGCCCTAATGTTGTATAATTGATGTAGAAACATAGGATTATTATAAGAGATGATTACTTATGATTAGAGGATGTTTTTAGGGCCTAAGGCAGGGAAATCGCAGTGAAAACGCAGTGAAATTGCAGAAAATATTCATGACAGAATAGTATGAGTCGACCTCAAAGGCCATGCGTCGACACATGCAGGCTTTTGGACTCAAGATGAGTCGATACATGGGACTATGCATCGATACATGCAGTGTTGCAAACTCAGTATGAGTCAATACAAAGAGATTATGCATCGACTCGTGCAGGATTTTAACCCAGTATGCGTCGACTCAAAACATTATGCGCCGACTCATGTAGTCTGATTTTTGGCAGATTCGTTCCAAAGGCTGTAACTTGAGTTTTCGGACTCCGTTTGAGGTGTCGTTTGATGCGTTGGATAGCTAACGCGATGAAATTCATTCTTGATGATTAAAATGAAGGATAAGAATAATAATACTAGTACCCAAATTAGGATTAAAGTTAGTTTCCCGCGTTAATCACTATGATGATTTTGTGAAGTATGATGAGGATAAGATGATTATAGATTATTGCTTGGTTCATAGCAGTGAGATAAATGATGATAATGATGTAGTATTGTAGAATAATAATATGTAGAATTTGGTAATTAGAGATAAGCCTTAGATGATTAATTAAATATAAGCATTATCATATTGTAGGCCTATGGCCAATGTTGAGAGATGGTTGATCTGTCGTTGTATTGTTGTTATGGTTGAGTTGCTGATAAAATTATGTTGATGAAAATATGTTGATGAAATTGTGTTGATGAAAATATGTTGATGAAATTATGTTGATGAATTATGCGATGAATGATGTTGATGAATGATGTTGAGATGCCTCTAATAATTGGCAGCTATTAAGATGTAGGCTTCTGGCCAACGATGATGTTGTGTTGAGATGTTGTTAATTATGGTTGTTGTTACTACATTCATAATTGTGTTGCATACATTGCATATCAAGATGGAGTTGATGCTCGTTAAGATGGCCTATATTGGCAAATATTAAGATGAAGGCTTATGCCTTGTTGATGCCTCTATTTATTGGTAATTATTTAAGATGGGAGTTCTGCTCTAATGGTACCACATACATTTGCATAGTATTGAGTCACATGATATGATTGCATGAAAAAGTTGTGTATTGATGCGGTAAATATGTATATTGTTGGTATTCTGTTGCGATTATTGTTGTTCATGAGATGTGAAGTGGTGTATTCTATGAGCTGATCTAACATATTATTTATCATACATTTTATTATATTGTTATATATCTCACCCCTTCTGTTTGAATGTTACCCTTATGTTGGTAACATGCAGGTAATCCAGAGTGAAGGCAGTATACCTTCGGTAGTTCGAGTCGGTGGCATTGCTCTGATACGTAACACTTAGGGGGATGAACGCTTGTTGCTTTTAATTATTGATTATTTCAGTTGTTGAACTTTAATTTGATTATTTCTAAGTATGCGTTATTTTAAAGTTGTTGTAATTATTGGACAAAGATGTTATTATGATTCCGCTACGTAGTTGTTCAAGTTGTTGAATGAAGAGATTAATTTATTCTATTGTTGGTTCATCCAAAGTTTAAAGTGTTATGTATCCATGTTGAATGCAATGTGTCTTTAAGTTGAATTTGTGGCATCCTGATTCAATTGTATGAGTTTTAAAACTCTGATTTACATTCATATTTTTCGGGTAGAATTGGGGTGTTACATTAGTTGGTATCAGAATAAAGGTTGGTCCGTCTAACCAAGTTGTCGAGTCGTAGTTGTCTAACAATTGAGTATTGTTAATTTGAGTTCTAACCGTTGTTTATATTGTAGTGATAAGTTGAGATGGCTGGAAGGAATGATGTTGCACTTGCTGCCTCTTTAGAAGCAATGGCGCATGTGATGGAGAATCAGCTAAATGCTGACAGGAATGCTGGATCTCGTAGTTTGGCGACTTTCCAGAGAGAGAATCCGCCTACCTTCAAGGGAAAGTATGATCTTGACGGAGCATTAAATTGGTTGAAAGAGATTGAGAGAATCTTCCGTGTGATGGACTTCACTCCAGCGCAGAAGGTTCGATATGGTACTCATATGCTAGCAGTTGAGGCTGATGACTGGGGGCTAGAGACGTGCCAGAGGTTGGAAGCTACAGGTGAAAATGTCACTTGGGTTGTGTTCTGTAGGGAATTTCTGAGGAAGTATTTTCCTGAAGACGTCTGTGGTAAGAACGAGATTGAGTTCCTTGAGTTGAAGCAAGGGAATATGTCGGTTGTTGAGTATGCTGCAAAGTTTGTTGAGCTGGCTAAGTTTTATCCGCACTACGGTGAGGCAGGTGCTGAGTTTTCGAAATACATCAAGTTTGAGAATGGGTTGCGCCCAAAGATCAAGAAGGAAGTTGGATACCAGAAGATTTGTATCTTTGCTGATCTGATTGATAGTTGTAGAATTTATGAGGAGGATAATAATGCTCATTATAAGATTATCAGTGAGAAGAGGGGTAAGCACCAACAGAATCATGGTAAGCCTTATGATACCCCAGCTGGTAAAGGTAAACAGAAAGCTGCTCAGGTTCATAGGACTAGTGGGGAGATGCTCCTGCTGGTGTGGTTTGTTTAAAATGTGGAAAACCTGGGCATAAGAGTAATGTGTGTACTGCTGAGGTAAAGAAGTGTTTTTGTTGTGGTAAGACTGGACATGTTGTATCTGAGTGCAAGCATAAGGATGTGATTTGTTTCAATTGTAGTGAAGAAGGGCACATTGGTAGTCAATGTCAGAAACCAAAGAGGGCGTAGACAAGTGATAAAGTGTTTGCTTTGGTTGAGGGTCAGACAACTGCTGAGGACAGCCTTATCAGAGGTACATGTTTCATTAATAGTACTACTTTAATTACTATTATTGATACTGGTGCTACTCATTTCTTTATTGATGTTGATTGTGTTGAAAGATTGGGTCTTATGTTGTCTTCTATGAATGGATAAATGGTTGTTGACACTCCAGTCAAGGGGTCGGTGACTACTTCTTTTGTGTGTTAAAATTGTCCCTTGTCGATATTTGACATAGACTTTGTTGTTGATTTGGTTTTTTTGCCTTTAAGAGGGTTGGATGTGATTTTGGGTATGAACTGGTTAGAGCATAACTATGTTCATATTAACTGTTATGACAAGTCTGTGAGGTTTTCTACTTCTGAAGAAGAGGAAGATAGTCTGTTGTCAGCTAGACAATTGAGGAAGTTGATGCAAGAAGATGCACAAATGTTCTCGTTGATAGCGTTGCTATCTGTAGAGACTCAAGCTATAATTGAGGAATTGCAGGTGGTGTGTGAATTTCCTGAAGTTTTCCCTGATGAAATTCCTGATGTACCGCCGGAGAGGGAAGTTGAATTTGCTATTGATCTTGTACCTGGTACCAGACCTGTGTCTATGGCACCATACATGATGTCTGCACCCAAATTGTCAGAGTTAAAGAAGCAATTGGAAGAGTTACTTGAAAAGAAGTTTGTAATACCAAGTGTATCGTCGGGGGGAGCTCCAGTGTTGTTAGTAAAGAAGAAAGATGGAAGTATGAAGCTTTGTTTTGATTATAGACAATTAAATAAAGTGACGATTAAGAACAAGTATCCGCTTCTAAGAATAGATAACTTAATGGATCAATTGGTGGATGCTCGTGTGTTCGGTAAGATTGATTTGAGGTCGGGTTACCATCAAATTAAGGTGAAGGACGAGGATATCCAGAAGACGACTTTCAGAACGCGTTATGGACATTATGAGTATTCGGTGATGCCTTTCGGTGTTACTAATGCGCCGGGAGTATTCATGGAATACATGAATCGTATTTTTCATACTTATTTGGATCGGTTTGTAGTGGTGTTCATTGATGACATTTTGATTTACTTTAATTCATAAGAAGAGCATGCAAAACACTTAAGAGTAGTATTGTAAGTTTTGAAAGAAAAGAAGTTGTATGTAAAGCTGTCCAAGTGTGAATTCTGGTTAAAGGAGGTTAGTTTTCTTGGTCATGTGATCTCAGATAGTGGCATTGTTGTAGATCCATCGAAGGTTGATATGGTGTTGCAATGGGAAACTCCGAAGTCAGCTATTCAGATTAGAAGCTTTTTGGGATTAGCTGGTTATTGTAGAAGGTTTATCGAAGATTTTTCTAAGTTGGCACTTCCGTTGACTAAGTTGACTTGTAAAGGTAGAGCTTTTGTATGGGATGTTCAGTGCAAAGAAAGTTTTACAGAATTTAAGAAGAGATTAACGTCGGCTCCGATTTTGACGTTACCTAATCCAAGAGACCCTTTTGTGGTATACTGTGATGATTCTAAGATGGGTTTAGGAGGTGTGCTTATGTAGAGTGATAAGGTAGTTGCTTATGCGTCAAGGAAGTTGAGGACTCATGAGAAGAACTATCCTACGCATCATTTGGAGCTTGCTGCAGTTGTCTTTGTATTGAAGATTTGGAGGCATTATCTTTATGGTTCTAGATTTGAAGTGTTTAGTGGCCATAAGAGCTTAAAGTATTTATTCGATCAGAAGGAGTTGGATATGAGGCAACGAAGATGGTTGGAATTGTTAAAGGATTATGATTTCGGTTTGAATTATCATCCAGGAAAAGCGAATGTTGTAGCTGATGCATTGAGTCGAAAGACTTTACATATGTCAGCAATGATGGTTAAAGAGTTGGAATTAATTGAACAGTTCAGATATATGAGCTTGTTTGCGAGGTGACGCCGCGGAGTGTTATGTTGGGTATGTTGAAGATTAATAATGAATTTCTAGACAGTATCAGAGAAGCTCATAAGTTGGATGTGAAACTGGTAGATTCGATGGATGAGATCGATCAGTCTGAGAATAATGATTTTAAGTTAGATGCGCAAGGTGTGTTGAGATTTCATAATCGGATTTGTATTCCTGATGATGCTGAGATGAAGAAAGTGATACTTGAGGAGATTCATAGAAGTAAGTTGAGTATTCATCCAGGAGCTACAAAGATGTATCAAGATTTGAAAGGTTTGTTTTGGTGTCCTGGAATGAAGAGTGATGTGGCTCGGTTTATGTATGCGTGTTTGACTTGTCAGAAGCCGAAAGTTGAACATCAGAAGCCTGCAGGGTTGATGCAACCATTGGAAGTTCCAGAATGAAAATAGGATAGCATTTCGATGGACTTTGTGACGGGGTTACCTATTACTTTACAAGGAAATGATTCGATTTGGGTGATTATTGATAGGCTTATGAAGTCGGCTCATTTTATTCCTATTAACATCAGTTTTCCAGTGTCGAAGTTGGCTGAGATTTACACTAGTGTAATCGTGAAGTTACATGGTGTTCCTTTGTGCATTGTGTCAGATAGAGATCCAAGATTCACTTCTGATTTTTGGAAGAGTTTGCAAGAAGCGTTCGGTTCTAAGTTGAGGTTGAGTTCAGCATATCATCCTCAGACAGTTGGTCAAACTGAACGGACGATTCAATCGTTGGAAGATTTGCTGAGGGCATGTGTTATTGAGAAGGGAGGTTCGTGGGGTACTTACCTTCCGTTGATAGAGTTCACTTATAATAAAAATTACCATTCTAGTATTGAGATGGCACCTTTCGAAGCGTTGTATGGTCGAAGATGTATAACTCCTTTATGTTAGCATGAATATGGTGAAAGTGTAGTACTTGGGCCTGAACTTGTCCGTGAAACTACTGAGAAGGTGAAGTTGATTCGAGAAAAGATGAAAGCTTCCCAAAGTAGACAGAAGAGTTATCATGACAAGCGAAGGAAAGATTTAGAATTTCAAGCGGGTGACCATGTGTTTTTAAGAGTCACACATGTGACTGGTGTTGGGCGAGCATTGAAGTCTAAGAAGCTCACTTCTCGTTTTATTGGTCCATATCAGATTTCAGAGAGAGTTGGGAATGTGACTTATAGAGTGGCTTTATCGCCTAACCTTTCGAATTTACATGATGTATTTCATGTGTCACAACTCTGGAAGTATATTTCAGATTCATCTCATGTGATTCATATGGATGATGTGCAAGTACGGGATAATCTTACGGTGGAGACGATGCCCGTACGAATCGCGGATCATGAAATAAAGATCCTGAGGGGTAAAGAGATTGCTTTGGTTAAAGTGGTTTGGCTAGGAGATGCCGGAGAAAGCGTGACTTGGGAGTTGGAAAGCAAGATGCAGGACTTCTATCCTGAGTTGTTTGATTAAGGTAAATTTTCGAGGACGAAAATATTCTAAGTGGGGGAGAGTTGTAACACCCGTAACTCAATTAATTATTTAATTTAATTATTATTTTTGGATTATTGGTGAAGTGGGGTTATGATGATAGTTGATGTGTTGTTGTTATTGGATTTATTTATTCTATTAAGTTGTGGAATAATATTAGAATAATAATATTATTTAATGTGGACTTATTTTAAGGACTAGAAGTAGTAGAAAGGGGGTGTAGGAGTTTTAAGACCATTAAGACATAATGAGAATTATAGGGTTATTATATTAATTTTTAGAAACAATAAGGAAAAGAAGAAGCAGTAAGAAGAGAAAGAAATAAGGGTTGGAAGAGAACGTGAAAGTTGCAGAAAAGAAGGAAAAGAGGCATAACGGAATTCAATCGAAAAAGTCGTAGAGCAACCTTCAATCTAAGGTAAGGGTGGAGTTCTGACTCTATAATAGGGTTTATGATGAATAGTATGTGGGATTAGAGATGAGTAATGATGCCCTAATGCTGTATAATTGATGTAGAAACATAGGATTATTATAAGAGATGATTACCTATGATTATAGGATATTTTTAGGGCCTAAGGCAGGGAAATCGCAGTTAAAACGCAGTGAAATCGCATAAAATATTTATGACAGAACAGTATGAGTCGACCTCAAAGGCCATGCGTCGACACATGCAGGCTTTTGAACTCAGGATGAGTCGATACATAGGACTATACATCGATACATGCAGTGTTGCAGACTCAATATGAGTCGATACAAGGAGATTGTGCGTCGACTCATGCAGGATTTTAACCCAGTACGCGTTGATTCAAAACATTATGCGTCAACTCATGTAGTCTAATTTTTGGCAGATTTATTCCAAAGGCTGTAACTTGAGTTTCCGGACTCCGTTTGAGGTGTCGTTTGAAGAGTTGGATAGCTAATGCGCTTAACTTCATTCTTGAGGATTAAAATGAAGGATAATAAGAATAATCCTATTACCCAAATTAGGATTAGAGTTAGCTTCTCACGTTAATCGCTATGATGATTTTGTGAAGTATGATGAGGATAAGATGATTATAGATTATTGTTTGGTTCATAATAATAAGATTAATAATGATAATGATGTAGTATTGCAGAATAATAATATGTAGAAGTTTGGTAATTAGAGATAAGCCTTAAATGATTAACTAAATATATGCATTATCATGTTGTAGGCCTATGGCCAACGTTGAGAGATTGTTGACCTGTCGTTGTATTATTGTTATGACTGAGTTGATGATGATATTATGTTGATGAAAATATGTTGATGAAATTGTGTTGATGAAAATATGTTGATGAATTATGCGATGAATGATGTTGATGAATGATGTTGAGATGTCTCTAATAATTGGAAGCTATTAAGATGTAGGCTTCTGGCCAACGATGATGTTGTGTTGAGATGTTGTTAATTGTGGTTGTTGTTACTACATTCATAATTGTGTCGCATACGTTGCATATCAAGATGGAGCTGATGCTCGTTAAGATGGCTTGTATTGGAGAATATTAAGATGAAGGCTTATGCCTTGTCGATGCCTCTATTTATTAGCAATTATTTAAGATGGGAGTTCTGCTCCAATGGTATCACATGCATTTGTATAGTATTGAGTCGCATGATATGATTGCATGAAAAAGTTGTGTATTGATGCGGTAAATGTGTATATTATTGGTATTTTGTTGCGATTATTGTTGTTCATGAGATGTGAAGTGGTGTATTATATGAGCTGATCTAACATATTATTTATCATACGTTTTAATATATTGTTAGATATCTCACTCCTTCTGTTTGAATGTTACCCTTACGTTGGTAACGTGTAGGTAATCCAGAGTGAAGGTAGTATACCTTCGGTAGTTCGAGTCAGTGTAATTGTTCTGATACGTAACACTCAGGGGGATGAACACTTGTTGCTTTTAATTATTGATTATTTCAGTTGTTAAACTTTAATTTGATTATTACTAAGTATGCATTATTTTGAAGTTGTTGTAATTGTTGGACAAAGATGTTATTATGATTCCGCTGCGTAGTTGTTCAAGTTGTTGAATGAATAAATTAAGTTATTCTGCTGTTGGTTCATCCGAAGTTTAAAGTGTTATGTATCCATGTTGAATGCAATGTGTCTTTAAGTTAAATTTGTGGCATCCTGATTCAATTGTATGAATTTTAAAACTCTGATTTACATTCATATTTTCCGGGTAGAATTGGGGTGTTACATCCAACGCCCATGTAACATTGTCTTCTTTCTCAGATTCCAAAAATGCAAATCCAACAAAAAATGTCTTATGCATAGAAGTGACACCAAAAATTTCTAGAAGCGGAGGCCTATACTTGTTTATCTTATACGCTGAATCAATTAGAAGGCGGTTGAAAATATGTTGAACAACATAATACTTTTGGATGAGTCCAAAAAATATCGCAGGCATTGCCTTTATCCTCACACACTATGTACCTTGAAACATAATTGTTATCTTTCAAAAGTTTCAAAAGTTGTTGTATTTCATATCTCAGACCTTTATTCGCCATGTTTCGTTGATAACATTCATTGTATACTTGCCTGGTATGTGAAACACTTCGTGATCATTTTTATTTCAAATCTGCAAGTATGTTTCTCGATGCAACTTTGATTATCGACATTTCCGAAATGATTTTCTTCTCCTCTAGCTTAAGCCGATATACAATTGGATGACTTTGTAGCTTGGTGTCAAACCCGTGATTATGTATACCTTAAATGACATTAAACTGACACATATCATCCACCCTACAATATCTACACAATTTAAACGGACACTCACATTTTCTCGATCTGGTGTCTTCATGTTTTAACTTCTGAATTTTTGAAACATATTTTCCACTTCTCTCGCATGTCATCGTTACAAACGCTTGCCTTCTACTAGTGTCATTGTCGAACCTTCCAATCACAACTTCAAACCCGAGTTTTCTAGCTTCCATTATGATCCATTCAAGCATATGTTGACGAGCACTAAAAATTTGATCATTTGGTAATTATTGTCGAACATCTATCTCGACATTAATCTTTTTAACGCCATCCTTCACCTCATCCGACATAACATCACCATTCACCTTGCCTGTCCGTAACCTTTACAACAACTTTGGGAAACATGTCAGGGTGCACCATATCTAAAACGAGCAAAAACAGAAAATATATTAAAACTGTTTTTGTATCAGAGACAATTTCAAATATGCATATCCAAAATATAGTAGGTGGATTTCTGAAATGCATATGCGAAGTGACGCTATTTTTTTCATCTCAAAATCAGCATCAATGCAAGGAAATGAGAGATGAAATGAGAAAAATTTACCTTAAATTCCAACTTTCTATGCTCTTTTTGATATGATAAAACACTTGAAATTTAGTTTGAAGACGACAAATTGATTGAGAATGATTTAAGTTTCGTGGTAGATTTTGGTTATATGGGGAAATAAAGAGAATGAAATAATAGTAGGATGATCATGCAACAAATTGATATAACAACAATACTTTTAGATATGCATATCCGAAAATACCACTTAATATTTAATACAGCGTTCAAATGATAATAACGTATAAACATAAGTGTTTTCGGATATGGATTTTCAAAATACCTTAAAAATTGATTTAGAGTGTTCTAACTAACTTAGCTATGAGAGCTTGATGTTTCCACCGCCACACTCAAATTACAGGAATATTACAATAATCGCCGCGTGCAAAAATGGACGACCGGAAAAGTTAGTTAACAGCGAAGGGTATTTCGGGTAATACGAAAATACCCTCCACATGGCCATTTCTTTCTCCGTGCAAATCACATCACACTCTTCACAAAAAAAAAAAAAACACAACAAGACACAAACACTGTTATCTATCTACAACACTCTCTACCCCCTTTCTCTATTTAGGGTTCATCTTCGATTTCAATTTCAATCTCAATTTCCCCTGAAATGGACTCTGACTCATGGATCTCTTCACGCATCTCCAACTCTTCACGCCGCTACTATTCCCGATCCGGTTCGCACAATTTTTTTTCTTCCAATTTTCATTTTCATTATTATTGGGATTTCCTTCTTGATGTTCCGGTTTGGTGTTTTCAGATCTGTTTGTCGGTGGAAACGACGACGCGGAACCCGGCGGCGATGATTTAAGAGCGGAGTATCTTTGCCCTTTCTGCGCTGAAGATTACGACGTCGTTTCTCTCTGTTGCCACATTGACGAGGAACATCCTCTTCAAGCCAACACCGGGGTGGGTATCTACAAAAAAAAAAGCTTTTTCATATTTAGTGCATTTAACGGGTCTATGAATGTTCCTAACGTACTCTTTTTTATTTATTTAGATGTGTTTAATTTTGGTGGAAAAATTATAATAAATGCGTATGTATTAATTTAAAGAGTCGTATATACTATTTTGTTACAACGTTGTTTTGAGTTTTTGTTGAGTGTTGAATGTTTTTTTTTGTTTTGTTATTGGAGTTGATAAGTTGGTTGGTTAGTTAGTTACATGACAGTTTAGTTAGTTAGTTACATGACAGTTTAGTTAGTTAGTTAGTTAATTGGGTTTTATTTCGCTAAAGAAGATTTAGTCTTTATAAATACAGGGGTTCTTCTTCTCCGAGTTCTAGTTTTGTGCTGAAAAGATAACACTATTTTTCTTCTTTTGTGTTCTGCGGATTCGTGTTTGGTGCTCAGAATGACTTTTTGTTTGGTGCTCAGAATGACTTGTTTGGTGCTCAGAATGACAATTTTGCAGTGGCTGCGTCTTAGATTTCTTGAGGCATGTTTTTGTTAGTCTTGATGATGATAGGTGTTTCTTTGTTTTTGGTTTTGTATGGGGATGATGATGGTGATTATTGGTGGTGTTGGTTATACTTTTTTCAGGTTTGTCCGGCTTGTGGGGAAAAGGTGGGAATGGATCTTGTTGAACATATTACAACGCAGCATTCAAAGTTTTTCAAGATATCCTTTTTGAAAGTTTGTTTGTTCTTGTTTTGATTCTTTATCGATTTGATTATTGTGCCATTGATATGTGTTGTGGAGGAAATTTGAATTTTCAGCGTCCATATTTTATTGCATTCCCAAAAAACAAATTTAATCTGAAGTTACTTAGCTATTTCAGCGTTGTTAGATTGTATTTTCTTGTGCTGTCTTCTGTTCTATCAATTGAAGTTGCTGTGTTGGGTGAGTGTATATCTTTAATTGGATTCCTTAACCTGAAGTTTACGTGCCGCGGAAAAGGAGGGTAGTGAGGAAAGGAGTTTCTAACTCAACATTATTTAGAAAAGAGTTGAGGGAAGGAGCATTGCATTCTCTTCTTGGAGGTTCTTCAACCAATTCCGAATCTGATACTCTATTGTCATCATTTATTTTTAACCCAGTTTTAGGCAATGAAGCTGTGAGTGAACAATCTAGTTCTTCCATTGAAGCTTCCCCAGTAAAAGATAGCTCAAAAAATGATTTCGTGGAAAGGTAAGAATGCGGATATATTGTTGGATCAAACTTCATATTATCTTGTTATAACTTCGTATTATGTTTTAAATCCTGCCAAATACATGATAGAACGAATTTACACCATCAGTATATAGATACTAAACTCTTCTATATAAAAGTATAGTATTGGTCGTATGTATATACGTGGTTCAATTTTTTGTATCAAATAAGTAAATGATGAAACATTGTCATTTAGAGTAATGCCTTGTTAGCATCAAAGTTGTTTCTTTTAATGTCATCTGGAATGTTAGTCCAAAACATCTAGTCTGACTAGCGTATGATTACAGAAAACCGCAACAAGTACAGATGTCAGATGAGGACCGAATAGAGAAGACTCGAAGGTTAAATTTTGTGCAAGGGCTTCTGATGTCCACCATTCTTGATGATAAATTATGACTACAATTGTTGCTGGTATATTGTAGTATGAGCAGGCGCTGATCGCGAGGGAGAAGTTAGCTCGCTCGAGTGTTACAAAGTGGCAGTAGCTAGATGCTAGATCGGATAAATATGTATTGAATGTATCTGTAGTTATGTTAATATAATGCAAAGACGAAGATACCTTTTTCGAGTAAATATGTAATGAATGTATCTTTTGTTAGGTCCATCAAATAACATGGACCCTTTATTTAAGGTGCTTCACTAGACTTACATAATTGACTAAAATAAAGAAGTTGACAAAATAAGAAATTTCTTAAGACTTATTCTGGTCCCTAAAAACAATGTTTGAAGTCCTTTCATATGTTTTTATTCACTATTATGAGTTTTTAGACATTCTAATATGGATCATTAGTAGAATGTGGTGAAAATTTATGTTTCTAATTTTTGGCATAGGTTGATTTGAATCAATCTTTTAGACATGATTTGAATCATGTTATCCGAGTTTATTTAAAACAGGAAGTGAGAAAAATACTATACAGTGAGATCAAATTGTGATCAATTTAAAATTGAGAAAATACATTGTAAATAGAAATCATTAGAGAGATATGACTCCATCAATCTATATTGATCTCTAAAGTAAAGTTATTGTGGGTTGAAAGAAAAAATAGACATTAGAAGTTGTTCATCTTAAACAATTGCAATATACTTTTGAGATATTTTTTTTAGATTTTTGTTAAGATTCATTAGTAGAGTGTTGTTCTCTCCGGCCAATGTATAGATTATAATTGTTTAGCTCAAACTGTGTAAAAAAAATACCGAAGTTATTCTTTTACTCTATCTTTCCTTTGATTTTGAAATATCAATTTTACATTGATTTTAAATTTGTTATTGGTTTAGTTTGATTTTCATCATATGGTATAGTTTTCTTGTGAATCTACTCAACATAAATTCTTACAAGTTACGAGAATCCTAAGCCTACAAGTCAATACTTCATATTCAAATTATCCTTCAATATATGATCTCTATATTATATACATTTAAAATACTGGATTACTATATCAAGTTTGAAGATGAATCTTATTTGTTGGAAAAATGGATATGTAACATTTTATAAATGGATGTGTAACATTTTATAAATGACTCATAAAACATACAAGACATGTATATATAATTTTATGTTTTTAATGTGTATTATTGAAGTTTTTAATGCATAATCTTATATGTCTCACAATAAGTCATCTTTTTTATTTTTATTTATCTTAAATTATTGTCCTTTTAAATACTAATGTATTATTTATTATTTCTTTCTATTAACTTATTCTTATTTATTGTATTTTAAATCATATATAATAATTTCACTACATATTATTAATAAGGTTATTTAAAAATGACATTCATTTTATCATTGAAATCAACACAATTAACCATTATCTTTAAAATTGTGAAAATCTCAAAGACGGCACTAGACGGATGAAGTATTAGTAAGTACAATAAGCAACTCTTATCCAATTAAGTGAAAAAAATTAATTATTATACATTGTCAATATAAAAAGTTTTACAATGTCAATTCATCACTATCATCTGTTTGTATTACTTTAAAATTTAATTCAAATGGACCGACAATGTAAAAAATTTACACGTTAGTTAATCGCAACCGTTGATTTATTTTAACTTTTTAACTTTTACTTTAATTTCTATTATAGTAATACATTTGAATGATTATGATGCACTAATGGTGTAAAATTTTAGCTTAATGCATCCTTTAGTCTAACTTAATTTCAGATTTCACTTAAATTCCTTAATTAATAAACGTTCCTTTTAAATCTCTGAAATGTGATTTGTTAGTCACATTGGTCCTTTCTATTAATTTTGACAACTTCCGTTAATTTGTGCATGTGAGACACTCCAACTAAATATTTATTAGTTGACATGGAATTATTATATTACATATTGATTTAAAATTATAAAATTAAAAACAATTCCAGAGAAAACATATCTGTGATTTGTTTTCTCTTCCACAGACCCTAGCCTCCATCTCTCACTTTTCTCTCTCAAAGCAGAGGAATCGAAAGCATCATTATTGTAAACATACGCATCATTATTCTTCTGCAAAGCATCAGAATCGCCGATGTAATTCGAGGAGGAGGGTTTTAGGGTCGGCGACGGTGATGACGAGTGGGGTGGAAAGGTGTTTTCCGGTGAGTAAGGGTTTTGAATTGATGAGTTTGGATCGTTGTTGTCTGAGGATTGGTTGAGTAGATCTATTACAAGTTCTTCGTTCATGTTGGGTTTTATAGATTTACATTTTGTACAGGTTATTCGTTTACGGATTTTGTTTGTCTCCTTTCCTTATGAACACTATTGGATTTTCTATTGTAAAGTTTCCTAAAATATCTCCTTGATTCACGGTACAAGCAAAGGCAGAGGCAGAAAAATGTTTGGGGACAATCCCGTTTATAAGAAACTGACAATTTCTTTTCCAAAAATTCCTTTTCTTCAAAATGTTTTCTTGGACAATCCCGTTTGCAAGAAAATGAGAATTTGGTTCAGGAACTTGCATTGACTGTGAGAAATTCAAACACTTTTATCAATTTGGTTCTCAGGTTGGATCTGGATGGTTTGTGAATCTGGATAGACCTAAACTATATCATCTTTTTGAAAAACTTTTACTTCCTTGGTGTCATTCTAAGATCTATGAAGCAGTTTTTTGATATATTAAAAGCTCAACAATATTTTTGATATATTTGAAGTTGGAGTGTTGAGTACATAATGGAATTTACATTCTGTTTTGTTTTGATATATTAGCAATTTTTCTATTTTATTTTTATTTTGGTAAATATTGTTAATGGTGAATATAGAAGTAATAGTAATAGCTTAGCATTTCCTGGATTGTAATTTTTAAATTCAACTATTTTATAGTAATAGTTATGGTTGGATTTTGATCGTACCTGATCAAAGTTGGACCGTCACAGTTGGCTTTGAATTGGATTTGAAGAAGATGGAGGAGGTACCTACAAGACACTCCGATGACAAAGTGAGAGACGGAATGAGCAAGCAAGCAAGTGTATAGTTACCAATGAATGAATACCCGATCCTCTCGAAATAGAGGGTATTTATATCCCCCAGCATTGGGCCAAGGTCCATTTATTGGATTGATCAAACAAGCCCAACAAAGGGACTGCCAGGTTCTACGTGAGTAGTGAGGCCCAACACGTGGTCCCCTACCTGGATGATGCTCTCCACAGAATAGGGAGGATAAAGACGCGATCTTCCCGGGAACCTGAGGACTCCGCGAAACCCGGAGAGGTTGAAAGTCTGCCCTACGAGGAGGGTACTCGAGCAGGGCTTGGATTGGGATGTTCCTCGTCTAGAACGTTCCTCGTCGGGGACGTTCCTCGCAGGCACCGGGGTGGCGTAGTCACATTCGACCAGTCACCCATGATCGGGGTATGCTCGGAGGATCTAATGCTCATCGTGATATGTTGTGAAGCTTGGATTGAGCCTCACCGGTGATTGGGCCATGGGTAGGCCCAGTCCAGAACAGAAGCCCCCCAAGTCGTTGCTCCTGGTACGGGAGTTATGACTTGATTCAAGTTCGCCCTTTTGCGAGACTCGCTTGCGCGACACGGGGGTTTTCAACCAGGGAGATGAGACATCGCCCGGTTTGTGATTTGCCCCGTGCAGCAAACAAGAAGTGTTCAAGGAGCGCTTGTAGGGAGGTGGTGACGCTTCAGTTAGACACGCAGTGCGGCTCTCAGAAACCACAATGCCGCCCTAGGGAATAGGGTCATCATTGTCTACGCGAGTAGGCGTCGAGGACGGGGGAGATTCGTGGTTCCCCAGCGCGACGTTTCATATTCCATGTCATCTCTATAAATAGGGCTTCAGGGTCCATAGTTTGTTTTCACATCTTCACGTTTCTCTCTGTTTTCAATCATCGTGAGTTTTCCTAGTTTTGCTGAAACCGCCGCGCCGTTTGCTGTGTGATCATCTCCACCACCGTCGTTCTTCACTCTTCTCTCAAGTAAGTGTTTTCTCCCTTTGATATCTCATGTTGTAGATAGATTTTGACGATGTTTTAGTGGTAGAATCCCGTGTCTGGGGATTGTGCCCGAGTTTTAAGCACCCTGGGCGCCTGATTTATGGTTGTGCCCGAGATATTCATAAGTTTAGGCATACGGTTTACGATCGTGCCTGTGATACTCATGCGTTTGGCTAGTAGATTTATGAACCTGGTCGGGAGATTCACCCTTTCGTGAGTATGTGGGCTAGTTTTCCCCGTAGTATTCTTGTACCGGGCCAAAAACATTATGAACTTGGTCGCGGGATTCATCCTTCGCTTATGATATTCATGCTATGCTCGCGTCGTTCATTATTGATGCATGTCCGCCGCTGAGGTCGATGTTTTGGTCGAGGTCCACTTGTTCCCCGTTTTTCATGCGAATGGCCGTTGGCTCGGTCTGAGAGTTGCTTACTTCTCCTCGTCTTTGTGGCGGAAAAATGGATTTGCTGTCAAAATTCACCGGTTTCTTGTGCTTTGCAGGTAAATGGCCGATATTCTTGAGTCCTCGAGGCGTAACGATGTCGAGGAAACAAGCACGACTGAGGAAACTATCAACCTGGTCGACACCGTCGAAGACCCCACTCTGGATTGCGTTGGTGTTGAACCCCGTGGAATAGCTTCGATCTATAGCCTTTCCAGTAAACAAGCTTACACTATCGTCGAGTATGGCAGCGGTCAAGAGGGATTTCGAAGGAACTTCAAGATTATGAGGCCGACGAGGGATGCCCGTATCTGTTCGGAGTTCACACAGGATGCATTTCCTATGTACGAGATCGTATTTAGAGATCTCGGGCTCCAATTGCCCTTCAATGACTTCCAGGTCGGAGTGTTCAACCATCTGAACCTTCCCCCCCTCCCAAATTCATCCTAATGCGATTGCCTTTCTTCGGGCATTCGAACTCACCTGTCGCTTCCTGAGGATTGGGGCGACGATCCCCCTGTTATTCATAGTTTTTCACTTACAACGGCAGTCCCGAGGAGGGAAGCACAGATGGGTGTCCCTTAAGTAGTCAAAGAGACTTTTTAGGATGTATATGGATTCTGTGCGAGATTTTAAGGACAAGTGGTATATTTTGCAACCGTCTACCCAGACAGCCATAAATTCGCTGTTCGAACCGGCCGCTGTGGTGGACGAGGATGGGGAGCCGTGTTTGGATGCTGATGGTAACCCCGAGATTGGGAGAGTCTCTAGGTTTCCCATTCACTGGTGTTCGGGCCATTACGACCATGGTCCTGGATACTACCACACTCCTGCTGGGGGTATGAGTGCTGAGGACGAGGAAGCTTATGGCGTCCTAAACAAGTTTGTCGACGGCTTCTTTCCTGCTCGGTGGGTTACGAGGGAAGGAGATAATGTTCTTGATGAGGATGGCTATCCGACGTTCGAGGCGCGCCCGATCAATACTAAGGCGCTCGTCGAGTGCCAATCTTACGGGAAAGCCGTAGACCTCTTAGGTTTCTTGCTTTGCTCTATGGATGTTCCTCTTTATTTGTTTTCTTTAATGTATGTAGCTAACCCAAGACAAGAAAATCAGCAAGAGATTGGTGAGGCCGCAACAAGCCACGCGGATGGGCCCGCCTCCTGACTTGGGCAGGGAAACATCTAGTGGGTCCTCGGGTTCCCCGGACTCCGAGCGCCAATCTGCTCTGATCAGCAAGAAGCGGAGTCGACCAGATGATGGGGTCGAAGTGACCAACAGAGGTGCGGGTGCCCGGGCCTACGGCCTGCCCCTTGCTTCGTGGAAAAGGATTTCTTCGAGGGGTTTCCCTTGTCCACATCTGACAACGAGGCCGACATCATCAAGCGGCTTGACAAGGAAGGTCGGAGGAAGCAACTTGCTTCCAGCATGGTCGGGGTGGTAAAAATGGCCGAGATGGCGATTGTCCTCACGGGGGAAAGACCGGACTCCATGGATCGGGTCAGAGAGTTGGAGTCGGAGAAGGCAACTCTTGTGGCCAATCCCGCAAACTGAAGGCTGCCCTGAACGCTCTGAGGAAATGTTTCACGAGCAGTCTGACGTGTTATCGGGGGAGAAGGAAAGGGCCGACAGGGCTCTCGAGGAAAGAGATTCCCCCCAGCTTGATAAGGAACAGTTGGAGAGTGACAACCAACGACTGTCGAGAGAGGTCGAGGACCTGAAGGCTGTTATGCTGCCCACTGAGGACGATCCAGAAAGGATGGCTGACTTGCGTACGCACTCTGATTTTATTGCTCGCGTTCAACTTCTAGAGTCGGACTGCATTGGCGCTTTGGCTGATGGGTTTGAGGCTGCGGTGAGTCATATGTCCGTGCTAAATCCGGGTTTGAACACCGAAGGGGCTGGAGTTCTGTCCCAGATCGTCGATGGCCGGGTTGTGCCTCCCCCCCGATTCTCTTGACGTCGACGTCAACACTCTAGGGACTGATTGATGCTTTGTTGGTGTTTGGGTCTGCGCGCCCGTTTATTATTTTTTTGGGGCCTGCATGCCCGTATTTGTTTTTTTTTGGGCCTGCATGCCCATATTTGTTTTTGGGGCCTGCGTGCCCATTATTATTCTTAGTTTTTTGGCCGTCGTGCTTGGACTGTAATTTCGGATATCACCGACCCTCGTGGTTGGTATATTATTAATCCTTGTTTGTGATTGCTTGTTCGACAGATGCTTTGTTTGCAATTATCTGATAGTATTTTAGGTATATGCTCGACTGTTATTTCGATAATGAATTCTTTGCGAAGTTTGTATTCTAGTGGAGATATCCGTTCGACCCCTGTGACGGTTCGACGCACTTCGAAATGTCTCGAATGCGCGGAGTGGAATCCGCGTGTCGGGCGTATGACCGCGATTGGGGTCCTACGCCCGTGGCGTGAACTACCCATTACGAGCTGGGTGTTCTGCTATGTGGGGTACTTTGACAGTGGAGCTCGATCGAGGTGTCCCTTCCAGGCATGTACGTTTGGTTCATCGAAGTGAACAAAAGTATGCCCTCGTTGGTTAGTAGGTCGGGTCCGTACCTCGACTCGTCTACATGGTCGAGATTTTTCCCTTTGTCGTCTAAAGGTGGATATTCGACGGCGAAAGTCCACAATTGGTGAGGGCTTTAGCTATAATATTGTTTCAGCTTCGCAGCATTCTAGGGTCGTGGTAACGGTTCTCTGTTTAATTGCTCGAGATAATATGCTATGGTGCCCGTAGCGCCCTGGACGCGATAAGGTCCCTCCCAGTTTGCGGCCAATTTTCCTTCGCGGGAATCTTTCTGGTTCCTTCGCATGACTAGGCTTCTGACCTAAAATTCACGTCTGATGACCTTGTTGTCGTGGCGTAGGGCTACTCGCTATTTCAGAGTGGCCTCGCGCAGGGCGGCTCCCGACCGGATTTCCTCGACCAGGTCGAGCTCCTCCCTCAGGGCTTCGTCGTTTATTTCCTCGTCAAGAGGCATCTCCGTTCGCCTAGATGGCTCTATGATCTCTACTGGGATGACCGCCTCAGTGCCATAGGTCAGTCGGAATGGAGTCTCTCCTGTTGCCTAATGGGGCGTGGTGCGGTAAGCCCACAGGGCGTTGTGTAGTTTTTTCGACCCACCCCCTTTTTGCTTCGCCCAACCTGCACTTGAGTCCTCGTAGGATGACCCTGTTGGCGGCCTCGTCTTTCCTGTTGGTTTGGGGATGCTTGACTGAGGTAAAATGTTGTTTGGTGTCGAGTTTGGCGATAAAGCTTCAGAAGCCTTGGTCGGTGAATTGAGTATCGTTATCTGTGATCAGCGTCTGCGGGATTCCAAACCGGCCGAGAAAGTTTCATTTGTAAAAGTGAAGGATGTTATGCGAGGTGATTTTCGCAAGAGCCTCGGCCTCTATCCACTTTGTAAAGTAATCCATGGCCACGATGAGGAATTTGTTTTGGTACGTTCCTTGCACGAATGGTCCGAGGATGTCCATCCCCCACCAGGCAAATGGCCACGGGGATGACAATATATTCAGCTCGTGTGGAGGGTGAGGTGCATGTCGGTGTTCTTTTGGCATTTTTCGCATCTCTTGACGTGGTCTTTAGCGTCTTGTTGCATTATCGGCCAGTAGTACCCCGCTCGTAGAGCCTTCCTTGCTAGGGATTTTCCTCCCATGTGTTGGGCGTTAATACCTTCGTGTATTTCCCGTAATATCTCGGGGACTGCAGATTCATCGATGCACTTCAAGAGTGGGATGGAAAATCCCCTGCGATATAGTTTGTGCTCGATCACCACATAGGAGCATGCTCGTCGTTTGGTCGCGGCTGCTTTTGTTCGGTCCGGGGGGAGTTCCCCCCTCGTCAGGAAGTTGAACACTGGGGTCATCCAGCATGAGCTGTCTCCGATGACGTTTACCTCGGGTGGAGCCGAGGTTTTTTCGATGCTCGGGCGAGATAGGGATTCTTGTATGACGGATTTGTTTCCGCCTTTCTTTCTCGTGCTTGCGAGTTTTGAAAGTATATCGGCCCTTGTGTTTTGCTCGCGTGGTATGTGTGAAATTTCTGCCCGGTCGAACTTTTTCATGTGCTCCTTGACTAAGTTCAGATATTCGATGAGGCTGTTGTTTTTGGCCTGGTATCCTCCTTGGACTTGGGATGCGACGAGTTGAGAGTCGGTGAAGATTTGTACCTCACGGGCACCTAGATCCTCGGCTAATCTTAGACCCGCTAGCAGGGCTTCGTATTCCACTTGGTTGTTCGAGGTCGGGAAGGAGAGGGTGAGCGAATGCTCGACCACCACACCTTCCTCGTTCTCTAGGAGGATTCCGGCGCCACTTCCGGACGAGCTGGACGCTCGGTCGACAAAGATGATCCACTTGTGCTCCTTTCCTGCGGGGGGGGGGGGGGGGGGGGGGGGGGGTGAGCGGCCATCTCCGTGACGAAATTGGCCAAAGCTTGTGCCTTTAGGGATTTCCTGCTCTCGTATTGGATGTCGAACTCAGAGAGTTCCAAGGACCACTTCAGCATTCGACCCTCCATGTCTGGGCGACCCAAGAGCTGTTTTATGGGCTGATCTGTTTGTACTACGATCGTGTGCGCGAGGAAATAGTGTATGAGCCTTCTCGCTGCATTGACGAGGGCCAGAGCCACCTTATCTATCTGTTGGTATCTAACCTCGGGCCCTTGTAGCGCTTTGCTCGTGAAATACACGGGTTTTTTCCCGTCAAGCGTCTCGCGAATGAGGGATGCGCTGACGGCTTTGACCAAGACGTCCAGGTACAAGAACAAAGGTTCCTTGTCGACTGGTCGCGATAACACGGGCGACTAAGATAGACTTTGTTTAAGATAGAGTAGCGCCTGCTCGCATTCCTCGGTCCATTTGAAGGCCGCTTCCTTGCGAAGAAGCTTGAAGACAGGGAGGGCGTGTTGAGCGGATTTTGCAACGAAACGGGATAACGAGGTGAGCATGCAATTCAGGACTTGTATGGATTTCTTCTATGTAGGTGTGGGGAGGTCGGAGAAAGCCCGACATTTGTCGGGGTTGGCTTCGATTCCTCGTTATGTCAAGTAGAAGTCGAGGAATTTGCCCGCCTTGACCCCGAACGTGCACTTCTCGGGGTTAAATCTCATTTTGCATTGCCTCGCTTGAGCAAAGACTTCCCTGAGATGAGCGGCGTGGTCGGTGTCTGCTCGGGACTTGACGATCATGTCATCCATGTATACCTCGAGCATATCCCTGATTTGGTTGCAGAAGACTTTGTTCATCATCCGTTGATACGTTGCTCCTGCATTTTTCAGACCAAAGGGCATTACGTTGTAGTAATAGTTGCCCGAACTGGTCATGAAAGCGGTGCAATGCTTTTCGCTTATTGCCATTGGGATTTGGTTATAGCCCGAATAGGCGTCCATAAATGATAGTATTTTATAACCGGCCGAGTTGTCGACCAACATATCAATATTAGGTAAAGGAAATGCATCTTTCGGGCATGCCCGGTTAAGATCAGTATAATCAACGCACATTCGCCATTTTCCATTATTTTTCTTGACAAGTACAACATTTGACAGCCAAGTTGAATACCGGGCTTCAGAAATAAAATTTGCCTATAGGAGGTCTTTTACAGCTTTTTCAGCAGCCTCCGTTTTCTCTGGAGACTGCCTACATCTATGTTGCACTATTGCCCTAGCGGCTGGATCGATGGAGAGTTGGTGACAGGCGACCTCAGGGTCGAGTCCAGGCATCTCTGCAGCACTTCACGCAAACATGTCTGCATTCTCGCGCAAGCAAGCTTTGATTTGCTTCCTCGCCAAGTCGGGGAGTCCGGTGCCAATCTTCACTCCTCTGCTTGGGTCTTCATCGAGGGGGACAAGTTCGAAGTCCCCGTCCGGAATTGGTCGAAGGGGGGCTTCTCGCCGCTAGGAGGCTCATCCTGGTCGAAACGGGTGTCCAAGGATATTGAGTCGACCTCTGGAGGGGCTCTTTGCTCTTCCGCTTTCACGGGGTCTGGCCTCTGAGGTTCTGGTCGTGTTGTTGCAGCTCTCTTGGCAGGCCTCGTGCTGGTGTCGACTGTGTCGCGTCCCTTGGATGCTGCGTTAAAACACCTTCGGGCAGCTGCTAGGTCCCCTTGGATGGTTGCGACCCGTGCCCTCTTGGTGTAAAACTTCATTTTTAGATGAACGGTGGAGGGTACTGCGGTCAGCTCCGCCAATGTCGACCTTCCCAGAATGCAATTGTAGAGGGAGGGGAAATCGATGACGAGGAAGCGTACCTTGACTTTCCTTGTTGCCGTACCATCTCCGAATTTAACTGTTGTACCCTAAAATTTGCCCTCCCATATTATTCAAGGTTTATCAAGAATCATCCTCAAATGGTTCAAGATTACTCAAGGGTTGCACAGTTCAAATGCCTCCTAAGCCAGTCAAAATTAGGGTTTTGGTTCCTGCAAAGAATTTGAGGTTTTCAGTGGCTCAATCAAGTCCCATAGGCCTATAAACATTGCCAAGCATCTACATGCCAAGTTTCAAGGCTCACAGAGGCAAGTTGCACAGTCAAAAGCCCTATTTGGTTCACAATCAACTGCAGGGACAAAATGGTCATTTTACAGTCAAAAGTCAAGATTTTTGGTCAACATCTTATTTTGAATCCACAATCATCATTTGATCAAGTCTTGATCATGATTCCACAAGCATGGCTCAAAAATCATCAAGATGAAAAAATTTCCATTTTTGGACAGCTGAAAAGTCAACTGTAACTTGACCAAGGCATAACTTTTTCATGGTTCATCATAAAAATCCCATCCAATGCTCATTTTGAAGGGGATGACATTTCCTACAATTCATCTTCACATTCCAAGTCCAAGAAATGCTCTCACAAAAAGTTATCAATTTCAACATTATAGGTCAATTTCAAAAGTCAACAAAAAGGCATTTTAAGTCAAAGACCATAATTTTAGATTGGTAAATCAAAATGACATGGGACCAAAGGAATTGGTTAGAGGACTTCAAGACCTTTCCAAAATGTCCAAGAACATGTTCATATGATCAAAATTGAGCAAGATATGCATTGGAGAAGTTGGGAAAGTTTTGTGAAATGGCAAAAGTCAACTATCCTTAAAACTTCAATTTTTGACAAAAGGGCCCACTTTCTTCCACTTGATTCAGCCTTGTCATGCCACCCACGTGTCCTATGATTAATTTCAAGATCAAACATTTATTTTTCCATTTTATTTAATTTGTATTGATTTAATTCATTTTAAATCCATAATAATTCAAATAAAATAAAAAAATTAATGGAATGGCATCTTGGTGACTTGAATAGCTATTATGTGTCATGTGCCAGCTAACAATTTCGTGCCAAGCTATTTTGTGCATAAAATCATGGTTTTGCTTCAAGTATGGAAAGGTCTTTAATGGTGATCAACAAAAATCTCAAGACATCAATACAATGGATCCTTGGCCCAAACTTTGACCTAATCTTATTCCATTACATATGCTGAACCTAAACCTAATACAATTTTCACGTGGAAAAGCTGTTGTAAGAGCCATAACCAATATTGAAAAATCAATAAAAAAAGCCAAAACTGAATTCCACCTTCCAGGCCCTTTCAAGGAGATTTAAAGATTCAAACACATTGCTGGGACACTGAGGAACGCATTGCAATCAAAATCAAGTGTTAACACCCAAGGAATCCTAAGAACAGTCGTACGGTTTGCCCATTCTTTTTCATAATCGAAACTCCCTTTTTATGCATCATTAACATGATATAATCATTGCTTTGCATTGCTATAACCTTTCTGAAGCTAATGGCATAGGTGAATTGCGTTATGGTGTCCTGAAACAGAAAACGCCATTGTTGAATTTTAGGTTTTCCAAGCTCTCAAATTGGGGGTTTGTCATACAGGAAAAATTGGGACCTCTTATGCATATGGTTGTGATCCTTGCAACCAGACGAATCCAAAGGACATATCGCGCCCTATTTATATAGCCTAGGGAGCTAGTCGCTATTATTGGTCGTTTCACTTTGTGGGGGTTAAAAACCCCCGCTATCTGTTTGGTTCTTTTGCAGGAAAACGAAGAAGATGAAGGACGTGTTCATGCGTGGTTGGTCCATTCAAATAATCAGCGCGCGTGTTTTGCTTTTCCAGCATGGGCGTTGATTTTCATATATTATAATTAATTGTTATTGTATTAACAAAGACAGGCAATGGCGTAGTGGAAGGTGGCGTGGTTGGTAACCATTGGGACCTGGGTTCGATTCCCAGGTCCCCCAAATTCCTTGTTTCTATTTTTTCCAATATAATCATGTGCAGGCGCTGGAAGGCATTCCACCATGTCCCTCAAACAATCAGGCGCCAGGTGGTCACGTGTTCAAATCCAACGTCCATGAGCTGTTGACTATGGTATTCCTAGTCAAAGCAACGTGCAGCCAATTTCCAAAGTCAACAAGGCTTGGAGTGTTATTGGGCCTAAATCTCCAGAACAACACCTCCATACATGGGCCATCACCCCCCTGGTTTACTTTTTATTTTATTTTATTTTCTTTTTCCTTTTAATTCTTTTAATTATTCTTATTATTATTATTAATTAACAAAATTTTCTTCACAACAAAAATCAGAAAAACTAAATATTTTTATTATTATCATTAATTATTAATTTCATTTCATTATTTTGTAAATAAACACTAATTTAAATTAATCTAGTTTAATTAGTCTTAATTTTAATTTTCTTTTACAATAAATAAAAATGAATTAGACTTAGGTTTTTTTTGACACTTTTAAATTTCTTTTTATTTTATTTCATTAAAAACAATAAAACCACAAAAATACATTTTTTCTTTTAATTAATTAATTAATTAGTTTAGGGTTAATATTTAATTAAATGCAAAAGACCAAAATTCAATTCTTTCTCAAAAAAGGGTCAAAACCCTAAGGACGTCCCAATTCAACCTTTCGCGCGTATATTTACTTTAATTCTTATTTTGATTATTTATGTATCTGCTCAGAGGATGTAATAGTTAATTAGGATTTTATTGCTTTCTTTACTTTCCGCATTTATTTTCCAAAACGGGTTATGTTTTTGGCGATGTATATACCTGCGCCTTGTAATAGCTAGATTTACCTTTCCGCAATTTATTTTCCGCACTCTTAACTGTTAAAAATGCATGAAAGACTTGTATGGCAAATAAAACCAATCCGTAGCTCACAAATGCATGTACAAGATAACATAAACTGAAACAACACACATGCACATGCCACTCTTAGGGTACGCCTCACTGGTTGCCTCGAACGTGGTCATCAAGTATAGGGTGTCTTAGAGGTCTCCCTCCTGTCTAAAGATCCAGTCTCCTCGAAACGGTTGCCTCGGATAAAAAGGATCTAGGACATTAGGGTTACCGCTAAGGCGTCCTACCATTGCTTTGGTGACCACACATGTCCCTTAATCGAATTGACCCGAATAACTCCAATGATGGTTCTACCTACCTCTCAATGGTGGGATAGCACTATCTAAAGGAATCTTACACAACCTAATTCCTTAGAGTAGGTAGATTCTCCTGGGTACTTTCTCTTTTAAACAAACAAAACAACTTTTCGCACCTACACTTTCAAAAGGTTTTCAAACAAATATTTCATACACTCTTGAGGACTGATACAAGAGTTACCTAGAAATTTTTCAAACGAAACTTTTTCAAAACCCCCACACACTTGAAAAGCAAACATTTTTGAAAACATAGTGAGCAAGTACCTAAGAGCCCGTGGATAACCACAGATAGAAAGGGTGCTAACACCTTCCCTTTTTATAATTTACCTCCCGAACTGAGAAGCATCTCGAAAAGGAATTTTGATGTGCTTTTGTCCTTTCCTTGTTGGAGAACATAAAAGACGGTGGCGACTCTTGCTTACCGCGACATTTCGCGAACCAGCATTTCAAAACAGTCAGTTCTATTTCCACCGATCACAGAACTGGCGACTCTGCTGGGGAGGCTTGTAAAAGTGAGGTGTACCTTAGGATTAGACCACTCTTATGTTTTCAATTGCCTGTTTTGATTGCTTTAATATTGTGGGCCTGTTTTGGGAGTTTCATAGATCCTAACCCGGATCTGGGGGATACCTTTTAGGTAGCAACAAACTGTGAGGGAACTGTGTGGGGTATACCGACACGGTTGAAGCAGTTGCTACGTTGATGTGGCACTTTAGTGAGTACCGGTAACCCTTGAGTCAAGTCAAGGAGAGTACGGGGCCGCCGCGTGGTGTCGTGAAGCATCGACTGACCTTAGGAACCTTACTTGACCGTCCTGGCCTCTTTAGGGGTAGTGAGATGACCGACTTTGGTGCAGTCCGAAGTTGGTAGATACTCGATACTACACTCATTGACGGTTGTTTTCTTGGAATATTTTGATCGCCAGTTCAGTGGCTAAATCAA
Source organism: Vicia faba (assembly GCA_948472305.1). Classification (NCBI taxonomy): domain Eukaryota; kingdom Viridiplantae; phylum Streptophyta; class Magnoliopsida; order Fabales; family Fabaceae; genus Vicia; species Vicia faba. The sequence goes on along the minus strand of OX451736.1, from coordinate 1,466,936,343 downwards.
AACAATGAACATAGAAAACAACCCAATGATATTGAGCTCCTTAGAACCCGGTTACTTTTGATAGGACAGGTTTGAGCCCACCAACTTCAAGAGGGTAGTACCCCAAACTTCATGTTGGCCTGAACTCTAAGGGTTGTCTGGCGTAACTTGTGTGCCTTCATACTTGAATTACTTGCATCCTTGTTATCTAACAACACGAGTTCCTTGCAGGTTTTGTTTACAGTCCTTAATTGGGACTCATTACAGGGCCTACTTACATCACTCCATGCATAACATAACATCATACCATCATGCCATTGCATACATCCTGCATAAGGACTAACCCATTTCAAGGATCTCAAGTGCTTGTGATGCAGGTCATGATGAACCAAAATGTCTAACAAGGGGCAAAGGGGATTTATTTTCCTCTAGCCAGGTTGATAACTTGAGTCAGGGGCTATGACCCACTCGATATGGTGAGCCTTGACTCTTGAAGAAGGACTCTCAACAACATGAAGTTCCTTCAATCAAGCTACAAAATCCAGATTCTAACAATTTTCTTGTTTACCCCGCGAGATCCTTGAAAACATTGCATGCATACATACACATCATTGCAAAAAAAAAAAACAGGTACCCTTGTTACAGGTCACTTACCTCTTCGCTGTTTATTTCAGCAATGGCTTCCCAACAAGACAACCAGGATCTTCATGCTCAAGAGACTCGGTTCGGGGAGATCCTCCTAAATCTATCCAAGGGGCAGGAAGAGCTGAGAACACTCCTCATGGGGACTTTGGTCAAGAACTGTCCAGAAGACGATAAAGACGAACGATTGAAACGTCTGCAAGCTGAGGTAGATACAATGAGAACCCAGATGCTGGGGAAGATGGCTCTCATTCAAGACTTAGCTCAAAGACAAGAAGAGCTCAGGGTTCTCGTCAACCAACAGCTTCGGGATAACCAACTAGGGCAAACATCTAAGGTTGAAGAGCCAGTCATCATTAAAATCCCTTTGAGACAAGAAGACAAGGGAAAAGCTCCTCAACTCGCTTCAAGGTCATAAATTCAGCATCAACCTCACCAGCTTCAGCAAGACAGTATGAAGCAAGTAGTCAGGGCTGGAGACCAAACCGGTAATCAGCCCCCAAGAAGTCAAAGGTTTGGTTTGATGAATAGACCTCTCCAAGCTGCTACTACTTCACAGGTCCAACAACGACCTCGCCAAGAACAACGGGTTGATCAGAGCAAGCCAGACAAGCCTAAGAGGCAATTCACCCAGCTTAACATGTTGCTATTTCAAGCCTTACAACGCCTGTTGAGATTGAATCTGATCACACTAAGGGACCCTCCTAAGAATCCCAATAAGACACCTTTAAGGTACAACCCCAATGCCCGCTGCGCTTATCATTCTGACAGCCCGGGGCATGCTACAGACGACTGTTGGACTCTGCAGAACAAGATCCAGGACCTAATTGACGAAGGAGCAGTGGAATTCACCCCAGATGGTCAGGTCGAGTTCTTCTACTATCCCTAGACGAGAAGACCTTTTGTTCGTTGGAAGTTTCAAGTTGTATTTTTCTTTGCTTGTTCAAACATTTGTTCATGTCAAACTCTTTTACTTTATCAATGCATCACATATGTCTGTTTTGAATCAATATATTCGCATTCGCTATATTCAAACTGCTTTCATTTTTTGATGATCAACTCTTGATTGAAAAATTCTAAGCCTCTTGAGGGAGGATGACGAAAACGATACCACGATCTTTACAGTATGCTTTTGAACAGACCTCACTGATGAGGTACAGGCATTGTTTTAATTCCTAAACACTGGAGTTATAAGGATGATAACCCCTCGTCAACCCCTTTGAGCCAAAGTAGGAGTTTTTCTTTTCACAAAAAATTAAAACCCTTAATCATAACCTGGGGCAGGGTAGTTCTCTCAGTTGATCCAAGTGCATAACGAATGACATCAAAAGAAGTCCTTTTGAAACAAAAGACAGTGATGGTTCCGAATAATCATAAAGACATGCAGTCATCATTTCGCAGAAATAAAAGCCCAATAAGTCAAAACCTATGAAGGAGACTTACAAAAACTGGGGCATCCCGCTAACTGTAAATTAAAAAAAAAACAGTTCAGGCAAAAACAGGGATAACAAAATCAAAAAATAAAGAGGTCCTACAAACCCTCAACAAAAACAAAAAGAAATGACTGCCTATTCAAAATAAACTATCAGTATCTGAACCATCACTGGAATATCAGAGCAAAGACTCAAACAAGGTCTAACGCACGATTAGCTGAGTTTAGGTTTGAAGAACATCACGAAGAACGGGTGGGTACAAATAAACTTGAGCCTTTATCCTTTGTTTCTTAAACCGTGAACCAGGCCACACTACAACCCTTAAAAGTTCTAGCTGAAGCATGGGTTAGTTCGAAAGCATACTGTTACGAAAGGTATCTTGACTCCTTAAGGCTTGCGGTAAAGTAACGAGTTGACATCACAGTTTACAAAAAATTCACTTGTTTTTATGAAAAAATGCATTTTCAAAAAACTTCAAGACAGACATAAGCTTTGCATTTTTAATATAACATCGTTTGCATATGACTATTTGTTTGAACAACATAGAAGTTCGCACGAAGAATATCTAGTGAACAAAAGCACTTCCAATCAAGGGGCACAGCATGATCATTGTCCGTCATCTGGGGCAGTCCAGTCAAGATCCAGAGAACCTCTCAAATGCCAAACAGCCAGGGGAAAATCTCCATCTGAGTCACTTGGGGCATTGGACATGAATTCCAGCAACGAATCCTGCATGATCAAACGAAGATCTTCTGGTGGTATGACAACGCAACACTACTGACAGGGGCACCTCCCTACATCCTGAGAGCGTGGACATAGTCGAAAAATACTATGCATAATCAAAGACCCGCTAGGTTGACACACCTAGGAAAAAATAAGGGCTTCCCGGCGAACCAAAAAGGTTCGGGCAAATAAGGGATGAAAAAAAAAAGAAAAAAATCTGTACACCCGGCAAGTCGAAAACCTGAAAAGGCGGCTTGGGCAAAAATGGGTATCCCGGTGGACTGAAAACCCGAAAGGGAGGTCCAGGCAAAAGTTAGGAATTAAAGCGTACGACTATGTCCTGTCATCTCGTCACTTGCCTACCAGAAGAAGATTTGTCAATCGGCAGTTATCAACCTCCTCCACAAGTATCTTCTCCCGCAGAAACTGGGGCAATAAGAATTTTTCGAACTGTACAATCGCTCTGTCCTCCAGGTACAAGGTAGGTTCAGCTGAAGAATATGACCAAGATACCTTCACTCCCCGCAGAGTAAGACAAGATTCAACAATACTCTCCCCGAGCAGAGTTGGTCTCCCATAAGCCCCAAAAGGCACAATATCTCCAGCAAGTCAGCAACGCTCTCCCCAAGCAGAGTTAGTCTACTGTCAGCCTTAAGGAAGTTGGATATCCCCAGAAAATCTCAACATTCTCCAGCGGAGTATACAAATGTTCCTAAGCAAGTATCCCCGGCAGTCTTAGTATAAGATTGTTCCCCGGCGGAATACAGACATCCAGTGGAGCCATTCCCCCAGTGTAGTCAAAAGTTTCCCCAGGAAAGTTGAGTCAATCTCCCCAGTAAATTCTGGAAGCTAATCCCCAGTAGATTTTGGAAGCTTGTCTCCCGCAGAGTATAACGTATCTCTCCCCGACCATATTCAAAAGTTATTCCTCACCAAGAGCTTATAACTGGGTTATCCTCAGCTAATTACCACGGAAAGATCGTCCTCAGCGAAGTTCTTCCTATCCCCCAGCAGAGTTCATCAATTCCCCAACATAACTTATCAACGGAATCCCCAGCGGAGTTCTCATCAAAACCTCAGCGAAGTATCTCTTCCCACAGAGTAATTCCCCGCAGAGTAATCTCTCCAACAAGTTTATCCCCCAACGGAGTCATCTTCTCCTACCGGTTTATTCTTGCAACCATCATCCCCAGCGGAAGTGAAGAACTCTACTCTTCAAACATCAGCCCAGGATTCAACAAACTCCCGGCATTCGTCAGGGATTTATTTTCCTAGACGAAAATACATTCATGAACGTCACATCTTCATACATTATGACATGCATACGCATCACACACCACAAATCTCATTTAGTCATAAGAACATCTTAAATATCATGCAATTCATGCATCATGACGTTGCATATAGCTAACGTTTTTGCCTTTTCAGGAAGATTATCTACTTGATCGTCATGAAGCAACCCTACACCGGTTCCTTCTCAACTTCAGATGTAGTTTTTACACGAACTCATCATCAGGCAACCCTACACCGGTTCCTTCTCGACTTCAGATGTAGTTTTACACGAACTCATCATCAGGCAACCCTACACCGGTTCCTTCTTAATTTTCAGACGAAGTCTTACACAGACTCACCCTCCACAAGTAACCCTACACCGGTTCCTTTTCTTTCAGAAGATGTCTTACACGGACTTATCATCAAAGTAACCCTACACCGGTTCCTTTTCTTTCAGAAGAAGTCTTACACGGACTTATCATCAAAGTAACCCTACACCGGTTCCTTTTCTTTCAGAAGAAGTCTTACACAGACTTATCATCAAAGTAACCCTACACCGGTTCCTTTTCTTTCAGAAGAAGTCTTACACGGACCTATCTCCAGGTAACCTTACCCCGGTTACTCCTAAAGTCTTACACGGATTTATCCCAAGGTAAGCTTACCCCGGTTCCTCAAGAAGTTTTACACGAACTTACCCTGCAGTAACCTTACCCCGGTTCCTCAAGAAGTTTTACACAAACTTACCCTGCAGTAACCTTACCCCGGTTCCTCCAGAAGTCTTACACGGACTTATCTCAAGATAACCTTACCCCGGTTCATCAAGAAGTTTTACACGAACTTACCCTGCAGTAACCTTACCCCGGTTCCTCCAGAAGTTTTACACGAACTTATCCCAAAGAAACCCTACACAGGTTCTCTCTCTCCAGACGTAGTTTTACCCAGACTCGTCACCAAGAAACCCCACACGGGTTCTCTCTTTCCAAAGATGAAGTTTTACACGGACTTGTCGCCAAGAAACCCTACACAGGTTATCTCTTTCCAAGGATGCAGTTTTACACGAACTCGTCATCAGTCAACCCTACACAGGTCTCCTTCCTTCAGACGCAGTTTTACACGGACTCGTCATCAGTTAACCCTACACAGGTTTTCTTTCTTCCAGGATGTAGTTTTACACGGACTCATCATGAGGCGACCCTACACCGGTTCCCTTTCCATTTCCAGGGATGCAGTTTTACACGGACTCGTCATCAGTAAACCCTACACAGGTTTCCTTCTCAACTCCAGATGCAGTTTTACACGGACTCGTCATCAAGAAACTCTACACATGTTTCCCTCTCAGCTCCAGATGCAGTTTCACACGGGCTCATCATCAGTCAACCCTACACAGGTTTCCTTCCTTCAAATATGTAGTTTTACACAAATACAATTCAACAGACAATCTCCAGATGGCATCTATAAGCCCATCCTCATATCCATCATTTCTCCAAATGGTATCTATAAGCCCATTCCCGACAAAATTCTGTCACGTCTCCAGATGGCATCTATAAGCCCATCCTACTATCCATCATCTCTCCAAATGGCATCTGTAAGCCCATTCCCGGCATCACATTGCTGATATTCTACTATGCGAGTGCAAATTTCTGGGCACTCTAGTGTTCAATCATCTTCCACCTTCGGATCACGAAAGGCACGCAAGCCAATCTACATCCTCAGGTTTAAGAAGATTGAACAGGGGCAACTGTTGTACCCCAAAATTTGCCTTCCCATATTCTTCAAGGTTTATCAAGAATCATCCTCAAATGGTTCAAGATTACTCAAGGGTTGCACAGTTCAAATGCCTCCTAAGCCAGTCAAAATTAGGGTTTTGGTTCCTGCAAAGAATTTGAGGTTTTCAGTGGCTCAATCAAGTCCCATAGGCCTATAAACATTGCCAAGCATCTACATGCCAAGTTTCAAGGCTCACAGAGGCAAGTTGCACAGTCAAAAGCCCTATTTGGTTCACAATCAACTGCAGGGGCAAAATGGTCATTTTACAGTCAAAAGTCAAGATTTTTGGTCAACATCTTATTTTGAAGCCACAATCATCATTTGATCAAGTCTTGATCATGATTCCACAAGCATGGCTCAAAAATCATCAAGATGAAAAAATTTCCATTTTTGGACAGTTGAAAAGTCAACTCTAAATTGACCAAGGCATAACTTTTTCATGGTTCATCAGAAAAATCCCATCCAATGCTCATTTTGAAGGGGATGACATTTCCTACAACTCATCTTCACATTCCAAGTCCTAGAAATGCTCTCACAAAAAGTTATCAATTTCAACATTATAGGTCAATTTCAAAAGTCAACAAAAAGGCATTTTAAGTCAAAGACCATAACTCGAGATTGGTAAATCAAAATGACATGGGACCAAAGGAATTGGTTAGAGGACTTCAAGACCTTTCCAAAATGTCCAAGAACATGTTCATATGATCAAAATTGAGCAAGATATGCATTGGAGAAGTTGGGAAATTTTTGTGAAATGGCAAAAGTCAACTATCCTTAAAACTTCAATTTTTGACAAAAGGGCCCACTTTCTTCCACATGATTCAGCCTTGTCATGCCACCCACGTGTCCCATGATTAATTTCAAGATCAAACATTTATTTTTCCATTTTATTTAATTTTTATTGATTTAATTCATTTTAAATCCATAATAATTCAAATAAAATCAAAAAAATTAATGGAATGGCATCTTGGTGACTTGAATAGCTATTATGTGTCATGTGCCAGCTAACAATTTCGTGCCAAGCTATTTTGTGCATAAAATCATGGTTTTGCTTCAAGTATGGAAAGGTCTTTAATGGTGATCAACAAAAATCTCAAGACATCAATACAATGGATCCTTGGCCCAAACTTTGACCTAATCCTATTCCATTACATATGCTGAACCTAAACCTAATACGATTTTCACGTGGAAAAGCTGTTGTAAGAGCCATAACCAATATTGAAAAATCAATAAAAAAAGCCAAAACTGAATTCCACCTTCCAGGCCCTTTCAAGGAGATTTAAAGATTCAAACACATTTCTGGGACACTGAGGAACGCATTGCAATCAAAATCAAGTGTTAACACCCAAGGAATCCTAAGAACAGTCGTACGGTTTGCCCATTCTTTTTCATAATTGAAACTCCCTTTTTATGCATCATTAACATGATATAATCATTGCTTTGCATTGCTATAACCTTTCTGAAGCTAATGGCATAGGTGAATTGAGTTATGGTGTCCTGAAACAGAAAACGCCATTGTTGAATTTTAGGTTTTCCAAGCTCTCAAATTGGGGGTTTGTCATACAGGAAAAATTGGGACCTCTTATGCATATGGTTGTGATCCTTGCAACCAGACGAATCCAAAGGACATATCGCGCCCTATTTATATAGCCTAGGGAGCTAGTCGCTATTATTGGTCGTTTCACTTTGTGGGGGTTAAAAACCCCCGCTATCTGTTTGGTTCTTTTGCAGGAAAACGAAGAAGATGAAGGACGTGTTCATGCGTGGTTGGTCCATTCAAATAATCAGCGCGCGTGTTTTGCTTTTCCAGCATGGGCGTTGATTTTCATATATTATAATTAATTGTTATTGTATTAACAAAGACAGGCAATGGCGTAGTGGAAGGTGGCGTGGTTGGTAACCATTGGGACCTGGGTTCGATTCCCAGGTCCCCCAAATTCCTTGTTTCTATTTTTTCCAAAATAATCATGTGCAGGCGCTGGAAGGCATTCCACCATGTCCCTCAAACAATCAGGCGCCAGGTGGTCACGTGTTCAAATCCAACGTCCATGAGCTGTTGACTATGGTATTCCCAGTCAAAGCAACGTGCAGCCAATTTCCAAAGTCAACAAGGCTTGGAGTGTTATTGGGCCTAAATCTCCAGAACAACACCTCCATACATGGGCCATCACCCCCCCTGGTTTACTTTTTATTTTATTTTATTTTATTTTTCCTTTTAATTATTCTTATTATTATTATTAATTAACAAAATTTTCTTCACAACAAAAATCAGAAAAACTAAATATTTTTATTATTATCATTAATTATTAATTTCATTTCATTATTTTGTAAATAAACACTAATTTAAATTAATCTAGTTTAATTAGTCTTAATTTTAATTTTCTTTTACAATAAATAAAAATGAATTAGACTTAGGTTTTTTTTGACACTTTTAAATTTCTTTTTGTTGTACCCCAAAATTTGCCCTCCCATATTCTTCAAAGTTTTGACAAGAATCATCCACAAATGGTTCAAGATCTCTCAGAGGGTTGCACAGTCAAACCATCGTCCTAAGCCAGTCAAATTAGGGTTTTGGTTCTTGCAAGGAAGTTGAGGTTTTCAAGGGCTCAATCAAGTCACATGTGCCCATATACATTGTCAAGCACCTACATGTCAAGTTTCAAGGCTCACAAGGTACAATTGACTTTTCAACTGTCCAAAAATAGAAACTTTTGACACCTTGATGATTTTTGAGCCATGCTTGAGGAATCATGATCAAGACTTGATCAAATGATGATTGTGGCCTCAAAATAAGATGTTGACCAAAAAATTTGACTTTTGACTGCCAAATGACCATTTTGCCCCTACAGTTGATTGTGAAGCAATTAGGGTTTTTGACTGTGCAACTTGACCTTGTGAGCCTTGAAACTTGGCATATGGATGCTTGGTAATGTGTATAGGCATATGTGACTTGATTGAGCCCTTGAAAACCTCAACTTCCTTGCAAGAACCAAAACCCTAATTTTGACTGTCTTAGGAGGATGGTTTGACTGTGCAATCCTTGAGTAGACTTGAGCAAATTGAGATGATGCTTGTCAAAACATTGAAGAATATGGGAGGGAAAATTTTGGGGTACAAGAGTTGCCCCTGTTCAATCTTCTTAGACTTGAGGATGTAGATTGGCTTGCGTGCCTTTCGTGATCCGAAGGTGGAAGATGATTGAACACTAGAGTGCCTAGAAATTTGCACTCACATAGTGGAGTATCAGCAGTGTGACAGCGGGAATGGGCTTACAGATGCCATTTGGAAATGTGATGGTATGGGAGGATGGGCTTATAGATGCCATCTGGAGATGTGACAGAACCTTGTCGGGAATGGGCTTATAGATGCCATTTGGAGACTGTTGGTAGGTGGATGGGCTTATAGATGCCATCTGGAGGTGGTCTGTTGAATTGTAATTTTTGCAAGTTGAAAGAGGGAACCTGTGTAGGGTTTCCTGATGATGAGCTCGTGTAAAACTGCATCTTGGAAAGAAGGACACCTGTGTAGGGTTGACTGATGATGAGCTCGTGTAAAACTGCATCTTTGAAGGAAGGAAACCTGTGTAGGGTTTACTGATAATGAGTCTGTATAAGATTGCCTCTGAAATGGAGAAGGAACCTGTGTAGGGTTAACTTTGATGACGAGTCCGTGTAAAACCGCATCTAGAGCTGAGAAGGAAACCTGTTTGATGACGAGTTCGTGTAAAACCGCATCTAGAGCTGAGAAGGAAACCTGTGTAGGGTTTACTGATGACGAGTCCGTGTAAAACTATGTTGGGAGTTTGAGAAGGGAACCTGTGTGGGGTTACTTTGATGATGAGCCCGTGTAAAACTGCATCCTGGAAGGAGTAAAACCTGGGTAGGGTTTCTGATGACGAGTCCGTGTAAAACTGCGTCTTTGGGAAGAGAGAACATGTGTAGGGTTTCTTTGACGACGAGCCCGTGTAAAACTACGTCTGGAGAGAGAGAACCTGTGTAGGGTTTCTTCGGGATAAGTTCGTGTAAAACTTCTGGAGGAACCGGGGTAAGGTTACTTCGGGATAAGTCCGTGTAAGACTTCTGGAGGAACCGGGGTAAGGTTACTGCAGGATAAGTTCGTGTAAAACTTCTGGATGAACCGGGGTAAGGTCATCTTGAGATAAGTCCGTGTAAGACTTCTGGAGGAACTGGGGTAAGGTTACTGCAAGATAAGTTCGTGTAAAACTTCTGGATGAACCGGGGTAAGGTCATCTTGAGATAAGTCCGTGTAAGACTTCTGGAGGAACCGGGGTAAGGTTACTGCAGGATAATTTCGTGTAAAACTTCTGGATGAACCGGGGTAAGGTCATCTTGAGATAAGTCCGTGTAAGACTTCTGGAGGAACCGGGGTAAGGTTACTGCAGGATAAGTTCGTGTAAAACTTCTGGATGAACCGGGGTAAGGTCATCTTGAGATAAGTCCGTGTAAGACTTCAGGAGGAACCGGGGTAAGGTTACTGCAGGATAAGTTCGTGTAAAACTTCTTGATGAACTGGGGTAAGGTCATCTTGAGATAAGTCCGTGTAAGACTTCTGGATAAATCGGGGTAAGGTCACCTTGAGATAAGTTCGTGTAAGACTTCTAGAGGAACCGGGGTAAGGTTACTGCAGGATAAGCTCGTGTAAAACTTCTGGATGAACCGGGGTAAGGTCACCTTGAGACAAGTCCGTGTAAGACTTCTTCTGAAAGAAAAGGAACCGGTGTAGGGTTACTTTGATGATAAGTCCGTGTAAGACTTCGTCTTGAAAATTGAGAGGGAACCGGTGTAGGGTTGCCTGATGATGAGTTCGTGTAAAACTACATCTGAGGTTGAGGAGGAACCGGTGTAGGTTTGCCTGTTGATGAGCCCGTGTAAGACTTCTTCTAAAAGAAAAGGAACCGGTGTAGGGTTGCCTGAGGATGATCAAGTAGATAATTGTCCTGTTTGGTTTCAGATATTAACCCACGATCAGTCGTCCACAGAATTTTCCTGGCTTGTTACCGGTGTTGATCTGGAACTGTAAGGGTAGATGGTAATCATCTTTTGATTGACTTTTTTCTGAAAAGGCAAAGTATTAGTCGTATGCAATGTCATGATGCATGAACTGCATGATTTTAAGATGTTCTCAAAAATATATGAGATTTGTGTTGTATGATGCGTATGCATGCTATAATGTATGAAGATGTGATGTTTATGAATGTATTCTCGTCTGGGAAAATAAATCCTTGACGAATGCCGGGAGTTTGTTGAATCCTGGGCTGATGTTGAAGAGTAGAGATCTTCGTTTCCGCTGGGGATAATGACTGCAAGAATAAACCGGTAGGAGAAGATGACTCCGTTGGGGAATAAACTTGTTGGAGAGATTACTCTGCGGGGAATACTCTGTGGGAAGAGATACTTCGCTGAGGTTTTGATGATAACTCCACTGGGGATTCCGTTGATATGTTTTGTTAAGGATTCTGATGAACTCCGCTGGGGGTAGGAAGAGCTTCGCCGAGGACGATCTTTCCGTGGTAATTTAGCTGAGGATAACCCAGTTATAAGTTCTGGTGGGGAATAACTTTGAATAAAGCCGGGGAGAAGCGTTCGTACTCTGCCGGTGATAAGCTTCCAGAATCTACTGGGGATAAGCTTCCAGAATCTACTGGGGATATTGATATAACTCTCTTGGGGAAACTTTTGGACTGCACTGGGGAAGTGGCTCCACTGGGATGTCTTGTATTCCGCCGGGGAACAATCTTATGTTAAGACTGCCGGGGATGCTTGTTTAGGAACATCTGTATACTCCTCTGGGGAATATTGAGATTTTCTGGGGATACCCAACTTTTCAAGACTGACTGTAGGCTAACTCTGCTTGGGGAGAGTGTTGCTGACTTGCTGGAGATACTGTGCCTTTTCGCGGCTGATTGGAGACCAACTCTGCTCGGGGGAGAGTGTTGCTGAATCTTGTCTTACTCTGCGGGGAGTGAAGGTGTCTTGATCATGTTCTTCAGTTGAACCTACTTTGGTACCTTGGTGGACAGAGAAACTAGATCGCTTAGACAACTCATATTGCCCCTGTTTCTGTGGGAGAAGATACCTGTGGAGGCGCTTGATGACTTCCGGTTGATAAATCTTCTTCTGGTAGGCAAGTGATGAGATGACGGAACATAGTCGTACGCTTTTGATCCTTAACTTTTGCCTGGACCGCCCTTTCGGGTTTTCAGTCCACTGGGATACCCATTTTTGCCTAAGCCGCCTTTTCAGGTTTTTGACTTGCCGGGTGTACAGATTTTTTCATTTCATCCCTTATTTTTGCCTAGGTGTGTCAACCTAGCGGGTATTTGCTTATGCGTAGTGTTTTTTTCGACTATGTCCGTGCTCTCAGGATGCCGGGAGGTGCCCCTGTTGGTAATGCAGTGTTACCATACCACCAGAAGATCTTCGTTTGATCGTCCAATGCCCCAAGTGATCCAGGTGGAGGATTTGCCCCAAGCTGGTTGGCATTTTGAGAGATTCTCCGAATCTTGACTTAACTGCCCCAGATGACGGACAATGATCATGCCATGCCCCTTGATTGGAGGTGCTTTTGTTCATTAGACATTCGTCGTGCGAACTTCTATGATGTTTAAACAAATAGTCATATGCAGGCAATGTTATATTAAAAATGCAAAGCTTATGTCTGTCTTGAAATTTTTTTTTTTTGAAAATGCAGCTTTTTCATAAAAAACAAGTGAATTTTTTTTTGAACTGTGATGTCAACTCGTTATTTTACCGCAAGCCTTAAGGAGTCAGGATACCTTTGGTAACAGTATGCTTTTGAACTATCCCATGCCTCAGCTAGGACTTTTAAGGGTTATAACGTGGCCTGGTTCAATGGTTTAAGAAACAAAGGTTAAAGGCTCAAATTTTATTTGTACCCACCCGCTCTTCGTGATGTTCTTCAAACCTAAACTCAGCTGATCGTACGTTAGACCTTGTTTGAGTCTTTTCTCTGACATTTCAGTGATGGTTCGAATATTGACAATTTATTTTGAATAGGCAGTCATTTCCTTTTGTGTTGAGGGTTTGTAGGGCCTCTTTCTTTTTTGATTTCGTTATCCCTATTTTTGCCTGAACTGTTTCTTTTGTGATTACAGTCAGCGGGATGCCCCCGTTTTGTAAGTCTCCTTCATAGGTTTTGACTTATTGGGCTTTAGTTTCTGAAAGATAATGACTGCATGTCCTTATGATTATTCAGAACCATCATCGTCTTTTGTTTTGTAAGGACTTCTTTGGTGCCATTCACTGTGCACCTGGATCAACTGAGAAGACTACCCTGCCCCGGGTTATGATTAAGGGTTTTTCTTTTTGAAAATTAAAACCCTTAATCATAACCTGGGGCAGGGTAGTTCTCTCAGTTTGATCCAGATGCACAACGAATGGCACCAAAAGAGTCCTTCCAAAACAAAAGACAGTGATGGTTCCGAATAATCATAAAGACAGGCAGTCGTTATCTCCCTCAAAATAAACGGCCATTAAGTCAAAACCTATGAAGGAGACTTACAAAACTGGGGCATCCCGCTGACTATAATCACAAAAGAAACAGTTCAGGCAAAAAACAGGGATAACGAAATCAAAAAGAAAAGAGGACCTGCAAACCCTCAACTAGGAAATGACTTCCTATTCAAAATAAATTGTCAACATTCGAACCATCACCGGAACATCATGACAAAGACTCAAACAAGGTCTAACGCACGATCAGCTGAGTTTAGGTTTGAAGAACATCACAAAGAACGGGTGGGTACAAATAAAATTTGAGCCTTTATCCTTTGTTTCTTGAACCGTGAACCAGGCCACGTTATAACCCTTAAAAAGTCCTAGCTGAAGCATGGGTTAGTTCGAAGGCATACTGTTACGAAAGGTATCCTGACTCCTTAAGGCTCGCTGTAAAATCTTGAGTTGACATCACATGTTACATAATTTGCCTGTTTTACTGAAAAAAATGCATTTTCAAAAAACTTCAAGACAGACATAAGCTTTGTATTTTTAATATAACATTGCTTGCATATGACTATTTGTTTGAACAACATAGAAGTTCGCACGACGAATGTCTAATGAACAAAAGCACCTCCAATCAAGGGGCATGGCATGATCATTGTCCAATATTTGGGGCAGTTAGGTCAAGATCCAGAGAATCTCTCAAACGCCTAATAGCCTGGGGCAAATCTCCGCCTGAGTCACTTGGGGCATTGGACATGAGTTCCAGCAACAATCCTGCATGATCAAACATCTTCTGGGGGTATAGCAACACAATGCTACTAACCGGGGCATATCCCTACATTCTGAGAGCACGGACATAGTCACAAAAAAAAATACTACGCATAATCAAAGACCCGCTAGGTTGACACACCTAGGCAAAAACAAGGGCTTCCCGGCGAACCAAAAGGGTTCGGGCAAAAATAAGGGATGAAATGAAAAAAATCTGTACACCCGGCAAGTCGAAAACCTGAAAAGGCGGCTTGGGCAAAAATGGGTATCCCGGTGGACTGAAAACCCGAAAAGGCGGTCCAGGCAAAAGTTAGGGATCAAAGCGTACGACTATGTCCCGGTATCTCGTCACTTGCCTACCAGAAGAAGGTTCATCAATCAGCAGTCATCAAGCGCCTCCACAGGTATCTTCTCCCACAGAAACAGGGGCAATAATGAGTTGTCCGAGCGATCTAGTTGCTCTGTCCGCCAAGGTACCAAGGTAGGTTCAGCTGAAGAACGTGACCAAGATACCTTCACTCCCCGCAGAGTAAGATAAGATTCATCAATACTCTCTCCTGAGCAGAGTCGGTCTCTCATCAGCCCTGAAAAGGCACAGTATCTCCAGCAAGTCAGCAACACTCTCCCCAAGCAGAGTTAGCCTACAGTCAGCCTTAGGGAAGTTGGGTATCTCCAGAAAATCTCAATATTCCCCAGCGGAGTATACAGATTATTCCTTAGCAAGCATCCCCAGCAGTCTTAATATAAGATTGTTCCCCGGCGAAATACAGACATCCAGTGGGGCCATTCCCCAGTACAGTCCAAAAATCTCCCCAGGAAAGTTGAATCAATCTTCCCAGTAGATTCTGGAAGCTTATCCCCAGTAGATTCTGGAAGCTAATCCCCTGCAGAGTGCAAAAGCATCTCCCCGGCTTTATTCAAAGGTCGTTCTCCACCAGAGCCTATAACTGGGTTATCCTCAGCTAATTACCACGGAAAGATCGTCCTCGACAAAGTTCTTCCTATCCCCAGCGGAGTTCATCAAATTCCTCAACATAACTTCTCAATGGAATCCCCAACGAAGTTATCACCAAATCTCAGTGAAGTATTTCTTCCCACAGAGTAATTCCCCGCAGAGTAATCTCTTCAACAAGTTTATTCCCCAACGGAGTCGTCTTCTCCTACCGGTTTATTCTTGTAATCATCATCCCCAGCGGAAACGAAGAACTCTGTTCTTCAACATCAGCCCAGAATTCAACTTCCCGGCATGCGTCAAGGATTTACTTTCCCAGACGAAGATACATTCATAAACATCACATCATGCATATGCGCATCATGTCATACAATCTCATTTATGTCAAGAACATCATTGCTTGATCCATATCATGCATTGCATACGACTGACCTTTACCTTTCAGGAAGGATACAATTAAATAATCAGCTATGTCAAAGTAGACAAATATAGTCAAAAGAGACCAATCCAGTTAAAAAAGAAAAATCCAGTCAAAGAAGACAAATCCAGTCAAAGAAGACAAATCCAGTTAAATCCCAAAGGTTTTTCTGATGCTCATCCAGTCAAAGAAGACAAGTCCAGTTAAATCCCAAAGGTTTTTTTCTGATGCTCATCCAGTCAAAGAAGACAAGTCCAGTTAAAATTAATTCCTAAAGTCATTGAAGACAGCCCGTCGTCATAGACACCCGTCGTCATAGACACCCGTCGTTATAGACAACCCGTCGTTATAGACACCCGTCATTATAGACACCCGTCGTCATAGACACCCGTCGTCATAGACACCCGTCGTCATAGACACCCGTCGTTATAGACAACCCGTCATTATAGACACCCGTCGTCATAGACACCCGTCGTCACAGACACCCGTCGTTATAGACACCCGTCGTCATAGACACCCGTCATCATAAACACCCGTCGTTATAGACACCCTCGTCATAGACACCCGTCGTCATAGACACCCGTCGTTATAGACACCCGTCGTCATAGACATCTGTCGTCATAGACACCCGTCGTTATAGACACCCGTCATTGAAGACAACCCATCATTGAAGACAACCCGTCGTTGAAGACAACCCGTCATTGAAGACAACCCGTCATTGAAGACAACCCGTCATTGAAGACACCCGTCATTGAAGACAACCCGTCATTGAAGACACCCGTCATTATAGACATCCCGTCATTGAAGACATCTCGTCATTGAGGACATCTCGTCATTGAAGACATCTCGTCATTGAAGACATCTCGTCATTGAAGACATCTCGTCATTGAAGACATCTCGTTATTGAATACATCTCGTCATTGAAGACATCTCGTCATTGAAGACGACCCGTCCAAAGAGACAACTCGTCAAGAAAGACAAAACCTCCTCTGGTTCAGTTAAATCCTAAAGATTTTTCTGAGATAACCTGTCAGTAGAGACAACCCATCAACCTTTTGAAGTTCCAGATTCGATACCTGTATCTAGCCAGGGCATGTCTGTGAGCGACTAAGTAAGGATCAACACCTGTAACAGGCCAGGAAATTATCTTTCTCAGGTACGCAAGTTCTCGCTAAGGAATCTCTTACGCGATCGACACCTAGATGGCATCTATAAGCCCATCCACATACCACATCTCCAAATGGCATCTATAAGCCCATTCCCGACAAGGTCCTGTCACATCTCCAGATGGCATCTTTAAGCCCATCCTCCTGTCCATCATCTCTCCAATGGCATCTGTAAGCCCATTCCCGCCATCACACTGCTGATACTCTACTATGTGAGTGCAAATTTCTGGGCACTTTAGTGTTCAATCATCTTCCACCTTCGGATCACGAAAGGCACACAAGTCAATCTACATCCTCAGGTCTAAGAAGATTGAACAGGGGCAACTGTTGTACCCCAAAATTTGCCCTCCCATATTCTTCAAAGTTTTGACAAGAATCATCCACAAATGGTTCAAGATCTCTCAGAGGGTTGCACAGTCAAACCATCCTCCTAAGCCAGTCAAATTAGGGTTTTGGTTCTTGCAAGGAAGTTGAGGTTTTCAAGGGCTCAATCAAGTCACATGTGCCCATATACATTGTCAAGCACCTACATGTCAAGTTTCAAGGCTCACAAACTGTTGTACCCCAAAATTTGCCCTCCCATATTCTTCAAAGTTTTGACAAGAATCATCCACAAATGGTTCAAGATCTCTCAGAGGGTTGCACAGTCAAACCATCCTCCTAAGCCAGTCAAATTAGGGTTTTGGTTCTTGCAAGGAAGTTGAGGTTTTCAAGGGCTCAATCAAGTCACATGTGCCCATATACATTGTCAAGCACCTACATGTCAAGTTTCAAGGCTCACAAGGTACAGTTGACTTTTCAGCTGTCCAAAAATAGAAACTTTTGACACCTTGATGATTTTTGAGCCATGCTTGAGGAATCATGATCAAGACTTGATCAAATGATGATTGTGGCCTCAAAATAAGATGTTGACCAAATTTTTTGACTTTTGACTTCCAAATGACCATTTTGCCCCTACAGTTGATTGTGAAGCAATTAGGGTTTTTTACTATGCAACTTGACCTTGTGAGCCTTGAAACTTGGCATATGGATGCTTGGCAATGTGTATAGGCATATGTGACTTGATTGAGCCCTTGAAAACCTCAACTTCCTTGCAAGAACCAAAACCCTAATTTTGATTGTCTTAGGAGGATGGTTTGACTGTGCAATCCTTGAGTAGACTTGAGCAAATTGAGATGTTGCTTGTCAAAACTTTGAAGAATATGGGAGGGCAAATTTTGGGGTACAACACTTTTTATTTTATTTCATTAAAAATAATAAAACCACAAAAATACATTTTTTCTTTTAATTAATTAATTAATTAGTTTAGGGTTAATATTTAATTAAATGCAAAGGACCAAAATTCAATTCTTTCTCAAAAAGGGTCAAAACCCTAAGGACGTCCCGATTCAACCTTTCGCGCGTATATTTACTTTAATTCTTATTTTGATTATTTATGTATCTGCTCAGAGGATGTAATAGTTAATTAGGATTTTATTGCTTTCTTTACTTTCCACGTTTATTTTCCAAAACGGGTTATGTTTTTGGCGATGTATATACCCGCGCCTTGTAATAGCTAGATTTACCTTTCCGCAATTTATTTTCCGCACTCTTAACTGTTAAAAATGCATGAAAGACTTGTATGGCAAATAAAACCAATTCGTAGCTCACAAATGCATGTACAAGATAACATAAACTGAAACAACACACATGCACATGCCACTCTTAGGGTACGCCTCACTGGTTGCCTCGAACGTGGTCATCAAGTATAGGGTGTCTTAGAGGTCGCCCTCCTGTCTAAAGATCCATTCGCCTCGAAACGGTTGCCTCAGATAAAAAGGATCTAGGACATTAGGGTTACCGCTAAGGCGTCCTACCATTGCTTTGGTGACCACATATGTCCCTTAATCGAATTGACCCGAATAACTCCAACGATGGTGCTACCTACCTCTCAATGGTGGGATAGCACTATCTAAAGGACTCTTACACAACCTAATTCCTTAGAGTAGGTAGATTCTCCTGGGTACTTGCTCTTTCAAACAAACAAAACAACTTTTCGCACCTACACTTTCAAAAGGTTTTCAAACAAATATTTCATACACTCTTGAGGACTGATACAAGAGTTACCTAGAAATTTTTCAAACGAAACTTTTTCAAAACCCCCACACACTTGAAAAGCAAACATTTTTGAAAACATAGTGAGCAAGTACCTAAGAGCCTGTGGATAACCACGGATAGAAAGGGTGCTAACACCTTCCCTTTCTATAATTTACCTCCCGAACCGAGAAGCATTTCGAAAAGGAATTTTGATGTGCTTTTGTCCTTTCCTTGTTGGAGAACATAAAAGACGGTGGCGACTCTTGCTTACCGCGACATTTCGCGAACCAGCATTTCAAAACAGTCAGTTCTATTTCCACCGATCACAGAACTGGCGACTCTGCTGGGGAGGCTTGTAAAAGTGAGGTGTACCTTAGGATTAGACCACTCTTATGTTTTCAATTGCCTGTTTTTATTGCTTTAATATTGTGGGCCTGTTTTGGGAGTTTCATAGGTCCTAACCCGGATCTGGGGGATACCTTTTAGGTAGCAACAAACTGTGAGGGAACTGTGTGGGGTATACCGACACGGTTGAAGCAGTTGCTACATTGATGTGGCACTTTGGTGAGTACCGGTAACCCTTGAGTCAAGTCAAGGAGAGTACGGGGCCGCCGCGTGGTGTCGTGAAGCATCAACTGACCTTAGGAACCTTACTTGACCGTCCTGGCCTCTTTAGGGGTAGTGAGATGACCGACTTTGGTGCAGTCCGAAGTTGGTAGATACTCGATACTACACTCATTGAGGGTTGTTTTCTTGGAATATTTTGATCGCCAGTTCAGTGGCTAAATCAAAACAATGAACATAGAAAACAACCCAATGATATTGAGCTCCTTAGAACCCGGTTACTTTCGATAGGACAGGTTTGAGCCCACCAACTTCAAGAGGGTAGTACCCCAAACTTCATGCTGGCCTGAACTCTAAGGGCTGTCTGGCGTGACTTGTGTGCCTTCATACTTGAATTACTTGCATCCTTGTTATCTAACAACACGAGTTCCTTGCAGGTTTTGTTTATTGTCCTTAATTGGGACTCATTACAGGGCCTACTTACATCACTCCATGCATAGCATAACATCATACCATCATGCCATTGCATACATCCTGCATAAGGACTAACCCATTTCAAGGATCTCAAGGGCTTGTGATGCAGGTCATGATGAACCAAAATGTCTAGCAAGGGGCAAAGGGGATTTATTTTCCTCTAGCCAGGTTGATAACTTGAGTCAGGGGCTATGACCCACTCGATATGGTGGGCCTTGACTCTTGAAGAAGGACTCTCAACAACATGAAGTTCCTTCAATCAAGCTACAAAATCCAGATTCTAACAATTTTCTTGTTTACCCCGCGAGATCCTTGAAAACATTGCATGCATACATACACATCATTGCAAAAAAAAAAAAACAGGTACCCTTGTTACAGGTCACTTACCTTCTTCGCTGTTTATTTCAGCAATGGCTTCCCAACAAGACAACCAGGATCTTCATGCTCAAGAGACTCGGTTCGGGGAGATCCTCCTAAATCTATCCAAGGGGCAGGAAGAGCTGAGAACACTCCTCATGGGGACTTTGGTCAGGAACAGTCCAGAAGACGATAAAGACGAACGGCTGAAACGTCTGCAAGCTGAGGTAGATACAATGAGAACCCAGATGCTGGGGAAGATGGCTCTCTATGGCAGATGGATGTCAAAACTGCTTTCCTTAATGGGAATCTTCTTTAGGATGTGTACATGACACAACCTGAAGGATTTGACATACCAGAGGAAGCCCAAAAGATATGTAAGTTACAGCGATCAATTTATGGATTGAAGCAAGCTTCCAGAAGCTGGAATCTTCGTTTTGATGAAACAGTAAAACAATATGGATTCATCAAGAATAAAGATGAGCCTTGTGTCTACAAGAAGGTTAGTGGGAGCATGATCGTATTCCTGGTATTATATGTAGATGACATATTACTCGTTGGAAACGATGTCCCTACCTTGCAACAAGTGAAGACTTGGTTAGGGAAATGCTTTTCAATGAAGGACCTAGGTGAAGCAGCCTATATATTAGGAATCAGGATCTATAGAGATAGGTCACAAAAACTGCTTGGCCTAAGTCAGAGTACATACATAGAAAAAGTGTTGAGACGCTTTAATATGCATGATTCCAAGAAAGGATTCATACCTATGCAACATGGCATGTGTCTGTCAAAAACACAATCCCCTTCAAGTAAGGAAGAAAGGGATCGCATGGATAAGATTCCATATGCATCTGCAATAGGATCTATCATGTATGCCATGCTATGTACTCGACCAGATGTCTCGTATTCTTTAAGTGCAACGAGTAGGTACCAGTCTAATCCCGGTGATGCTCATTGGGTAGCTGTCAAGAATATCCTTAAGTACTTGAGAAGAACTAAGGACTCATTCTTGATATATGGAGGTCAGGAAGAGCTTGCTGTAATTGGATACACCGATGCTAGCTTCCAGACATATAAGGATGACTTTAGATCACAATCTGGTTATGTGTTTTGTTTAAATGGTGGCGCTGTGAGCTGGAAAAGTTCAAAGCAAGATACAGTTGCTGATTCTACAACTGAGGCTGAGTATATTGCTGCCTCGACTGCAGCAAAGGAAGCTGTTTGGATCAAGAAGTTCATTAGTGAACTTGGCATAGTCCATAGCATTGTGGATCCCATTGATCTCTATTGTGATAACAATGGTGCTATCGCACAAGCTAAGGAGCCTAGATATCACCAACGATCCAAACACATACTTAGGCGTTATCATCTCATTCGAGAGATAATCGATCGGGGAGATGTGAAAATATGCAGAGTACCTACACTTGACAATGTTGCTGGCCCATTAACAAAGCCTCTTGCGCAGCTGAAGCATGATGGACATACTAGATCTATGGGTATTAGGGGTATGCCTGATTGGCTCTAGTGCAAGTGGGAGATTGTTGGTGTAAGCCCTAGAGGACAATACTTTTGGTACTTGTATCGAATTATTTATTAATAATAAAAGGCATTTCTTTATTATGTTTGCTTTCCAAAATAATAAAGTCCCTAGAATGGTTTATTTGTTTAATGAAATGTTAAGTGTGACTTAATCATGAGATCCCATTAAACATAAGACACTATTCTTAAAGTATCCGTAGTCAAGCTTTAATGTGAAGTGGGATAGCATTAAAGCATTAAGATTATTATGAAGATAGATTGATGATCACATATCATGGATCATAGATAAGGAGTTATCAAGTCTTGACATAGGTATGAATATTAGGAGTAATATTTATACTGGATTGACCCGCTATGAGAATACTACATAGAATGTTATGCAAAGTGTCATAAGTTATTCTCATGATGATAATGGTGTATACCACCCTTCGACCTGAAACCACTATGGACCCTAGATGTAGAGTCAAGTACTTTATTGCTAATCAAACGTCATCCGTAACTGGATGACTATAAAGACGGTTGATGGGTACTTCACAAAGCATGCTAAGGGACATGAGTGACCTAGATGGAATTTGCTCATCCTGCATAACAGGATAAATGTCTAAGGGCCCAATATTGAACTGGACAAGGGTGACACAGTGTATGCCTTGTGTTCAATATAGACATGAGGGTAAAAGGGTAATTGTACAACACAAATATTATCACGGAAAAGGTTTGGTCAGATCACATGACATTTTCGTGACTTGGGTAACAGTGATGTGTTACTAGATACCGCTCACTGTTTATTATATTAAATGTGTGATTTAATATAATTGCCAACGTCGCGAAAACCTACAGGGTCACACACATAAGGACAGGTTGATGAGAGATAGAATAAATAAGGAACACCGTAAGGTACAGTGCACTTAAATGTAATACGGAAAGTGGTAAGGTACCACGTGGATAAGTGATATATGGTACATCATAAGGTATGATGTCCATAAGCTTAATTGGGCTTTTAGCTTATAGCCTTAATTGGGCTTTTAGCTTGTAGCCCACACGAGTGATTATATAAATAGATCCCTTGTGATGAAGCAATTTCACTTGATGCATTTTCGTTTTTGACTCTCTCTCTCACTCAAGGTTTACGTTCGTGATCAGCTAGCACTGTGACCGGAAGCGATCTGTTCGTGTGGACTGAGTAGAGGCGTTGTTCTTCATCAACGCTCGTGATCACAACATCAAAGTTCTGAATCGCCACAAGAGGTAAATATTTCTATCACTGACCATGCTCATTCGTAAGGATCGCTAAAGGAAAATTTTATATTCCGCTGCGTTTTTTATCGTAATTTTCCTTCAGTGGTATCAGAGCCACTTACGAAACCATGGATCTGATAGTTGTTTATGTTCTATATTTTATGTTTTGATTCGATTAAAACCAGAATGAATTGAATAATAAACGAGTAATTAAATTTGGCATCTGTTGTGTACGATTTGGATGATTGATGTTGACTATGCTTCGGAATCCGACATTAGTATGGTGAAGCAGCGATACATCGATCGTCCATAGGTTGCACAAGTAAGATCGATCACTTTTATATATGATATAAGTAAATCTGATGCAACGATGGTATATGGGATATACTGTTTCTGTTTCGTTCATTCAAACACTTGATGATTGTTATTCCTTTGACCGATCACTGTTCATATGCTTCGGAATCTGAAATTAGTATGGTGAAGCAATGGCATGTGATTAATCATACTGAATTATCAATCAAAATGTGTTTGACAGCATGAAACTGTTGCATTAGGGTTCATGACGGCACACGGGTTGTGTTGTTGCAGAGTTATGCGATTAGGGTTGTGAATGCACAAGAGTTGTGCGAAAATGACGCCGATTTCAAATGAATTGTTCATTAAAATTTTGCACCGGGGCGCTGCCCCTGACAACCCCGCAAAGGGGCGCTTCCCCCTTGACCCCCGTCCGCTGACCGGGCAACGGAACCCCCGGCTAACTCTGCGTAGTGTGATCAATCATCGAAATTTAATTTGCCTTTTTTTAATTAACAAAATTTAAACTAATATTAAAAGTGTGTTTATTATTATTGTCTTGTGGTGATCAGTTATGACCTTAGTTTTTTCCTTTATTTTGTTTTGGGATTGTAAAATACGGCTTGCGTGTCGTGCCTCTCTCTAAAATTCTTGATGTAACTTCTTTTCTCATCTCACTCCCTCGTATGTAAAACGAGTTTCTTTTATGTAATGTATTGTTATGAAGAAAGAGAAGAATACAATATCAAAGGAGGATAACCTTGGAGATCTTGCTTGGAGAAGTTTAGATCGTTATTAGGTTAGCTTAGGTTCTCTCATTGGCTTGGGAGAACAATTGCGCTAGGGGCCATAATTGTATCCTTTTATGTATATTGATGCATGTGTTTGTATTTTAATGCATGAGAGAGACGAATTGCATGTTAAGCCGGTGAGATCAAACTAATAACAAAATCCCTCAAGTTAAATATTAAGTTCATGCTTTCCAAGTTTTAGCACTCATCAAGACTAGTATCGAACAATGTAGGTTTCGCCTACGCGAGGTGCATGTTCTATATTAGTAAGGTGCGATGGGATAATTGTAATATCCAACTGCTAAAACAATGGGTCAAACTTAACTAAACACATTATAATAAGATTATACATGTTTAGAAGCAAGAGTTGGGAATGATTCATATGATGAATTAGAATAAGGAGTTATTCACCCAACTGAAAATATTCGAGAGTTGTATGAGATACAATTGGAAGGAGTTCCTACCTAAATAACGTAGTTTTGTGTAATCAGCCTAACGCTGACTTAGTACAAAGTGAAATGTGGATCTCGACCCACTAGAAAGTCTTCCAACGGGATTTTCCGAATCAAATGATGAGGGTCATTTGGTTTGAGTAAAATAGTGGGAGCATATTTGATTAAAGGCCTAATTAAATATGTTGTTTTAATGATACTTATATTTTCATTTTTTTTTGGTAGATTACCATGACAACAAACAACCATATTTTGCGATCAATCCTAGATAAGGAAAAATTGTCTGGGACAAATTTCCTGGATTGGCACCGAAATCTGAGGATTGTCCTCAAGCACGATAAGAAGCTGTATGTCTTGGAGACACCTGTTCCTGAAGAGGAACCGCCTAGTTCGGCACCTAAGGTAGAAAGAGAAGCTTATAAGAAGCATTTTGATGATGCTAACGAAGCCGCTTGTCTCATGCTAGCTACTATGAACTCGGAGTTGTAAAAGCAACACGAAAACATGTCAGCGTTCGATATGATCGGACATTTGAAAATGCTCTATCAAGAGCAGGAAAGAAATGAGAGGTTTCAGGTTTCAAAGGCCCTTTTTAACAGCAAGTTATCTGAGGGAAACCCTGTAGGTCCCCATGTACTCAAAATGATTGGGTATGTGGAGAATCTTAAAAGGTTAGGGTTTCCGCTTGGAAAGGAACTTGCAACTGATTTTATCTTGCAATCGTTGCCAGATAGATTTAATCAGTTTGTCATGAATTTCAACATGAATGACATGGATAAGAGTCTTCCAGAATTGCTAAGCATGTTGAAAACTGCTGAGCAGAATATGAAGACAAAAGGGAAGTCCATTCTGATGGTCAGTAATGGAAAGAAGCTGAACAAGAGGCCTACCAAGCAGGTTGGTAAAGGGAAAGGCAAGGAAGTTGCCAAGCCTAAACCTACTGTTCCTGCTTTGAAGCCTAGTGAAGGCATAGCAAAGGAGGGCACTTGCTTCCATTGCGGTAAGACCGGACATTGGAAGAGAAACTGCCCAAAGTACCTGGAAGATATGAAAAATGGAGTAGGGACTTCAAATTCAAGTATTTTTGTTATTGAAATTAATTTATCTACTTTTGCATCATGGGTATTAGATACTGGATGCGGTTCTCACATTTGTACTAATGTGCAGGGGCTAAAAAGGAGTAGAGATTTGGCAAAAGGTGAAGTTGACCTACGAGTTGGAAATGGAGCAAAGGTTGCTGCTTTAGCCGTAGGAACTTATGTTTTGACTTTACCTAGTGGTTTAATAATTCAGTTAGAGAACTGTTATTATGTACCTGCAATTAGTAGGAATATTATTTCCGTTTCTTGTTTGGACAAGTTTGGTTTTTCATTTATAATAAAGAACAATTGTTGCTCTATTTATTTGAATGATATATTCTATGCTTCTGCACAAATGAACAATGGACTATATGTCATTGATCTTGAAATGCCAATTTATAACATTAATACTAAACGGATTAAACCTAATGAGTTAAATCTAAGCTACCTTTGGCACTGTCGCTTAGGCCACATAAATGAGAAACGCATTTCCAAACTCCATAAAGATGGACTCTTGGACTCTTTTGATTATGAATCATATGAGACATGCAGATCTTGTTTAATTGGAAAGATGACAAAGTCCCCATTCACAGGAAAAGGTGAAAGGGCTAATGATCTTTTGGCCCTCATACATACTGATGTATGTGGACCACTGAACATACCAGCCAGAGGAGGTTTTCAATACTTCATCACATTTACTGATGATTTCAGTAGATATGGTTATGTGTATTTAATGAAACACAAATCTGAAACCTTTGAAAAATTCAAGGAATTCAAGAATGAAGTACAAAACCAACTAGGTAAGAATATTAAAGTTCTTCGATCAGATCGAGGCGGTGAATATTTAAGCCTAGAGTTTGATGACCATCTAAAGGAATGTGGGATTTTATCCCAACTTACTCCTCCCGGAACACCACAATGGAATGGTGTATCTGAGAGAAGAAATCGAACCTTGTTAGACATGGTCCGATCCATGATGAGTCACGCTGATCTTCCGAACTCCTTTTGGGGACATGCACTATTGACTGCAGCTTACACACTTAACCGGGTTCCATCCAAAAAGGTTGAGAAGACACCATATGAGATATAGAGTGGTAAGAAACCACATATGTCTTACATGAAGATTTGGGGTTGCGAAGTTTATGTGAAACGACAAATTTCAACTAAGCTTGAGCCCAAATCTGACAAATGCTTGTTTGTGGGGTATCCTAAAGAAACAAGAGGGTATTACTTCTACAATCCTTCTGAGGGCAAAGTGTTTGTCGCTCGAACTTGAGTTTTTCTGGAAAAGGATTTTATTTCCAAAAGAATCAGTGGGAGGAAAATAGAGCTTGAAGAAATTCAAGAACCACAAAGCATTGATACACCTATGGAGGAATTAGAGCAGGAAACACAAGTAGTTGTGGAAGAGCAACCTGCTCAAGTAGAACAAGACCAGCGTAGGTCAAGCAGGATACGTCAACAACCTGAGAGATATGGATATCTCATAAGTGACCAGGGTGATGTATTACTCATGGATCAAGATGAGCCTGTGACCTACCAAGAGGCCATAACTGGTCCTGAGTCCGAGAAGTGGCTAGAAGCCATGAAATCTGAAATGGATTCCATGTACACAAACCAGGTTTGGACCTTGGTAGAGCCTCCTATAGGAGTTAACCCTATAGGATGCAAGTGGGTCTTCAAAAAGAAGACTGACATGGATGGTAAGGTACATACCTATAAGGCAAGACTGGTTGCAAAAGGCTATAAACAAATTCATGGGGTTGACTATGATGAAACCTTTTCACCAGTTGTAATGCTTAAATCTGTTCGGATTTTACTTGCTATCGCTGCATATCATGATTATAAAATATGGCAGATGGATGTCAAAACTGCTTTCCTTAATGGGAATCTTCTTGAGGATGTGTACATGACACAACCTGAAGGATTTGACATACCAGAGGAAGCCCAAAAGATATGTAAGTTACAGCGATCAATTTATGGATTGAAGCAAGCTTCCAGAAGCTGGAATCTTCGTTTTGATGAAACAGTAAAACAATATGGATTCATCAAGAATGAAGATGAGCCTTGTGTCTACAATAAAGTTAGTGGGAGCATGATCGTATTCCTGGTATTATATGTAGATGACATATTACTCATTGGAAACGATGTCCCTACCTTGCAACAAGTGAAGACATGGTTAGGGAAATGCTTTTCAATGAAGGACCTAGGTGAAGCAGCCTATATATTAGGAATCAGGATCTATAGAGATAGGTCACAAAAACTGCTTGGCCTAAGTCAGAGTACATACATAGAAAAAGTGTTGAGACGCTTTAATATGCATGATTCCAAGAAAGGATTCATACCTATGCAACATGGCATGTGTCTGTCAAAAACACAATCCCCTTCAAGTAAGGAAGAAAGGGATCGCATGGATAAGATTCCATATGCATCTGCAATAGGATCTATCATGTATGCCATGCTATGTACTCGACCAGATGTCTCGTATTCTTTAAGTGCAACGAGTAGGTACCAGTCTAATCCCGATGATGCTCATTGGGTAGCTGTCAAGAATATCCTTAAGTACTTGAGAAGAACTAAGGACTCATTCTTGATATATGGAGGTCAGGAAGAGCTTGCTGTAATTGGATACACCGATGCTAGCTTCCAGACAGATAAGGATGACTTTAGATCGTAATCTGGTTATGTGTTTTGTTTAAATGGTGGCGCTGTGAGCTGGAAAAGTTCAAAGTAAGATACAGTTCTTGATTCTACAACCGAGGCTGAGTATATTGCTGCCTCGACTGCAGCAAAGGAAGTTGTTTGGATCAAGAAGTTCATTAGTGAACTTGGCATAGTCCATATCATTGTGGATCCCATTGATCTCTATTGTGATAACAATGGTGCTATCGCACAAGCTAAGGAGCCTAGATCTCACCAACGATCCAAACACATACTTAGGCGTTATCATCTCATTCGAGAGATAATCGATCAGGGAGATGTGAAAATATGCAGAGTACCTACACTTGACAATGTTGTTGACCCATTAACAAAGCCTCTTGCGCAGCTGAAGCATGATGGACATACTAGATCTATGGGTATTAGGGGTATGCCTGATTGGCTCTAGTGCTAGTGGGAGATTGTTGGTGTAAGCCCTAGAGGCCAATACTTTTGGTACTTGTATCGAATTATTTATTAATAATAAAAGGCATTTCTTTATTATGTTTGCTTTCCAAAATAATAAGTCCCTAGAATGGTTTATTTGTTTAATGAAATGTTAAGTGTGACTTAATCATGAGATCCCATTAAACATAAGACAATATTCTTAAAGTATCCGTAGTCAAGCTTTAATGTTAAGTGGGATAGCATTAAAGCATTAAGATTATTATGAAGATAGATTGATGATCACATCTCATGGATCATAGATAAGGAGTTATCAAGTCTTGACATAGGTATGAATATTAGGAGTAATATTTATACTTGATTGACCCGCTATGAGAATACTACATAGAATGTTATGCAAAGTGTCATAAGTTATTCTCATGATGATAATGGTGTATACCACCATTCGACCTGAAACCACTATGGACCCTAGATATAGAGTCAAATACTTTATTGCTGATCAAATGTCATCTGTAATTGGATGACTATAAAGACGGTTGATGGTTACTTCACAAAGCATTCTAAGGGACATGAGTGACCTAGATGGAATTTGCTCATCCTGCATAACAGGATAAATGTCTAAGGGCCCAATATTGAACTGGACAAGGGTGACACAGTGTATGCCTTGTGTTCAATATAGACATGAGGGTAAAAGGGTAATTGTACAACACAAATATTATCACGGAAAAGGTTTGGTCAGATCACATGACATTTTCGTGACTTGGGTAACAATGATGTGTTGCTAGATACCGCTCACTGTTTATTATATTAAATGTGTGATTTAATATAATTGCCAACGTCGCGAAAACCTACAGGGTCACACACATAAGGACAGGTTGATGAGAGATAGAATAAATAAGGAACACCGTAAGGTACAATGCACTTAAATGTAATACGGAAAGTGGTAAGGTACCACGTGGATAAGTGATATATGGTACATCATAAGGTATGATGTCCATAAGCTTAATTGGGCTTTTAGCTTATAGCCTTAATTGGGCTTTTAGCTTGTAGCCCACACGAGTGATTCTATAAATAGATCCCTTGTGATGAAGCAATTTCACTTGATGAATTTTCATTTTTGACTCTCTCTCTCACTCAAGGTTTTCGTTCGTGATCAGCTAGCACTGTGACCGGAAGCGATCTGTTCGTGTGGACTGAGTAGAGGCGTTGTTCTTCATCAACGCTCGTGATCACAACATCAAAGTTCTGAATCGCCACAAGAGGTAAATATTTCTATCACTGACCATGCTCATTCGTAAGGATCGCTAAAGGAAAATTTTATATTCCGCTGCGTTTTTTATCGCAATTTTCCTTCAGCTACCTACCTCTCAATGGTGGGATAGCACTATCTAAAGGACTCTTACACAGCCTAATTCCTTAGAGTAGGTAGATTCTCCTGGGTACTTGCTCTTTCAAACAAACAAAACAACTTTTTGCACCTACACTTTCAAAAGGTTTTCAAACAAATTTTTCATACACTCTTGAGGACTGATACAAGAGTTACCTAGAAATTTTTCAAACGAAACTTTTTCAAAACCCCCACACACTTGAAAAGCAAACATTTTTGAAAACATAGTGAGCAAGTACCTAAGAGCCCGTGGATAACCCCGGATAGAAAGGGTGCTAACACCTTCCCTTTCTATAATTTACCTCCCGAACCGAGAAGCATCTCGAAAAAGAATTTTGCTGTGCTTTTGTCCTTTCCTTGTTGGAGAACATAAAAGACGGTGGCGACTCTTGCTTACCGCGACATTTCGCGAACCAGCATTTCAAAACAGTCAGTTCTATTTCCACCGATCACAGTAACCATGAGCTCGACGTATCCCCAAGGCTTGGATGTTGAGCCGTTAAAGCCCTGCAGGTCCGACCCCGCGTAAGGTGAGAGGTGAGAGTCGTCGAGCTGAAGGGTTCATAACAGTTGGTTGTACATCACGTCGACGAAACTTCCTTCGTTGACGAGGATGCGGTGTACGTCGAAGTTGGCCATTCTCGCTCTTATCAGCAGAGGGATGATCGAATTGGGGGCCCCTCCGGGGAGCTCCTCGAGATATAAGGTGATTGGCCCCGATTTGCCCCTCACCTTTTCAAAGGTCACCGTTTGAGGGGGAGCCGTGTCGACCAACTCGTCCAGCTTCTTCTTAGCTGAATTTATGGTCAGATCTTTGAATCCTCCACCATAGATGACCATGGAGGAGGGGAAGTGTTCCCACCTGTTGTGCATCGACAGAGGTTCTTGAATGTGATCGGGGACGTAGAAGTCCTCGGGTCTTGTGACGGAGAACGTGGTTTGGATGATAACCGACTCGTCGAGTGGTCGGGCATCCTCTTCTGCTTCCCTCGTCTCACGGGCGTCACGACGAGGAGCGTCGTTTCGCCGGAACTGTGCGAGTCTCCCCCCTTTTATGAGGGTCTCGATGGTGTCCTTGAGGTGGACGCAGTCTTCAGTCAGATGCCCGTGGCTCCGGTGGTACTGACAGTATTTGCTCCGGTCCACCCCGGGTTTGGCAGGAGTTGGTCGGGGACGTTTGACGCTGTCATCTTTAAAATTTGTACTCGCACACTCCGCTAAGATGCGTTCGCGAGAAGCCGTGAGCGGAGTGTATTCTGTGAACCGTCCTAAGGGCCCCCTCTGTTCCCGGGCATCATGGGGTTTATCATCCTTTCTCTTTTCCCCAGTTTGTTGAGGAGGGCGGTATCTTGTCACGGATTGCTGCTGGATCCGCGATTTCTGGGGTCTCGGGCTCTGTTGGCCGCTTCCCTTTCCTCGTAGTCCATGTAGGCTTTGGCCTTCTCGAGGAGGGCATCGAACGTTCGGGGTGGTTTGATGCCCACGACTTTCCTAAACTCAGTGCCGGGGAGGAGCCTCCTCTCCAGCAGGTATCTCTTCATATGGTCCGTGCAAGGGATCTAGATGGCTTCCCGGTTGAAGTGGTTGATGAATTCCCTCAAGGTCTCGTCGTGCTTCTGAATGATGGCCTCGAGCGCCCTTTGGTCTTCGGGTGTCGTCGCGACACAGCGAACGAGTCGATGAACTGGTTCTTCAAGTTTTGCCACGAGGTAATTGACCCCGGGGCGAGACCCTTGTACCAGTCCATAGCTTCTTTCCTCAGGGTCGTGGGTAACAATCGGTATTTGATTGGTCCCCCGATGTTGTGGTAGTTCAACATGGCCTCGAACCCGTCTATGTGGTCGAACGGGTCGGCGACACCGTCATATTCTTTCAAGTGGGGAAACTTCTCCATGCCCGGGGGAATGGATGCCTCCATGATAGCTTGTGAAAAGGGACCGTGGGGGTCATCCTCATCACTCCGTTCCGGGGAGCGGGACGGGGATCTAACGTATTGTCAGTCACGATGGCCCTGGTTGTGCGGGACGTTCCTCGAGCGATATGACCGTTGATAGATTCCTCTGTGTCTGTCCCCTGGAGGTCTTCGTTCTTGCGCGAAGGACCGTTGTCGCGCCTTTCCATCTTGATGAGTGGTTCTCTCTCCAAGGGGGGGGGGGGGGGGGGCGCCCGATTGGTCGAGGCGACGGGCTTCGATAGATGTCCTGATCCTATCTCCGCGGGGGAGATCGGGTACGTTCCTCCGTCCGTCGAGGAGGAGGGGATTGAGGCCTCCCGTATCTTCTAGGGGGCCTTCGGTCGTCTTCAAGTGCTCTCAATCTTTCCCCCTGGGCAAAGATGAGATAGTTGATCTGGTTAATCGCCCTGAACAGTGCCCTGATCGTGGCGTCTGCTCCAGTGGGGACAGGAACCTCGTGGAATTGGATGGCTGGATAGTTTAGAGGAACTAGGTGATCTTCTTCAAGCCGAGGAGGGATTGATGAAGACGAGGCTGTGACTCCATCTCGGTAGTTAGAAGGCCCGGGGATGTTGCCGTCGGGGACCGTGTTATGGTCGATGATGCCGGCGTTATCGGGGCCATCATTATTATCAGCGATGTTGTTGTTAGCTTCAATGACGCGGATGTTCTGGTTGTCCTGAGTCTGGTCAGCCATGATAGTCGAGGATGGTTTTAGCTTTGGTCTTTTTAAGTGAATAGGACGGGGAAGCTTAGCTTCCCACAGACGGCGCCACTGATCGTACCTGATCAGAGTTGGACCGTCACAGCTGGCTTTGAATTGGATTTGAAGGAGATGGGGGGGGTACCTGCAAGACACTCCGATGACAAAGTGAGAGACGGAATAAGCAAGCAAGTAAGTGTATAGTTACCAATGAATGAATACCTTACCCTATCAAAATAAAGAGTATTTATAGCCCCCAGCGCTGGACCAAGGTCCCTTTATTGGGTTGATCAAACAAGCCCAACAAAGGGACTGTCAGGTTCTACGTGAGTAGTGGGAACCAGTACGTGGTCCCCTACCTGGATGATGCTCTCCGCAGAATAGGAAGGGTAAAGACGCGATCTTTCCGGGACCCTGAAGACTCCGTGAAACCCGAAGAGGTTGAAAGTCTGCCCTGCGAGGAGGGTACTCGAGCAGGGCTTGGATTGGGATGTTCCTCGTCTGAGACGTCCCTCATCGGAGGTGTTCCTCGCGGACACCGCAGTGGCGTAGTCGCATTCGACCAGTCACCCATGACCGGGGTGTGCTCGGAGGATCTAATGCTCATCGTGATACGTTATGAAGCTTGGATTGGGCCTCACCAGTGATTGGGCCACGGGCAGGCCCAGTCCAGAACAGATTTGTTTCTGCAAATGTTGGTTTTGAAGAAAACAATTATAAAGTTTTTGTTAATATTGAGCAATAGAGTTTTGATGGTCATTTTTTCTTGTCAATATTATTTCTGCAGATTTGTGAGTGATTACTCTATTTTTGGAAGATTTGTTGATAATGTGCTAGCAATGCAGTGTTGTATTTTTTACACAATATTAACAATTTGCGGGGGTTTCTAACCCCCTGAAAATAAAACCTCTGCAGTTTAAATAAAATATTAATTGTTTAATATAAATGCTGACTCTACATATAAACAAATGCTTTGATGTCATGTCACGTAGGCAAAGTTAACGTTTTTTCCGAAAATTTAACGGTAAGGACTAATTTGTCTAAAGAAATAATATTTAAGAGACTAATATGTAACGTTTATTAAAAGAACTAAAGCGAAATCTGAAATTAAATTAAAGGACTTCAACAATAATTAAGCCTAAATTTTTTTACACTGATAGTACATATCAATTAATCTCATTACTTTATAAGTGGTTAAAATAAAAGTCAAATTTTTTCCAACATTTCATTTCATACAATATCGCTTATCTTATGACTATCAAATAAAATTTTCTCTTCGATTTGAGCAGTAATTTTGTGTCATAAAATTCACGAAGTTCTCTTCCATTTTAATTTTGCAGTTTGAATTTGATGATTTACATATCCTTATATTATTATATCATTTTTTATTATGGATCCAAAATATTGAAACCACATAATAAATGGTATGATATCATCTTTAACTTTCACATCTATGTTAGAAATGATTCCCCTTTTGTTAAACTTTCTACTTTGGAAAATATCATACACTTCTAAGACTAGTCTCCAAATCTCAAACTTCTCATTTAACTTTTTTTATCGATTTTTTAAGTAGAATTATATCATCTAAAAAACATATATCTTAATGCTATATGTTAGATGTGTTTGATAAATATATCCAAATTTAAAATAATAAAGTAAATATTTAGGGTTAAACTTTGATGTAATCATCTTGTTATGGAAAAACTGTATATCCCTCTGCAATATGTTCTCACACTTGTCAAGACCTTCACATGAATATTTTAGATATCTCAAATATAGACAATTCTCACCACTTTCTTCTACAAGGATTCTTCAAAATCTCCTATGTCTCCCCATCACATGTTAGTAGATAAATCATTTTAATTGTCTATCCTTTGCGCATAAATCCAAATTGATTATCAATAATTAGAATCTCTATTTTTTAAACTCTGATCAATCGCTCAAATATTTTCAAAAAAAAAATTTAACATTGAATGCACGCGTCCCAATATTTTTACAAATAACTTATTAACTTGTGCCCTTTGGACACATGTTAGCTTTTTCCTTTAACTTTACTGTCACTTTCTATTCTAACCAAACGCATAACAGTACTACTTACTGCTGACCGTAAAATAGAAAAAATCAGAATGTCCTAATAATTCAATAACCCATTTGATTTAGCCTATCAAGAATAAACCAGTAGTACTGGAATTCAATTCTGTAGGATAAATACTTCTCACAATAAGGATGAGCAAACTGAAAATTAGAATGTTGCTCATTGTCTGTACAAAACTAGGCACAAAGTGACATGTGAAATATACATTTCCCAGAGACAATTTCACCTTTTCTACAGAAAAGCAGAAACTGTTTCTTAATTAACTGCCCTGCATTCTCTGAAAA
Organism: Vicia faba; assembly: GCA_948472305.1. Lineage (NCBI taxonomy): Eukaryota > Viridiplantae > Streptophyta > Magnoliopsida > Fabales > Fabaceae > Vicia > Vicia faba. Next base: position 1,466,901,358 of record OX451736.1, on the reverse strand, counting down.
CCGAAGAGTAGATAGACCTTTTGAATCTGGTTTTATGAGAACACTTTAAAGTGATCTTCGCAAAGAAAATAGTACACCGGGCGAGACTTCAAAACCAGGGACTTGCCTGCTTCAGTTTATTAGATAAAACTATGCTCATCTACACATATGCATAATGAGTAGTAAAGTGTCTGAAATCAGGATGTAAAACTTGCAACTGCCTAATCCAGTTGTGAGCAGCTCGCAGCAGAGAATTGGCTTTCTGACCTTCAAAATCCCCTTCAGGATCCCAAACAGAAACATCGAACTTTTGAAAGGCAAAGCCAAACATTGGTAGTGATAGCTTGGATGTTATGTCCCTATCTTTCGAACAATTAATGGTAGTTAGACCTGATTCAAATAACACTGTTATAATTGACGTCCTTACATATACTCTCAGATATTGTAGAAGAAAACGAAAGGACAGTAAGACATACTCTGTGAAGCTGTTGACAACGAATGGAAGGTGATGAAACAAGCACTCAAGTCCTTTAGTGTGGGGCCGACAGGTATTCTATATATCGGATACCTTCATAACATAAGAAGGACCAAAGCATGTTAAATTAGTTATTATTATCATTTGTGTCAGTGTTGTCAATAAGAAAAATAGCGCTGCGGCATTTTAACAAACCACTATTGTTCCGCATTATGTGATTTAGTACAAAGTTTTATCAAACGGTGGTAAAATAGTGATATAGCATTGAAGCATTGCAAAATTTGAACAAATTGCTATCTTCCGCAATCCGTGATTAACAACACTGATGTGTGCACTATAACAACATCCTAATTAAAAGTATATGACAAACATACCAAGCAAATGAAACCCAACTTGAAGGTGAAAGATCACAGCTCTGGTATGTCTTCAACTGAGGAAATTGTTCAGCAAGATCATGAATCTGAGACAAAAATCATGAATCTTTGTCAAGACTAGAAAGCAGCATAATCTCAAAATGGAATTGAACCAAAGGATAATAATGGTCTTGCCTTATCTGATAATGGTTCACGATTATAAGGTATATCAAGCTCAAAGTATTCGAATACAAGCTGACCAAGAGCACCGCAGCTTCCGTTCTCATCACTTGATGGACATGAGTCAGGTTTACTTTCTAGTGAAACTCTTTCCAGACCATGACTGTGTGCATCTGAAAAGCTAGGCTGGTTCGAAATGCCATTAACTACACACCTTGTTCCTCTTTCATGAGGATAGCCACTGCTGCTATCACTGCTTGTTTCTCTAGCTGATTCGGAATCACTCTCCTTACTAGGTTTCCTGTAACATGATGGAAAAATGAATGAATCTATTGTATAGATGCACAAAAAGCGCGGTTTGCTAAGTCTTGTAACTTAGTTGAAGCGGAGAACTAGTGCACGGAAAAGGTTAGGATATGGCCCTATCAGTTTAAAAAAGGATAAAAACAGACAACAGGAAAAAAGATAAATTACTACATATTATAAGCTACCAGGATCTATATGATTGTGTTTTCATTACAAAGTTATAGGTTAAAGCTGGTGACAAATTTACTAACAGTTAATGTGACCTACGAATCATATCAGCAATCTCTAGTTCTGTACACATCAGAGATAATTGAATTTAAATTTGTATGTAATGCTAGTATAAAAATGTATCACACATTAACCTAAACATATTTAGTAGTATATAAGCCATACAACCTTGCAGGTTATATGAGAGGACCAATTCTCTAAGTATGTGTACAACTGAGGAGAACTCACCAACATAAGCAACACAAGCAACAATATGCTCTAATCAACATGACAAGGGTTGGGAACAATTTTTAGTCTATGGTAGTCTAGTAAGTTCAAATCAGTGGAGGCTCTGGTAAATATCAAAGTAATGTCCTTTAAGATCTTACTTAGGTAGTACTCACACTTCATATTGAACATGTCTCCGTTGTGTGCCGGTGTCCAACACCAACATGGCATCGATAAATGCGGTAAAATTCAGTTACTTTCATTTTCTCAAGTTAATGTCGTGTCCCATGTTTGTGTATGTGTTGGTGCTTCATAGCTTCATAGATCCCTCTTTTCTAAATGCTTTAGTTTATACTGACAGCAAAAGACTACCAAGTATGAAGTATAAACCTTGTCAAGAAATGTGGTTGGGCCTAACTCAGCCATACAAAACTGATTTGTAAGGTGAGAATTACCCCCACTTATAAATACAAGTTCAGGTCATATATTGTCGAATCTAGGACTCTTAACACACCCGCTCATATCCAAGGCTGGACATTTGCAGCGTGGAAATAAATGGTGGTAGGTCCGATAACAGAAACCCGATAGCACGTGGACCAACGGATCTTAAACGTAACTCCCATACCATGTTAAGAAATATAGTTGGGGCTAACTCAACCATACAAAACTAGCTTGTAGGGTGAGAATTTCCCCCACTTATAAGCACATGTTCAAGTAATATATTGTCCAATGTAAGACTCTTAACAAACCTCAAATTTTGAATTGCTTAATTGGAACCACATTTACACAACACAACCAGAAGGCAAAAATAGAAAAGCTTCATAAACTATCATAGAGAACAATCTAATTCTAAATCAATAACAAACCATCAACAAGAATATGTTTGGTATACTTTAGAAAATCCACAGGTATTCATTTGGTCCCAAATCAACTGTGTATATTTCAAATTTTCAAATGTTAACCCAATTGTAGCAATGATAACAATACATATGAATGTTGCATCAAAGGAATTGAGTCAGTCATTGGAAAGGCAAGCACAGAAAGAATTTTTCACACTGAAGAAAGCACTAACCTTAGCCGCACGGAAGGATTCGATGGATCAATATACAGCTGAATAGCAGACAAGGAGACATTGTAATACTGTGTAACAGATTCGTTACCAGACAACACCAATGGAACACCAGCCCCATATGCACTCCACTCCTTAAAAGATTCCCACAAGTCCCCAAGCACAAAGTACGGTTGCAATTCTGTCTCCATTGTTTTCAATCTCCTCTTACTTCTCTGTTTGTTTATACAGAAATTAGCCCAACAATTTCCTTCCATAATAAACCAACAAAGAGAAAAACTAACAGTGCCTTTAATATAGTTTCAAATAACCATATTATACAATTTCTTTGCACTATTAACTCAATTAAGTGGTAGTTTCAAACAAAGCCGTCTTAAATTTTCAGGAGACCCTATGTAGGTTAATTGCAGTTTAACTGTGACACATATTTTATGAGACCCTATTTAACCTCAAGGACGGCCCTGGTTTCAAAGTAAGCCTCATTACAATAATCAATTGAATTCTTGATCACATTAATCAAACTTGTCTTAGTACGTAACTCCATTAGCGAGATGAGAGACATTGAAGTCGTTTAAAACACGACAAGGTTCATTGCTTGATTCATGAAAATTGACATAACTACCTTACTAACATTTGTCTATAGTATACACTTTTTTTACATAAACCTAACACAAATTTCAAACCCTAAAAACCAACAATAACAAATAACTTACTAACATTAGTCTATAAGAAAATTCATGAACCAAATTCAGAGTTTAAATCATAAAAAACTAACATTTTTCTATAAAAATTATAAACCAAACACGAATGTGATTGAAATTCCAAACATTTCACAACAAATTAACAAAACTGATCATAGCATGAAAATTGAAAAGCATACCATGGGCCGGTATTGAGCGGGAACAAAAGGAGTGGTATGTTGTATGAATTTACACAAATTGGAAGCTTCGCATATTGTCTCATGTGAAGAAGAAACGGAGTTATCAGAAGAGGAACAAGGTCTGTTATTCTCCATCAACGTCAATTCCTGCTCCTGCTCCTGCTCCTGCTGTTGTCTCTGTTTTCGCAGGGCGGGCGGGCAGTAAAAACGATTCTCGACGTGATGGCGGGTGTTACGACGGCCGACGATGACAGCGCCACCAGAAACCGACATTGTTGTTTGCTATCAGCGATGGCAGTTTGAAGAAACGACGTCGTTAAGATGTAGGTCACGACTTGTGAGTCCACCAATAAACAATGTTTTGTCACTGTGGCAAGTGATAGTGTCAAACACAGGGTTTTAAGTTTTAACTTTTAACCTGAATCATCACAGACATCAGATACACAGATGCGGGTTTTATCGTCGGTTTCTTATATAAAACCCGCGACATCTTATTATTCATTTTTAGTTAGTAAAATATTTGATTTTTTTTTATTTTTAAATTTTTATTTTATTTTATGTTGAAAAGGATTTTTAAATTATTTTATATAGTAAATATTTGAAAAAACATGTATAAAAATTGATTTTTTAATTTGATTAATAATTTATTATTTATTGTAATAGTGGAGGTGGTAAAAAGAATAGTGTGAGAGAATTTAAAACTCACCAACTTTGAGTTTGAAGAGGATAAAGGTTAAGGACTTACGCGGCCACACGAGGGATGTATCTAGAAGGCTATGTGAAACTGAATGAACTTTTCAAATTGGTTAAGGGAGATTACTTATGTATCCCTATAGTTGCGGAGATCTTCTCACAGGGGAGTAGTTTATTGAATTTTTTTTTAGTGATAAGGTGTTGAAAAAAAAACATAAATAATCATTTTTTTGGGGAAATTACGTAAATAATTATGTTTTAGAAAATTCTACAAAAGAGGAGTCAACTCAGTTGACGCATACACCTAAAAGTAAAGGGAATGCGCCATCTCACTTTGCGCCTAGGTGCTAAATGGTTGTCCTAAGTCATCTGAGATGACGCCTAAGTGTAATAGATGTGCACTTTTTTTCGTTTTTATTTTAAATGTTAGACATTAGGTAAACGATATAGTTTCACGAAAATTCGACTTTTCATTTACAAAAAACGATTACACAATAAAAAAAACATACAAAATAATTAGTGGTCCCCGGAACTCGATAACGATTCGTGGTTCCGCATCCGCGTCCTCGCCTGTCTCGTGGTGGGTTTCGTCGCATTTCCTGTTGTGGCAGGGTCAATGGTCCAACGAAGTCAATGCGTTCAGGATCCATGAAATCTGTCAGATCACCACATCTGAAAGATCCTCTTTGGTACAGCCGGTTACCCATGTCCTCAAAGTTTGGTCGTCTTGGTGGTGGGTGGGATTCCATTGATGGTCTATAGCACTGGTTGTATGAGTAAGGGGGTATAAAGGAAATGAATCTTGGAGTGTTTGATATTGCGACTGTTGGGTGCTATGGTGATGTGGTGGTTGATAGTAAGTTGGGTCGGTTGGGTCATATTCTTCGGAAAATCCCAGATCATGGCTAAGGTTAGATGTTGAGGGGCCCACATTGGGATATGGAGAATACTGGAATTTTGTGTGGGGCATGCATGTGTATTGGTATTGTGATTGAGATTGTGGTTGGGTGTGGGGTATATGAGGGTATTGATATTGAGGTGGTGATTGTGGTTGGGTGTGGGGCATATGGGTGTATTCGTATTGTGGTGGTGATTGTAGATCTGTATCGTCGGGGTGGTTGGTGGGAGGTTGATGTGTGTTGGGTTTGTTGTTGGGGATTTGATGGTTGTGCCTATTGTGTCCGTGGGTCAACCAAATACCTCATATGAAACACGTGTATTTCTAGGTTACTAACCGATCTGTACCAAGCTAAATCTTGATCTGTGTGTTGCATATTACTCTGGTTAAGGAAAACAGGGAATTGCAAGAAATGTTGGTAACGCCTATGCCACATCTTACACCATTCTGGAGCACAATCTTTCCAATTAGTAAGATCCCATTGGACGTCAACTCTTTTGAGATGCTAGGGGACAAACAAGTTGGATCGCAGGGTATCTCTTGATGCATTCTGAACTTCATCTTGACACGGTCGTTGTGGTGCATCTCCATAATGTTGAACCGTATGGTTGCAGTCTTTGCGGTCCAAACTGCTGCATCCTCGGGATTTGGTTCATGGTCCAAACTCAAATATGGTCTCCAGATAAACTGTGGATAAAATTAAATCAGCATAATGAAAATATAATAAATAAATAATTTAAAAGTAGAAAAGTTCAAAGGTGCGACGTACATCATCCGGGCCAAGGTGATCCAATATATTACGATATAGAGCGACATTGAATCTTGGATTCTTGCCGTAATCCATACCCGTCACGCAGTACCTAAAGGAATTATAAAATAGTTTATTTTTAACATATATTTGGCGAACAGATGAATAATAAATGATTTAAGTTCTTGACTTACTTTGTTGCGTATGAGAAAACGAATGTGTTGTTGTTGACGGGGTTTAGGGACTCCATTCTCCACTAACCCTAGACTTGGAGTAAGAAAGCGCAACCATAAAAAGTACATTTTCCTTGGTTGCATTTTTTCACAAAGAACTGTATAGATGGGCTAAAACAACAGAACCCCAACTATACTTTCTAGTTTTTTCAAAGTTCCTAAGTAAATTTAAATACATAAAATTTACACTATTCTCCATACTTTCGAAAAATAAAAAGGTTCCAAATAATATCATCATATAACTTCTAGCTTTTATTACTCTTGCTAGCTCGGAGGAATTTTCGTTCAACTCCAGAGTCGCATAATGTTTTTTGAGTTCAGTAAGTAATATACCTTGGCCTCTAGCACCACCACCTTCAACCATATCTTTTGCCAACAATTCCTCACATAGAGAATTGGGTTGTTGAACCGACCCGTTAACCGCCTTACTGTCGACAGGGAGACCTAATAACATGTACACGTCCTCTAGTGTGATGGTACATTCACCTATTGGTAGATGAAATGTGTGTGTCTTGGGTCTCCACCTTTCCAACATTACAAGTATAAACTTTAAATCAATCGTGCAGTTGGAGATTTTTATAACATTTCCAAAACCCGCATATTCGAGATAGGGTACGATCAACGGGTTGGATGTATTTGTGTGAGCAAATTCTGAATCTTTTAGTATCCTAAATTCAAAATGTAAAAAGTGTAAGAGTCTATAAGATGACTAAACCATTTATAATATTATAAAAAATATATTAGTATACAAGAATATTTGAGAATTTATAAAAACTTACAAATGCCGCAATGTTGTCCCTTGTGCCTCTATGAGAATCGTCCATTATGAGAACAATCATAGTTGAAATTCTATAAGACAATGAAAGAGTTTGTATCAGAGAGTGAGATGATTGTTGATACAAAACAAGTATGTGAGGCTCTGTATTTATAGGAGAAATTGTATCACAAAGTGAATAAATTAGGTGGTTGGTGGTTTCATGCATGCATGATACGTGTCACTCATGCGCCAAGTCAAATGGCGCCTACATGCAATTTAGAGAGTATGTGCCATTCAACTTGGCGTGGGACAGGCCTAGTTGTAGCAGAAGTGGCAACCTGGGTACATGCTAGTGGTGGCATAGGTTGTAGTGTAGGTGCAGGCTTGGGGAAGGTTTTTCTGCATGTAATACGATTGGACATGTAGGGAGGCGCCATTTGACTTGGTGAATGAGTACAAAATTGAAGTGTGTCGCTGTGATACGGTAGGAGAACTGACTAGAGGTTTTGCGTTTCGTATGCACTTGTGCGGTTAGCAAGAGTCGCCACTGATTTTTCTTTTATCCAAAAGGAAAGGTAAAAAAGCACAGGAAAGACCTTTCGAGACTTTTATCGGGTTCGGGGGGTAGATTATGAAAAGGGAAGGTGCTAGCACCCTTTTCATCCATGGTTTTCCATGGGCTCTTAGTTACTCGTTTTAGATCACTTACTTTTGTTTGATTGTGTGCTTGTGGTGTGGGTTTTGAAAGTATTTTGGAAAGTTTCTTTGTAATGGTTCTCGTCTCTATAAGAACGTATACAAAGTTTTGTTTCAAAAAATGGTTCAAAGATGTGTTTGTGAATCGTGTTTTGAAAAGAGGTTTTGTAATGGTTCTCGTATATATAAGAACATATACAAAATGTTTTATCTTTTGAAAATGTTTGGAAATGGAAGTGTAGGTGTGAAAGTTTTTGTCGGGAGCAAGCGAGTAACTAAGAGAGAATCTATCTACTCGAAAGGTCTTAAATTGTTCTTTTTTCTTCCTTTTAATGGTGCTATCTTACCATTAATTTGGTAAGAAGCCCCATCATTGGATGTAAAGGGATAGACGCGGGTTAATTTTACAATCATTGAAGGCAACTTATGAGACACTCTAGCAATTTTGTAAGGGACGAGATCATTTTATCGAAGGCAACATCGAGGGTCATCGAGGGACTACGATCTTTGTTTGTCGAAGGGTCATTTTCTAGAGTGTCTCATATTCGAGGGATATGATTGTATTTCCGAGGCAACAAGCGGGGTTACCTTAGAGGTGCGCATGTGAGAAGTGTGTTAATTTCAAGTTATTTATTCTTGGATTAGGTCATCTAGCGATTGATTTTTGAATCTTGCCATACATGCCTAATTACTATACAGTATATAGAAAGCAATAAATTGCGGGAATTAAAAGTCTAAGCTATTACAAAAGTATCCAGGAATGGGGGTACAATCATTACAAATGGGTATGAATCACATAAGAATAGCAATGTCCAAATAATACAACCAAATCGAATTACTGTGCGATTCAATATGAAGCTATGACAATTTATGAAGTAAGGAAATCAATAAAATATGAAATGCAATGTATTTACTTGACAAGAGAGAAATAAAATTTAATCTAAGAAGAAAATGATTTAAATTAAAAAAACTTTATTATATTTTTTGTTAATTATTAATTTTAAAAGAAAAGTTTAAAGAAAGAAAATTAACTAAACTAAATCTTGATTTTTGGTGTTTTTCATTAAATGTAACAAATTAATAAAAAATAAGAGTTTTTATTGTAAAAAAGGGAAAAAGATAAAAGAAAACTAATTACTAAAAATCTCAAATTAATTTTTACAAAATGAAGTTTTTTTAGAAATCATTAGCATAAAGAAATAAAACAAATTGAATTAAATTGGAAAAAAAAGGAACAAATGAAAATGGGCTTTAAAGAATTTGGAGGGTGCTAGGCCCAAAAGGGATTATTGTTTTGCTGAAAGAAAAACAAGGCAAAGGGGGAAGGGAATCAGGAAATGCGTGTGTGGGCTTGGCGGCCAGAAACGGTTCAAATCTCCTTAACTCAGCTTATTGCATTTGATTAGGGTAAACAGAAAAAATTAGGGTTTGTGTTTCCCTTTCACAGCGGCGCCGCTCTGTTCGTCTCTCTCACTTCTCTCAAATTCATTCATCTTTCTCGCTCTGAGTCCCTAATCGTTACTGAATCATGAGAGAAACGCTTTTTTCTGGGTAAAACCTAGGTTCTAAGATGGAATCATCTAAAGGGTTTGACATGCACGCTTATTCTGATCTTCCTCTCACCCCTGTTACCGGAGCCCCTCTCTCACTACCTAGCCAAGCCCTAATGGCTTCTCTCTTGAAAGGGTATGATTCTGTTCTTTTTGTTACAATTTTGTTTGATGGTTAAACAAGTTTTTGTTGTTGTTTTGCCTTATTCACGTTTTCCCTGTTAACCTATTGTGTTATATGTTTGAGATGCAGTAAATAGTTTGACAAGAAATATACCTTTGGAGCTTTTCTGTGAGAGGATAGTGAGATTTGAGATGAGATGCTCTCTGGTGACGGGCTAGGCAAGGAGGAAGAGATGATGACGAAAAATGCGCACTTTTGGTACTTTTTCTTTGTCTATCTTCTTTACTGAATTAGGATGATGTTTGTTTCTGACTTGATGATGGTGTTATGGTGTTGTTTGATGATGTTGGGTATTTGGAATTTTGGATATTGTTGTTTGAACTGTTTTGTGATTGAACTGAGTTACCGTTTGGTAGGAACTGTTCTTTTGTTACAGTTTGGTATATTTTGATTCTGAGTTTTGTGAGTTTACTTGGTATATTTGGTTAGCAGGCTTGGGATGATTTTGTGGTTGGGAGGTTTTCTGAGTTGTTGTTACAGTTGCAGGTCTTTGAACTGTTTGACTTTGTTAACAAGTTTGGGTTGTTTGAACTTGTCATGTTTCAGAGGTTGATGGTGGTTTGATAACTTTGAAAACTGTTTTTTACAGCCTTGGCCAAATGTTCTGAGTTATTGGTTTGGTTATACAGGTTTGGATGTTTTGAGATATTGGTTATGTTGAAAAATGGTTTATTGATTTTGACAAAATGTTGAGTTTGCAGGCTTTTCTTATTTGGTCTTGTTAACAGATTTTGGCTATTTGGTCTTGTTAACAGGTTGAAGGGTTTTGTGTGTTTGACATCATTTTGAAGGTTTTGGTTTTGAAATGTTTTTTGTCAGTTTGGTTATGAACTGGTTTTGGTTGTTTGAGAAATGGTTATGAAAACATGTTTCTTCTCTTTTTTCTCTCTTGATCTCTTTCTACTGTTATATTGGCTTCTTTTGTTTTACAACTTATTCAAAATGGTGGGAAACCACCAAATTTTGAATACTTTGGGATTTCCTTCTTAGGCTCTTTTCCTTGCAGTTTTGTTTGCTAGCATTTTTGGTGCAATTGTGACAGCAGGGAAGCATCCCCTAGGTGACTTCTTTCCTCTTTCTCTCTTAATGACCCTAAGCCAAATATTTTCTGAAAAGTTTGCAATTTTTAATTTGGAAAATGATGAAAAGCTTATGAACAAGCCTCTTGCTTGTTGACTTAGTTTTATATTTTCTTCTTGCTGATGCCCTTTTATCTGCTTATGCTTTGTCTGCTACTGCCTATGCTGCCTCGTTCTTGCTGTTTGTTTGCATGCTGATATGCTGTTGTCTTGTGCATTTTGCGCGCCTGCTGCTTGCTTGGCCATGCTGCTTGTGTATTTTCACTTGTTTGGGCAATTTGCGCGTCTGCTGCTTGCTTGGCCATGCTGCTTGTATATTTTCACTTGTTTGGGCAGCTTTGCTTGTATTTGGATAAATTGCTTGCATTCTTTTTTATTTGGACAACTTTTCTTACATTTTTCTTTTTCTTTTTGTGAACCAAGAAGAGCAATCTTCTTGTGATTTGCAAAATAGCAAAATAAAAACGTGATGAATTAAAAATAGCTGTCTGATTCCAAATTGCAAACTTTAATGATGAACACATTTTTTTATTTTGAAAATTCTTAACCATATCCAATTAACTGCTAATTATTTTTCTGTCTTTCTTTCATGTGAGCGCAAACTGGATGGTGGCTAAGCAGAGGAAGCGAAAGATCCTTTGGCATGCATGGAAGCAATGGAAGCTTAGTCACTCTTAGGCTTAAATTTTTCCTTTGTAATTTAGATAGGAATACTCAAATAATTGTACTAATTTATTTTTCCAAATACAATAAGTTGTAAAACTTAAAGCATTTAAATAATAAATTGTATTGTAACAATTTTTTGACATAAATGAAAGAAAGTCTTATGTGGTATTCTGATGTCCATTCAAATCTTTTACTGTCAATAACTTACAATTTTCTCTTCGCATCTTCACTAATTCTTTAAGATTCCTGATTAAGATAATTGAAACTGCATTCCCATAATTCCAACCAAGATAACTTAAATTCCAGTGATCATGTAATCTAGACACTGCATTCCAAATGAACACGCACTGTGTATTCCTCAAACAAATGTTTATTCCATAAATAAACAAATACTTATTCCATTAACAAGCAAATGTCTTAACAGACGCAAATTATCTGGTTAACTTGGATCAAACCGAACATGAATGTTCCCAATGACAGTCTTAGATCCCACCTGTTGTCCCAAATGAATATGCCTTGAAAACAAACAGTAACCTTTCACTAAACTTAAAAAGCATGAAAACGTGTGAAAGCCAATTGGATCTTTGTGAATTCATTTCTTCTGAGAACTGCAAGTAAAACCCTAATTGCTGGTTTATTGCCAAAGGAGAAAATTTGTCTGATCGATTCTTGAGCCAATCTTGAATATTTGAGAAACCCTAGGGTTGTGATTTCTGTGAAAAATGGGAGGGCAAATTTTGGGGTACAACAGCTGCCCCTGTTCAATCTTCTTGAACCTGAAGAGTTAGATCGACGAGTTTCGTCATTCGTGACTTGAAGGTAAAAGATGATTGGACACTAGAGTGCCCGTAAATTTGCACTCGTCAATTTATAATGGAGGGAATGGGCTTAAAGATGCCATTCAAGAGGTGACATAATCTTTTCGGAGATGGGCTTGTAGATGCCATCCAAGAATGTTTGGTTGTAAATCGACAGAATAAGCATCAGAATGGTGTCCGTATTTGAAACATATCTGAACTATATCTGTACTTGGAATCTGGATAAGCGACAGAATGACTTTTGTGTCTGGAGTGTATTTGTACTGTATCTTGAATAGGCAACATAATGACTTCCATGTCTTGGAGTGTATCTGAGCTGGGAGAAAAGTCAGAATAAGTGACAGAATAGGCAACCGTGTATGAAGCGTATCTGGACTGTATCTGAAGTTGAGATCTGTATGAGTAGCAGAATGACTTCTGTGGCTGTAGTATATCTGAACTGTAACTGGGATCTGAATAAGTGACAGAATGACTTCTGTGTTTGGAGTGTATTTGGACTTGAAATTGAGAAATAGAATGGCTTCCATATCTGGAGCGTGTCTAATATGTATCTGATTGTTGAAATATGAATGAGTGACATAATGGCTTCCGTGTCTGGAGCGTATCCGTACTGTATCTGAACTTGGAATTTGATTAAGTATCAGAATGACTTTTGTGTCTGGAGTGTATCTGAATTGTATCTGAAGTTGAGATTTGAATGAGTATCAGAATGACTTCCGTGTCTGGAGTGTATCTGAAATCTGTGGATATTTTGTTAAAGATAGTTGTTAACCTTATCCTTAAAAGGGTAGAATATTAGCTGAAACACGAAGTTATGTTGCATGAAATGTATGATGCAATAAATGTGTTTTATCCATGCTTATGATGTAATGTATGCACATGTAAGCTGATTTGCTGTATTGCTGAGGAAAATAAATCCTTAACTGCCGCCAGGGGAAATAAACCCTTGACTGCTGAGGATTCCTGCTGTGAGAATAATGTCATATACTTCTTGAGAAATCTGCTTGGGGAATCCAGAGAATTTTAAAGACTTCTATTGGGGATTACTGACGGGAGTCTTCGCTCTGTTGAAAAGCAATAAAAACTCTGTGGGAAAAAGTTTATCCTGTAATGAAAACTCTGTGGGGAAAAGCTTAAATCCGTTGGGGAGTTCAGGAGTTTGGGTTGTATGCCACTTTACTGGGGAGTTACCCTAGGTTGGGGAGAAACAGAAGTTAACTGTTAACTGGTTGATTTTCAGGCTTCAAGACAATTTGCTGGGGAAACCTGGAGAAACTGGATAATTTCCGCTGTGGGTTAGAAGTTTCAGCTCCGTTGGGAATTGGTAGTTGGTAGTCTCATATCCGTTGGGGATCTGTAGTCTAAAGTTTTGGCTCCGCTGGGGATCTTAATGACGTGTTGTAGAGATTGCTTATGGAATAGCCTAAAGACATTTTCCTAATCTTTCTACCTGTCAGTAATTACTTTTTTTCATCCTGTTTATTTGTAAACGGTAATTATGTTCAAATGCATATGTTCATAAATGAATCATTGGACGTTTTTGCAAATAAAACACAAGTGTAAAGAAAAAGGCAAATAGTTTTCTCTACTTTGAAAGAGATATCTTTGTATTTACTTTGAATAAGTGTTTTGTACAAAGGAGACAGACATCCTAGTAAGAGGATGGTGTCGTAAAAAATGAGAAAAACTTATACAAAGAAAGATGGCTAAGTGTAAAAAATTCCATGGGGTTCCCATTCTGCTATAGCCTTCGTAATTCCGAATATCTTGTCCGTTCGTTGTTTCGTTCGAAGATGATTGGATTGATCAAAAGCCTCAGAGTTTGTTTGTGAAGCGATTGTCCTTAAAGTGATTCGACGAGACATAGTCATACGCTTTAATTCCCTAAATTTTGCCTGGACCGCCCTTTCGGGTTTTCAGTCCACCGGGAAACCCTTTTTTGCCCAAGTTGCCCTTTCAGGTTTTCAACTTTCCAGGTGTACAGATTTTTTTTATCCCTAATTTTTGCCTGAACCGCCCTTTCGGGTTTTCGATTCACCGGGATGCCCTTGTTTTGCCTAGGTGTATCAACCTATTGGGTCTCTTATGCGTAGTATCTTTTGACTATGTATGCGTTCGCAGGGTGCGGCAGATCGTCGTCGTCCATGGTGGTTAAAATCATTGCCCCACAAGAAAAGATATTCTTGATCACAAATGGTCCTTCGTAAGTAGGAGTCCATTTTCCACTGGGATCACTTTGCGGCAAGATGATGCGCTTGATCACAAGATCTCCAACTTGATACACTTGGCGTCTGACTTTCTTGTTGAAAGCTTTGATCATCCGTTTTTGATACGTCTGACCGTGGCAAACAACAATAAGTCTCTTCTCGTCAATTAAGTTTAACTAATCAAGTCGGGTTTGGATCCAATCGTCTTCACTCAAACCAGCATCCTTCATGATTCTCAAGGAGGGAATCTGAACCTCAATAGGTAAAATAACTTCCATATTGTATACCAAGGAATAAGGTGTTGCCCCAGTTGAAGTGCGAGCCGTGGTACGGTACTCGTGGAGAGCAAACGGTAACATCTCATGCCAGTCTTTGTAGGTGACTGTTATCTTTTGTATGATCTTCTTGATATTTTTGTTCGCAGCTTCGACAACATCGTTCATCTTTGGCCGGTAGGGAGATGAATTGTGATGTTGAATCTTGAACTGTTCGCACAAGGCGGTGATGATAGTATTGTTAAGATTTGTAACATTGTCAGTGATGATCCTTTCGGGGATACCGTACTAACAAATGAGGTTCTACTTGATGAAGCGGGCAACAACATTCTTTGTGACAGATGCGAAGGAAGCTGCTTCGACCCATTTTGTGAAGTAATCAATGGCCACCAAAATGAAACGGTGTCCATTGGATGTTGTAGGCTTGATCTCTCCAATCATGTCGATTCCCCACATAGCGAATGGCCAAGGAGCTGTTAAGACGTTGAGAGGAACTGGAGGTATATGTACCTTGTCCGCATAAATCTGACATTTATGACAAGTTCTGGAATATTGATAGCAGTCAGCTTCCATGGTAGACCAGTAGTAGCCTGCCCTTAGAATCTTCTTAGCCATCGTATGACCGCTAGAGTGGGTGCCAAAGGTGCCATTGTGTAGTTCATCCATGATCTGTTCAGCTTCAACCTTGTCCACACAACGGAGCAGAATGCAATCATGATTGCGCTTGTATAGGATACCATTTCTCAAGAAGAACTTAGCTGAGAATCTCCTTAAGAACTTTTTATCATTGACTGAAGCTCCTTCAGGATATTCTTGAGCCTCGAGATACCTTTTGACTTCGTGAAACCAAGGTCGGTCCACTACTTCTTCGGTATTAATCTCGTGACAGTGTGCGGGTTCGTCCATCCGTTCGATGGTGATCTGGGGAGCCTCGTTATCCCAATTAAGTTTAAACATGGATGACATTGTAGCTAGAGCATCTGCTAGCTGATTTTCTTCTCGCGGGAAGTGCTCGAAGGTAATCTGCTTGAAATGTGGTAGCAATGTCAAGACATGTTCTTTGTAAGGGATAAGGTTGGGATGTTTAGTGTCCCACTCTCCTTTGATCTGATTGATGACCAAAACTGAGTCCCCAAATACAATCAAAGATTTGATTCCCAAGTCTATGGCAACCTTGAGTCCAAAGATACAAGCTTCATACTCGGCCATGTTTTTGGTGCAGTTGAAGCAAAGTCTGGCGGTGAAAGGAGTATGGCAACCTTCTGGAGAGATAAGTACCGCGCCGATACCGTTGCCAAGTGCATTGGAGGCACCATCAAAGTACAGGGTCCATCGGGATCCTTGTACAGGTCTGTCATACGGTCTGAAATCTTCAATGTTGTCCAATGTCATAATGTCTTCGTCGGGGAAGTCGAATCTCATGGATTGGTAATCTTCGACAGCTTGATAGGCCATATGATCGGCTAGCACACTCCCCTTTATAGCTTTTTGGGTCATGTACTGTATATCATACTCTGTGAGGATCATTTTCCATCTAGCTATTCTTCCAGAAAAATCAGGCTTCTCAAAGATGTATTTGATTGGATCCATCTTAGATATCAGCAAAGTGGTATGAGTCAACATATACTGCCTTAGCCGGCGAGCAGCCCATACCAAAGCGCAACAAGTTTTCTCGAGCAGTGAATATCTTGTTTCACAGTCGGTAAACTTTTTGCTAAGGTAATAAATGGCATGCTCTTTTCGGCCAGACTCGTCATGCTGCCCCAGTACGCACCCCATTGAATTCTCTAGGATAGTGAGATACATGATTAGCGGTCTTCCTTCGACGGGTGGCATCAAGATAGGAGGTTCTAGCAAATACTCATTGATTTTATCGAAAGCAACTTGACAGTCATCATTCTATTTAACTACCTGATCTTTCTTCAACAACTTGAAGATTGGTTCACAGGTAGATGTTAGGTGAGAAATGAACCTTGCAATGTAGTTTAGGCGTCCCAAGAAACCTCTGACCTCCTTCTCAGTGCGAGGAGCGGGCATTTCTCGTATAGCCTTGACTTTGGTAGGATCAACCTCGATGCCTTTGTTGCTGACAATGAAACCCAAGAGTTTACCGGACCGTACTCCGAACGTGCACTTGTTAGGGTTCTATCTGAGCTTGTATTCCTTCAACCTGACAAACAGCTTTTGCAAGTGGTCGAGGTGTTCTTCTTCAGTTTGTGACCGGGCTATCATGTCATCTACGTAGACCTATATTTCATGATGTATCATATCATGAAACAAAGCTACCATGGCGCGTTGATAGGTTGCCCCGACATTCTTCAGTCCGAATGGCATCACTTTGTAGAAGAACGTACCCCACTGTGTAACAAAAGTAGTTTTCTCCATGTCTTCAGGCGCCATTTTGATCTAGTTGTAACCTGAAAATCCGTCCATGAAAGAAAATACCTTATGCTGAGCTGTATTGTCAACCAAGATGTCAATGTGCGGAAGTGGAAAGTCATCTTTAGGGCTGGCCCTGTTTAAGTCTCTGTAATCCATGCACATCCTCACTTTGCCGTCCTTCTTAGGAACAAGCACAATGTTAGCAACCCATTATGGATAGGAAGTAACAGCAAGAAATCCAGCATTGAACTGCTTCATAACTTATGCTTTGGTCTTTTCAGACATGTCGGGCCTCATGCGGCGAACTTTCTGTTTAACTGGTGGACGGTCTTCTCTTGTGGGGAGACGGTGTACCACAATGTCTGTATCAAGTCCCGGCATGTATTCGCAGGACCAGGCGAAGATCTCAACATATTCATTCAACAGCTGAATTAAGTGCTCCTTGACGTTTGGCCCTAGGTTGGCACCCACTCTGACTTCTTTTATGTCTTCCTCAGTACCCAAGTTGATTGTGCCTAACAGCTCCTCATGAGGTAAAATAGCCCTTTCTTCCTGTTGTAACAGTCTAGCCAATTCTCCCGGCACTTCACAGTCTTCATCACCTTCATATTCGGCATGGTAGACCAGATCTTCAGAGTCACTGAAGGTCATAGCAGAATTGTTACCCATGGGATCCGGAATGGAAGGGTACCTGCATTTGTGAGTGTGGGTATGTGTAAGGGATAACCACCTTTAAACAAATAAAATGCAAAAGGAAAGAAAATGAACACAAAAGTTTATATGTGAAAACGTCCATGATTCATTAAATGGCATATGAAGATTAAAAATAAGAACCCTTACAAATGGACCTTTGTGCCTCGGGTAAGACACAAGGTTAAAAAAGAAGTACGAATTGTTTGAGAATTATTACAAACCAACAAAAATGTTTGAAAGATAAATTACTGATTTATGAAAGTAATGGGAACAAAGTCTTTTGCCTCCCAATTGCACAATCCTCCGTCAACAGTAGGGAAAATCCAGTCTTCCAAGTTGCTCTCTTATTCACCATCCTCTAAAGCATTGACTCCCTGATGGGTGATCTTCACTGGTGGCCCTCCAGCCCGGGAGCGACGCATAGCCTTTTGACTAGCCGAAGTGAAACCCAAGCCAAATTTATCTGCCTTGAAAGGAAAATCAGGAAACTGCCCCCAGATTGTGCTTCCTCCTTCTTCAATCACAACCTTAGCATCCTTCAAAGAAGACATCCTAGGCGGAGGTCTTGTAGTCATGGGTACAGAAGGCACTGTCTTGGTTGCCGCAATCTCCTGAGCTACCTCCTCAAAGTGCTGAAAGGGGGTTTCGATGAATTCACCATCCAATTCTACATACCGGAAATAATTTAGATGGCTTATCATGTATTCCTCCTCACCATGAACAATTACAATTTTCCCATGGACAGGGTACTTGAGCTTTTGATGCAGAGTAGAAGTGACGACTCCAGCATGGTCAATCCAAGGTCTTCCCAACAAATAAGAATAGGAGGGACGGATGTTCATCACATAAAATATAGAGTTGAAGGTTTCAGTTCCCACTTTGATCGGGATGTCCACCTCCATGTGGACCATCCGTTTAGAACCATCAAAGGCCCTGACAATGATGTTGCTGGGCTTCAAAGTTAGACCTTCACAATCTAGCCTATCCAATGCCTTCTTTGGTAGGACGTTCAACGATGAACTAGTGTCTACCAGAACGTGTGCCAGAGTAGTCCCTCTGCATTCTACCGAGACATACAAAGCGTCATTATGCTTTCTCCCTTTGATTGTTAGATCAGCATCGGAGAATCCTAGACTATTGTCTGCTGTCAGGCTAGCTACACATTCCTGGAACTGGTCCGCGGAGGTTTCCTGGGGCACATGGGCCGTCTTCAAGAATTTGATAAAAGCTTTGGCATGAGCTTCTGAACAAAGAAGCAAGGCGAGCATAAAGATCTTTGAGGGGGTTTGCCCCAGTTGCTCCACAACATCATAATCGATTTTCTTGATTATTTTCAAAATCTCCTCCATTTCTTTTTGAGAGATTTCAGGGATGATCAACGGCTGAGCCCTCATCCTGACATGCTCTTCTTGGATCCCTTTCCCTCTATCATCATCAGCAGCAGAGGGGACAACTTCAGGAGTCACAACTTCTTCAATAACTGGAGTTCTTGCAAATATGTTGACCGGCACAGGGGTAACCTTAGGAGCATTCGAGGGTCCGAAGATTACCTTTGGACGGGCAATCTCCGGAGAGAAAATTCTTCCACTACGGGTGATTTTGCTCGTTTCGGTAATATTTCCAATATCGGAAGTCTCTTCATCAGAACTCTCTTCATTCGATTCAATTTGCTTAACACCGTGGTAAAATATCTCTCCCCCATAGTTCCACGGTATTGATTTGTCGGACTTGTACGGGACGGGCCCCGGCATGGTTATCTTTAAGGGTGCAATCTTTGGATCGGATGTAATCTTAACAGGTCTTTTGGAGACCTTGGAATGATTGGCGAATATGGTAATTATTGAAATATCATTGACATGAGTCAGTATAGCAGGAGACTTCTCAAATAGGATTTCTTGGTTATCCATTAGGCGTTGGATGCATAACTTCAACAATGGACAGTCGGTTGGTAAGGATGAACAAAGGCAGCAATCTTTTTCACAACCTGGGAAAATCCCAGCCTTCAGCAAATTCAACTTGATTATCGGTAGCTGAGTCATCAAATCATCAACAACAATCACAAAAATATCTTCTTCAATAGCATGGACATTATGACCATGTTTTGGCATTGGAGCAGAGATCACGTTCGGCTTTTCAGAGGCGTCGAATTCCACTTCTTTAGCGTCTATTAAATCCTAGATCTTATTCTTGAGGGCCCAACAATTGTTGGTGTCGTGCCCTATACTCCCTGAATGATAAGCACACTTGGAATTCGAATGGTAGTAAGGAGAAGCTGTATTCAGATTCTTCGGGGCCTCTTTCAGACTGGCAAGGTTTAACTTCAAAAGATGGGGTAGAACCTGAGCAGGAGTCATGTTTATCTGGGTGAATTGCCGCACCGGCCTTTCCACCCTGGCTTGATTGGTTCTGGGTTGATTGTTTCTAGGCTGATCAATTGCAGACTTCTGAATCATTACAGCCCCCACCGCTGGCCGACGCTCAATTCTTCCTTGACCTCTTTGGGAGTAGACATCTGATACTTCTTTCTTTGCTGGGAAAGGCTTTTTGATGGCAGCGGAAGAAGATGCATCTTTTTGAATTTTCCCGCTCTTGATTCCGGCTTCAACTCTCTCACCAGTCAGAATTAACTCGGTGAACCCCGCAGACGAACTTCCGATCAAGTGATTGAAAAAGGGGCCTGACAGTGTACCCAAGAACATATCCACAAGCTCCCTCTCAGATAGGGGTGGTTGTACTCGTCCCGCCAAGTCTCTCCATTTCTGGGCATACTCTTTGAATCCTTCATTTGAGACCATGCCCATACTCTATAATTGAGTACGGGTTGGTGCTAAGTCCGCATTATATTGATACTGCTTATAAAAGGCAGCTGCCAAATCCTCCCAATTATGCACATCAGACCTCTCTAGCTGGTAGAACCAATCTAACTGCGTCCCTGAAAGACTGTCCTGGAAGAAATGGACCCACAGATCCTTGTCAGAAGAATGCGGTTGGAATTTTCTGACATAAGACCGTAGGTGCATCTTTGGACAAGACAAACCATCATACTTAGAAAATATAGGCACCTTAAACTTGGGGGGAATCACAATTCCAAATACCAGCCCTAGATCTTCAAAGTCCAGCCCAGACACTCTCTGCACCTCCATAGCTGCCAGACGCTCTTCCAGATTCTTGTATTTGTTGTCTGCAAGAGGGTACTGCTGTTCAAAATAGTCTTCATCCTCCTCTTCTTCTTCTTCTTCCTCAGACTCAGTTGGCACTGTAACTCCCTTTCATTTTCCTACCCCTTCATCAGATGTTAAGGAAAATCCAGGACCCTTCTCGCTTGACCTTCAAATCTTCTACCCAAAGTAGCCACGCCAACTCTTTTCTTTTTCTTTTTCTCCTTTTCCTTCTCTATCAAGGTTTTGAGCTCCTCCTGACCCTTAGATAAGGTCATGAGTAGCTGCTGAAATTGTGTATTCTGCGCTTGTAAGTCTTTGACCGTCTGCTCAATATCCATCTTGCTGAAATAAACAGCAGAGAGATAAGGAAACCTGGTGCAAAGACCTGCTTATGCATATGATGAATGAAGATGCGATATGCAAATGATTTCAAGGAAATTTAGAAGATTTAAAATTTCCCAAACCAAAAAGAATGCACGTCATATTAAATAAAAACCAAGTTTGAATACATCATGCCTCCTCGGGCTTACAAAGAAAGAAACTAAAATACAGCAAAATTCTCAAGACAAAAAGACTGAACGCATCCTTTTGGGAGCAATGTAAGTATTCAGATTCTTCTCTTCATGAAGCAGTTTGGTGAGCTCCAGAACCTTCTTCTTATTGGCGTAGTACTGGGTTTCAAAGGTGTCTCACTCTTCCTTCAACTGAATCCAGGCTTTCTGCAGGTCTTCGAGGGAGGTAGGCATGTCTGGATGAAGAACGGTGTACAAGACATCTCCTTTAATAACAGGCTCAATGATGACAGGAAGGATGGAAGGGTAAGGCATTAAGAGGCTCTGGGCATGAGCCCGTACCCACTTAAGGTAAGGCTCGAGAGGGATAGAGTTTTTATGTCCCAAAGTCCTACTGTCCACTTTGTTCACCATTCCCCAAGCACATGTAAACCTCTGGCGGTAACCTTGGTCTTCTTTGTCGTAGTCAAAAACCAGACCTCAGACAAGCATCTCATGAGGGCCTTCCCTTTGGGCATACCCAAACTGCCGAAGAGCTAAGCACGGGTTGTAGGTGATACCTCCCCTAATACCTAGCAGAGTTACATTAGGGAACTCACCATAGCGGTCGATGATAGAGATATCTTCCAAGGATCTTGAGCACCAATGGATATCAGAGTGAGTGAGAGACATCATCCTTTGAGACCAAGTCAATCCTTGCTCGTTCTTCAATGCTGACTGAGGCAGGTGTGAAGTGAACCACTTGGCGAGTAGAGGTATACAACACAAAAGGGTACTGTTGTACCCCAAAATTTGCCCTCCCATTTCCTCAACATTTTCTCATCACAAGACCTTTGAAAATCAAGATCCAATTAGGGTTTCCTCTGCTCAAGACTTCTCCTTGCACTGTGGACCCAAATTAGGGTTTGTGGTTGAACAAAGATGTTTTGACCTAAAATGCCTAAGATGACTTTCATGCTTCATGTTGGACTCCCAAGTTTACCTATACCAGGTTTCAAGTCTTGATTCCAAGTTTTGCCCAGCCAATTGGACAGTTGACCTAGAAATCAGCTGTATTGGGGGAAAAGTCAACTGTGGCCAATTGACAGTCAAACCTCATGAAATTTGATCCACATCAACATTATGAACTCACATGAACCATTTGATCAAGTTTGGATCACAATTCCACAAGAAATTTGATCAGATCACCAAAAGGGCAAAATGGTCATTTTTAGGGTTTTGACTGCACAAGGGCAATTTTTTTGACTGTTTGACCTAGCCAATGGCAAACCAAGCTCACACATGGACTCAAGGACCCCATGGAATTATCTTGACATGTTCATCAAGCTCCAAAGATCCCAAGTACACAAGATTGACAGTTGAATTTCCCAGTCAATTGATCAATTTTGACTGTATACTGAAAAGTCAAACTTTGACTTTTTGGTCAAAATCAAGAGTCAAGATTCATTTTTCATCAAAACTTGCCAAATCATGAAACTTGTTCACCAAGAAATCACAAAATGCAAATTAGGGTTTGAAAATGGAATTTTTCATAACTTAGAATTTTTCTAAGTTATGGAAAACCCTAATTTTTTCCCAACTTTGCCCCACCTTTTCACCAAGATCCATTTGGATTCAAACAAAAGTCAAAACATGAAAGTTGTAGCTTGTTGCATAATCTACAACTTTTATTCACAAAGTTTTCTCATTTGAAGCTTGTATCTCAAGTTACAATTTTTTGAATAAGGGCACTAAACCATTTTTAACTTAGTGAAATTTTAACCTATTTTGACAAGGTTTTCTACCCCACTTCAAGGCCACTTTTCATACCCTTCCACTTGGAATTTTAATTTGCATTTCAAAGATGGATTGTAGTACACATTCCAAGCTTTCCAAAATGTCCAAGAACTCATCAAACAACCTCATAACTTGAGAGATTCGAATTTCACAAGTTGGCAAAAATCCACTTTTGAATGGTTCATGAACATGTTCATAACTTGGACCATTTTCAAATCAGCATAGTTTGTGCTACATTGAAGGCCCTAAAACCCTTTGACACTCATAAATTTAATGCAAAACCATTGAACCAAGTTGTTATTCTAAGCCTTTGGTCATTACACAAGGAATTAAGCCTAAACTAGAAAAAGCACTATTTCCATTCTTGAAAAGAAGAACTTTATGTCAAGTTTGCAATCCAAGTGGTACAATCAAGATCTTCTTGGCACAAGTTTGTGAGCAAATTGCACTGATCAAGGCAAGGGATAGCAGCATAGTGGGAGGGCTTGTACAGGCTAGAAACATCAAGTGGCATTTTGTTGCTTAACATAGAAGAAAAGTCCATAACTTGTGACAACTTGAATCTCAGCTTACAAACACAAGAGAGAAGTTATCAAACACATTCAGAAGAACATATCCAAGCTAACACACGAGCCCTTGCCATCTAAAACACCCCCATTGCCCTAATCACCTTGAAACTGCACAAACAGGGGAACCCCTGCAGATTGAGTGCTATCTCTCAATCCCTTCGAGCATTCTTGTCCAAACTTGTTCCTCTACCTTCCTTACAACATATGCAAGCTAACCATGGCCTAAAACCTGACCTGTAATCACCCTAACAGTTTCCACCATTTTCATTTTTTCCTTTTGCAGTTGAAGTTCCATAGCTTGATTCAGAAGCTCTCAAGACAAAGTAAGCATTGAAACAACATCCCTGGACCTCAAGGAAGCTTTTCCAATCATCACATTGCACTGAAAGTTCCTCATTCTCCAGATTGAAGTTCAACTGCACAGGTAAAACTTTGAACTCGTATCTCTCTTATTATGCATCTTTAGTCTTAAGTTTGTGAAGAAACAAGGTTCTACTCATAGCCCTGAGCATGTACATATCTTTACATTTCATTTCTTTTGCCTGAGTAGAGAGAATTTTGGTTCTGAACATTGATGAAAAACTAGGTTAGGATTTGGGGGAGGAGAAATTCTCCCTCATCTTAGAGAGATAGGTCAAGTTCTTTATATGGTTGAAACCGTCTCTTAATGCTCTACACTTTTCATGTTATGAGTTTTGCTTGAAAGTCCAGGAATCCAGAGATAAAAAACGCGTGTTTCACTTGAAGGATGTTGTTCAGAGGTTGAAGAAGACAAGTCTTCTGGGCTGGGCCTGGAATTTTTTCCTATTCACACCATTTATTTTGATTCACACCCCCTGAGCCCATTTGCTTCATTTTTGACTCTTTTTGACTTTTTCTTTTTTGGTTGACTTTGTTTATTTTTTCTCATGATATAAAAATTTTAAAAATATTTTTTCCATCCTTTTTTGAATTTATGGCATATTTATTTGATTTATTTCTTTGTTTATACATAAATATATATATACTATTATTAGAATAAATAGAAAAATAGTGTAAATACATTTTTTTATTTTTATTTACCTTCTGAAAATATTTCACATAAAAAATACTCTTTTTATTTATTTTATTAAAATATTAAATAAATATTTGTTTTGTGTATAATACATATTTAAGATTTAATATATACATATATGTATGTTTATCAATATATTTAAGTTAAAAATATAAAAATACTTGAATTTGAATTTTTATTAATATTTGATACAAAAATACTTTTTCCATAATATACTTCATTTTATTTTATTTTTTATAAATATAAATAGTTGTATTAAATTAGATAATAATGCATTTTCTTTTAAAATTAGGGTTTTTGCCCCAAATTCAGAATACTCCAAAAAAATGATATATTTTTATTTTCTTTTCTATTTTACATAAATAATATTTTTTTCATACATATACAAAATATTTCTTTTACATCTTGCATTATTATTTAATTTTTGTACATTGATTAATTGCAAATATTCAAAATGATGTAATAATTTAGATTTAAATTCTTGTCAATATCCCCATTTGAACATTTGTACCCCCCTTCCCATATTTGGTTTTGTAATAGCTTAGTAATTTTAATTTCGCACTTTATTGCTTTCTAATGATAATATGTTAGAATTAGGGTTTGTATGCGAAAAAACGATAAAAAATAGTTTGACCTAATACAAGATAAATGAGCATGAAAATAAACAACACAAATCACACTTGCACCCCTAGGGTATTCCACTTGTTGCCTTCAAATAAATGGGCCATATTGTATGTTGAACTTCTTTGGGCAAAGCAAACAATTTGAATGATCATAGTCCCTCGACAAAACTTTTCAAAACAAACAAAAACAAATGATCAAGTCCCTTAAAGAAAATTGCCCAAAGACATTTAACGCCGTTGCAATTATGGTCTAAACGATGACCCGCGCCTGTCCCTCTCACATCCTAACACAAGATTGTCCACCAAATACAATGGTGGAACAAACTTGTTAAAAGGGTTAAAACATAGCAATAATCTTTTGAGAAATTTAGGAGTAGATAACCTCTTAGTTACTTGAATCAAACTTGCAAAACAAAACGCTTGCCTAATTTCAAAATCACACATCACTACACTTTCAAAACAACTTTCAAAAACAAATGAAAACCTTTTCAAAAGACCTACATCTTTGTATACATCCCCACATGGATCATTACAAAGATTGCCACCACATTGGCTTCTTTTCAAAATATTTTCAAACTCACACACTCAAGCACCATTTAAAACAATTGAAAACACAAGGCAAGTGATCTAAGCAAGTAACTAAGAGCCCATGGATAACCATGGATAGAAAGGGTGCTAATACCTTCCCTTTCTATAATCTACTCCCTGAACCCAAGAAAACATCTCAAAAGGTTTTTGCTGTGCTTTTTAACCTTTCTTTAGGATAAAATAAAAAGTCGGTGGCGACTCTTGCTAACCGCAACATTTGCGAATACAAACGCAAAACCCAAGTCAGTTCTCCCACCGTATCACAGAACTGGCGACTCTGCTGGGGAAATTTTTAAAAGTGGAGTAACCTTAGGGCTTAGATCACCTTTATTTTCAATTGATTGTCTTGTTTGCTTTTACATTTGTGGGCTTTGTATCGGAGTTTTATAGATCCTAACCCGGATCTGGGGAAACCTTTTTTTAGGTAGCAACAAGGCTGTGAGGGAACTGTGCGGGGTATACCGACATGGTTGAAGCAGTCTGCTACGTTGATGTGGCACTTTGGTGTGTACCGGTAACCCTTGAGTTCAGTCAAGGAGAGTACGGGGCCGCCGCATGGTGTTGTGAAGCATCAACTGACCTTAGTAACCTTAATTGAAACATCTTGGCCTTTTTAGGGTAGTGAGAACTGACTTTGGTGCAGTCCGAGGTTGGTTGATACTCGATACTACACTCAATTGAGGATTACTTTCCTGGGATATTTTGGTCGCCAGTTCAGTGGCTAAATCGAAACGATGAACAATGAAAGTAATCCAGTGATATTGGGACCTTTAGAACCCGGTTATTTCTGTTAGGACAGGTTGAGCCCACCAAACTTCAAGAGGGTAATACCCAGACCTCATGCAGGCCTAAACTCTAAGGGTTTGTCTTGTGTGACTTGTGTGCCTTACCATGTTTGCCTTTGTGAATATTTGTGGTGTATTTAATCATAACATCATGACATCATACAACATCATGAGCATTGACTAACCATTCAAGGGTTTCGAATCTTCATCTTTGTTCTTGTTTTGTAGGACATGGAAACTGCTCGCAGAAAGACAATTCAGATTAGCCTTGTAAAGATCCCTCCTCAGCTTAAGGAACTTCTGTCCAGGATTCCCGAGGGTTCTTCATTCAGTGAGAGACATGGAAGACTCACCAGCTTGGTTAACACCAACATTGAGGAGGACTTGATAAAGGTCCTGTTCCAATTCTTTGACCCTCTGCATCACTGTTTCACTTTTCCGGATTATCAATTGGTGCCTACATTGGAAGAGTTATCCCGACTCCTGAAGGTCCCTATCCTTGATCAACTACCCTACAACGGTACGGAAGAGGAGCCCAAGCTTGAAGAGATTGCTAAAGCCTTGCACCTACAGTCATCTGACCTCAAGGGACATTGGGAAGTTAGAAGTGGTATCAAGGGTTTCTTAGCCAGGTTTCTGTTTGAAAAGGCCCAAGAATGTTGGAACTCCCTTGACCTACGAGCTTTTGAAGAAGTTATGGCCCTCCTTGTCTATGGTTTGGTGTTATTCCCTAACCCAGATCAGCTTATTGATGTCAGTGCTGTCCAGATCTTCATGACCAGGAATCCTATACCTACGTTGCTGGGGGACATCCTTCACTCATGTTACACTCGAACCATGAGAAGAAGGGGTGTCCTTATGTGTTGCACTCCTCTCCTGGGAAGGTGGTTTATTTCGCACCTTCCACAATCAGTTTTGAAGAACGAGCGGGGTTTGAGATGGTCACAACGGTTAATGACTCTTACGCATGCAGATATACATTGGTGCCCTAGGTCCAGGGAAGACGTCACTATCATTGATCGTTGCGGGGAGTACCCTAATGTTCCTTTGTTTGGAATCAAAGGAGGTATTACTTACAACCCATGCCTGGCTTGGAGACAGTTCGGTTATGCCCGGAGGGATGGCCCTCATGACATGTTAATTCCTAACATAGTTTTTGACTTCGACAACGATACTCAAGGACTTCGTCAGAGATTTATCAGAGCTTGGAGGATGCCAAGTAGGATAGACAGCAAGACACTGGGGCACAGGAACTCCATCCCGTTGGAACCTTATCTCAAGTGGGTACGAGCCCGCTCCCAGAAGTTAGTAATGCCTTATCCTCATATGCTCCCTGTGATCAAAGAACCAGTTTTGGAAGGAGAGGTGTCCTACACCATTCAACATCCCGACATGCCCACCTCCTGGGAAGAAATGCAGAAGAGCTGGGTCCAGTTTAAGGAGGAACGAAATTCTCTTGAGACCAGTCTGCATGCTAGCGAAAAGAAGGTCCTGGAACTCACCCGCCTACTGCATGAGGAAAGGAATCTCAACACCTACATCGCACCAAAGAGGATGCGCAATGTTTTTTTGTCTTGAGGAGTCATTTTGTAATATTTGGCCCATGGGGCATTTATGTATTAACGAATTTCTCCTTATTAATATGATGTGCGTTCCTTTTTGTCTGCAACAAATTTTGAATGTTCTAAATCCTTGAATGCATTGCATACATACGCATTCCATTGCACCATATGCATAGCAGGTACCCTATTTCACAGGTTGCTTAATTTTCTTCGCTGTTTGTGTGCACAGTCATCATGAATCCAGACTCCTCCAATGAGCAAGCAATCAAGGCCCTACAGGCCCAAAGTGCACAGTTTCAAGAGATGGTCCTAAGCCTAGCCCAAGGTCAGCAAGAGTTGAAGACTCTACTCCTGAAGAAGAAGAAGAAAAAGAGGACTGCGTTGTTCAACACCGGACGCAGATTTGGGAACACACTCCACAATGAAGCTGATCCAAATACTTCTTCTGCTGAGAAAAACAGTCCCCAAGGGGGAGGAGCTCCTAGTCCCGCAGTCTCCGACAACGAGACGGACTATAACGACGAACAATACCCACCTGCTGCTGACAGATACAAGCAATTGGAGGACCGCTTGAGCGCCATGGAAATTCAGAATGTGCCGGGACTGGATTTCGGAGATTTGGGGTTATCTTCCGGGGTAGTAATTCCACACAAGTTTAAGGCGCCCGCCTTCGCCAAGTATGATGGGGTCTCCTGCCCAAAGCTGCATCTGAGGTCGTACGTAAGGAAAATCCAACCTTACACGGCGGACAAGAACCTCTGGATTCACTTCTTCCAAGATAGCCTCTCGGGGTCACAGCTTGAATGGTTCTACCAATTGGATGGAGCTAGCATCCGACACTGGGAAGATTTGGCAACCGCATTCTACAGACAATACCAATACAATTCTGATCTCGCTCCTACGCGTACCCAACTTCAGGGTATGTCTCTAGGAACGGGTGAAGGGTTCAAAGAGTACGCTCAAAAATGGAGAGATTTGGCTGGCAGGGTGCAGCCTCCATTGACTGATCGAGAGCTGGTTGATATGTTTCTAGGGACGTTGTCTGGTCCATTTTTCAATCATTTGGTTGGTAACTCCTCCGCTGGGTTTACAGATTTGATATTGACAGGAGAAAGAATTGAAGCTGGCATCAGGTCAGGCAAGATACAAAAGGCTGCCTCCACAAGTGCTGAGAAGAGGCCGTTTAAGAAAGAAGCAAGTGCCGTCTATGGTCCTAGAAGACAAGTCAAGCCCGAAAGTCGCCAAGCCGTCAATGCTTTGGTCATCTCAAAACCTGTTGCTGCTCCTCAGCAGTACAATCAACAAAGAAGTGAAAGACCCAAGAGGCAGTATACTCGGCTGAGTATGACCTTATCTCAAATTTTACCCCAACTGTTATCCACCAACCTGGTGACCCTCAAAGAAGCTCCTAAGGTCGTCAACACTGCGTCTCCTAAGTATAACCCAAATGCCCGGTGTGCTTATCATTCTGATAGTCCCGGGCACACTACTGATGATTGCTGGGCCTTGAGAAACAAAGTACAAGATCTGATCGATGCAAAGGAAATTCAGTTTGAAGCGCCGGAAAGACCAAATGTCGTAACTGCTCCTATGCCCCAGCATAGAGTAAATGCCATTGAGGAAGAAATGTACGCTGTTTCGGTAGATGAAGTTGTTACCCCTCTGAAGACCGTTAAGAAGAACCTACTGCGGGCCGGTTTATTTCCGGGTTGCGGTGAAGGTTGCCTGTTCTGTGCTGTTTCCCTGTCTGGTTGTCCCTTGCTGAGGTTAGGCATCCAAAGCCTAATGGATAGCAAGGAGATTCTGTTTAAGAAGTCTGCTGTTCAGTTGGTTCCGATAAAAGAAATTTCCGTGGTTACCATCTTCAAAAATCCAATCAAGGCTCCCCCGAAGAAGCCTGTTCAAATCATGACTGTTGCACCTGTGATTATTACTGTCCCGGGGCCTCTCCCCTACATATATGATAAAGCTGTCCCCTGGCATTATGGGGCAGACGTGTATGTAAATGGAATCAAGCAAGATTTCGACACTGGCGCCAGTATCTGCGATATCACTGGTCCAGCCAAGGTCACCCGCAGTGGCAGGCTCTTCTCGCCTGACATTGCACCGCCCGCTATTCGAAAACCCCTCCTTATAAAACCTACAAGTTTACCTGTTCCTGTTGCTGATCAAATTGTTTCCCCTGCTGCCGAGTCATCAAATGCTCGGGGCAAAGGGATTGAAGAAGAGCCTGCCCGGATGGAGGCACCAATACCCATAAATGCTGAGGCCTCCCGACAAGAAATGGAGGAGATTCTGAAAATAATAAAGAAAAGTGATTTCAATGTTGTCGAACAGCTGGGGCATACGCCCTCCAAGATCTCCCTGCTCTCCTTATTGCTATGCTCCGAGGCCCATGCTAAGGCCTTGATCTCATTTCTCAAGACGGCCCATGTGCCGCAGGAGACGTCTGCAGTCCAGTTCACTGATTGCATAGCGAATCTGACAGCAGACAATGGCTTGGGTTTCTCAGATGCTGACCTGACTGCGAAGGGAAGAGACCACAATGATGCCCTGCATGTCTCTATCGAATGCAGGGGCACTACTCTGGCGCATGTATTGGTGGATACTGGTTCTTCCTTGAATGTTCTACCGAAAAAGGCTTTAGATCGTCTGGATTATGAAGGCCTGGAATTGAAGCCCAGCAATATCATCGTCAGGGCCTTTGACGGTTCTAAAAGGATGGTTCATGGAGAGGTTAACATCCCTATTCGTGTGGGCTCTCAAGTGTTTGACTCTACCTTTTATGTGATGGATATACGTCCATCGTACTCTTGTCTACTGGGTCGACCTTGGATCCATAAAGCTGGGGCAGTGACCTCCACCTTGCACCAGAAGCTGAAGTATCCCGTCAGGGGGAAGATCGTCACTGTGCAAGGAGAAAAGGAGTATATGGTGAGCCATTTGAATTCCTTCAGATACATTGAGATGGACGGGGAGTTTATTGAAACCCCCTTTCAGCATTTCGAGGAGGTACATCCAATTTCAGCAGCTGCAGAGACAATAGTTGAAGAGAATGTTTCCTTAAAGATGGCTTCCCTAAGGGATGCCCGGACTGTGGTTCAGAAGGGCAATTGTGCAAACTGGGGTCAGCTTCCTGACTTCACTCAGAAGAACGACAAGTTTGGGCTAGGCTTTACTGCAGAGGCTCAGAAGGCTGTGCGCAAAGAGAAGATCAGAAAGGCTCCGGTGTTTATCTCCAGCTCAAGGGTGAATGCTATCGAGGAGGATGTGGAGGAAGCAGAGTTTGACAGTTGGATCTACCCAACTACCAGCAACGGACCAAGCAACTGGACGGCAAAGGATTTTACCCCTATCACATTTGTCACGCAGTAATTAATTTCTTTTGATTTCCAATTTGTAACAAACAATATGTTAAAACTTTGTTGGCTCGGTGTCCTACCCGGGGCATCGTAGCTCCATTTGTGAGGGCCTTTTGTATGACATTTTCATATATCATCAATCAAAACATTGGACGTTTGTTGCATTCTAAATCTTGTGCTCTTTTTTCCTTTCTGTGTTATATATATTGCAAAACAGCTATATTTACACACACTCACTTATACAGGTTTCAATCCACTCTGGATCTCACTGGTAACAGCTCTGCTACCGCCAGTTATGACTTCGAAAATCCGATCAACTTGGCCGAAGACGAATGTGAAGACGATTGCGAAGTGCCTGGTGAACTTGCGAGATTGCTACTCCAGGAAGAGAGAGCTATTCAGCCACATGAAGAGCCTGTGGAAACAATTAACCTGGGTACTGAGACGGATAGGAAAGAGGTCAAGATTGGTGCCAATCTAGAGCTCAGCGTGAAGCAACGATTGATCCAAATGCTACAAGATTACATGGAGATTTTTGCTTGGTCCTATGAAGATATGCCTGGTTTGGATGCCGACATTGTAGTTCACCACCTGCCAACCAAGGAAGATTGCCCTCCGGTAAAGCAAAAAGTCCGACGGATGCGTCCAGAGATGTCTGAAAAGATCAAGGCCGAGGTTATGAAGCAGTTCGATGCCGGATTCCTCGCAGTGACTTCTTACCCTCAGTGGGTTGCCAATGTAGTGCCAGTACCGAAGAAGGACGGTAAAGTCAGAATGTGCGTTGACTACAGGGATCTGAACAGGGCCAGCCCCAAGGATGACTTCCCCTACCTCACATTGATGTCCTTGTCGACAATACAGCTGAACACAAGGTGTTCTCCTTCATGGATGGTTTTTCGGGGTATAATCAGATCAAGATGGCTCCAGAGGATATGGAGAAGACTACCTTTGTGACTCAGTGGGGCACCTTCTGTTATAAGGTCATGCCATTCGGATTGAAATATGCTGGGGCAACCTATCAACGTGCCATGGTTGCTTTATTTCATGATATGATCCATCATGAGATTGAGGTATACGTTGATGACATGATTGCAAGGTCTCAAACTGAGGAGGAGCACCTTGACCATCTGAGGAAGCTGTTTGACCGACTCAAGTTATACAAGCTAAGGTTGAATCCCAACAAATGCACCTTTGGGGTAAGATCCGGAAAATTGTTAGGTTTCATTGTAAGTGATAAGGGTATTCAGGTAGACCCTGCCAAGGTAAAAGCCATACAAGAGATGCCGACTCCAAAAACAGAGAAAGAGGTCAGAGGTTTCCTAGGACGACTGAATTACATTGCCCGATTCATCTCACATCTGACTGCTACTTGTGAGCCAATCTTCAAATTACTGAAGAAAGATCAAGTAGTACGCTGGAATGATGAATGTCAGGCTGCCTTTGAAAGGATAAAGGAATACCTCCAAGAGCCACCCATTCTTATGCCCCCGGTGGAAGGAAGACCTCTGATACTATACTTGACAGTACTTGACAATTCAATGGGGTGTGTGCTGGGGCAGCATGACGAGTCTGGCCGAAAAGAGCACGCTATTTATTACTTGAGCAAAAAGTTTACCGACTGTGAGTCTCGTTACTCACTGCTTGAGAAAACTTGCTGCGCTCTTGTATGGGCTGCTCGCTGGCTGAGACAGTATATGCTGACTCACACTACTTTATTGATTTCAAAGATGGATCCCATCAAGTACATATTTGAAAAGCCCGCTCTGTCTGGAAGAATAGCGAGATGGCAAATGATCTTGACAGAATATGACATCCAGTATACAACTCAGAAAGCAATTAAGGGAAGTGTACTGGCAGATCATTTGGCACACCAACCTGTGGATGATTACCAATCATTGAACTTTGATTTTCCGGACGAAGACATCATGGTGGTAACTGACTGTGAAGTACCTGGACCGGATGAAGGACCTGAGGAAGGATCCCGATGGTCTATGCATTTTGATGGAGCCTCCAATGCTTTGGGTAACGGCGTCGGCGCTGTAATCATATCTCCCAAAGGAACTCATACTCCCCTCACCGCCCGATTATGTTTCAGCTGCACCAACAATATGGCAGAATATGAGGCATGTATCATGGGTTTACAAGCTGCAATCGACTTAAGGATCAAAATTCTAAGTGTCTTCGGAGATTCCGCTCTCGTGATCAATCAGATCAAAGGCGAGTGGGATACGAAACACCCGAATCTTATTCCTTACAAGGAGTATGTGTCGACCTTGCTTCCCCACTTTGAAGAGATAACTTTTGAGCACTTCCCTAGAGAGGAGAATTAGCTAGCGGACGCACTAGCCACGATGTCTTCAATGTTCAAAGTTAAATGGGACAATGAGGATCCCCGAATAATAATCTGGAAGTTGGATGAACCGGCATACTGCTGCGAGCTCGAGGTTGAGAAGGTCACTGAGAAACCCTGGTATCATGAGGTGAAGAGGTACTTGGAAGCTCAGGAATACCCTGAAGGTGCATCTGTCAATGATAAGAAGTTCATGAGGAGGTTTGCTGCAAAATTCTTCCTCAGCAACGGCATTCTCTACAAACGGAATCATGATTCGACTCTGCTACGTTGTGTGGATAAGGCTGAAGCGGAGAAAATCATGATGGAACTGCATGAAGGTACATTTGGAACACATTCCAGTGGACACACCATGGCTAATAAAATCCTTCGGGCAGGATATTTCTGGTCCACAATGGAAGCCGATTGTTACCAACACTCCCGAACTTGTCATAAATGCCAGATCTATGCTGACAAGGTGCATATCCCTCCGGTTCCTTTGAATGTCCTGACGGCGCCTTGGCCTTTTGCAATGTGGGGCATCGATATGATCGGTGAGATCCGACCAACGGCATCCAATGGGCATCGCTTCATCTTGGTGGCAATCGATTACTTCACGAAATGGGTTGAGGCAGCATCCTATGCCACAGTAACCAAGAGCGTCGTGGCACGTTTTATCCGACATAATCTGATCTGTCGGTACGGAGTCCCGGAAAGAATCATTACGGATAATGGTACCAATCTCAATAACAAAATGATCACTGAACTCTGTGAACAATTCAAGATACAACACCACAATTCTTCTCCCTACCGGCCGAAGATGAATGGGGCTGTAGAGGCAGCCAATAAGAATATCAAGAAAATTGTGCAGAAGATGACAGTGACCTATAAAGATTGGCACGAGATGTTACCGTTCGCTCTTCATGGGTACCGCACCTCAGCAAGGACGTCAACCGGGGCAACTCCCTTCTCCTTGGTCTATGGCATGGAGGCAGTCTTGCCAATTGAAGTCCAGATACCCTCTCTCCGGATAATGAAGGATGCAGACTTGAATGAAGATGATTGGATCCAGACTCGACTTGATCAATTAAATCTGATTGACGAAAAGAGGCTCACTGCTATCTGTCATGGTCAAACGTATCAGAAACGGATGATCAGGGAATTTAACAAGAAAGTCAGACCGCAAGAATATCAAGTTGGGGACCTGGTAATCAAACGCATCATCCTTCCTCAAAGTGATCCCCGGGGCAAATGGACCCCTACTTACGAAGGGCCATTTGTGGTTAAACGTGTGTTCTCAGGAGGAGCCATGATCCTAACCACCATGGATGGTGACGACCTTCCTCACCCTGCCAATGCAGACATAGTGAAAAAATACTACGCATAAATAAAAGACCCGCTAGGTTGACATACCTAGGCAAAAATAAGGGCTTCCCAGCGAACCAAAAGGGTTCGGGCAAAAATAAGGGATGAAATGAATAAAAATCTGTACACCCGGCAAGTCGAAAACCTGAAAGGGCGGCTTGGGCAAAAATGGGTATCCCGGTGGACTGAAAACCCGAAAGGGCGGTCCAGGCAAAAGTTAGGGATAAAAGCGTAACACTATGTCTCATTGGATCACTTCGCATCCAGAATTCGGCATCAACTATCTGGCTCCAGATTTCGGCATTGACCAATCAGCTTCATCTTCAACAAGGTAGCAAAGCGATGAGACGTTCGAAGACATAAAGGCAATAGCAGAGTTGGAACCCAGTGGGATTGTTCACATAGCTGTTTTGTTTCCTTTTTCAAATTGTAAACTCTATACTATTTGGCGATGTCCTCTTACTAGGATGTCAGCCTCTTGTACAAAAACGCCTATTCACAGGCAAAGTTTAAATCAATACAAATTCACTTGTCCATACAAATTACCATTGTTTTCCTTTTTCTGTTTTGTCTTGCGAAGAACGTCCAATGTTCATTGTTGACATATGCATTTGACATTAAATTGCTAATTCATAAATATTCGCATATGAAACGAGAGATCGATTACAGGTGACATCAGAGACAGGGGCAATGCGAAGTTGTCTAATGCAGTCTGGTTGTTTTGTCCGCCAAGGTACCGAGTTAGATTCAACTGAAGAATGTGACCAGATCATCTCAAATTCCCCGCAGAGTAAAACAAGATTCGGCAATACTTTCCCCGAGCGGAGTTGATTCCCCGTCGATCCTGAAAAAGCACAGCATTCCCCGGTAGGTCTTAAAACTCATCCCCAGTAAATTCTGGAAGCTTATCCCCTGCAGAGTACGGACGTCTCTCCCGAGTTTTATTTAGAGTTATTTCCTCACAAGGACTTATAACTGGGTTATCCTCAGCTAAAAACCACGGAAGACCGCCCTCGGCAAAGTTCCTTCAATCCCCAGCGGAGTTTATCGTCATTATCCCCAGCGGAATCCATCATTAAAGTCCTCGGCAGGACTCTCATCAAAACTTCGGCAAAGTATCTCCTCCACAGAGCAAGTCCCCGGCTGGTCGTCAAGGATTTATTTTCCTAAGGCGAAATTACATCCATGAACATTTCACATTTTCATACATCTTGCTTACATACATGATGAAACGCATACAACACTATCTCATGTTGAACATCATGATATCATGCATATCATACATCATGACATTGCATACAACTTACGTTTTGCCTTTTCAGGAAAAAGACAATCCCAAAAACAATTACCATCAACTGTCGCAATTCCATATCCGATACCTGTATCTAGCCAGGGCACATCTGAGAATGATCAGTTTCCAGACTCGATTCCTGTATCTAGCCAGGGCACGTCTGAAAAGTTCGAAGATTCAATTCCTGTATCCAGCCAGGGCACATCTATCAACTACAACATCTCCAGATTCGATTCCTGTATCCAGCCAGGGCATATCTGTTGACCACGTTTCCAGACTCGATTCCTGTATCTAGCCAGGGCACGTCTGAAGAGTTCGAAGACTCGATTTCTGTATCCAGCCAGGGCACATCTATTAACGACTATTTCCAGATTCGACTCCTGTATCCAGCCAGGGCATATTTGTGAACAACCAATTGTAGATTCAACACCTGTATCTAGCCAGGGCATATCTGCATAAGGAGACTGAGGATCAAACACCTGTAACAAGCCAGGAAAACATCCGTCTTTCTCGAATATACAAGTCCTCGCTAAGGAATCTCTTATGCGATCGACACTTCCAAATGGCATCTATAAGCCCATTCCCGACAAGGTTCTGTCACGTCTCCAGATGGCATCTATAAGCCCATCTCCCTATCTATTACCTCTCCAAATGGCATCTATAAGTCCATTCCTGACATCACATTGTTGAGACTCCAGCATGCGAGTGCAAATTTCTGGGCACTCTAGTGTCCAATCTCCTTTTACCCTCGAGTCACGAAAGGCAAACTTGCCAATCTAACTCTTCAGGTTCAAGACGATTGAATAGGGGCAACTGTTGTACCCCAAAATTTGCCCTCCCATTTCCTCAACATTTTCTCATCACAAGACCTTTGAAAATCAAGATCCAATTAGGGTTTCCTCTGCTCAAGACTTCTCCTTGCAATGTGGACCCAAATTAGGGTTTGTGGTTGAACAAAGATGTTTTGACCTAAAATGCCTAAGATGACTTTCATGCTTCATGTTGGACTCCCAAGTTTACCTATACCAGGTTTCAAGTCTTGATTCCAAGTTTTGCCCAGCCAATTGGACAGTTGACCTAGAAATCAGCTGTATTGGGGAAAAAGTCAACTGTGGCCAATTGATAGTCAAACCTCATGAAATTTGATCCACATCAACATTATGAACTCACATGAACCATTTGATCAAGTTTGGATCACAATTCCACAAGAAATTTGATCAGATCACCAAAAGGGCAAAATGGTCATTTTTAGGGTTTTGACTGCACAAGGGCAATTTTTTTGACTGTTTGACCTAGCCAATGGAAAACCAAGCTCACACATGGACTCAAGGACCCCATGGAATTATCTTGACATGTTCATCAAGCTCCAAAGATCCCAAGTACACAAGATTGACAGTTGAATTTCCCAGTCAATTGATCAATTTTGACTGTATACTGAAAAGTCAAACTTTGACTTTTTGGTCAAAATCAAGAGTCAAGATTCATTTTTCATCAAAACTTGCCAAATCATGAAACTTGTTCACCAAGAAATCACAAAATGCAAATTAGGGTTTGAAAATGGAATTTTTCATAACTTAGAATTTTTCTAAGTTATGGAAAACCCTAATTTTTTCCCAACTTTGCCCCACCTTTTCACCAAGATCCATTTGGATTCAAACAAAAGTCAAAACATGAAAGTTGTAGCTTGTTGCATAATCTACAACTTTTATTCACAAAGTTTTCTCATTTGAAGCTTGTATCTCAAGTTACAATTTTTTGAATAAGGGCACTAAACCATTTTTAACTTAGTGAAATTTTAACCTATTTTGACAAGGTTTTCTACCCCACTTCAAGGCCACTTTTCATACCCTTCCACTTGGAATTTTAATTTGCATTTCAAAGATGGATTGTATTACACATTCCAAGCTTTCCAAAATGTCCAAGAACTCATCAAACAACCTCATAACTTGAGAGATTCGAATTTCACAAGTTGGCAAAAATCCACTTTTGAATGGTTCATGAACATGTTCATAACTTGGACCATTTTCAAATCAGCATAGTTTGTGCTACATTGCAGGCCCTAAAACCCTTTGACACTCATAAATTTAATGCAAAACCACTGAACCAAGTTGTTATTCTAAGCCTTTGGTCATTACACAAGGAATTAAGCCTAAACTAGAAAAAGCACTATTTCCATTCTTGAAAAGAAGAACTTTATGTCAAGTTTGCAATCCAAGTGGTACAATCAAGATCTTCTTGGCACAAGTTTGTGAGCAAATTGCACTGATCAAGGCAAGGGATAGCAGCATAGTGGGAGGGCCTGTACAGGCTAGAAACATCAAGTGGCATTTTGTTGCTTAACATAGAAGAAAAGTCCATAACTTGTGACAACTTGAATCTCAGCTTACAAACACAAGAGAGAAGTTATCAAACACATTCAGAAGAACATATCCAAGCTAACACACGAGCCCTTGCCATCTAAAACACCCCCATTGCCCTAATCACCTTGAAACTGCACAAACAGGGGAACCCCTGCAGATTGAGTGCTATCTCTCAATCCCTTCGAGCATTCTTGTCCAAACTTGTTCCTCTACCTTCCTTACAACATATGCAAGCTAACCATGGCCTAAAACCTGACCTGTAATCACCCTAACAGTTTCCACCATTTTCATTTTTTCCTTTTGCAGTTGAAGTTCCATAGCTTGATTCAGAAGCTCTCAAGACAAAGTAAGCATTGAAACAGCATCCCTGGACCTCAAGGAAGCTTTTCCAATCATCACATTGCACTGAAAGTTCCTCATTCTCCAGATTGAAGTTCAACTGCACAGGTAAAACTTTGAACTCGTATCTCTCTTATTATGCATCTTTAGTCTTAAGTTTGTGAAGAAACAAGGTTCTACTCATAGCCCTGAGCATGTACATATCTTTACATTTCATTTCTTTTGCCTGAGTAGAGAGAATTTTGGTTCTGAACATTGATGAAAAACTAGGTTAGGATTTGGGGGAGGAGAAATTCTCCCTCATCTTAGAGAGATAGGTCAAGTTCTTTATATGGTTGAAACCGTCTCTTAATGCTCTACACTTTTCATGTTATGAGTTTTGCTTGAAAGTCCAGGAATCCAGAGATAAAAAACGCGTGTTTCACTTGAAGGATGTTGTTCAGAGGTTGAAGAAGACAAGTCTTCTGGACTGGGCCTGGAATTTTTTCCTATTCACACCATTTATTTTGATTCACACCCCCTGAGCCCATTTGCTTCATTTTTGACTCTTTTTGACTTTTTCTTTTTTGGTTGACTTTGTTTATTTTTTCTCATGATATAAAAATTTTAAAAATATTTTTTCCATCCTTTTTTGAATTTATGGCATATTTATTTGATTTATTTCTTTGTTTATACATAAATATATATATACTATTATTAGAATAAATAGAAAAATAGTGTAAATACATTTTTTTATTTTTATTTACCTTCTAAAAATATTTCACATAAAAAATACTCTTTTTATTTATTTTATTAAAATATTAAATAAATATTTGTTTTGTGTATAATACATATTTAAGATTTAATATATACATATATGTATGTTTATCAATATATTTAAGTTAAAAATATAAAAATACTTGAATTTGAATTTTTATTAATATTTGATACAAAAATACTTTTTCCATAATATACTTCATTTTATTTTATTTTTTATAAATATAAATAGTTGTATTAAATTAGATAATAATGCATTTTCTTTTAAAATTAGGGTTTTTGCCCCAAATTCAGAATACTCCAAAAAAATGATATATTTTTATTTTCTTTTCTCTTTTACATAAATAATATTTTTTTCATACATATACAAAATATTTCTTTTACATCTTGCATTATTATTTAATTTTTGTACATTGATTAATTGCAAATATTCAAAATGATGTAATAATTTAGATTTAAATTCTTGTCAATATCCCCATTTGAAAATTTGTACCCCCCTTCCCATATTTGGTTTTGTAATAGCTTAGTAATTTTAATTTCGCACTTTATTGCTTTCTAATGATAATATGTTAGAATTAGGGTTTGTATGCGAAAAAACGATAAAAAATAGTTTGACCTAATACAAGATAAATGAGCATGAAAATAAACAACACAAATCACACTTGCACCCCTAGGGTATTCCACTTGTTGCCTTCAAATAAATGGGCCATATTGTATGTTGAACTTCTTTGGGCAAAGCAAACAATTTGAATGATCATAGTCCCTCGACAAAACTTTTCAAAACAAACAAAAACAAATGATCAAGTCCCTTAAAGAAAATTGCCCAAAGACATTTAACACCGTTGCAATTATGGTTTAAACGATGACCCGCGCCTGTCCCTCTCACATCCTAACACAAGATTGTCCACCAAATACAATGGTGGAACAAACTTGTTAAAAGGGTTAAAACATAGCAATAATCTTTTGAGAAATTTAGGAGTAGATAACCTCTTAGTTACTTGAATCAAACTTGCAAAACAAAACGCTTGCCTAATTTCAAAATCACACATCACTACACTTTCAAAACAACTTTCAAAAACAAATGAAAACCTTTTCAAAAGACCTACATCTTTGTATACATCCCCACATGGATCATTACAAAGATTGCCACCACATTGGCTTCTTTTCAAAATATTTTCAAACTCACACACTCAAGCACCATTTAAAACAATTGAAAACACAAGGCAAGTGATCTAAGCAAGTAACTAAGAGCCCATGGATAACCATGGATAGAAAGGGTGCTAATACCTTCCCTTTCTATAATCTACTCCCCGAACCCAAGAAAACATCTCAAAAGGTTTTTGCTGTGCTTTTTAACCTTTCTTTAGGATAAAATAAAAAGTCGGTGGCGACTCTTGCTAACCGCAACATTTGCGAATACAAACGCAAAACCCAAGTCAGTTCTCCCACCGTATCACAGGTACCTCTTTTCTTCATGGTACGGGTATGAAGATAATGCAAGATATCTCCTAGCAAGGTGGGTATAGGATTACGAGAGAGAAAGACTTTGATAGCATTAACATCTATGAATTGGTCCGAGTTAGGAAACAGAACCGAACCATAAATGAGGAGAGCTAGCACTTCTTTGAAAGCTTGGAAATCCATGTCATCCCAGAATGAACGAGCTTTTTCCAACAGAAACTTAACTAAAAATCCTTTAACCCCACTTCTTGTCTCCCAATTGGCTGTGACGTCGACCCTCTTCATATGTAAAGCTTCAGCGATGACTTCAGGTTTTGGAATCCCTTCTAGACCGGTGAACGGTATCTGATTAAGCACGGGCACCCCTAAGAGTAGAGAGAACTCTTCCAATGTTGGTACCAGTTGATAGTCTGGAAAAGTGAAACAATGATGTATGGGATCAAAGAACTGGAACAGTACACACATCATCTCCTCTTGGAAGTTGGATGTAGCCAAACTGAGAAGTCGACCATACTTCTTGGTAAAAGGAGAATCCCCGGGCACTCTTGAGGCTAGCTCTTGAAGTTGAGGATGTGCTTTCACAAAGCTGATTCAGATGGTGTTTCTTCGGAGAGGATTCATTTCCTACAAAACAAAAACAAAGATAAATTTCTAAATCCTTGAAATAGTTAGTGAGCATGCATATGATGTTGATGATGTTTATGATGT
Organism: Vicia faba; assembly: GCA_948472305.1. NCBI lineage: Eukaryota > Viridiplantae > Streptophyta > Magnoliopsida > Fabales > Fabaceae > Vicia > Vicia faba. The sequence goes on along the minus strand of OX451736.1, from coordinate 1,466,859,201 downwards.
TTCTGTACAAGCAAACATATATGCACACAACAAACAAATCCTTATGTTTCAGGCTTGCATAAGTTTGTAGGTAAATACCCTCTTGAAGTTTTAGTGGGCTCAACCTGTCCTAGGAATAAAGATCGGGTTCTAAAAGATCTCAATATCACCGACCTTTCTTTTAGGCATTGTCTCAGTACAATCAATCTTTTCTTGCGGCCGACATATCCCAAAAGTCTAGCCTCAATGAGTGTAGTATCGAGTGTCAACCAATTTTCAGCTTTACACCAAAACCTGTTACCTCACTACGTATTAATGGCCAAGTTTGTTCAATTAGGGTTCTAAGGTTAATTAGTGCTTCGCAACGCCACTCAGCGGCCCCGTATTCTCCTCGATTCACCACGAGGGATAACGGTACTCACAAATGCGTCACACTAACATAGCTATTGTTTCAACCATATCGGTTTACGCTGTACAATCTCCACAATCTATTGCTATTTACCTAAAAAGGTGTCCCAAATCCGGGTAGAGGATTCAAACCCAAACAAATAGAACCAAAAGATAAAGCATACAAGTCAAGCAAGATAAGCATGTAAAGGTGATCTAAAACCTAAGGTAACCCCATTTTTTATTTTTGTCCCCAGCAGAGTCGCCAATTCTGTGATACGGTGGGAGAACTGACTAGAGGTTTTGCGTTTCATTTGCACTTGTGCGGTTAGCAAGAGTCGCCACCGACTTTTCTTTTATCCAAAAGGAAAGGTAAAAAAGCACAGGAAAGACCTTTCGAGACTTTTCTCGGGTTCGGGGGGTAGATTATGAAAAGGGAAGGTGCTAGCACCCTTTTCATCCATGGTTTTCTATGGGCTCTTAGTTACTCATTTTAGATCACTTGCTTTTGTTTGATTGTGTGCTTGTGGTGTGGGTTTTGAAAGTATTTTGGAAGGTTTCTTTGTAATGGTTCTCGTCTCTATAAGACCGTATACAAAGTTTTGTTTCAAAAAATGGTTCAAAGATGTGTTTGTGAATCGTGTTTTGAAAAGAGGTTTTGTAATGGGTCTCGTCTCTATAAGAACGTATACAAAACGTTTTATCTTTTGAAAATATTTGGAAATGGAAGTGTAGGTGTGAAAGTTTTTGTCGGGAGCAAGCGAGTAACTAAGAGCGAATCTATCTACTCGAAAGGTCTTAAATTGTTCTTTTTTCTTCCTTTTAATGGTGCTATCTTACCATTAATTTGGTAAAAAGCCCCATCATTGGATGTAAAGGGACAGGCGCGGGTCAATTTTACAATCATTGAAGGCAACTTATGAGACGCTCTAGTAATTTTGTAAGGGACGAGATCATTTTATCGAAGGCAACATCGAGGGTCATCGAGGGACTACGATCTTTGTTTTTCGAAGGGTCATTTGCTAGAGTGTCTCATATTCGAGGGACATGATTGTATTTCCGAGGCAACAAGCGGGGTTACCCTAGAGATGCGCATGTGAGAAGTGTGTTGATTTCAAGTTATTTATTCTTGGATTAGGTCATCTAGCGATTGATTTTTGCATCTTGCCATACATGCCTAATTACTATACAGTATATAGAAAGCAATAAATTGCAGGAATTAAAAGTCTAAGCTATTACAAAAGTATCCGGGAATAGGGGTACAATTATTACAAATGGGGATGAATCACATAAGAATAGCAATGTCCAAATAATACAACCAAATCGAATTGCTGTGCGATTCAATATGAAGCTATGACAATTTATGAAGTAAGGAAATCAATAAAATATGAAATGCAATGTATTTACTTGACAATAGAGAAATAAAATTTAATCTAATAAGAAAATGATTTAAATTAAAAAAAACTTTATTATATTTTTTGTTAATTATTAATTTTAAAATAAAAGTTTAAAGAAAGAAACTTAACTAAACTAAATCTTGATTTTTGGTGTTTTTCATTAAATGTAACAAATTAATAAAAAATAAGAGTTTTTATTATAAAAAAGAGAAAAAGATAAAAGAAAACTAATTACTAAGAAGATCAAATTAATTTTTACAAAATAAAGTTTTTTTAGAAATCATTAGCATAAAGAAATAAAACAAATTGAATTAAATTGAAAAAAAAGGAACAAATGAAAATGGGCTTTAAAGAATTTGGAGGGTGCTAGGCCCAAAAGGGGTTATTGTTTTGCTGAAAGAAAAACAAGGCAGAGGGGGAAGGGAATCAGGAAACGCGTGTGTGGGCTTGGTGGCTAGAAATGGCCCAAATCTCCTTAACTCAGCTTATTGCATTTGATTAGGGTAAACAGAAAAAATTAGGGTTTATGTTTCCCTTTCACAGCGGCGCCGCTCTGTTCGTCTCTCTCACTTCTCTCAAATTCATTCATCTTTCTCGCTCTGAGTCCCTAATCGTTACTGAATCATGAGAGAAACGCTTTTTTTCTGGGTAAAACCTAGGTTCTGAGATGGAATCATCTAAAGGGTTTGACATGCACGCTTATTCTGATCTTCCTCTCACCCCTGTTACCGGAGCCCCTCTCTCACTACCTAGCCAAGCCCTAATGGCTTCGCTCTTGAAAGGGTATGATTCTGTTCTTTTTGTTACGATTTTGTTTGACGGTTAAATGAGTTTTTGTTGTTGTTTTGCCTTATTCATGTTTTCTCTGTTAACCTATTGTGTTATATGTTTGAGATGCAGTAAATAGTTTGATAAGAAATATACCTTTGGAGCTTTTCTGTGAGAGGATAGTGAGATTTGAGATGAGATGCTCCCTGGTGATGGGCTAGGCAAGGAGGAAGAGATGATGACGAAAAATGCACGCTTTTGGTACTTTTTCTTTGTCTATCTTCTTTACTGAATGAGGATGATGTTTGTTTCTGACTTGATGATGGTGTTATGGTGCTGTTTGATGATGTTGGGTATCTGGAATTTTGGAAATTGTTGTTTGAACTGTTTTGTGATTAAACTGAGTTACCGTTTGGTAGGAACTATTCTTTTGTTACAGTTTGGTATATTTTGATTATGAGTTTTGTGAGTTTACTTGGTATATTTGGTTAGCAGGCTTGGGATGATTTTGTGGTTGGGAGGTTTTCTGAGTTGTTGTTACAGTTGCAGGTCTTTGAACTGTTTGACTTTGTTAACAAGTTTGGGTTGTTTGAACTTGTCATGTTTCAGAGGTTGATGGTGGTTTGATAACTTTGAAAACTGTTTTTTACAGCTTTGGCCAAATGTTCTGAGTTATTGGTTTGGTTATACAGGTTTGGATGTTTTGAGATATTGGTTATGTTGAAAAATGGTTTGTTGATTTTGACAAAATGTTGAGTTTGCAGGCTTTTGTTGTTTGGTCTTGTTAACAGATTTTGGCTATTTGGTCTTGTTAACAGGTTGAAGGGTTTTGTGTGTTTGACAGCATTTTGAAGGTTTTGGTTTTGAAATGTTTTTTTACAGTTTGGTTATGAACTGGTTTTGGTTGTTTGAGAAATGGTTATGCAAAAACGTTTCTTCTCTTTTTTCTCTCTTGATCTCTTTCTACTGTTATATTGGCTTCTTTTGTTTTACAGCTTATTCAAAATGGTGGGAAACCACCAAATTTTGAATACTTTGGGATTTCCTTCTTAGGCTCTTTTCCTTGCAGTTTTATTTGCTAGCATTTTTGGTGCAATTGTGACAGCAGGGCAGCATCCCCTAGGTGACTTCTTTCCTCTTTCTCTCTTAATGACCCTAAGCCAAATATTTTCTGAAAAGTTTGCAATTTTTAATTTGGAAAATGATGAAAAGCTTATGAACAAGCCTCTTGCTTGTTGACTTAGTTTTATATTTTCTTCTTGCTGATGCCCTTTTGTCTGCTTATGCTTTGTCTACTACTGCCTATGCTGCCTTGTTCTTGCTGTTTGTTTGCATGCTGATATGCTGCTGTCTTGTGCATTTTGCATGCCTGTTACTTGCTTGGCCATGTTGCTTGTATATTTTCACTTGTTTGGGCAATTTGCACGCCTGCTGCTTGCTTGGCCATGCTGCTTGTATATTTTCACTTGTTTGGGCAGCTTTGCTTGTATTTGGATAAATTGCTTGCATTCTTTTTTATTTGGACAGCTTTGCTTACATTTTTATTTTTCTTTTTGTGAACCAAGAAGAGAAATCTTCTTGTGATTTGCAAAATAGAAAAATAAAAACGTGATGAATTAAAAATAGTTGTCTGATTCCAAATTGCAAACTTTAATGATGAACACATTTTTTTCTTTTGAAAATTCTTAACCATATCCAATTAACTGCTAATTATTTTTCTGTCTTTCTTTCATGTGAGCGCAAACTGGATGATGGCTAAGCAGAGGAAGCGAAAGATCCTTTGGCATGCATGGAAGCAATGGAAGCTTAGTCACTCTTAGGCTTAAATTTTTCCTTTGTAATTTAGATAGGAATACTCAAATAATTGTACTAATTTATTTTTCCAAATACAATAACTTGTAAAACTTAAAGCATTTAAATAATAAATTGTATTGTAACAATTTTTTGACATAAATGAAAGAAAGTCTTATGAGGTATTCTGATGTCCATTAAAATCTTTTACTGTCAATAACTTACAATTTTCTCTTCACATCTTCACTAATTCTTTAAGATTCCTGATTAAGATAATTGAAACTGCATTCCCATAATTCCAACCAAGATAACTTAAATTCCAGTGATCATGTAATCTAGACACTGCATTCCAAATGAACACGCACTGTGTATTCCTCAAACAAATGTTTATTCCATAAACAAACAAATACTTATTCCATTAACAAGCAAATGTCTTAACAGACGTAAATTATCTGGTTAACTTGGATCAAACCGAACATGAATGTTCCCAATGACAGTCTTAGATCCCACCTGTTGTCCCAAATGAATATGCCTTGAAAACAAACAGTAACCTTTCAGTAAACTTAAAAAGCATGAAAACGTGTGAAAGCCAATTGGATCTTTGTGAATTCATTTCTTCTGAGAACTGCAAGTAAAACCCTAATTGCTGGTTTATTGCCAAAGGAGAAAATTTGTCTGACCGATTCTTGAGCCAATCTTAAATATTTGAGAAACCCTAGGGTTGTGATTTCTGTGAAAAATGGGAGGGCAAATTTTGGGGTACAACAATCGCCATCTCAATTGGCGAATTAGAGGTGGCATAGGTTGCAGTGTAGGTGCAGTCTTGAGGAAGGCTTTTCTGTATGCATGTAATACGATTGGACATGTAAGGAGGCGCTATTTGACTTGGCGAATGAGTACAAAATTGAAAGGTGTCGCCATCCCAATTGGCGAATTAGAGGTGTCATAGGTTGAAAAGTAGGTGTAGGCTTGGGGAATGATTTTCTGCATGCATGTAATACGATTGGACATGTAGGGAGACGCCATTTGACTTGGTGAATGAGTACAAAATTGAAAGGTGTCGCCATCCCAATTGGTAAATTAGAGGTGACATAGGTTGCAGTGTAGGTGCAGGCTAGGGGAGGCTTTTCTGCATGCATGTAATACGATTGGACATGTAGGGAGGCGCCATTTGACTTGGTGAATAAATACAAAATTGAAAGGTGTCGCCATCCCAATTGGCGAACTAGAGGTGGCATATGTTGCAATGTAGGTGCAGTCTTGGGGAAGGCTTTTCTACATGCATGTAATACGATTGGACATGTAGGGAGGCACCATTTGACTTGGCGAATAAGTACAAAATTGAAAGGTGTCGCCATCCCAATTGGTGAATTAGAGGTTACATAAGTTGCAGGTTAGGTGCAGTCTTGGGGAAGGATTTTCTGCATGCATATAATACGATTGGACATGTAGGGAGGAGAATTAGTGGTTGCTTACTGTTGTATTGTTCAAATTCAGTGCAACCTATTTAATCCTACATGTATCAAAATGCTTCTACATTCAATCACTCAAACACGCGAACATTCAAAAATTCAAACAATCAGACACTCAAACACTCAAACACTCAAACACTTAAACATTCAAACACTCAAACCTTCAAAACTTTAAACATTCAAACACAATGGCCTCTACACCATAATATGTTATCAGTGCATATTTCAACGGAGAGACATACATTTGTCTCACCTCTGGGTTTTTGTTTAGAGATACTGAGAACATCCGATTTTGTTTAAACAGGAAAGCTAATTTCTTGTATTTCAAAAAACAATTGGAGGTCAAACTTGGAAGAGGTCCCGTGACACAAATCTTCTATCAAAATCTGGTTTTTTGTGAGAATCAAATAATATATTATAAGGTTGAGGTTCAAGATGATGAGGACCTTCAAAATATGTTTTCCAGTCATGAGTATTCTGGGTACGACTCTATTGAGTTGTACATTGTGCTGCGGGAGCCTCAACTGTCACGACCAACTCAGTCACAAGTGGTTGATCCTCTCGAAGCCGAACGAGCAGAAGTAGATGTCATTGACGGAGAAGAGGAAAATGATGAGTTAGAGTTTGTCAACATGGTCAACAATGATTATGAAGACGCTGGGATACCTGGTATACCTCCGAATGAGATCTACACACCACCTCCACACATGACAAACTTCAACATGGGCAGAGATGAACTGTCATCTGATGTTTTTTTCAATTCGTATATGCAGTCGGATGAAAACATAAAATTGAAAGACAAATTTCGTAATAGAGAAGATTGTATCTGAGCCATAAAAAATTTTCACATGCTAAACTCGATCGATTTTAAGGTAGATTGTGTAAATCTAGAAAGGTACAAACTCAGGTTTGTTCACCCAGATTGTATGTTCAAGCTCACCGCATCATACAAATTAAGAGGTGATTGTTGGGTGATAGGTTTTATGTTCACCCACATGTGCATCAATTCTACTCAATCACAGGATCATCAGAAACTAAATTATGATCTCGTATGTCAAGAAATCCCACCTCTCGTCAGTAATGATCTGTCATTGAAGGTGAAAACCATAATCTCTCATATCACTACGGTATACAACTATACCCCGTAATACCGAAAGGCGTGGTTAGCAAAGACCAAGGCAGTTGAAAAGGTATATGGAAATTGGGAGGAGTCATACAAAGAACTTACGCACTACCTGCATGCACTTCAGATGTATTCTCCGGGTACTGTTTATATTATAGAAACATTGTCGGTGTATGCCCCAGATGGTACTCATGTCACCGGAAATGGAATATTCAATCGAGTGTTATGGGCTTCCCAACCTTGCATCATAGGGTTTTCATCATGCAAACCTATTATTCAAATTGACGGGACTTGGTTGTATGAGAAATACAAAGGCACACTACTGATGGTATTTGCGCAAGACGACAACAACATTTTCCCAATTGACTTTGCTCTAGTCGAGGGAGAGACTAGTGGTGCTTGGAGTTTCTTTCTCAGGAATCTCCGAACACACATGGCTCCTCAACCTGATCTCTGTTTGATCTCCGACAGACATGCATCTATTGAGAGTGCATACAATAATCCTACAAACGGTTGACATGACCCTCCTTCTACGCATGTCTATTGCATTAGACATATCGTATAAAATTTCACGAGGGAGATCAAAGACAAAGCTCTTAGGAAAGCAGTTATGAACATGGGGTATGCATTAACACAACCTACGTTCAAACACTATCGTAACGAGATCAGATTGTCAAATCCGGACGTAGGTAGGTGGATCGATAATATTCCGATGGAGAAATGGACAAGGTCATACGAAAATGGACAATGATGGAGCCACATGACAACAAATCTTATCGAATCCATGAATGGTGTATTCAAAGCCATACAAAACCTCCCAGTAACTGCTTTGGTTAAATCAACATATTTTAGGATGGCTTTGTTGTTTTCCAAAATAGGTGAAATATGGAATGCTGTCTTACAATCGGGACAACTATGGAGTGAAAGCTGCATGAAGTATATTAAGGCAAAAAAGGAAAAAGCCAACACCTATCTGGTTATAATGTTCGACCGACATAGCCACAACTTCATTGTCAAAGACAATCGACCATAACGAGGGACTGCCAAGACAAGAGTATAGGTTAATACTGCCATCTCGTTGGTGCAATTGTGGCAAGTTTCAAGCCTTTTGTATCCCTTGCTCTCATGTCATTGCGGCATGTGTGTATACTCATCAAGACGCATTACAACTTCTATCTCCCATTTACAAGTCTAAAACCTTGCTCAACGTATACAACAACGACTTCCCATTGGTAGTGAAACCTGATTATTGGCCTGCATACGACGGGGAAATGATATGACACAACGATCAAATGCGAAAGAATAAAAAGGGTTATCCCAAAAGCAAGCGTATCACAACTGAAATGGACTCCCTTTACAAGCTAGAAAGAAAGTGTGGTTTATGTCATCAGGTCGGACACAACCAAAAAGATTGTCCCACTCGGGCTACAAGCTCAACAACATAAAAATTGTATGCAAACCATCTTTACTTTTTTAAGTTCTAAACATTACTGTTTTTCATTAAGAGCATTTGTTACAACAAACCATACGTAAACAACAAATAAAAACACGATAAAACGTCTAAGAAATTACAACCGTCAAAACAATTTTATCTGAGCCATGCATCATCACCATTACGTCTTCGTCTGTTTTGACTTCCTCCAACCAAAAATTAGATCTTCCAGTTGCAAGTGAGGTGTCTGTTCTTCTTCTCTGGATCCTTCTAATTTATTCCCCATTCTCTATGTCTCGCTCTAGCCATCGCATCAACTCTCTCTTCAAACGCTCCATGGAGTGAATGTGCCAAAATTTCATTTTCATCGGAGGTTTAGTGGCCGAGAAAATAACGTATCCATCTCTGGTGAAAATCATGGGAGATGTCATGACGCAAATAACAGAGAAAAAATAAGAAGACAATGCGAGAAAGTGTGAAGAATGACAGAGAAACAAGTGATTTCTTTATAAAAAATAACATTGCCCTAGGCGCCAAGTGAGATGGCGCCACCTCTCACTTTTAAAGTGCATGTGCCATCTCACTTGGCTAAAAGTGAGAGCACGCGCCAAGTGAGATGACGCCTAGGACAAAATGTTAGGTGCACGCACCAACTGAATTGACTTCTCCTTTGTGGAATTTTCTGAAACATGACTATTTGATAATTTTCTCCGAAACATGATTATTTGTGTTTTTTTTTTAAAACCTAGTTATTGAAAAAAAAATTCTAGCACGAGGGATTAAAATATGAAGAGTTGTAAACAATACAACTTTCGTCCAAATATATATATGACTCTATTGAAAAAATTGTGGGAATTAAAAAGTTGATTAAAATATTAAATTTATTAATTATTTTATATAATTTTATAAATTTATTTTTAGAAAAATAATAATTAATGTATATGTAATTATTTATTATATATTGTAAAAAAAAGATATAAAATAATTAAAGGCACGTTTGAAAAAAAAATATCAATGCATTTTCAAAATTGAAGAGTCTCATAAAAAGAGGATAAAAATAAAATTTAAGAGAATCTTATAATTAAGAATGAAAATAATATATATTTTTTAAAATTAAAATATCATAAGAAAAAGTTATGATAATTTTAATTTGTACAAAATATAAATTGAAGTAAGAATGAGACAGACAAATGTGAATGGTAATTATTTAAAAGATAATTAAATTATTAAGAACTAATTCTTCACCAAACAAGTTAATTATTTGTTTTCAATATAAAAAATATTATATTACTTGCATTAGATTTACCATTCTTCTTATTTTCTTATTTTAAAACTGATTTATTTATAAAAATAATTAAAATGTCAATTTTTTTATTAAAGTCTAGATTAATTAATTGGGTTGCATCTATTTTTCAAACTGAGCCTTAATATAATCAAGTAACTCTTCAATCCAAACTTTCTTGTCTGAAATGTAAGAGCACTTAGACAAATAGTGAGTTATATTGTTGTTTTTTCTTCTCCTAAAAGAAACCCTAAAATTATCCAGCATTTTCGCCTTCTTTTTGATAACTTCACAAACACTGCCTTTTCCATTCAATTGGTTGGCTATGATAGCATTAAGTCTCTGAAACAACAATTAAAATGTCAATTGATATTGACACATACAATTTTAAGATTAGACGATAGTTTTTGGATCAAAGCAATGTAGACAAGTACAAACAAAAACAAAATTGAGAATCAATCAATCAAAGTTTTTTCAAATCTATTTAGATCTATTATGGTCATAAAGACACGCTGAGAAGCAAAAGGCAAGATTTAAACATGGAGTGTCATATATCACAAAAATGGAGGGACAATCACACACTAGACACATACATATCTAAACAACACAAAATTTTGATAGACCTGGATGCTATGACTAGTGAGATATTTTCCTTCTACAAGTTGTAAATTTTTTACAACATTCTATCAATCATGTTAATTTGGAATTTTTCTTCTTCTTAATTTTACTTTCTTTTTAGGCATTTTTTTATGCTATTAGTTCAACTTTCTATTTTCGTACTTAACACTTTTTAGACTAGTCAAGGAATTCACAACTAAGAGACAAAGTTCTTCCCTCGTTGCAATCATTTAAGAAAAAAAGAACTACTATCGAAAATTATTTGATAAATTTCATCTAACTTTTATAGTTCAACAACAAATTTAGCATGTCTAATAATACATTATGATCAATACCATTAAAAAAATTTAATCACTATATCGCGACTACACTTCGATTAAATTAGTTTTTTGAAATATGTAGTGTTATATTTGTAGGGAGACTCCCATATAGCAATGGCTAGAGGATGTCTAAGGAGTGGTGACGATAACATGTCGTCGAAGGGAATGCATCTCTTCTCCCCCAAGGTCTTTCTATCGCCCAATCATGAGAAACATGGGAAGATATTTTTGGGGCAGAGATAAGTCATTCATTAACTGACTCACGACCTCCTTGGAAATAAGGATTCAACGGTACACCATTAATTGAGTGGGTGGTAGGCTCTAAAGGCCTATATAAATACACCTCCCTTGTATAAGGCAAGGACAAATCATTACACCCTAAACATACCGCTTAGCCAGATCATAACTCATACTGATCACACCCCATAAAATCTTATACCAAAGCACACCATCCATCCATAGTTTGTATGTCGCCCATACTGCCTTATCTATAGTCTGAAGATTATGTGCAGATACAGACTTCCTGGAGCCATTGTCTCTGACAACGGGATCCATTTTTGCCAGCGTTATGGTCACTGACTTTTGAAAATACTTAGGAGTAAAAATGAAGTTTGTGTCCGTTGTACACCCTCAAGCTAGCGGTCAAGCCGATTCAACAAACAAAATAATTCTGAAGGGACTCAAGAAGAAGCTTGACAATGCCAAGGGTTTATGGACATAACTACTCTATAAGATATTATGGTCATACCACACTATTCCATATTCCACCACCAAGGAAAGTTGGTTTGTCATGGTCTACAAAGAGCATGCCATGCTAACTAAAGAGATCGACACACCCTCGTGGCGGCGATCCCAATTTAATGAAAAAGAAAATAAGATAGGCTTGAAGTGTGCGACAGACCTGATCAACAAATTGAGGAGAAGCCTCCCACGTTTGAGAATTAGGTGCCAAACAAAGGACCGCCAAAAGATATAACTCTGAAGTCAAGCTGAGAGAAATTAAAGAAGCTGACATGGTCTTAAAGGAAATGGTTTTATCCGTACAACATGGAAAGCTACAACCTAATTGGGAGGGACCGTATCACATATTTCAGAAGTTCCCTCATGGGGAATACAAGTTGTAGGAGCTGGAAGGATCGTTCTTCCCCAGAATCTGGAATGCTTTCCATATTAGATATTATTACAACTAAAATTATTTGTAATTCTCCAATAAACATCTTGATTATGTACTTATGCACAATTCTTGAGCAATTTATTCCTAACATAAGTGTTTTTCCCGAATGTGTTTATGCCAGACTTCATAGCGAAGGTCTTTAACGCGCTCTAAGGAAATGTCTTTATGTTAGACTTCATAACGAAGCTCACTGTTTCCCTTTAAGGCAATGTCTTTATGTTGGACTTTATAGCGAAGGTCATTTCCGCCTTCTGAGGCAATGCCTTTATCTTGGTCTTCATAAAAAAAGGACTTTTCTTCCTTTTGAGGCAATGTCTTTATTATGAACTTCATAACAAAGGTCTTTGTCGCCCTCCGAGACAATATTTTTATGTTGGACTTCACAGCAAAGGTCCTTGCCGCCCTTTGAGGCGATGTCTTTATGATGGAATTCAAAACAAAGGTCTTTGTCGCTATCTAAGGCAATGTATTTATGTTGTACTTTATAAAAAAAGTCATTGCCTCCCTTTAAGGCAATGTTTTTATGCTGTACTACATAATGAAGGTCCTTGCCACCCCTTGGGTTAACACAAGTAAGCTATCAAAATGCCTCATCTGAGGGACTTCAATTCTATAAGCTAACTAAACTCTCGCCTGAGGGACTTAGTGTCTCCTCGGGTGGAACCAAACTCAAGAATCACGCTTAAGAGGCACGACAAATATCCAACCTAAGAGACTTAATCATAACTATTGCCTGAGGGCTCGATGAAAGTTTCACCTGAGAGGTTAAACGTCTCACTTGAGAGGCTTATAGTCTCATGATCCATGCTATATATATTTCCTCCTGAGGGACTTCGATTCCCCAAGCTAACTAAACTCTCGCCTGAGGGACTTTGTGTCTCCTCAAGCAAAACTAAAATAAAAAAACACACCTGAAAGGTGCGACGAATATCCATCCTAAGATACTTGATCATAAGTCTTGCCTAAGGGCTCGATGGAAGTCCCACTCGAGAGGTCAACGCCTCGCCTGAAGGATATATAGTCTCATCAGCCAACTACATATACTTTCGCCTAAGTGACTTTGATTCCCCAGGCTAACTAAACTCTCGCCTGAGGGACTTAATATCTCCTTAGGCGTGACCAGACTCAAGAACCACGCCTGAGAGGTGCGAAAAATATCTAACTTAAGAGACCTTATCACAAGTCTTATTTGCAGGCTCAATGGAAGTCTTTCCCGAGAGGACAAATGCCTCGTCTGAAGGGCTTACAGTCTCACCAGCTAGGCTACATATAATTATGCCTGAGGGACTTTGATTACCCAGGATAACTAAACTCTCACCTGAAGGACTTAGTGTCTCCTTGGGCGGGACCAAACTCAAGAATTACACCTGAGATGAGCGATAGATATCCATCATAAGATACTTGATCATATGTATTTCTTAGGGGCTCGATGAAAGTCCCACCTAAGAGGTCAAACACCTTGCTTAAGAGACTTATAGTCTCATTAGTTGGGCTACATATAATTCCGCATAAGGGATTTGATTTCTCAAGCTGGAATAAATTTCATCTAAAAATATATGTCCTTAATAAGACCATGTCCTCGAGAAGACCATGTCCTCGGGATACTCCCCTAAGTATCAGTCTAAAAAACACTTCGTCCTATATCAAAAGGACTTGTTCTTAAGGGAATATATAATGTTATATTCGTAGGGGGTTTCTCCTAGGGAGGTGGCTAGAGGACACCCAAGGAAAGGCGGCGATAACATGTCACTGAAAGGGGAGCTATCGCCTGTCCTCCAAGGTCTTCATATCATCTAGTAATGGGAAATATGGGAAAATACATTTATGGGTCAGAGAGAATTCATAGTCATTAATTGACTCACAAACTCCTTCCCAAGAGAACCCTAGACCCTAAAGGCCCATATAAATACACCTCCCTTGTTGGAGAAAAGGACAAATAATTACACCATAAAGCATATCACTTAGCCAGATCATAAGTTATACTAATTACACCCCTCAGAAGCTTATACCTAAGCACACATCCATCCACAGAGCCTCTTGAGGATCTATGTGCTTGTGGGTAGCGAAGATCTGCATCTGAAGTTTTGATAATGATAACATAAGGCAATAACCTTCAACCTTGATAACTATAATATAACCAAAGCATCTTATGACTCATGATCAAAGTGCATGTAAAATAAAAAACTATCTAGAAAATGTATTGAAGCTCCTTGGAGAAAGCTGTTAAAGCTCGCCAAAGGTGTGAAATTTCGGTAGGTCATGTCTCTCAATCTGTTTGAGTGAACCAAGTATTGTAAAATTAAGGTAGTAGCTGTCGTACCCCAAATTTGTCCTACCTCGATGATTTTATTTTTCGAGATTAAAATAGAAGAAATATTTAATTAAAGATGGTACAACAATATCTGATGGCATATCTTTATACAAGACTAGGGGTGTATTTTAATTCAGGAAAGCGGGGCTTTCTAAATCAGAAAGACTCGTGTATCCGTAAACCTATTCGCAAGGCATGTTGGCCTATGGCCCATGCGTTTCGAAAATGGAAAAAAATTCAAATAATAGTTAAAATTTTAATTAATAAAACCCATTTTAGTGTTAATGTTATTAGTAAAAGGGGGAGGATACAATTACAAATTGTAAGCCCATTAAGACTTAACAGCCCATTTGTTGCTGGGTTGTTTTAGAAAAAAGTATTATTAAAACTGTCGTTATCACTATTTTAATTGAAAAAAAGTATAATAAGTAATATATATTTCTTTAAGAAAGCGTGACATGTTTTTTACTGCTGTTAGACTTTTTTTTAATAATGTTTGCGTTAATCATTAAATTTGTTTATTTATTAAAAGCTTTTGATTAAATTTTGGGTTAGAGGCCAATTGGGCCTAGTGGTGTTAAAGGACGTTTTTGCTGTAACAAAAAATATAATGGAGTTAAATAATTATTGCTGGGCCCAATCTTTAGTAAGAAAAAAAATAATATTTCAAGAAAATTGTTGGATCTTTTTTAGAAGTGCAAAGCCCAAATATATTAACACGCTGGCCCAAAGTAATAACAAGTACTGTGTCAATTATCCCACAATTAACGCACATTTTTTTCCTCACTAACACTCACTGTGGAAATTAACAATGAATCAAATTCTTTGCAAAGTTGACAGCTCAAACTCAGAAACATTATCGCAAAACAAAATCTGGATACCAATTCAAATCCAAGAAGTTACAATTAACAATCAAATCAGTTACAAAAATAAATCAATTTCAATCCATAAACATTTGCAAATCCAAACTGAATCTCTATTACAATCAAACCCGAATCCATTACATCACAAATCTTAATCAATTAACAATCAACTTAATCCCTAATTTTCTAATATTCCTAAACCTAAGTTCACAAATTATAACAGAAAAGAGCCCTATAAGTTGAAAACTAATTTACAGAAGACAAGGGGGAGGCGACATTATACATCAAGGGATTCTTTTTTCTTGGACAGTAAAAGAAGAAGAGCAATACAAGGGGAAGAAGAGAATCGTGCAACTTGAACACAAGGAAAGGGAAGAGGAAATTAATACCAATCGTTGAAGAAGGGATAGGACGATTAGGATTTCAAAATTTGAAACCCTAACCGCCGCTAACAGTGAATCACTCTGCCGCTTCACCACCATCGGCCGCTACCTTTGTACACTGCTGGGACCTGCAAATCAGAGAAGAGAAAGCTTAGCAAGCAGAAAATTTGAGATTCAGAGCAGAAGGTCACCGAGGGTAAATTGACTTAGCTCTATTCTGTTACTGCTGGGGTTTGGTTTATGGTAGCGTAGGGTTGTGTTCTTCTAGTGCCACCGTATTAGGAGGTTAGGGTTTGAGAGGAGAAAGAAACTAGGGTTAGCGACGATTGAGAAGAGGAAGGATTGTATTATCGTGTGAGAAAGAGAAAGACATAATGTCTTTGTAATAATAAAAAACAATAAAATGAATTAAAACATAATATTATAATTCGTTTCAATCCAATGCACACGCGCCTACTGTAATTATCACAATCCCTCATTAGCACCCCTTAGATACGCATCAAACGACCGTTACGACAAGTTTCATGGTAAGAACGTGCTCCCTCGCCTCATACGGTCCAGCCAGGCCTCTTCAAACTCGTTGAGCCCGAGCCCACTTCTTTAGACACCCCTCCACAACAATTACTAAACCACAAATCAATTTGCACCCACATGTCCAAAATATACTTGGGCCTAACCCAACATAACTTTTAACACCCCTGGCTTTTACTATTCAGTTTAAACCTGCACCCCCTCTGATTAACTTATTATTCTTAAATTATCTTCTATTTTTATTATTTATAATATTTGTTACTTTTTACTAATTAATTATTATTATTAATTACTATTTTCATTTTGTTATTATTATTATAGTATTATTATTTATTATATGTAAATATTATCATGTCAGTAAATAATTTTTATTCAAACTCATGCATATTATTTTCTCATATATTGCATTAAATATTTTTCTATCATGCATTAATCAAGATTTCTTCGCAATTAACACAATAAAAAAATACTAACCAATCTCAAACTGTTTTTCGCAATCAACTAAGCTAATCAACTGTTTTTTTGCAAAAAGGTTTCAAACAGATTTGGACTCACCGCACATTTAGTCAAAATCTCCGAAATCACTATTCCCGGCCAAATGCGAGGTGATTCAAAGTACGTTTGCAACCCCTAAAAAACACCAACCCCCTGCGAACTGCGAATTGAGACTCTGATTCCTCATAAGAGGATATGTAGGAATACAGTAAAAAATCGTGGCGAGTCCTCCTAATTAAAATTTAAAACACTGTTTAACCCGAAACCTAAACCTAAAACCTAGTATCCTTGTGAACAAGGTAGATGAAAGGTGCCTAACACCTTCCTTTCGTCTAATGAAGTCCGAAAAATGAAATCTCTGTCTGCGAATTAGGGTTTTCTGTTAGATTCCCTTCCCTAGGATAAAAACTAACAGTGGCGGCTCTGATTAAAAAACAAGTCGCAACAGCTGGCGACTCTACTGGAGAAGTCTAACCCTATGTTTTAGGTTTTACTTTGGGGGTTTTCTATTTTATTTAGTTATCACATTTATCTACTTTATTGCATTTATTTAATCATTGTCTATTGTTTATCATCATATATACTGCGTGGCGGGATTTTTCATTTCTCAAAATATTTTCAATAACCCTTAGAAAGAAGGTTCGTCTATTAGCTTAGGGGGTACATCATTCCTGCGAATTTATGTGAAGACTTCGCCTAGAGTCGGTGGACTTCTAAAAAAGGAATACTTATTAAGAGATACCCTCTTGAGGAGTAGGACTTTGGAAGGACACCCATGACTCTTTGTAACGACCTTAACCTAAAATCTCATGACGAGACCTTTCACGACTTTGAGATGAAAGTCTCAGTCCATAAAGAGGCTCCACCTAACGGAGACCCTTGTGCCTTTTCCCTCTGGTGTTATTCATGATACCCTTAAGTAAGCCACCTTTTGGGAGGGTAAACCAACTGTAGGTCAAAATTAAGGAGCCTACCTTCTAAGGGTACTTATCACAAAAACCCCGTCACTGAACCATACATCCATACCTTATAAGGGTACTTATCACAAAAACCCTGTCACTCAACCCTACATCCATGCATTCATACATTTCATATATTCGTCATACATTTCATATATTCATCACCCATTTCCTTTTATTTGTCTTATTCACAGGGTACAAAAAATAATAATAAAATCAAGATCTCGGCGATTGTCTTTAAAAATGGATGCCGAAGGAAACAACTTGTCCGCATCAATGTGCTAAACATGTCTGAAATCAAAGCCACGAAAGGGAAATAATGTGCTGAAGACTTTCTCAAGCTTTGTCCAGCAACGGGGGATGATTTCAAGAGCAGATATCCACAGGCGCACCTAGAAGACTTATTTCCCTTTGCTTGATTTCACGCAAATAAAGTTTTGGTTTAAGATTGTAATATTTTTCAATATCTGAATTATGTTACCTTCAATAAAGGCATTTTGTTTCCACATCTCGTTTGCGTATCTATTTTTAAGTTGATCACCGAATAACAATTATGAGCAAAAGCCAAGCATGTACCCAGATGAATAAGACATTTAAAACAAGAAACCATTTCATGTTCATACACATCCATCTGCATGAAAGCATTCATAAACACCTGCATATCATATCAAAACTCATCTTTTTTTTTTATAAAAAAAATCTCTCCAGTAAACCATTGGTAGAAGAAGATCTCTACCTCCTTGGCCTCCATATCAAACCAGGGCCTACCAACAAAAAGCAATGGAGAAAATCGAGGAAACTCAAGCTGCATTCAAAGAGGATTTCGACCAAGTAAAGAGTGATGTAAGTTCAATGAAAGGAGATCTAAGTCAAGTTCTCCTAGCTTTGAAGAACATTATTGATAGGCAAGACCAGATTCCCATGGTAGCTTTCGAAGAAGTAGCCCAAACGATTGGTTCATCAAGCGGTAACCAACTAAGGAAAGAGCCAAAAGCAGGACTCCAAAAGTCCGTCATGGCCCAATAAGAAGTTGAAACTGAAGGGTTTATACCACCGCCACCAAAAGCAGGGGCATCACATACCCTACAGATTCCAACCAATAATGCAGACAACTACTTGGACCTGCAATACAGAGACCACAACCCAGAGGATGCCAACCAAGAACTCTTAAAAACGACTGGTACTCATGCTGTTGATAATCTACTGGTAACGAATCAATACAAAGCTCTGGAGGAAAGATTAAAAGCTGTGGAGGGTTTTGACGCTTTCGAAGTAGACGCTCTCGAAATGGGTCTAGTTCCTGATGTGGTTATTCCGCCGAAGTTCAAAGTACCTGATTTTGAAAAATACAAGGGGCTCACTTGTCCAAAAAATCATCTGCACATGTATTGCAGGAAGATGCATGCCCACGCCCACGATCAGCTGATGATTCAATGTTTTCAAGATAGCCTGAGTCGGGCATCTTCATACTGGTATATGCAATTGGAGCGAGCACATATTTTAACCTGGGAAGATCTTGCTAATGCTTTTCTAAATCATTACAAATATAACCTGGACATGGCGCCTACTCGTATGAAACTCCAGAATCTGTCCCAGAAGAAAGAAGAGTCCTTCAAAGAGTATGCTCAGAGATGGAGGGAGATGGAATCCCATGTGCAACCACCACTGTTAGAGAAAGAATTAGTAGACACGTTCACGGGGACTTTGCAAGGGATGTATTATGAGAAGATGGTTGGAAGTATCTCTTCGGGGTTCTCAGACCTAGTAACTATCAGAGAAAGAATCGAGACTGGAATAAAAAGTGGGAAGATATCAGGGGGACCATCAAATGCTCGCTACAATTTAAAAAGGCATGCTTCAAACTTACCCAAAGGAAAAGAGGGAGAAATTAATGTTGTAGCATCACAATCGAGGGTACAACAATCATTAATGATCCCACAAGGGCAGCAACAAGGCAGAAGGCCACCCAGAAAATTTGATCCACTTCCTATGCCACCTAGCCAGTTATTGCAACAGCTGGTTAAGGCATCCTTGGTGAAAATCAAGCCTCTAGCTCCTCCAGTCGGGCCACTCCCACGAAGATATAATGCCAATGCCAGATGTGAGTATCATGCTAATTCTCCTGGACATACCATAGAGAAATGTTGGCCATTCAAGCATAAGGTCTAAGACTTGTTAGAATCTCAAGACATCACTTTTGAGAAACCTAACATCAAATCAAACCCTATGCTTCCACATGGTGGACCAACAATAAATGCAATTGAAGTAGTCGTCGACTGCGGGGCAACCAGACAAGAAAAAGCCCCGATAAGCTTGTTGAAGGAATATCTATCGGAATGTGGGTTCCTATTGGAGCATAATGAAGCCTTCGAGAGAACACTACAAAAGCTAGTGGACCAAGGGATAGTCCAATTCGAACCATATCCTGAAGAAAAATATAAAGATACTTTGAAGGGTGAAACACATGTTCCTCCGACCCAAGAGACCTTTATAGAGCATGGCAGACATGTGGCAAAGATAGACAACAAAGCCAACACCAAAGGGGCAACTGAATTCATCCGAGAATGCGCCCCAAAAGAAGAACTCAAAAGATGGAATGCTGTGGAGATTCTCGAGATCTTTTTCTTTCCTAAGTAATTTTTCTTGTTTTTGAAAGAACCTATGTCAAGCTCGGGGCATAGGGGTTGCTTGTAAGGGTTCCCCGTTATGTTTCATACAATATTTATAATTAATAAAAGTTATGTTTTGTTTTCAATTAAGATCCTTATCTTTCTCTTGCATTTATTCCGTAAATTTAAAAATGACAATACTTTCTCTGTATATGCGTTTTCAAATTTCACATACTAAATCTGCACCAAAACATGATAACGGTGCAAATCCATACCCAAAACCATCGATAATACTACTGCTGTGACTCGATATAATTTTGATGTTCCTATCAACCAAGCTGAAGAGGAAGATGATAAAGATCTTGAACTCCCTGAGGAAATGGCGAGGGAAATAGAACGAAAGGATGACAATGTACAACCGTATCAAGAGGCTATTAAGACCATTAATCTGCGCACAAGGGAAGATCTGGAAGAAACCAAGCTAAGGGTAATGTTAGAGTAGAGCCACAAATAAGTTGATCAAGTTATTGCACATATCTGCTTGTTCCTACAGAAACAGACCAAAGTTTAAATACAGACATTGCTGTAAAAATAAGCAACTTTGAAATACCAGGACTTGACAAAGGACCCGAGCCAGGGGAATGTTGGATACTCACGTTCAACGGGGCTTCAAATACATTGGGGCACGATATAGGGGCAGTTTTGGCTTCTCCAAAGAATTCTCACAAGCCATATTCCAGGTCAATGGCGAATGGGATACTAAATATCCAAAACGGAGTCCATATCGGGATCATGTTTTAAAACTGACATCGGAATTTACAAAGATCGCTTTCAGCCATATCCCACGAAAAGAAAATCAAATGGTAGACGCCATGGAAACCCTCTCAGCTATGTTCAAAATAACTTGGTCAAACCACGAACCGCGCATTACAGACAGACACTTTGAAGAGCCCGCACATTGCTTTGCTCTCAAAGAAAGACTAGATGACAAGCCTTGGTTTTACGACAACAAGAAAATGCCTCAAAAAACAAGAACATCCCTAAAAAATGCCTCTGACATCAACAAGCAAACTCTACGAAAATTAGCCTAGAAATTCTTTCAGAGTAACAGTGTACTACACAAGATGAACCACAACATGGTCTAGTACTCACGAAGATTCTGCTACCTCGCCTCGACTCACGTGGTAAATGGACCCCCAACTACGAAGGTCCATACGTAGTCAAAACAGCATCCTCCAGTGGTAATCTTATCCTCACAACAATGGATGGGGAAGAACTACCACATCCAGGAAACTCAGACGTAGTAAAAAATACTATGTATAAGAAGCTCGCTAAGCTCGAACCTTAAACAGGCGACTTAGGCAAAAAGGAGCGTCCCAGTGGATCGAAAACCCTAAAGGGCGATCCAGGAAAAAATTAGGGGCATATAAACAAAAAATTATCCCGGTGGATTGAAAACCCGAAAGGGCAATCCAGGCAAAAGTTAGGGGTTTCATACAAAGAAATAAAGAACAAAAGACTGCGATTTAAGAACTGCGACCACGAACCATGAAGGGAGAGATAGATCTAAATCATACAACTCAGAAGCAAAGGAGATAAGATCATTAAAAGGATATTTGGGAACAACAACAATAATTATCATTTTTATTGCCATTTACAGTTTTTAAAACTTTCTGTAATTACCTCTTTCTAGGAATTGCATCTTGTATTCTCGCCTATTCAGAGGCCTATCAATAAAACATTTGCTTTCTTTGCATCTTTCAAATTGCATTTTTTCTTTTCTCAGACTTGTTTACAAAATACTACGATCATTACTTGTGAATATTGTCTTGAAATCACTTCGGGGATTAACAAAATAAAAGCATTTGACAAAACATCAAAAAGGCATTTTGGGTTAGAAAAACATCAAAATAAAATCCACGTCTACGCACATGGATACTCCTACGTCTTGCAACACCAAAGTCTATACACATTGGGATACGGTGGGAGAACTGACTTGAGGGTTTTGCGTTTGTTCCCAAATGTTGCGGTTAGCAAGAGTCGCCACCGACTTTTCTTTTATCCAAAAGGAAAGGTGAAAAAGCACAAGAGAGACCTTTAAGATTATTTCTTGAGTTCGAGGGATAGATTATGAAAAGGGAAGGTATTAACACCCTTTTCATCCATGGTTTTCCATGGGCTCTTAGTTACTTGCTAGATCACTTTCTTTTGTTTGAAATTGTGGTTTGTGTGGTTTTTGAAAGTATTTTGTAAAAGAGGCCATTGTTTTGGAAATATTTGTGATGATTCTTGTTTACAAGAATGTATACAAAGATGTTTGTCTTTTTGAAAATGTTTTTCCGATCTTTGTAAGATGTTTGAAAGTATAGGTGATTGTTTTGAAAATAGCAAGAATATTTGTTTGAAATTGAGCAAGTAATTAGAAGTAATCTACCTACTCAAAAAGTCTTTCTTGTTCATTTTTCTTTTCGTTTGACATTGTTATCTTACCATTGATTTGGTAAATAACCCTATCTTTGGATGTAAACGGGACGGGCGTGGGTCATCGTATAACCATGATTAGCAATATTGCAAGGTATCTTAGCATTCTCTTTTAGGGACTGAGATCATTTATAAGGCAACTTAGATAGCGTCATCGAGGGACTATGATATTGTATTTGCTTGTTTTTGCTAAGAAACCTTACATGCGTAATATGGCCATTTTGTATAAGGCAACCAAGTGGAATAACCCTAGGGGTACTTGTGTGCAAATGTATTATTTTCATGCTTGATTTTGTCTTGGATTAGGGTTTTCAAAGTATTGGTTTTAGTCTTTTCATACAAACCCTAATTACTAGCATTTGTATATAAAACAATAAGTTACGAAATTTAAAGTTACTAAGCTATTACAAATTTTTGTGGGAGGGGGGGTATACAAATTGAATGGGGATTGCAAGAATTTTAAACCTAATTAGTCTATTACAACCATATTGAATGAGTATTAATGTACAAAGGATTTAAATGTACATGATGAAATAAATATGCAAGATGAAATAAATATACAAGAAATGTAATTGTTAAGGAAATGAGTATTTTGGATTTTTATGAGAAAGAGGGAAATTGTTTTAACCTAATTAATTAAAGAAAATAATTAATTAAACTTGAATTTATTTAGGAAAAGATTTTTAAATAAAACCCTAGTTCTATTGATTAATGAAAATAAGTTTAGAAAAAAAAGTATTTTTAAAGTATTTTTGTCTTGAAAATATTTATAGTATTATAAAGTATTTTGGCCTTTTTTATATATAAATAAATATATTTTAATAGGTGTAAAATAAAAATAAATATTAACCTAATTAATTATTAAATTTACAAGATATTTTGTAAAAAATAAATAAAGTATATTTAAATAAAATATTTTTTTATGAGAAAAATAAAATAACTAAATATAAATCTATCATTTTTAGTATTTTTTATGAATTTTAATATTAGTAAAAAAATAATTAAGTAAACAAAAGAAATAAAAATAAGAAATAAAAATAAACTGGGCCAGGGGTGCCATTAGTCAACAGGGAGGTCAGCAATAAGAAAAAAACATATAGGTTACATGCGCGCGCTTCAAAAATGAAAGTCAGAAATGCAAAAATGTGTAAGAAATGCAAAAGGGTACCACTGGGGCTCGAACCCAGGTCCCATAGGTTACATGCGCGCGCTTCTACCACTGGGGTGGCTATACATCCGTTAACATAGGCAAATCAATAAATATGTAAGGCAAAATGCGCCCTGATGACTTCATCTTCAACCTCCTGCCAGACCAACTGTAACTTGCTCATTTCTCATCAAAAATGAAAACTGTAAACATGAAACTTGTAGCAAATTTTATCACGGTTTCAGAAATGTATAGAATTAAAACTATAGATCAAAGATAAGCATGAATTTTAATGGCCCTAATCTGAACCCTAAAAATCTCAGAAATTTCAGTTTCAAAATTCTTTAAGCTCAAGCAAAATTAATGGAAACTATGGACATGGTTAGCTTCAGGGCAATGATATCTACATGTTTTATTCACAAATAAACTATTGATGATGCCTGTATGAAGAGTTCCAAGTTGAGAAAACTTACCTCAAAACTGGAAATCGTGTTTTGAGTTTGAGCTTGTTTCAGGTGATGGTGATGATAAAGTTAGCTTCCTTGAGGTCCTAGGAAGCTAATGCAATGATTTGCTTGAGTTG
The DNA here is from genome assembly GCA_948472305.1 of Vicia faba. Lineage (NCBI taxonomy): Eukaryota > Viridiplantae > Streptophyta > Magnoliopsida > Fabales > Fabaceae > Vicia > Vicia faba. The sequence goes on along the minus strand of OX451736.1, from coordinate 1,466,835,096 downwards.
AGAGTGGCTGAAATGGCCTAGAGAAGTCAAGTTGCAGACTCTGTTTTTTGGTTATGGAGGTTATGGTAAAGGGTGTTACAGTTCTGGAATAAGGATGGGGATGAGTTGTATTTGATCTAAGGAAGCTTTAGGAATGAATTTGGGGGAAAACGTAGGCGGGAAATGAGAGATACAAGTTTAAGGTCAGAACTGTGTATCAATGGAGTTTTTTGTGCAATTTATGGCTAGAGGGAATTTGGGAGTGTTTCAGGGTGATAAAACTCGTCCTTTAGCTCACAAATAATGACTCTATTTATAAGCAACAAGTTTGGAGACTTGTTGTTGATCAGAATTCAAAATCACAAGTTTATGCATAACAAGTGATTTTTGAGAAATTCAAGTTTCAAAGCCTTGTGTACTTGATTCATAGAGTGGTTATGATTTAAGAAAGTTTGCTTCTAAATTTGTGGATGGAGTCTGATCAGAGGGAACAAGTTAGAGGCTCAAGAATGGACTTTATGCAAAAAACTTGCTTTACAAGAATGACAATGTTAGCTTTGTGCCATAAATGGAAATGCAACTTGGATAATAGCTCAATTGCTTGGATCAAAGCCCTAACAGCTGTGTAAACATTTAATTATGGAGTGACAGACAAGTTTGAGGCCTACAAAGCAAAGATTATGCAGCCTAGCATGGATTTGGTTCACGTGTTCATAAAAAATGACTTGTAATTCAAGTGATAAAACCCTAACTTCATCTCTTCGACTCTCCCTACTCAAGAATGATCTCAAGGAGTTCTTGGACATTTTGGAAATCTTGAAATGTGATCTACAACCCATATTTGAATTTGAATATTCCCCTTGGAACTATATGAAAAAGTGTCATGAAGTTAGGTCAAAGTCCTGGCCAAATTAGGGCAAAATTTCACTAAGTGTTTAGTTTCATGACCACATGTTCATAAAATTATAACTTGAGATCAAAGAACTTTTGGAAGGAGTTGTGTAAAGAAAAGTTGTATATTTCATGGATATCTACAACTTTAATGTTGGAAGTTTCTCTTGAATCATCTTGCATCATGGTGAAAAGTTTGCTCAAAGTTATGAAAAACATGAAATTTCCAACACTTAGAAAAATTTCTAAGTTTAGAAATTTTGAGGTTTCAAAATGAAATCTTGAATTTTTTATTTCTTGATGAATAAGTTTCATATTTTGATATGTTTTGATGAATTATGATCTTTGGCACTTGAATTTGACCAAAAAGTCAAAGTTTGACTTTTCAGTATACATTTGACTTTTGATCAGTTGACTGAAAAATTCATTTGTCAATCCAATGGACTTGCAATGTTTTGAACCATGTCATTATGTCAAAATGATGAAATTGGACTCTTGATATTATGCCTTAAACCAATTAACCATTTGCTAGGTCAAAAATCAGAAATTGCCCTTTCCTAGTCAAAACCCTAATTTTGACCATTTTGCCCTTTTGGAGATTTGATCAAATTTTTTGAGGAGTTGTGGTCCAAACTTGATCAAATGATACATATGAGTTTAAAATGTTGATGTGGATAAAAAATTATGAAGTTTTACTGTAAATTGGCCATGATTAACTTTTTCCCCAATATAACTGATTTTTAGGTCAACTGCTCAATTGACTGATCAAAAATGTGATCCAAGGCTTGAAACTTGACATGAGTAATCTTGGGGGTTCATAATGATCCATTAAAGTCATATGGGGCATTGGAAGTTCAAAAATCCTTGTGCAAACTCAAACCCTAATTTTGGTCATCAGTGCTTAAAGAGGTGTCTTGAGTTGATCAAACCCTAGTGCAATCTTGAGTCAAGGATATCTTGTGAGTAAATTCTTGATAAGTGAGAGGGAAAATTTTGGGGTACAACAACTGTCCCTGTTCAATCTTCTTAAACCTAAAGAGTTAGATTGGCGAGTTTTGCCATTCGTGACTCGAAGGTTAAAGATGATTGGACACTAGAGTGCCCAGAAATTTGCACTCGGTGATGTGATGGTAGAGGGAATGGGCTTAAATATGCCATTTGGAGAAGTGATAGAAAGTTGTTGGAGATGGGCTTGTAGATTCCATCCAAAAGTGATTGTTGAATTGTAATTTGTAAGCTGAACGAATGAGTATCAGAAAGGCGTCCGTGTCTGGAGGCTGATTTTGAATGAGTACTAGAAGGGCGTTCATGTCTGAGGCGTATCTGCACTGTATCTAGAAGTTGAAAAATGAATGAGTATCAGAATGGAATCTGTGTATGGAGCGTATCTGAACTGTATCTGAAAGATGAATCTGAATGATTATCAGAATGGCATCCGTGTCTAGAGCGTATCTGAACTATATCTGAAAGCTGAATACTGAATGAGTATCAGAATGGAATCTGTGTCTGGAGCATATCTGAACTGTATCTGAAAGTTGAGTCTGAATGAGTATCAGAATGGCATCCGTGTTTGGAGCGTATCTGAAAGCTGAATCTGTATGAGTATCAGAATGGCGTCCGTGTCTTGGAGCGTATCTGAATTGTATCTGAAAGCTGAATCTGAATGAGTATCAGAATGGCATCCGTGTATGGAGCATATCTGAACTGTATCAGAAAGCTGAATCTGAATGAGTATCAAAATGGCGTCCGTGTCTTGGAGCGTATCTGAACTGTATCTCAAAACATTGAACAATGTCAATGGTAGCTGTTAACCTTATCCTGAAAAGGGTAAAATGTTAGCAAAAATGCAAAGTCATGTTGTATGAAATGCATGGTATAATGCATTTGCGTTATCAATGTTTATGATATATGGATGCAATGTGTGCGTATGTGAGCTAATCTGTTGCGCTGTTTATTGGATTTGGGGAAAATAAATCCCTGACTACTGCTGAGGATATGTAAGTCTTCATGTTGTGAAGTTTAAGTGTTGATGAATATCTGCTTGGAGAAATAAACTCTATTGTAAGGGAAATGTCGGGTACTGCTTATAAGACTAAGTTGGGAAATCCTGAGAATTTGAACGACTTCTACTGGGGATTGACAAATGGAAGCTTTATTTCGTCGGGGATTAAACTGCACACTGTGGGGGATTTCATAGCTTAGAGATATTTCCCTACCTCTTAAAGCCATCAGTTACTGTCTTTCTATTTTGTTTATTTGTAAACAGTAATTATATTCAAATGCATATGTTCAAAAATGAATTATTTGGACGTTTTTGTAAACAAAACACAAAAGTAAAGAAAAAATAGATAGTTTTGCACTTTCAAAGGGGTATCTTTGTATTTGACTTTGAGTAAGTATTTTTGTACAATGAGACAAGCATTCTAGTAAGAGAATGCCATCGAAAAAATGAAAATTTTGATACAAAGAAAAGATAGCTATGTGCAATAATCCCATGGGGTTCCCATTCTGCTATAGCCTTCGTATCTCTGGGCATCTTGTCTATTTGTTGCCTCGTCTGAAGATGATTGAATTGATCAGAACCTCTGAGCTTGTCAGGTTGTTCGTAAGTTGATCCAACTGAACATAGTCATACGCTTTAAATCCCTAACTTGTGCCTGGACCACCCTTTCGAGTTTTTAGTCCACCAGGATACCCTTTTTTTTGCCCAAACTGCCCTTTCAGGTTTTCATCTTGCCGGCTGTACAAATATTTTTTTTTATCCCTAATTTTTTCCTGAACCTTTTTGGTTCATCGGGATGCCCTTGTTTTGCCTAGGTGTATCAACCTAGCGGGTCTCTTATGCGTAATATCTTTTGACTATGTCTGCGTTCGTAGGGTGCCTCAGGTTGTCGCCATCCATGGTGGTTAAGATCATTGCTCCACCAGAGAATATGTTTTTGATCACAAATGGTCCTTCATATGTAGGAGTCCATTTACCCCCAGGATTACCTTGCAGTAGTATGATACGTTTGATCACCAAATCCCTGACTTGATACACTTGGCGTCTGACCTTTTTGTTGAAAGCCTTGATCATCCATTTTTGATACATCTGATCGTGACAGACATCAGTAAGTCTTTTCTCATCAATCAAGTTTAGTTGATCAAGTCGAGTCTGGATCCAATCTTCTCCATTCAGCCCTGCATCCTTCATAATTCTTAGAGAGGGGATCTAGACCTCAATAGGCAAAACAACCTCCATGCTGTATACCAGAGAGTAAGGTGTTGCCCCGGTTGATGTGCGAGCTGTGGTTAGATATCCGTGGAGAGAAAATGGTAGCATCTCATGCCAGTCTTTGTATGTGACTATCGTTTTCTGTATGATCTTTTTAATGTTCTTATTCACGGCTTCAACAACACCATTCATCTTTGGCCGGTAAGGGGAAGAATTGTGATGCTGGATCTTGAATTGCTCGCACAAGGCGGTGATCATAGTATTGTTCAAGTTCGTACCATTGTCTGTAATGATCCTCTCCGAGATACCGTAACGACAAATGAGATTCTTCTTGATAAACCAGGCGACAACATTCTTGGTAACAGAAGCAAAAGAAGCTGCCTCTACCCACTTGGTAAAATAGTCAACGGCCACTAAAATGAAGCGGTGTCCATTGGATGTTGTTGGCTTGATTTCCCCAATCATATCAATCCCTGTTGTACCCCAAAATTTGCCCTCCCATATTTCTTAAAATATTTCAAGAAAAATTCACAAGTCAAACCCGGCGCGTCATATTAAGGTATTCTTTCGCCAATATATCTCTGATAACGTATTCTCAAATTCAGGTTTGGCTCAAGAGTCAATTCTTTAAAGAAGGTATCCGAATGTGTGAGTTTTCTCGAAGAAATATGGTGAAAAAGTGTGCTGAAAGTGCAGTTTTTACGCGCTAAAAAATTCATAACTTGAAGATCGTGGCTCATATTGAACCCGTTCTGGTGGCCTAAATTCCGTCTTGACATTATCTACGTTTTCATCTCTCACGGCTGGAAGCCAATTTCGATCAGAAGGTGTTCAAAAATGTGGATTTATCAAGTATTTTTGCACAGAAAATTTGTGACAGAAGTTTATTTGCGTCATGTTCAGAAAATCATAACTTGGTCGATTTTCATCGTATCGAGCTGGTGCCGGCGCCAAAATTTCACAAATTGAGGTGACTACATTTTCACAGAAGGTATTGAGTTCAAACAGTATTCAAAAGGCCTTCGTTTTTTGCTCAGAGTGTGTAACACGCTGAAAATCCTGAATGCTGAATACTATTTCATCTGGGCCGAAACTTCGAAAATTCATAACTCGGTCAATTTTTATCGGTTTGGGCTCATATTTTTACACAAGGTCACTGACTCATAGATCTACAACTTTGCTTCAAAAGTCGAGACCGGATTATGCTCCGATCAATACCAGTTTTTTATTGAAGAACGTGTCAGAGTCGACACTGGAGCCCAAAATAAGTTTGTCTGAGCTGAAACTTCAAAAATTCATAACTAATACACCGTTTATCCGATTGAGCCAATTTTCGGACAGGAGTTAGTTCTCGATGTCGACTACATTTTGTTTTCACATTTCAACTTCAAAAATTGCACTTAAGTCCCTGCGATTTAACCTGGAAAGTGACGAACTCAAGTGAACATTGGAGGCCCAATTGCACATTCAAAGCCCATTTTCTTTACCCTAATTTCCATTATATAATCACCTTCTTTTCACACAAACCAGAGAGGAGGAAAAGAGAGAAAAAACCTTGCCACAACACTGTTAGAATATCAAATTCTTTCAAGAACCCTAAAACCTTGAAATCCTTATTATAAATCCCTCTCTCACTACAAACAAGCCATCACAGTTACAAACCAACACCTCATTACTTCTTCAGTAAGGATAAGGCTGGCTTGATCTCCATGATCCAAAGGGCATAAAAGCATTCAGGTCACTAATTTTCCATTAAGGGTAAGATTGATTTGATCTCCATGATCAAAAGGGTATAATCATTCATACATGCCATATTGTGCCTAAACATTAAATTTCTTCATATATTGGCTTTATTTGCATTTTATGATTTTATTTAATGTGTTCGTGAGATTCAACACTGCAGATTTAGACATGATCCCATGCAGGTTCATTAAGGAACGTTGATGCCAAAAGCCAAATGGCCAAAAGCCAAAAGCCAAATGGCCAAAAGAACAACTTATGCATGACGAGACAGACATCCTGAGAAGATTAAGGAACGTTGATGCCAGAACACAAATGGCCAACAGCCAGAACACAAATGGCCATGAAACCCAATCCAATGGCCAAAGAATGCAGACCACGGTACTCAGGAGTCAATGAACACGCACGTGATGCCAGAAAGTCAAACAAGGCTTTTTGTCTAATGGGCCATATTTCTCACAAAAAACCTCCCTTTGGGTCTGAATATTCCCCATGGTTTGCACATTTTTATTTTTTTTATTTGATTTTCCTTTTTATTCTTTTAATTGTTTTCAATTGTTTTCTTTAATTTCGTAAATTAATTTTCATAAGATAAAAAATCAGAAACTAAAATATATTTAATTATTATTATTTCACTATTAATTTATTTTGTAAATAAACTTTAATAATTAGTTTAGTAAATTAGGTTTTAAAACTTTAATCTTTTCCTCAATAAATTAAAATATGTAGAAATTAGGTTTTTTAACTTTTTATCACTTTTCTTAATAAATAATTTTTTCTTATTATCATTATCATTAATTACTAATTTATTTTGTAAATAAACATGTACATTAAATATTTAGTAAATTAGGTTAAACTTTAATATTTTTCTTTAATAATTAAAAACAACTTAGAACTAGGGTTTTATGTAACTTCTAATTTTAATTAATTTTCTTTTATTTTCATTAAATACAAAAAAACATAAAAAACAATTTCTTTCCTTAATTAAATAATTGATTAGCTTTTTAATTTCATTTAATTTCTCAAAAGGGTCCAACGCCCTCGAATATTCTATCTTTATTCTTTTCGCGCGTTTATCTTATTTTCCTTTGTGAATATTATGTAATTTCTCAAGCCTTGTAATAGTAATTATGAATTTATTTATTTTCCGCATTTTTATTCAAAACGGGTCTTTGTTAATTTGGCGATGTATAGACCCGCGCCTTGTAATAGCGTAGGACTTTACTTTCCGCACTTTAATTTCCGCACTTTTAAATTATAATCGCATGATAGAATGTATGGCTAATTAAAAATAATGCGTAGCTCACCAAAGGCATGATCAAAGACAAAACATAACATGAAAACAATACACAAATTCACACACCACTCTTAGGGTACGCCTCACTGTTGCCTTGCCCTTGAAACGTGGTCGTCGAGTATAGGACGTTTTAGTAAGTCCTTATGTCCATGATCTATGGCATAGGGGTAGCTTCTAAGGTGTCCTACTGTTGCTCTGGTGACCACACTGTCCCTAAACACGAATTGACCCGAACACCTCCAACGGTGGTGCTACCTACCTCTCAATGGTGGGATGGCACTACCTTAAGGACATTTGCACAGCCTAATTCCTTAGGGTAGGTAGATGACTCATAGATACTTGCTCTATTTCAAAAAAACAAATAAAAAAAACTCTTTTCACACCGAGACTTTCAAAAAGCTTTCAAAACAATTTTTCAAACACTCTTGAGGACTGATACAAGAGTTATTCCGAAATCTTTAAACGAAACTTTTTCAAACCCACTCACACTTGAAAAGCAAACACTTTTGAAAACACAATGAGCAAGTATCTAAGAGCCCATGGATAACCATGGATAGAAAGGGTGCTAACACCTTCCCTTTCTATAAATCTACCTCCCGAACCGAGAAACTGTCTCATAAGGAATTTTGCTGTGCTTTTGTCCTGTCCATGTTGGAGAAAATAAAAGACGGTGGCGACTCTTGCTTCCGCGACATTTCGCGAACCAGTGTTAAACAGTCAGTTCCAGATCCACCGATCACAGAACTGGCGACTCTGCTGGGGATCATTATAAAGTGAGGTGTACCTTAGGACTAAGATCACTTGTGTTTTCAATTATTGTGCTTGTTTGCGTTATTATTGTGGGCTGCATCGGAGTTACATAGATCCTAACTCGGATCTGGGGATACCCTGTTAGGTAGCATAAGCTGTAAGGGACCTGTCCGGCGTAGACCGACATGGGTGAAGCAGTGGCTACGTTGGTGTGGCACCTTGGTCTGTACCGATATCCCTTGTGTCGCAACGAGGAGAATATAGGTCTTCTGAGGAGTCATTAAGCACCAACCGACCTTAGAACCTTAAATGACCCAACTTGGCCAATAGAACAGTAGCAGTATGCTACGCCCATTGAGGCTAAACTCTCGTGATGGTTCTGGCTGCAAGAAAAGATTGCGATGCTGGAGTTATGACCGATTGAGGGTAGTCAGTGATATTGGGATCCTCTAGAACCCGGTTACTTCTGACAGGACAGGTCTTATCCAACAAACTGAAAGAGGGTAATACCTAGACCCCATGCTGGCCTAAACTCTAAGGGCTTGTCTTGTGTGACTTGTGTGCCTTCGTACTTGACTACTTATGTACTTGTTATCTGACATTTGAGTTTCTTGCAGGTTTTGTTTACAGTCCTTAATTGGGACTCATAACAGGGTTTAATCACATTACCCCATGCATAGCATAACATCATACCATTGCATGCATCCTACATAAGGACTAACCCATTTCAGGGATCTCAAGGGCTTGTGATGCAGGTCATGATGAACCAACTGTCCAGCAAGGGGCAAAGGGGATTTATTTTCCTCTAGACAAGGTTGTCAGGGGCTATGACCCACTTGATATGGTGAGCCTTAACTCTTGAAGAAGGACTCTCCACAACATGCAGTTCGTTCCATCAAGTTACAAAATGCAGATTTTAACAATTTTCTTGTCTACCCTGCGAGATCCTTGAAAACATTGCATGCATATCATACATATCATTGCATAACAGGTACCCTTTTGACAGGTCACTTACCTTCTTCGTTGTTTATTTCCACAATGGCTTTCCAACCGGACAACCAGGATCTCCGTATTCAAGAGACTCAGTTCAGGGAAATCTTCCTAAGCCTATCCAAGGGGCAGGAAGAATTGAGAACGCTCCTCATGAGGAATTTGGTCAGGAACAGTCCAGAAGACAGTAAGGATGAACGGCTGAAACATCTGCAAGATGAGGTGGATACAATGAGAACCCAGATGCTGGGGCAGATGACTCTCATTCAAGACTTAGCTCAAAGACAAGAAGAGCTCAGGGCTCTCGTCAACCAACTGCTTCGGGATAACCAACTGGGGCAAACATCTAAGGTTGAAGAGCCAGTCATCATTAAATTCCCTTTGAGACAAGAAGACAATGGAAAAGCTCCTCAAATTGCTTCCGGGTTACAAATCCAGTATCAACCTCACCAGCTTCAGCAAGACAATATGAAGCAAGCAGTCAGGGTGGGAGACCAAGCCGGTAATCAGCCCCCAAAAAGTCAAAGGTTTAGTTTGATGAATAGACCTCTCCGAGCTGCTACTACTTCATAGGTCCAACAACGACCTCGCCAAGAACAACAGGCTGATCAGAGTAAGCCAGACAAGCCTAAGAGGCAATTCACCCAGCTCAACATGTCGCTGTTTCAAGCCTTACA